>CM061354.1:61315576-62515576 GCA_030867105.1 Liasis olivaceus
TTCAAAAACACATCATGATTCATGTTCTCCCTAGGTAGTAGAATCAGAAAAACATCATGGTTTCAAGATTCTCTCCTTGACTTAAGACAGATCCAGAGAATAATGTTGGAAAAAACGGCCTATTACCGCGAAATACCACTTTCAGAACGGTGGTTCCCGGCTCAGACAAACACCAGATTTCAAAAAGACATTGTGATTCTTGTTCTCCCTAGGTAGTAGAATCAGAAAAACATCATGGTTTCAAGATTCTCTCCTTGCCTTAAGAGAGATCCAGAGAATAATGTTGGAAAAAACGGCCTATTACCGCATTTGCTCAAAAGGCCTATTGTATTTACAGTGAAACTCCACTTTCAGAACTGAGCTTCCCGGCTCAGACAAACACCAGATTGGAAAAACACGTCTTGATTCATGTTCTCCCTAGATGGTAGAATCAGAAAAACATCATATTTTCAAGCTTCTGTCCTTGCCTTAAGAGAGATCCAAACAATAAATTTTGAAAAAACGGCCTATTACCGGATATGCTCAAAAGACCTATTGTATTGACGGTAAAACTCCACTTTTAGAACTGAAGTTCCGGGCCCCGACAAACATCAGATTTGAAAAAGACGTTGTGATTCATGTTCTCCCTAGGTAGTAGAATCAGAAAAACATCATGGTTTCAAGATTCTCTCCTTTCCTTAAGAAAGATCCAGAGAATAATGTTGGAAAAAACGGCCAATTACCGCGAAATACCACTTTCAGAACGGAGGTTCCCGGCTCAGACATACACCAGATTTGAAAAAGACGTCGTGATTCTTGTTCTCCCTAGGTAGTAGAATCAGAAAAACATCATGGTTTCAAGATTCTCTCCTTGCCTTAAGAGAGATCCAGAGAATAATGTTGGAAAAAACGGCCAATTACCGCGAAATACCACTTTCAGAACGGAGGTTCCCGGCTCAGACATACACCAGATTTGAAAAAGGTGTCGTGATTCTTGTTCTCCCTAGGTAGTAGAATCAGAAAAACATCATGGTTTCAAGATTCTCTCCTTCCCTTAAGAGAGATCCAGAGAATAATGTTGTAAATAAAGGCCTACTACCGCGAAATACCACTTACAGAACTGAGGTTCCCGGCCCAGACACACACCAGATTTGAAAAACACGTCTTGATTCATGTTCTCCCTAGATGGTAGAATCAGAAAAACATCATATTTTCAAGCATCTCTCCTTGCCTTAAGAGAGATCCAAAGAATAAATTTGGAAAAAACGGCGTATTACCGGATATGCTCAAAAGACCTATTGTATTGACGGTGAAACTCCACTTTTAGAACTGAAGTTCCCGGCCCCGACAAACACCAGATTTGAAAAACACATCATGATTCATGTTCTCCCTAGGTAGTAGAATCAGAAAAACATCATGGTTTCAAGATTCTCTCCTTTCCTTAAGAAAGATCCAGAGAATAATGTTGGAAAAACGGACTATTACCACGAAATACCACTTTCAGGACGGAGGTTCCCGGCTGAGACAAACACCTGATTTGAAAAAGAAGTCGTGATTCTTGTTCTCCCTAGGTAGTAGAATCATAAAAACATCATGGTTTCAAGATTCTCTCCTTCCCTTAAGAGAGATCCAGAGAATATTGTTGGAAATAAAGGCCTACTACCGCGAAATACCACTTACAGAACTGAGGTTCCCGGACCAGACACACACCAGATTTGAAAAAAACGTCGTGATTCACGTTCTCCCTAGGTAGTAGAATCAGAAAAACATCATGGTTTCAAGATTCTCTCCTTTCCTTAAGAGAGATCCAGAGAATGATGTTGCAAAAACGGCCAATTACCACGAAATACCACTTACAGAATTGAGGTTCCCAGCCCAGACACACACCAGATTTAAAAAAAAAACGTCGTGATTCATGTTCTCCCTAGGTAGTAGAATCAGAAAAACATCATGGTTTCAAGATTCTCCCCTTGCCTTAAGAGAGATCCAGAGAATAATGTTGGAAAAAACGGCCTATTACCGCATTTGCTCAAAAGGCCTATTGTATTGACGGTCAAACTCAACTTTCATGACTCAGGTTCCCGGCGAACACAAACACCAGATTTGAAAAAGACGTTGTGATTCATGTTCTCCCTAGGTAGTAGAATCATAAAAACATCATGGTTTCAAGATTCTCTCCTTGCCTTAAGAGAGATCCAGAGAATAATGTTGGAAAAAACGGCCAATTACCGCGAAATACCACTTTCAGAACTGAGGTTCCCGGCTCAGACATACACCAGATTTGAAAAAGATGTCGTGATTCTTGTTCTCCCTAGGTAGTAGAATCAGAAAAACATCATGGTTTCAAGATTCTCTCCTTCCCTTAAGAGAGATCCAGAGAATATTGTTGGAAATAAAGGCCTACTACCGCGAAATACCACTTACAGAACTGAGGTTCCCGGCCCAGACACACACCAGATTTGAAAAAAACGTCGTGATTCATGTTCTCCCTAGGTAGTAGAATCAGAAAAACATCATGGTTTCAAGATTCTCTCCTTGCCTTAAGAGAGATCCAGAGAATGATGTGGCAAAAACGGCCAATTACCACGAAATACCACTTACAGAATTGAGGTTCCCGGCCCAGACACACACCAGATTTGAAAAAGACGTCGTGATTCATCTTCTCCCTAGGTAGTAGAATCAGAAAAACATCATGGTTTCAAGATTCTCTCCTTGACTTAAGACAGATCCAGAGAATAATGTTGGAAAAAACGGCCTATTACCGCGAAATACCACTTTCAGAACGGTGGTTCCCGGCTCAGACAAACACCAGATTTCAAAAAGACATTGTGATTCTTGTTCTCCCTAGGTAGTAGAATCAGAAAAACGTCATGGTTTCAAGATTCTCTCCTTGCCTTAAGAGAGATCCAGAGAATAATGTTGGAAAAAACGGCCTATTACCGCATTTGCTCAAAAGGCCTATTGTATTTACGGTGAAACTCCACTTTCAGAACTGAGCTTCCCGGCTCAGACAAACACCAGATTTGAAAAACACGTCTTGATTCATGTTCTCCCTAGATGGTAGAATCAGAAAAACATCATATTTTCAAGCTTCTGTCCTTGCCTTAAGAGAGATCCAAACAATAAATTTTGAAAAAACGGCCTATTACCGGATATGCTCAAAAGACCTATTGTATTGACGGTAAAACTCCACTTTTAGAACTGAAGTTCCCGGCTCCGACAAACACCAGATTTGAAAAAGACGTTGTGATTCATGTTCTCCCTAGGTAGTAGAATCAGAAAACCATCATGGTTTCAAGATTCTCTCCTTGCCTTAAGAGAGATCCAGAGAATAATGTTGGAAAAAACGGCCAATTACCGCGAAATACCACTTTCAGAACGAAGGTTCCCGGCTCAGACAAACACCAGATTTGAAAAAGACGTCGTGATTCTTGTTCTCCCTAGGTAGTAGAATCAGAAAAACATCATGGTTTCAAGATTCTCTCCTTGCCTTAAGAAAGATCCAGAGAATAATGTTGGAAAAAACGGCCTATTACCGCGAAATACCACTTTCAGGACGGAGGTTCCTGGCTGAGACAAACACCTGATTTGAAAAAGAAGTCATGATTCTTCTTCTCCCTAGGTAGTAGAATCATAAAAACATCATGGTTTCAAGATTCTCTCCTTCCCTTAAGAGAGATCCGGAGAATATTGTTGGAAATAAAGGCCTACTACCGCGAAATACCACTTACACAACTGAGGTTCCCGGCCGAGACACACACCAGATTTGAAAAAAACGTCATGATTCATGTTCTCCCTAGGTAGTAGAATCAGAAAAACATCATGGTTTCAAGATTCTCTCCTTGCCTTAAGAGAGATCCAGACAATGATGTTGCAAAAACGGCCAATTACCACGAAATACCACTTACAGAATTGAGGTTCCCGGCCCAGACACAAACCAGATTTGAAAAAGACGTCGTGATTCATGTTCTCCCTAGGTAGTAGAATCAGAAAAACATCATGGTTTCAAGATTCTCCCCTTGCCTTAAGAGAGATCCAGAGAATAATGTTGGAAAAAACGGCCTATTACCGCATTTGCTCAAAAGGCCTATTGTATTGACGGTCAAACTCCACTTTCATAACTCAGGTTCCCGGCCAAGACAAACACCAGATTTGAAAAAGAAGGTGTGATTCATGTTCTCCCTAGGTAGTAGAATCAGAAAAACATCATGGTTTCAAGATTCTCTCCTTGCCTTAAGAGAGATCCAGAGAATAATGTTGGAAAAAACGGCCAATTACCGCGAAATACCACTTTCAGAACGGAGGTTCCCGGCTCAGACATACACCAGATTTGAAAAAGACGTCGTGATTCTTGTTCTCCCTAGGTAGTAGAATCAGAAAAACATCATGGTTTCAAGATTCTCTCCTTCCCTTAAGAGAGATCCAGAGAATAATGTTGTAAATAAAGGCCTACTACCGCGAAATACCACTTTCAGAACTGAGGTTCCCGGCCCAGACACACACCAGATTTGAAAAACACGTCTTGATTCATGTTCTCCCTAGATGGTAGAATCAGAAAAACATCATATTTTCAAGCTTCTCTCCTTGCCTTAAGAGAGATCCAAAGAATAAATTTGGAAAAAACGGCGTATTACCGGATATGCTCAAAAGACCTATTGTATTGACGGTGAAACTCCACTTTTAGAACTGAAGTTCCCGGCCCCGACAAACACCAGATTTCAAAAACACATCATGATTCATGTTCTCCCTAGGTAGTAGAATCAGAAAAACATCATGGTTTCAAGATTCTCTCCTTGACTTAAGAAAGATCCAGAGAATAATGTTGGAAAAAACGGCCTATTACCGCGAAATACCACTTTCAGAACGGAGGTTCCCGGCTCAGACAAACACCAGATTTCAAAAAGACATTGTGATTCTTGTTCTCCCTAGGTAGTAGAATCAGAAAAACATCATGGTTTCAAGATTCTCCCCTTGCCTTAAGAGAGATCCAGAGAATAATGTTGGAAAAAACGGCCTATTACCGCATTTGCTCAAAAGGCCTATTGTATTTACGGTGAAACTCCACTTTCAGAACTGAGCTTCCCGGCTCAGACAAACACCAGATTTGAAAAACACGTCTTGATTCATGTTCTCCCTAGATGGTAGAATCAGAAAAAAATCATATTTTCAAGCTTCTGTCCTTGCCTTAAGAGAGATCCAAAAAATAAATTTTGAAAAAACGGCCTATTACCGGATATGCTCAAAAGACCTATTGTATTGACGGTAAAACTCCACTTTTAGAACTGAAGTTCCGGGCCCCGACAAACATCAGATTTGAAAAAGACGTTGTGATTCATGTTCTCCCTAGGTAGTAGAATCATAAAAACATCATGGTTTCAAGATTCTCTCCTTGCCTTAAGAGAGATCCAGAGAATAATGTTGGAAAAAACGGCCAATTACCGCGAAATACCACTTTCAGAACTGAGGTTCCCGGCTCAGACATACACCAGATTTGAAAAAGATGTCGTGATTCTTGTTCTCCCTAGGTAGTAGAATCAGAAAAACATCATGGTTTCAAGATTCTCTCCTTCCCTTAAGAGAGATCCAGAGAATATTGTTGAAATAAAGGCCTACTACCGCGAAATACCACTTACAGAACTGAGGTTCCCGGCCCAGACACACACCAGATTTGAAAAAAACGTCGTGATTCATGTTCTCCCTAGGTAGTAGAATCAGAAAAACATCATGGTTTCAAGATTCTCTCCTTGCCTTAAGAGAGATCCAGAGAATGATGTTGCAAAAACGGCCAATTACCACGAAATACCACTTACAGAATTGAGGTTCCCGGCCCAGACATACACCAGATTTGAAAAAGACGTCGTGATTCATGTTCTCCCTAGGTAGTAGAATCAGAAAAACATCATGGTTTCAAGATTCTCTCCTTGACTTAAGACAGATCCAGAGAATAATGTTGGAAAAAACGGCCTATTACCGCGAAATACCACTTTCAGAACGGTGGTTCCCGGCTCAGACAAACACCAGATTTCAAAAAGACATTGTGATTCTTGTTCTCCCTAGGTAGTAGAATCAGAAAAACATCATGGTTTCAAGATTCTCTCCTTGCCTTAAGAGAGATCCAGAGAATAATGTTGGAAAAAACGGCCTATTACCGCATTTGCTCAAAAGGCCTATTGTATTTACAGTGAAACTCCACTTTCAGAACTGAGCTTCCCGGCTCAGACAAACACCAGATTGGAAAAACACGTCTTGATTCATGTTCTCCCTAGATGGTAGAATCAGAAAAACATCATATTTTCAAGCTTCTGTCCTTGCCTTAAGAGAGATCCAAACAATAAATTTTGAAAAAACGGCCTATTACCGGATATGCTCAAAAGACCTATTGTATTGACGGTAAAACTCCACTTTTAGAACTGAAGTTCCGGGCCCCGACAAACATCAGATTTGAAAAAGACGTTGTGATTCATGTTCTCCCTAGGTAGTAGAATCAGAAAAACATCATGGTTTCAAGATTCTCTCCTTTCCTTAAGAGAGATCCAGAGAATAATGTTGGAAAAAACGGCCAATTACCGCGAAATACCACTTTCAGAACGGAGGTTCCCGGCTCAGACATACACCAGATTTGAAAAAGACGTCGTGATTCTTGTTCTCCCTAGGTAGTAGAATCAGAAAAACATCATGGTTTCAAGATTCTCTCCTTGCCTTAAGAGAGATCCAGAGAATAATGTTGGAAAAAACGGCCAATTACCGCGAAATACCACTTTCAGAACGGAGGTTCCCGGCTCAGACATACACCAGATTTGAAAAAGGTGTCGTGATTCTTGTTCTCCCTAGGTAGTAGAATCAGAAAAACATCATGGTTTCAAGATTCTCTCCTTCCCTTAAGAGAGATCCAGAGAATAATGTTGTAAATAAAGGCCTACTACCGCGAAATACCACTTACAGAACTGAGGTTCCCGGCCCAGACACACACCAGATTTGAAAAACACGTCTTGATTCATGTTCTCCCTAGATGGTAGAATCAGAAAAACATCATATTTTCAAGCTTCTCTCCTTGCCTTAAGAGAGATCCAAAGAATAAATTTGGAAAAAACGGCGTATTACCGGATATACTCAAAAGACCTATTGTATTGACGGTGAAACTCCACTTTTAGAACTGAAGTTCCCGGCCCCGACAAACACCAGATTTGAAAAACACATCATGATTCATGTTCTCCCTAGGTAGTAGAATCAGAAAAACATCATGGTTTCAAGATTCTCTCCTTTCCTTAAGAAAGATCCAGAGAATAATGTTGGAAAAAACGGCCTATTACCGCGAAATACCACTTTCAGGACGGAGGTTCCCGGCTCAGACAAACACCAGATTTCAAAAAGACATTGTGATTCTTGTTCTCCCTAGGTAGTAGAATCAGAAAAACATCATGGTTTCAAGATTCTCTCCTTGCCTTAAGAGAGATCCAGAGAATAATGTTGGAAAAAACGGCCTATTACCGCATTTGCTCAAAAGGCCTATTGTATTTACGGTGAAACTCCACTTTCAGAACTGAGCTTCCCGGCTCAGACAAACACCAGATTTGAAAAACACGTCTTGATTCATGTTCTCCCTAGATGGTAGAATCAGAAAAACATCATATTTTCAAGCTTCTGTCCTTGCCTTAAGAGAGATCCAAACAATAAATTTTGAAAAAACGGCCTATTACCGGATATGCTCAAAAGACCTATTGTATTGACGGTAAAACTCCACTTTTAGAACTGAAGTTCCGGGCCCCGACAAACATCAGATTTGAAAAAGACGTTGTGATTCCTGTTCTCCCTAGGTAGTAGAATCAGAAAAACATCATGGTTTCAAGATTCTCTCCTTTTCTTAAGAGAGATCCAGAGAATAATGTTGGAAAAAACGGCCAATTACCGCGAAATACCACTTTCAGAACGGAGGTTCCCGGCTCAGACACACACCAGATTTGAAAAACACGTCTTGATTCATGTTCTCCCTAGATGGTAGAATCGGAAAAACATCATATTTTCAAGCATCTCTCCTTGCCTTAAGAGAGATCCAAAGAATAAATTTGGAAAAAACGGCGTATTACCGGATATGCTCAAAAGACCTATTGTATTGACGGTGAAACTCCACTTTTAGAACTGAAGTTCCCGGCCCCGACAAACACCAGATTTGAAAAACACATCATGATTCATGTTCTCCCTAGGTAGTAGAATCAGAAAAACATCATGGTTTCAAGATTCTCTCCTTTCCTTAAGAAAGATCCAGAGAATAATGTTGGAAAAACGGACTATTACCACGAAATACCACTTTCAGGACGGAGGTTCCCGGCTGAGACAAACACCTGATTTGAAAAAGAAGTCGTGATTCTTGTTCTCCCTAGGTAGTAGAATCATAAAAACATCATGGTTTCAAGATTCTCTCCTTCCCTTAAGAGAGATCCAGAGAATATTGTTGGAAATAAAGGCCTACTACCGCGAAATACCACTTACAGAACTGAGGTTCCCGGACCAGACACACACCAGATTTGAAAAAAACGTCGTGATTCACGTTCTCCCTAGGTAGTAGAATCAGAAAAACATCATGGTTTCAAGATTCTCTCCTTTCCTTAAGAGAGATCCAGAGAATGATGTTGCAAAAACGGCCAATTACCACGAAATACCACTTACAGAATTGAGGTTCCCAGCCCAGACACACACCAGATTTAAAAAAAAAACGTCGTGATTCATGTTCTCCCTAGGTAGTAGAATCAGAAAAACATCATGGTTTCAAGATTCTCCCCTTGCCTTAAGAGAGATCCAGAGAATAATGTTGGAAAAAACGGCCTATTACCGCATTTGCTCAAAAGGCCTATTGTATTGACGGTCAAACTCAACTTTCATGACTCAGGTTCCCGGCGAACACAAACACCAGATTTGAAAAAGACGTTGTGATTCATGTTCTCCCTAGGTAGTAGAATCATAAAAACATCATGGTTTCAAGATTCTCTCCTTGCCTTAAGAGAGATCCAGAGAATAATGTTGGAAAAAACGGCCAATTACCGCGAAATACCACTTTCAGAACTGAGGTTCCCGGCTCAGACATACACCAGATTTGAAAAAGATGTCGTGATTCTTGTTCTCCCTAGGTAGTAGAATCAGAAAAACATCATGGTTTCAAGATTCTCTCCTTCCCTTAAGAGAGATCCAGAGAATATTGTTGGAAATAAAGGCCTACTACCGCGAAATACCACTTACAGAACTGAGGTTCCCGGCCCAGACACACACCAGATTTGAAAAAAACGTCGTGATTCATGTTCTCCCTAGGTAGTAGAATCAGAAAAACATCATGGTTTCAAGATTCTCTCCTTGCCTTAAGAGAGATCCAGAGAATGATGTGGCAAAAACGGCCAATTACCACGAAATACCACTTACAGAATTGAGGTTCCCGGCCCAGACACACACCAGATTTGAAAAAGACGTCGTGATTCATCTTCTCCCTAGGTAGTAGAATCAGAAAAACATCATGGTTTCAAGATTCTCTCCTTGACTTAAGACAGATCCAGAGAATAATGTTGGAAAAAACGGCCTATTACCGCGAAATACCACTTTCAGAACGGTGGTTCCCGGCTCAGACAAACACCAGATTTCAAAAAGACATTGTGATTCTTGTTCTCCCTAGGTAGTAGAATCAGAAAAACGTCATGGTTTCAAGATTCTCTCCTTGCCTTAAGAGAGATCCAGAGAATAATGTTGGAAAAAACGGCCTATTACCGCATTTGCTCAAAAGGCCTATTGTATTTACGGTGAAACTCCACTTTCAGAACTGAGCTTCCCGGCTCAGACAAACACCAGATTTGAAAAACACGTCTTGATTCATGTTCTCCCTAGATGGTAGAATCAGAAAAACATCATATTTTCAAGCTTCTGTCCTTGCCTTAAGAGAGATCCAAACAATAAATTTTGAAAAAACGGCCTATTACCGGATATGCTCAAAAGACCTATTGTATTGACGGTAAAACTCCACTTTTAGAACTGAAGTTCCCGGCTCCGACAAACACCAGATTTGAAAAAGACGTTGTGATTCATGTTCTCCCTAGGTAGTAGAATCAGAAAACCATCATGGTTTCAAGATTCTCTCCTTGCCTTAAGAGAGATCCAGAGAATAATGTTGGAAAAAACGGCCAATTACCGCGAAATACCACTTTCAGAACGAAGGTTCCCGGCTCAGACAAACACCAGATTTGAAAAAGACGTCGTGATTCTTGTTCTCCCTAGGTAGTAGAATCAGAAAAACATCATGGTTTCAAGATTCTCTCCTTGCCTTAAGAAAGATCCAGAGAATAATGTTGGAAAAAACGGCCTATTACCGCGAAATACCACTTTCAGGACGGAGGTTCCTGGCTGAGACAAACACCTGATTTGAAAAAGAAGTCATGATTCTTCTTCTCCCTAGGTAGTAGAATCATAAAAACATCATGGTTTCAAGATTCTCTCCTTCCCTTAAGAGAGATCCGGAGAATATTGTTGGAAATAAAGGCCTACTACCGCGAAATACCACTTACACAACTGAGGTTCCCGGCCGAGACACACACCAGATTTGAAAAAAACGTCATGATTCATGTTCTCCCTAGGTAGTAGAATCAGAAAAACATCATGGTTTCAAGATTCTCTCCTTGCCTTAAGAGAGATCCAGACAATGATGTTGCAAAAACGGCCAATTACCACGAAATACCACTTACAGAATTGAGGTTCCCGGCCCAGACACAAACCAGATTTGAAAAAGACTTCGTGATTCATGTTCTCCCTAGGTAGTAGAATCAGAAAAACATCATGGTTTCAAGATTCTCCCCTTGCCTTAAGAGAGATCCAGAGAATAATGTTGGAAAAAACGGCCTATTACCGCATTTGCTCAAAAGGCCTATTGTATTGACGGTCAAACTCCACTTTCATAACTCAGGTTCCCGGCCAAGACAAACACCAGATTTGAAAAAGAAGGTGTGATTCATGTTCTCCCTAGGTAGTAGAATCAGAAAAACATCATGGTTTCAAGATTCTCTCCTTGCCTTAAGAGAGATCCAGAGAATAATGTTGGAAAAAACGGCCAATTACCGCGAAATACCACTTTCAGAACGGAGGTTCCCGGCTCAGACATACACCAGATTTGAAAAAGACGTCGTGATTCTTGTTCTCCCTAGGTAGTAGAATCAGAAAAACATCATGGTTTCAAGATTCTCTCCTTCCCTTAAGAGAGATCCAGAGAATAATGTTGTAAATAAAGGCCTACTACCGCGAAATACCACTTTCAGAACTGAGGTTCCCGGCCCAGACACACACCAGATTTGAAAAACACGTCTTGATTCATGTTCTCCCTAGATGGTAGAATCAGAAAAACATCATATTTTCAAGCTTCTCTCCTTGCCTTAAGAGAGATCCAAAGAATAAATTTGGAAAAAACGGCGTATTACCGGATATGCTCAAAAGACCTATTGTATTGACGGTGAAACTCCACTTTTAGAACTGAAGTTCCCGGCCCCGACAAACACCAGATTTCAAAAACACATCATGATTCATGTTCTCCCTAGGTAGTAGAATCAGAAAAACATCATGGTTTCAAGATTCTCTCCTTGACTTAAGAAAGATCCAGAGAATAATGTTGGAAAAAACGGCCTATTACCGCGAAATACCACTTTCAGAACGGAGGTTCCCGGCTCAGACAAACACCAGATTTCAAAAAGACATTGTGATTCTTGTTCTCCCTAGGTAGTAGAATCAGAAAAACATCATGGTTTCAAGATTCTCCCCTTGCCTTAAGAGAGATCCAGAGAATAATGTTGGAAAAAACGGCCTATTACCGCATTTGCTCAAAAGGCCTATTGTATTTCCGGTGAAACTCCACTTTCAGAACTGAGCTTCCCGGCTCAGACAAACACCAGATTTGAAAAACACGTCTTGATTCATGTTCTCCCTAGATGGTAGAATCAGAAAAACATCATATTTTCAAGCTTCTGTCCTTGCCTTAAGAGAGATCCAAACAATAAATTTTGAAAAAACGGCCTATTACCGGATATGCTCAAAAGACCTATTGTATTGACGGTAAAACTCCACTTTTAGAACTGAAGTTCCGGGCCCCGACAAACATCAGATTTGAAAAAGACGTTGTGATTCATGTTCTCCCTAGGTAGTAGAATCATAAAAACATCATGGTTTCAAGATTCTCTCCTTGCCTTAAGAGAGATCCAGAGAATAATGTTGGAAAAAACGGCCAATTACCGCGAAATACCACTTTCAGAACTGAGGTTCCCGGCTCAGACATACACCAGATTTGAAAAAGATGTCGTGATTCTTGTTCTCCCTAGGTAGTAGAATCAGAAAAACATCATGGTTTCAAGATTCTCTCCTTCCCTTAAGAGAGATCCAGAGAATAATGTTGTAAATAAAGGCCTACTACCGCGAAATACCACTTACAGAACTGAGGTTCCCGGCCCAGACACACACCAGATTTGAAAAACACGTCTTGATTCATGTTCTCCCTAGATGGTAGAATCAGAAAAACATCATATTTTCAAGCTTCTCTCCTTGCCTTAAGAGAGATCCAAAGAATAAATTTGGAAAAAACGGCGTATTACCGGATATACTCAAAAGACCTATTGTATTGACGGTGAAACTCCACTTTTAGAACTGAAGTTCCCGGCCCCGACAAACACCAGATTTGAAAAAAACGTCGTGATTCACGTTCTCCCTAGGTAGTAGAATCAGAAAAACATCAAGGTTTCAAGATTCTCTCCTTTCCTTAAGAGAGATCCAGAGAATGATGTTGCAAAAACGGCCAATTACCACGAAATACCACTTACAGAATTGAGGTTCCCAGCCCAGACACACACCAGATTTAAAAAAAAAACGTCGTGATTCATGTTCTCCCTAGGTAGTAGAATCAGAAAAACATCATGGTTTCAAGATTCTCCCCTTGCCTTAAGAGAGATCCAGAGAATAATGTTGGAAAAAACGGCCTATTACCGCATTTGCTCAAAAGGCCTATTGTATTGACGGTCAAACTCAACTTTCATGACTCAGGTTCCCGGCGAACACAAACACCAGATTTGAAAAAGACGTTGTGATTCATGTTCTCCCTAGGTAGTAGAATCATAAAAACATCATGGTTTCAAGATTCTCTCCTTGCCTTAAGAGAGATCCAGAGAATAATGTTGGAAAAAACGGCCAATTACCGCGAAATACCACTTTCAGAACTGAGGTTCCCGGCTCAGACATACACCAGATTTGAAAAAGATGTCGTGATTCTTGTTCTCCCTAGGTAGTAGAATCAGAAAAACATCATGGTTTCAAGATTCTCTCCTTCCCTTAAGAGAGATCCAGAGAATATTGTTGGAAATAAAGGCCTACTACCGCGAAATACCACTTACAGAACTGAGGTTCCCGGCCCAGACACACACCAGATTTGAAAAAAACGTCGTGATTCATGTTCTCCCTAGGTAGTAGAATCAGAAAAACATCATGGTTTCAAGATTCTCTCCTTGCCTTAAGAGAGATCCAGAGAATGATGTGGCAAAAACGGCCAATTACCACGAAATACCACTTACAGAATTGAGGTTCCCGGCCCAGACACACACCAGATTTGAAAAAGACGTCGTGATTCATCTTCTCCCTAGGTAGTAGAATCAGAAAAACATCATGGTTTCAAGATTCTCTCCTTGACTTAAGACAGATCCAGAGAATAATGTTGGAAAAAACGGCCTATTACCGCGAAATACCACTTTCAGAACGGTGGTTCCCGGCTCAGACAAACACCAGATTTCAAAAAGACATTGTGATTCTTGTTCTCCCTAGGTAGTAGAATGAGAAAAACGTCATGGTTTCAAGATTCTCTCCTTGCCTTAAGAGAGATCCAGAGAATAATGTTGGAAAAAACGGCCTATTACCGCATTTGCTCAAAAGGCCTATTGTATTTACGGTGAAACTCCACTTTCAGAACTGAGCTTCCCGGCTCAGACAAACACCAGATTTGAAAAACACGTCTTGATTCATGTTCTCCCTAGATGGTAGAATCAGAAAAACATCATATTTTCAAGCTTCTGTCCTTGCCTTAAGAGAGATCCAAACAATAAATTTTGAAAAAACGGCCTATTACCGGATATGCTCAAAAGACCTATTGTATTGACGGTAAAACTCCACTTTTAGAACTGAAGTTCCCGGCTCCGACAAACACCAGATTTGAAAAAGACGTTGTGATTCATGTTCTCCCTAGGTAGTAGAATCAGAAAACCATCATGGTTTCAAGATTCTCTCCTTGCCTTAAGAGAGATCCAGAGAATAATGTTGGAAAAAACGGCCTATTACCGCGAAATACCACTTTCAGGACGGAGGTTCCTGGCTGAGACAAACACCTGATTTGAAAAAGAAGTCGTGATTCTTCTTCTCCCTAGGTAGTAGAATCATAAAAACATCATGGTTTCAAGATTCTCTCCTTCCCTTAAGAGAGATCCGGAGAATATTGTTGGAAATAAAGGCCTACTACCGCGAAATACCACTTACACAACTGAGGTTCCCGGCCGAGACACACACCAGATTTGAAAAAAACGTCATGATTCATGTTCTCCCTAGGTAGTAGAATCAGAAAAACATCATGGTTTCAAGATTCTCTCCTTGCCTTAAGAGAGATCCAGACAATGATGTTGCAAAAACGGCCAATTACCACGAAATACCACTTACAGAATTGAGGTTCCCGGCCCAGACACAAACCAGATTTGAAAAAGACGTCGTGATTCATGTTCTCCCTAGGTAGTAGAATCAGAAAAACATCATGGTTTCAAGATTCTCCCCTTGCCTTAAGAGAGATCCAGAGAATAATGTTGGAAAAAACGGCCTATTACCGCATTTGCTCAAAAGGCCTATTGTATTGACGGTCAAACTCCACTTTCATAACTCAGGTTCCCGGCCAAGACAAACACCAGATTTGAAAAAGAAGGTGTGATTCATGTTCTCCCTAGGTAGTAGAATCAGAAAAACATCATGGTTTCAAGATTCTCTCCTTGCCTTAAGAGAGATCCAGAGAATAATGTTGGAAAAAACGGCCAATTACCGCGAAATACCACTTTCAGAACGGAGGTTCCCGGCTCAGACATACACCAGATTTGAAAAAGACGTCGTGATTCTTGTTCTCCCTAGGTAGTAGAATCAGAAAAACATCATGGTTTCAAGATTCTCTCCTTCCCTTAAGAGAGATCCAGAGAATAATGTTGTAAATAAACGCCTACTACCGCGAAATACCACTTTCAGAACTGAGGTTCCCGGCCCAGACACACACCAGATTTGAAAAACACGTCTTGATTCATGTTCTCCCTAGATGGTAGAATCAGAAAAACATCATATTTTCAAGCTTCTCTCCTTGCCTTAAGAGAGATCCAAAGAATAAATTTGGAAAAAACGGCGTATTACCGGATATGCTCAAAAGACCTATTGTATTGACGGTGAAACTCCACTTTTAGAACTGAAGTTCCCGGCCCCGACAAACACCAGATTTCAAAAACACATCATGATTCATGTTCTCCCTAGGTAGTAGAATCAGAAAAACATCATGGTTTCAAGATTCTCTCCTTGACTTAAGAAAGATCCAGAGAATAATGTTGGAAAAAACGGCCTATTACCGCGAAATACCACTTTCAGAACGGAGGTTCCCGGCTCAGACAAACACCAGATTTCAAAAAGACATTGTGATTCTTGTTCTCCCTAGGTAGTAGAATCAGAAAAACATCATGGTTTCAAGATTCTCCCCTTGCCTTAAGAGAGATCCAGAGAATAATGTTGGAAAAAACGGCCTATTACCGCATTTGCTCAAAAGGCCTATTGTATTTACGGTGAAACTCCACTTTCAGAACTGAGCTTCCCGGCTCAGACAAACACCAGATTTGAAAAACACGTCTTGATTCATGTTCTCCCTAGATGGTAGAATCAGAAAAACATCATATTTTCAAGCTTCTGTCCTTGCCTTAAGAGAGATCCAAACAATAAATTTTGAAAAAACGGCCTATTACCGGATATGCTCAAAAGACCTATTGTATTGACGGTAAAACTCCACTTTTAGAACTGAAGTTCCGGGCCCCGACAAACATCAGATTTGAAAAAGACGTTGTGATTCATGTTCTCCCTAGGTAGTAGAATCATAAAAACATCATGGTTTCAAGATTCTCTCCTTGCCTTAAGAGAGATCCAGAGAATAATGTTGGAAAAAACGGCCAATTACCGCGAAATACCACTTTCAGAACT
The DNA here is from genome assembly GCA_030867105.1 of Liasis olivaceus. Classification (NCBI taxonomy): domain Eukaryota; kingdom Metazoa; phylum Chordata; class Lepidosauria; order Squamata; family Pythonidae; genus Liasis; species Liasis olivaceus. The sequence goes on from CM061354.1 coordinate 61,331,810, forward strand.
GAGGTTCCCGGCTCAGACATACACCAGATTTGAAAAAGATGTCGTGATTCTTGTTCTCCCTAGGTAGTAGAATCAGAAAAACATCATGGTTTCAAGATTCTCTCCTTCCCTTAAGAGAGATCCAGAGAATATTGTTGAAATAAAGGCCTACTACCGCGAAATACCACTTACAGAACTGAGGTTCCCGGCCCAGACACACACCAGATTTGAAAAAAACGTCGTGATTCATGTTCTCCCTAGGTAGTAGAATCAGAAAAACATCATGGTTTCAAGATTCTCTCCTTGCCTTAAGAGAGATCCAGAGAATGATGTTGCAAAAACGGCCAATTACCACGAAATACCACTTACAGAATTGAGGTTCCCGGCCCAGACATACACCAGATTTGAAAAAGACGTCGTGATTCATGTTCTCCCTAGGTAGTAGAATCAGAAAAACATCGTGGTTTCAAGATTCTCTCCTTGACTTAAGACAGATCCAGATAATAATGTTGGAAAAAACGGCCTATTACCGCGAAATACCACTTTCAGAACGGTGGTTCCCGGCTCAGACAAACACCAGATTTCAAAAAGACATTGTGATTCTTGTTCTCCCTAGGTAGTAGAATCAGAAAAACATCATGGTTTCAAGATTCTCTCCTTGCCTTAAGAGAGATCCAGAGAATAATGTTGGAAAAAACGGCCTATTACCGCATTTGCTCAAAAGGCCTATTGTATTGACGGTGAAACTCCACTTTCAGAACTGAGCTTCCCGGCTCAGACAAACACCAGATTTGAAAAACACGTCTTGATTCATGTTCTCCCTAGATGGTAGAATCAGAAAAACATCATATTTTCAAGCTTCTGTCCTTGCCTTAAGAGAGATCCAAACAATAAATTTTGAAAAAACGGCCTATTACCGGATATGCTCAAAAGACCTATTGTATTGACGGTAAAACTCCACTTTTAGAACTGAAGTTCCGGGCCCCGACAAACATCAGATTTGAAAAAGACGTTGTGATTCATGTTCTCCCTAGGTAGTAGAATCAGAAAAACATCATGGTTTCAAGATTCTCTCCTTTCCTTAAGAAAGATCCAGAGAATAATGTTGGAAAAAACGGCCAATTACCGCGAAATACCACTTTCAGAACGGAGGTTCCCGGCTCAGACATACACCAGATTTGAAAAAGACGTCGTGATTCTTGTTCTCCCTAGGTAGTAGAATCAGAAAAACATCATGGTTTCAAGATTCTCTCCTTGCCTTAAGAGAGATCCAGAGAATAATGTTGGAAAAAACGGCCAATTACCGCGAAATACCACTTTCAGAACGGAGGTTCCCGGCTCAGACATACACCAGATTTGAAAAAGGTGTCGTGATTCTTGTTCTCCCTAGGTAGTAGAATCAGAAAAACATCATGGTTTCAAGATTCTCTCCTTCCCTTAAGAGAGATCCAGAGAATAATGTTGTAAATAAAGGCCTACTACCGCGAAATACCACTTACAGAACTGAGGTTCCCGGCCCAGACACACACCAGATTTGAAAAACACGTCTTGATTCATGTTCTCCCTAGATGGTAGAATCAGAAAAACATCATATTTTCAAGCTTCTCTCCTTGCCTTAAGAGAGATCCAAAGAATAAATTTGGAAAAAACGTCGTATTACCGGATATACTCAAAAGACCTATTGTATTGACGGTGAAACTCCACTTTTAGAACTGAAGTTCCCGGCCCCGACAAACACCAGATTTGAAAAACACATCATGATTCATGTTCTCCCTAGGTAGTAGAATCAGAAAAACATCATGGTTTCAAGATTCTCTCCTTTCCTTAAGAAAGATCCAGAGAATAATGTTGGAAAAAACGGCCTATTACCGCGAAATACCACTTTCAGGACGGAGGTTCCCGGCTCAGACAAACACCAGATTTCAAAAAGACATTGTGATTCTTGTTCTCCCTAGGTAGTAGAATCAGAAAAACATCATGGTTTCAAGATTCTCTCCTTGCCTTAAGAGAGATCCAGAGAATAATGTTGGAAAAAACGGCCTATTACCGCATTTGCTCAAAAGGCCTATTGTATTTACGGTGAAACTCCACTTTCAGAACTGAGCTTCCCGGCTCAGACAAACACCAGATTTGAAAAACACGTCTTGATTCATGTTCTCCCTAGATGGTAGAATCAGAAAAACATCATATTTTCAAGCTTCTGTCCTTGCCTTAAGAGAGATCCAAACAATAAATTTTGAAAAAACGGCCTATTACCGGATATGCTCAAAAGACCTATTGTATTGACGGTAAAACTCCACTTTTAGAACTGAAGTTCCGGGCCCCGACAAACATCAGATTTGAAAAAGACGTTGTGATTCATGTTCTCCCTAGGTAGTAGAATCAGAAAAACATCATGGTTTCAAGATTCTCTCCTTTTCTTAAGAGAGATCCAGAGAATAATGTTGGAAAAAACGGCCAATTACCGCGAAATACCACTTTCAGAACGGAGGTTCCCGGCTCAGACATACACCAGATTTGAAAAAGACGTCGTGATTCTTGTTCTCCCTAGGTAGTAGAATCAGAAAAACATCATGGTTTCAAGATTCTCTCCTTGCCTTAAGAGAGATCCAGAGAATAATGTTGGAAAAAACGGCCAATTACCGCGAAATACCACTTTCAGAACGGAGGTTCCCGGCTCAGACATACACCAGATTTGAAAAAGATGTCGTGATTCTTGTTCTCCCTAGGTAGTAGAATCAGAAAAACATCATGGTTTCAAGATTCTCTCCTTCCCTTAAGAGAGATCCAGAGAATATTGTTGAAATAAAGGCCTACTACCGCGAAATACCACTTACAGAACTGAGGTTCCCGGCCCAGACACACACCAGATTTGAAAAAAACGTCGTGATTCATGTTCTCCCTAGGTAGTAGAATCAGAAAAACATCATGGTTTCAAGATTCTCTCCTTGCCTTAAGAGAGATCCAGAGAATGATGTTGCAAAAACGGCCAATTACCACGAAATACCACTTACAGAATTGAGGTTCCCGGCCCAGACATACACCAGATTTGAAAAAGACGTCGTGATTCATGTTCTCCCTAGGTAGTAGAATCAGAAAAACATCATGGTTTCAAGATTCTCTCCTTGACTTAAGACAGATCCAGAGAATAATGTTGGAAAAAACGGCCTATTACCGCGAAATACCACTTTCAGAACGCTGGTTCCCGGCTCAGACAAACACCAGATTTCAAAAAGACATTGTGATTCTTGTTCTCCCTAGGTAGTAGAATGAGAAAAACGTCATGGTTTCAAGATTCTCTCCTTGCCTTAAGAGAGATCCAGAGAATAATGTTGGAAAAAACGGCCTATTACCGCATTTGCTCAAAAGGCCTATTGTATTTACGGTGAAACTCCACTTTCAGAACTGAGCTTCCCGGCTCAGACAAACACCAGATTTGAAAAACACGTCTTGATTCATGTTCTCCCTAGATGGTAGAATCAGAAAAACATCATATTTTCAAGCTTCTGTCCTTGCCTTAAGAGAGATCCAAACAATAAATTTTGAAAAAACGGCCTATTACCGGATATGCTCAAAAGACCTATTGTATTGACGGTAAAACTCCACTTTTAGAACTGAAGTTCCCGGCTCCGACAAACACCAGATTTGAAAAAGACGTTGTGATTCATGTTCTCCCTAGGTAGTAGAATCAGAAAACCATCATGGTTTCAAGATTCTCTCCTTGCCTTAAGAGAGATCCAGAGAATAATGTTGGAAAAAACGGCCTATTACCGCGAAATACCACTTTCAGGACGGAGGTTCCTGGCTGAGACAAACACCTGATTTGAAAAAGAAGTCGTGATTCTTCTTCTCCCTAGGTAGTAGAATCATAAAAACATCATGGTTTCAAGATTCTCTCCTTCCCTTAAGAGAGATCCGGAGAATATTGTTGGAAATAAAGGCCTACTACCGCGAAATACCACTTACACAACTGAGGTTCCCGGCCGAGACACACACCAGATTTGAAAAAAACGTCATGATTCATGTTCTCCCTAGGTAGTAGAATCAGAAAAACATCATGGTTTCAAGATTCTCTCCTTGCCTTAAGAGAGATCCAGACAATGATGTTGCAAAAACGGCCAATTACCACGAAATACCACTTACAGAATTGAGGTTCCCGGCCCAGACACAAACCAGATTTGAAAAAGACGTCGTGATTCATGTTCTCCCTAGGTAGTAGAATCAGAAAAACATCATGGTTTCAAGATTCTCCCCTTGCCTTAAGAGAGATCCAGAGAATAATGTTGGAAAAAACGGCCTATTACCGCATTTGCTCAAAAGGCCTATTGTATTGACGGTCAAACTCCACTTTCATAACTCAGGTTCCCGGCCAAGACAAACACCAGATTTGAAAAAGAAGGTGTGATTCATGTTCTCCCTAGGTAGTAGAATCAGAAAAACATCATGGTTTCAAGATTCTCTCCTTGCCTTAAGAGAGATCCAGAGAATAATGTTGGAAAAAACGGCCAATTACCGCGAAATACCACTTTCAGAACGGAGGTTCCCGGCTCAGACATACACCAGATTTGAAAAAGACGTCGTGATTCTTGTTCTCCCTAGGTAGTAGAATCAGAAAAACATCATGGTTTCAAGATTCTCTCCTTCCCTTAAGAGAGATCCAGAGAATAATGTTGTAAATAAACGCCTACTACCGCGAAATACCACTTTCAGAACTGAGGTTCCCGGCCCAGACACACACCAGATTTGAAAAACACGTCTTGATTCATGTTCTCCCTAGATGGTAGAATCAGAAAAACATCATATTTTCAAGCTTCTCTCCTTGCCTTAAGAGAGATCCAAAGAATAAATTTGGAAAAAACGGCGTATTACCGGATATGCTCAAAAGACCTATTGTATTGACGGTGAAACTCCACTTTTAGAACTGAAGTTCCCGGCCCCGACAAACACCAGATTTCAAAAACACATCATGATTCATGTTCTCCCTAGGTAGTAGAATCAGAAAAACATCATGGTTTCAAGATTCTCTCCTTGACTTAAGAAAGATCCAGAGAATAATGTTGGAAAAAACGGCCTATTACCGCGAAATACCACTTTCAGAACGGAGGTTCCCGGCTCAGACAAACACCAGATTTCAAAAAGACATTGTGATTCTTGTTCTCCCTAGGTAGTAGAATCAGAAAAACATCATGGTTTCAAGATTCTCCCCTTGCCTTAAGAGAGATCCAGAGAATAATGTTGGAAAAAACGGCCTATTACCGCATTTGCTCAAAAGGCCTATTGTATTTACGGTGAAACTCCACTTTCAGAACTGAGCTTCCCGGCTCAGACAAACACCAGATTTGAAAAACACGTCTTGATTCATGTTCTCCCTAGATGGTAGAATCAGAAAAACATCATATTTTCAAGCTTCTGTCCTTGCCTTAAGAGAGATCCAAACAATAAATTTTGAAAAAACGGCCTATTACCGGATATGCTCAAAAGACCTATTGTATTGACGGTAAAACTCCACTTTTAGAACTGAAGTTCCGGGCCCCGACAAACATCAGATTTGAAAAAGACGTTGTGATTCATGTTCCCCTAGGTAGTAGAATCATAAAAACATCATGGTTTCAAGATTCTCTCCTTGCCTTAAGAGAGATCCAGAGAATAATGTTGGAAAAAACGGCCAATTACCGCGAAATACCACTTTCAGAACTGAGGTTCCCGGCTCAGACATACACCAGATTTGAAAAAGATGTCGTGATTCTTGTTCTCCCTAGGTAGTAGAATCAGAAAAACATCATGGTTTCAAGATTCTCTCCTTCCCTTAAGAGAGATCCAGAGAATATTGTTGAAATAAAGGCCTACTACCGCGAAATACCACTTACAGAACTGAGGTTCCCGGCCCAGACACACACCAGATTTGAAAAAAACGTCGTGATTCATGTTCTCCCTAGGTAGTAGAATCAGAAAAACATCATGGTTTCAAGATTCTCTCCTTGCCTTAAGAGAGATCCAGAGAATGATGTTGCAAAAACGGCCAATTACCACGAAATACCACTTACAGAATTGAGGTTCCCGGCCCAGACATACACCAGATTTGAAAAAGACGTCGTGATTCATGTTCTCCCTAGGTAGTAGAATCAGAAAAACATCGTGGTTTCAAGATTCTCTCCTTGACTTAAGACAGATCCAGATAATAATGTTGGAAAAAACGGCCTATTACCGCGAAATACCACTTTCAGAACGGTGGTTCCCGGCTCAGACAAACACCAGATTTCAAAAAGACATTGTGATTCTTGTTCTCCCTAGGTAGTAGAATCAGAAAAACATCATGGTTTCAAGATTCTCTCCTTGCCTTAAGAGAGATCCAGAGAATAATGTTGGAAAAAACGGCCTATTACCGCATTTGCTCAAAAGGCCTATTGTATTGACGGTGAAACTCCACTTTCAGAACTGAGCTTCCCGGCTCAGACAAACACCAGATTTGAAAAACACGTCTTGATTCATGTTCTCCCTAGATGGTAGAATCAGAAAAACATCATATTTTCAAGCTTCTGTCCTTGCCTTAAGAGAGATCCAAACAATAAATTTTGAAAAAACGGCCTATTACCGGATATGCTCAAAAGACCTATTGTATTGACGGTAAAACTCCACTTTTAGAACTGAAGTTCCGGGCCCCGACAAACATCAGATTTGAAAAAGACGTTGTGATTCATGTTCTCCCTAGGTAGTAGAATCAGAAAAACATCATGGTTTCAAGATTCTCTCCTTTCCTTAAGAAAGATCCAGAGAATAATGTTGGAAAAAACGGCCAATTACCGCGAAATACCACTTTCAGAACGGAGGTTCCCGGCTCAGACATACACCAGATTTGAAAAAGACGTCGTGATTCTTGTTCTCCCTAGGTAGTAGAATCAGAAAAACATCATGGTTTCAAGATTCTCTCCTTGCCTTAAGAGAGATCCAGAGAATAATGTTGGAAAAAACGGCCAATTACCGCGAAATACCACTTTCAGAACGGAGGTTCCCGGCTCAGACATACACCAGATTTGAAAAAGGTGTCGTGATTCTTGTTCTCCCTAGGTAGTAGAATCAGAAAAACATCATGGTTTCAAGATTCTCTCCTTCCCTTAAGAGAGATCCAGAGAATAATGTTGTAAATAAAGGCCTACTACCGCGAAATACCACTTACAGAACTGAGGTTCCCGGCCCAGACACACACCAGATTTGAAAAACACGTCTTGATTCATGTTCTCCCTAGATGGTAGAATCAGAAAAACATCATATTTTCAAGCTTCTCTCCTTGCCTTAAGAGAGATCCAAAGAATAAATTTGGAAAAAACGTCGTATTACCGGATATACTCAAAAGACCTATTGTATTGACGGTGAAACTCCACTTTTAGAACTGAAGTTCCCGGCCCCGACAAACACCAGATTTGAAAAACACATCATGATTCATGTTCTCCCTAGGTAGTAGAATCAGAAAAACATCATGGTTTCAAGATTCTCTCCTTTCCTTAAGAAAGATCCAGAGAATAATGTTGGAAAAAACGGCCTATTACCGCGAAATACCACTTTCAGGACGGAGGTTCCCGGCTCAGACAAACACCAGATTTCAAAAAGACATTGTGATTCTTGTTCTCCCTAGGTAGTAGAATCAGAAAAACATCATGGTTTCAAGATTCTCTCCTTGCCTTAAGAGAGATCCAGAGAATAATGTTGGAAAAAACGGCCTATTACCGCATTTGCTCAAAAGGCCTATTGTATTTACGGTGAAACTCCACTTTCAGAACTGAGCTTCCCGGCTCAGACAAACACCAGATTTGAAAAACACGTCTTGATTCATGTTCTCCCTAGATGGTAGAATCAGAAAAACATCATATTTTCAAGCTTCTGTCCTTGCCTTAAGAGAGATCCAAACAATAAATTTTGAAAAAACGGCCTATTACCGGATATGCTCAAAAGACCTATTGTATTGACGGTAAAACTCCACTTTTAGAACTGAAGTTCCGGGCCCCGACAAACATCAGATTTGAAAAAGACGTTGTGATTCATGTTCTCCCTAGGTAGTAGAATCAGAAAAACATCATGGTTTCAAGATTCTCTCCTTTTCTTAAGAGAGATCCAGAGAATAATGTTGGAAAAAACGGCCAATTACCGCGAAATACCACTTTCAGAACGGAGGTTCCCGGCTCAGACATACACCAGATTTGAAAAAGACGTCGTGATTCTTGTTCTCCCTAGGTAGTAGAATCAGAAAAACATCATGGTTTCAAGATTCTCTCCTTGCCTTAAGAGAGATCCAGAGAATAATGTTGGAAAAAACGGCCAATTACCGCGAAATACCACTTTCAGAACGGAGGTTCCCGGCTCAGACATACACCAGATTTGAAAAAGATGTCGTGATTCTTGTTCTCCCTAGGTAGTAGAATCAGAAAAACATCATGGTTTCAAGATTCTCTCCTTCCCTTAAGAGAGATCCAGAGAATATTGTTGAAATAAAGGCCTACTACCGCGAAATACCACTTACAGAACTGAGGTTCCCGGCCCAGACACACACCAGATTTGAAAAAAACGTCGTGATTCATGTTCTCCCTAGGTAGTAGAATCAGAAAAACATCATGGTTTCAAGATTCTCTCCTTGCCTTAAGAGAGATCCAGAGAATGATGTTGCAAAAACGGCCAATTACCACGAAATACCACTTACAGAATTGAGGTTCCCGGCCCAGACATACACCAGATTTGAAAAAGACGTCGTGATTCATGTTCTCCCTAGGTAGTAGAATCAGAAAAACATCATGGTTTCAAGATTCTCTCCTTGACTTAAGACAGATCCAGAGAATAATGTTGGAAAAAACGGCCTATTACCGCGAAATACCACTTTCAGAACGCTGGTTCCCGGCTCAGACAAACACCAGATTTCAAAAAGACATTGTGATTCTTGTTCTCCCTAGGTAGTAGAATCAGAAAAACATCATGGTTTCAAGATTCTCTCCTTGCCTTAAGAGAGATCCAGAGAATAATGTTGGAAAAAACGGCCTATTACCGCATTTGCTCAAAAGGCCTATTGTATTTACGGTGAAACTCCACTTTCAGAACTGAGCTTCCCGGCTCAGACAAACACCAGATTTGAAAAACACGTCTTGATTCATGTTCTCCCTAGATGGTAGAATCAGAAAAACATCATTTTTTCAAGCTTCTGTCCTTGCCTTAAGAGAGATCCAAACAATAAATTTTGAAAAAACGGCCTATTACCGGATATGCTCAAAAGACGTATTGTATTGACGGTAAAACTCCACTTTTAGAACTGAAGTTCCGGGCCCCGACAAACATCAGATTTGAAAAAGACGTTGTGATTCATGTTCTCCCTAGGTAGTAGAATCAGAAAAACATCATGGTTTCAAGATTCTCTCCTTTCCTTAAGAAAGATCCAGAGAATAATGTTGGAAAAAACGGCCAATTACCGCGAAATACCACTTTCAGAACGGAGGTTCCCGGCTCAGACATACACCAGATTTGAAAAAGACGTCGTGATTCTTGTTCTCCCTAGGTAGTAGAATCAGAAAAACATCATGGTTTCAAGATTCTCTCCTTGCCTTAAGAGAGATCCAGAGAATAATGTTGGAAAAAACGGCCAATTACCGCGAAATACCACTTTCAGAACGGAGGTTCCCGGCTCAGACATACACCAGATTTGAAAAAGGTGTCGTGATTCTTGTTCTCCCTAGGTAGTAGAATCAGAAAAACATCATGGTTTCAAGATTCTCTCCTTCCCTTAAGAGAGATCCAGAGAATAATGTTGTAAATAAAGGCCTACTACCGCGAAATACCACTTACAGAACTGAGGTTCCCGGCCCAGACACACACCAGATTTGAAAAACACGTCTTGATTCATGTTCTCCCTAGATGGTAGAATCAGAAAAACATCATATTTTCAAGCTTCTCTCCTTGCCTTAAGAGAGATCCAAAGAATAAATTTGGAAAAAACGGCGTATTACCGGATATACTCAAAAGACCTATTGTATTGACGGTGAAACTCCACTTTTAGAACTGAAGTTCCCGGCCCCGACAAACACCAGATTTGAAAAACACATCATGATTCATGTTCTCCCTAGGTAGTAGAATCAGAAAAACATCATGGTTTCAAGATTCTCTCCTTTCCTTAAGAAAGATCCAGAGAATAATGTTGTAAAAAAAGGCCTATTACCGCGAAATACCACTTTCAGGACGGAGGTTCCCGGCTTAGACAAACACCAGATTTCAAAAAGACATTGTGATTCTTGTTCTCCCTAGGTAGTAGAATCAGAAAAACATCATGGTTTCAAGATTCTCTCCTTGCCTTAAGAGAGATCCAGAGAATAATGTTGGAAAAAACGGCCTATTACCGCATTTGCTCAAAAGGCCTATTGTATTTACGGTGAAACTCCACTTTCAGAACTGAGCTTCCCGGCTCAGACAAACACCAGATTTGAAAAACACGTCTTGATTCATGTTCTCCCTAGATGGTAGAATCAGAAAAACATCATATTTTCAAGCTTCTGTCCTTGCCTTAAGAGAGATCCAAACAATAAATTTTGAAAAAACGGCCTATTACCGGATATGCTCAAAAGACCTATTGTATTGACGGTAAAACTCCACTTTTAGAACTGAAGTTCCGGGCCCCGACAAACATCAGATTTGAAAAAGACGTTGTGATTCATGTTCTCCCTAGGTAGTAGAATCAGAAAAACATCATGGTTTCAAGATTCTCTCCTTTTCTTAAGAGAGATCCAGAGAATAATGTTGGAAAAAACGGCCAATTACCGCGAAATACCACTTTCAGAACGGAGGTTCCCGGCTCAGACATACACCAGATTTGAAAAAGACGTCGTGATTATTGTTCTCCCTAGGTAGTAGAATCAGAAAAACATCATGGTTTCAAGATTCTCTCCTTGCCTTAAGAGAGATCCAGAGAATAATTTTGGAAAAAACAGCCAATTACCGCGAAATACCACTTTCAGAACGGAGGTTCCCGGCTCAGACACACACCAGATTTGAAAAACACGTCTTGATTCATGGTCTCCCTAGATGGTAGAATCAGAAAAACATCATATTTTCAAGCATCTCTCCTTGCCTTAAGAGAGATCCAAAGAATAAATTTGGAAAAAACGGCGTATTACCGGATATGCTCAAAAGACCTATTGTATTGACGGTGAAACTCCACTTTTAGAACTGAAGTTCCCGGCCCCGACAAACACCAGATTTGAAAAACACATCATGATTCATGTTCTCCCTAGGTAGTAGAATCAGAAAAACATCATGGTTTCAAGATTCTCTCCTTGCCTTAAGAGAGATCCAGAGAATGATGTGGCAAAAACGGCCAATTACCACGAAATACCACTTACAGAATTGAGGTTCCCGGCCCAGACACACACCAGATTTGAAAAAGACGTCGTGATTCATCTTCTCCCTAGGTAGTAGAATCAGAAAAACATCATGGTTTCAAGATTCTCTCCTTGACTTAAGACAGATCCAGAGAATAATGTTGGAAAAAACGGCCTATTACCGCGAAATACCACTTTCAGAACGGTGGTTCCCGGCTCAGACAAACACCAGATTTCAAAAAGACATTGTGATTCTTGTTCTCCCTAGGTAGTAGAATCAGAAAAACATCATGGTTTCAAGATTCTCTCCTTGCCTTAAGAGAGATCCAGAGAATAATGTTGGAAAAAACGGCCTATTACCGCATTTGCTCAAAAGGCCTATTGTATTTACGGTGAAACTCCACTTTCAGAACTGAGCTTCCCGGCTCAGACAAACACCAGATTTGAAAAACACGTCTTGATTCATGTTCTCCCTAGATGGTAGAATCAGAAAAACATCATATTTTCAAGCTTCTGTCCTTGCCTTAAGAGAGATCCAAACAATAAATTTTGAAAAAACGGCCTATTACCGGATATGCTCAAAAGACCTATTGTATTGACGGTAAAACTCCACTTTTAGAACTGAAGTTCCCGGCTCCGACAAACACCAGATTTGAAAAAGACGTTGTGATTCATGTTCTCCCTAGGTAGTAGAATCAGAAAACCATCATGGTTTCAAGATTCTCTCCTTGCCTTAAGAGAGATCCAGAGAATAATGTTGGAAAAAACGGCCAATTACCGCGAAATACCACTTTCAGAACGAAGGTTCCCGGCTCAGACAAACACCAGATTTGAAAAAGACGTCGTGATTCTTGTTCTCCCTAGGTAGTAGAATCAGAAAAACATCATGGTTTCAAGATTCTCTCCTTGCCTTAAGAAAGATCCAGAGAATAATGTTGGAAAAAACGGCCTATTACCGCGAAATACCACTTTCAGGACGGAGGTTCCTGGCTGAGACAAACACCTGATTTGAAAAAGAAGTCGTGATTCTTCTTCTCCCTAGGTAGTAGAATCATAAAAACATCATGGTTTCAAGATTCTCTCCTTCCCTTAAGAGAGATCCGGAGAATATTGTTGGAAATAAAGGCCTACTACCGCGAAATACCACTTACACAACTGAGGTTCCCGGCCGAGACACACACCAGATTTGAAAAAAACGTCATGATTCATGTTCTCCCTAGGTAGTAGAATCAGAAAAACATCATGGTTTCAAGATTCTCTCCTTGCCTTAAGAGAGATCCAGACAATGATGTTGCAAAAAAGGCCAATTACCACGAAATACCACTTACAGAATTGAGGTTCCCGGCCCAGACACAAACCAGATTTGAAAAAGACGTCGTGATTCATGTTCTCCCTAGGTAGTAGAATCAGGAAAACATCATGGTTTCAAGATTCTCCCCTTGCCTTAAGAGAGATCCAGAGAATAATGTTGGAAAAAACGGCCTATTACCGCATTTGCTCAAAAGGCCTATTGTATTGACGGTCAAACTCCACTTTCATAACTCAGGTTCCCGGCCAAGACAAACACCAGATTTGAAAAAGAAGGTGTGATTCATGTTCTCCCTAGGTAGTAGAATCAGAAAAACATCATGGTTTCAAGATTCTCTCCTTGCCTTAAGAGAGATCCAGAGGATAATGTTGGAAAAAACGGCCAATTACCGCGAACTACCACTTTCAGAACGGAGGTTCCCGGCTCAGACATACACCAGATTTGAAAAAGAAGTCGTGATTCTTGTTCTCCCTAGGTAGTAGAATCAGAAAAACATCATGGTTTCAAGATTCTCTCCTTCCCTTAAGAGAGATCCAGAGAATAATGTTGTAAATAAAGGCCTACTACCGCGAAATACCACTTACAGAACTGAGGTTCCCGGCCCAGACACACACCAGATTTGAAAAACACGTCTTGATTCATGTTCTCCCTAGATGGTAGAATCAGAAAAACATCATATTTTCAAGCTTCTCTCCTTGCCTTAAGAGAGATCCAAAGAATAAATTTGGAAAAAACGGCGTATTACCGGATATGCTCAAAAGACCTATTGTATTGACGGTGAAACTCCACTTTTAGAACTGAAGTTCCCGGCCCCGACAAACACCAGATTTCAAAAACACATCATGATTCATGTTCTCCCTAGGTAGTAGAATCAGAAAAACATCATGGTTTCAAGATTCTCTCCTTGACTTAAGAAAGATCCAGAGAATAATGTTGGAAAAAACGGCCTATTACCGCGAAATACCACTTTCAGAACGGAGGTTCCCGGCTCAGACAAACACCAGATTTCAAAAAGACATTGTGATTCTTGTTCTCCCTAGGTAGTAGAATCAGAAAAACATCATGGTTTCAAGATTCTCCCCTTGCCTTAAGAGAGATCCAGAGAATAATGTTGGAAAAAACGGCCTATTACCGCATTTGCTCAAAAGGCCTATTGTATTTACGGTGAAACTCCACTTTCAGAACTGAGCTTCCCGGCTCAGACAAACACCAGATTTGAAAAACACGTCTTGATTCATGTTCTCCCTAGATGGTAGAATCAGAAAAACATCATATTTTCAAGCTTCTGTCCTTGCCTTAAGAGAGATCCAAACAATAAATTTTGAAAAAACGGCCTATTACCGGATATGCTCAAAAGACCTATTGTATTGACGGTAAAACTCCACTTTTAGAACTGAAGTTCCGGGCCCCAACAAACATCAGATTTGAAAAAGACGTTCTGATTCATGTTCTCCCTAGGTAGTAGAATCATAAAAACATCATGGTTTCAAGATTCTCTCCTTGCCTTAAGAGAGATCCAGAGAATAATGTTGGAAAAAACGGCCAATTACCGCGAAATACCACTTTCAGAACTGAGGTTCCCGGCTCAGACATACACCAGATTTGAAAAAGATGTCGTGATTCTTGTTCTCCCTAGGTAGTAGAATCAGAAAAACATCATGGTTTCAAGATTCTCTCCTTCCCTTAAGAGAGATCCAGAGAATATTGTTGAAATAAAGGCCTACTACCGCGAAATACCACTTACAGAACTGAGGTTCCCGGCCCAGACACACACCAGATTTGAAAAAAACGTCGTGATTCATGTTCTCCCTAGGTAGTAGAATCAGAAAAACATCATGGTTTCAAGATTCTCTCCTTGCCTTAAGAGAGATCCAGAGAATGATGTTGCAAAAACGGCCAATTACCACGAAATACCACTTACAGAATTGAGGTTCCCGGCCCAGACATACACCAGATTTGAAAAAGACGTCGTGATTCATGTTCTCCCTAGGTAGTAGAATCAGAAAAACATCATGGTTTCAAGATTCTCTCCTTGACTTAAGACAGATCCAGAGAATAATGTTGGAAAAAACGGCCTATTACCGCGAAATACCACTTTCAGAACGGTGGTTCCCGGCTCAGACAAACACCAGATTTCAAAAAGACATTGTGATTCTTGTTCTCCCTAGGTAGTAGAATCAAAAAAACATCATGGTTTCAAGATTCTCTCCTTGCCTTAAGAGAGATCCAGAGAATAATGTTGGAAAAAACGGCCTATTACCGCATTTGCTCAAAAGGCCTATTGTATTTACAGTGAAACTCCACTTTCAGAACTGAGCTTCCCGGCTCAGACAAACACCAGATTTGAAAAACACGTCTTGATTCATGTTCTCCCTAGATGGTAGAATCAGAAAAACATCATATTTTCAAGCTTCTGTCCTTGCCTTAAGAGAGATCCAAACAATAAATTTTGAAAAAACGGCCTATTACCGGATATGCTCAAAAGACCTATTGTATTGACGGTAAAACTCCACTTTTAGAACGGAGGTTCCGGGCCCCGACAAACATCAGATTTGAAAAAGACGTTGTGATTCATGTTCTCCCTAGGTAGTAGAATCAGAAAAACATCATGGTTTCAAGATTCTCTCCTTGCCTTAAGAGAGATCCAGAGAATAATGTTGGAAAAAACGGCCAATTACCGCGAAATACCACTTTCAGAACGGAGGTTCCCGGCTCAGACATACACCAGATTTGAAAAAGGTGTCGTGATTCTTGTTCTCCCTAGGTAGTAGAATCAGAAAAACATCATGGTTTCAAGATTCTCTCCTTCCCTTAAGAGAGATCCAGAGAATAATGTTGTAAATAAAGGCCTACTACCGCGAAATACCACTTACAGAACTGAGGTTCCCGGCCCAGACACACACAAGATTTGAAAAACACGTCTTGATTCATGTTCTCCCTAGATGGTAGAATCAGAAAAACATCATATTTTCAAGCTTCTCTCCTTGCCTTAAGAGAGATCCAAAGAATAAATTTGGAAAAAACGGCGTATTACCGGATATACTCAAAAGACCTATTGTATTGACGGTGAAACTCCACTTTTAGAACTGAAGTTCCCGGCCCCGACAAACACCAGATTTGAAAAACACATCATGATTCATGTTCTCCCTAGGTAGTAGAATCAGAAAAACATCATGGTTTCAAGATTCTCTCCTTTCCTTAAGAAAGATCCAGAGAATAATGTTGGAAAAAACGGCCTATTACCGCGAAATACCACTTTCAGGACGGAGGTTCCCGGCTCAGACAAACACCAGATTTCAAAAAGACATTGTGATTCTTGTTCTCCCTAGGTAGTAGAATCAGAAAAACATCATGGTTTCAAGATTCTCTCCTTGCCTTAAGAGAGATCCAGAGAATAATGTTGGAAAAAACGGCCTATTACCGCATTTGCTCAAAAGGCCTATTGTATTTACGGTGAAACTCCACTTTCAGAACTGAGCTTCCCGGCTCAGACAAACACCAGATTTGAAAAACACGTCTTGATTCATGTTCTCCCTAGATGGTAGAATCAGAAAAACATCATATTTTCAAGCTTCTGTCCTTGCCTTAAGAGAGATCCAAACAATAAATTTTGAAAAAACGGCCTATTACCGGATATGCTGAAAAGACCTATTGTATTGACGGTAAAACTCCACTTTTAGAACTGAAGTTCCGGGCCCCGACAAACATCAGATTTGAAAAAGACGTTGTGATTCATGTTCTCCCTAGGTAGTAGAATCAGAAAAACATCATGGTTTCAAGATTCTCTCCTTTTCTTAAGAGAGATCCAGAGAATAATGTTGGAAAAAACGGCCAATTACCGCGAAATACCACTTTCAGAACGGAGGTTCCCGGCTCAGACATACACCAGATTTGAAAAAGACGTCGTGATTCTTGTTCTCCCTAGGTAGTAGAATCAGAAAAACATCATGGTTTCAAGATTCTCTCCTTCCCTTAAGAGAGATCCAGAGAATAATGTTGTAAATAAAGGCCTACTACCGCGAAATACCACTTACAGAACTGAGGTTCCCGGCCCAGACACACACCAGATTTGAAAAACACGTCTTGATTCATGTTCTCCCTAGATGGTAGAATCAGAAAAACATCATATTTTCAAGCTTCTCTCCTTGCCTTAAGAGAGATCCAAAGAATAAATTTGGAAAAAACGGCGTATTACCGGATATACTCAAAAGACCTATTGTATTGACGGTGAAACTCCACTTTTAGAACTGAAGTTCCCGGCCCCGACAAACACCAGATTTGAAAAACACATCATGATTCATGTTCTCCCTAGGTAGTAGAATCAGAAAAACATCATGGTTTCAAGATTCTCTCCTTTCCTTAAGAAAGATCCAGAGAATAATGTTGGAAAAAACGGCCTATTACCGCGAAATACCACTTTCAGGACGGAGGTTCCCGGCTCAGACAAACACCAGATTTCAAAAAGACATTGTGATTCTTGTTCTCCCTAGGTAGTAGAATCAGAAAAACATCATGGTTTCAAGATTCTCTCCTTGCCTTAAGAGAGATCCAGAGAATAATGTTGGAAAAAACGGCCTATTACCGCATTTGCTCAAAAGGCCTATTGTATTTACGGTGAAACTCCACTTTCAGAACTGAGCTTCCCGGCTCAGACAAACACCAGATTTGAAAAACACGTCTTGATTCATGTTCTCCCTAGATGGTAGAATCAGAAAAACATCATATTTTCAAGCTTCTGTCCTTGCCTTAAGAGAGATCCAAACAATAAATTTTGAAAAAACGGCCTATTACCGGATATGCTCAAAAGACCTATTGTATTGACGGTAAAACTCCACTTTTAGAACTGAAGTTCCGGGCCCCGACAAACATCAGATTTGAAAAAGACGTTGTGATTCATGTTCTCCCTAGGTAGTAGAATCAGAAAAACATCATGGTTTCAAGATTCTCTCCTTTTCTTAAGAGAGATCCAGAGAATAATGTTGGAAAAAACGGCCAATTACCGCGAAATACCACTTTCAGAACGGAGGTTCCCGGCTCAGACATACACCAGATTTGAAAAAGACGTCGTGATTCTTGTTCTCCCTAGGTAGTAGAATCAGAAAAACATCATGGTTTCAAGATTCTCTCCTTGCCTTAAGAGAGATCCAGAGAATAATGTTGGAAAAAACGGCCAATTACCGCGAAATACCACTTTCAGAACGGAGGTTCCCGGCTAAGACACACACCAGATTTGAAAAACACGTCTTGATTCATGTTCTCCCTAGATGGTAGAATCAGAAAAACATCATATTTTCAAGCATCTCTCCTTGCCTTAAGAGAGATCCAAAGAATAAATTTGGAAAAAACGGCGTATTACCGGATATGCTCAAAAGACCTATTGTATTGACGGTGAAACTCCACTTTTAGAACTGAAGTTCCCGGCCCCGACAAACACCAGATTTGAAAAACACATCATGATTCATGTTCTCCCTAGGTAGTAGAATCAGAAAAACATCATGGTTTCAAGATTCTCTCCTTTCCTTAAGAAAGATCCAGAGAATAATGTTGGAAAAAACGGACTATTACCGCGAAATACCACTTTCAGGACGGAGGTTCCCGGCTGAGACAAACACCTGATTTGAAAAAGAAGTCGTGATTCTTGTTCTCCCTAGGTAGTAGAATCAGAAAAACATCATGGTTTCAAGATTCTCTCCTTCCCTTAAGAGAGATCCAGAGAATATTGTTGGAAATAAAGGCCTACTACCGCGAAATACCACTTACAGAACTGAGGTTCCCGGACCAGACACACACCAGATTTGAAAAAAACGTCGTGATTCATGTTCTCCCTAGGTAGTAGAATCAGAAAAACATCATGGTTTCAAGATTCTCTCCTTTCCATAAGAGAGATCCAGAGAATGATGTTGCAAAAACGGCCAATTACCACGAAATACCACTTACAGAATTGAGGTTCCCAGCCCAGACACACACCAGATTTAAAAAAAAAACGTCGTGATTCATGTTCTCCCTAGGTAGTAGAATCAGAAAAACATCATGGTTTCAAGATTCTCCCCTTGCCTTAAGAGAGATCCAGAGAATAATGTTGGAAAAAACGGCCTATTACCGCATTTGCTCAAAAGGCGTATTGTATTGACGGTCAAACTCAACTTTCATGACTCAGGTTCCCGGCGAACACAAACACCAGATTTGAAAAAGACGTTGTGATTCATGTTCTCCCTAGGTAGTAGAATCATAAAAACATCATGGTTTCAAGATTCTCTCCTTGCCTTAAGAGAGATCCAGAGAATAATGTTGGAAAAAACGGCCAATTACCACGAAATACCACTTTCAGAACTGAGGTTCCCGGCTCAGACATACACCAGATTTCAAAAAGACATTGTGATTCTTGTTCTCCCTAGGTAGTAGAATCAGAAAAACATCATGGTTTCAAGATTCTCTCCTTGCCTTAAGAGAGATCCAGAGAATAATGTTGGAAAAAACGGCCTATTACCGCATTTGCTCAAAAGGCCTATTGTATTTACGGTGAAACTCCACTTTCAGAACTGAGCTTCCCGGCTCAGACAAACACCAGATTTGAAAAACACGTCTTGATTCATGTTCTCCCTAGATGGTAGAATCAGAAAAACATCATATTTTCAAGCTTCTGTCCTTGCCTTAAGAGAGATCCAAACAATAAATTTTGAAAAAACGGCCTATTACCGGATATGCTCAAAAGACCTATTGTATTGACGGTAAAACTCCACTTTTAGAACTGAAGTTCCGGGCCCCGACAAACATCAGATTTGAAAAAGACGTTGTGATTCATGTTCTCCCTAGGTAGTAGAATCAGAAAAACATCATGGTTTCAAGATTCTCTCCTTTTCTTAAGAGAGATCCAGAGAATAATGTTGGAAAAAACGGCCAATTACCGCGAAATACCACTTTCAGAACGGAGGTTCCCGGCTCAGACATACACCAGATTTGAAAAAGACGTCGTGATTCTTGTTCTCCCTAGGTAGTAGAATCAGAAAAACATCATGGTTTCAAGATTCTCTCCTTGCCTTAAGAGAGATCCAGAGAATAATGTTGGAAAAAACGGCCAATTACCGCGAAATACCACTTTCAGAACGGAGGTTCCCGGCTCAGACACACACCAGATTTGAAAAACACGTCTTGATTCATGTTCTCCCTAGATGGTAGAATCAGAAAAACATCATATTTTCAAGCATCTCTCCTTGCCTTAAGAGAGATCCAAAGAATAAATTTGGAAAAAACGGCGTATTACCGGATATGCTCAAAAGACCTATTGTATTGACGGTGAAACTCCACTTTTAGAACTGAAGTTCCCGGCCCCGACAAACACCAGATTTGAAAAACACATCATGATTCATGTTCTCCCTAGGTAGTAGAATCAGAAAAACATCATGGTTTCAAGATTCTCTCCTTGCCTTAAGAGAGATCCAGAGAATGATGTGGCAAAAACGGCCAATTACCACGAAATACCACTTACAGAATTGAGGTTCCCGGCCCAGACACACACCAGATTTGAAAAAGACGTCGTGATTCATCTTCTCCCTAGGTAGTAGAATCAGAAAAACATCATGGTTTCAAGATTCTCTCCTTGACTTAAGACAGATCCAGAGAATAATGTTGGAAAAAACGGCCTATTACCGCGAAATACCACTTTCAGAACGGTGGTTCCCGGCTGAGACAAACACCAGATTTCAAAAAGACATTGTGATTCTTGTTCTCCCTAGGTAGTAGAATCAGAAAAACATCATGGTTTCAAGATTCTCTCCTTGCCTTAAGAGAGATCCAGAGAATAATGTTGGAAAAAACGGCCTATTACCGCATTTGCTCAAAAGGCCTATTGTATTTACGGTGAAACTCCACTTTCAGAACTGAGCTTCCCGGCTCAGACAAACACCAGATTTGAAAAACACGTCTTGATTCATGTTCTCCCTAGATGGTAGAATCAGAAAAACATCATATTTTCAAGCTTCTGTCCTTGCCTTAAGAGAGATCCAAACAATAAATTTTGAAAAAACGGCCTATTACCGGATATGCTCAAAAGACCTATTGTATTGACGGTAAAACTCCACTTTTAGAACTGAAGTTCCCGGCTCCGACAAACACCAGATTTGAAAAAGACGTTGTGATTCATGTTCTCCCTAGGTAGTAGAATCAGAAAACCATCATGGTTTCAAGATTCTCTCCTTGCCTTAAGAGAGATCCAGAGAATAATGTTGGAAAAAACGGCCAATTACCGCGAAATACCACTTTCAGAACGAAGGTTCCCGGCTCAGACAAACACCAGATTTGAAAAAGACGTCGTGATTCTTGTTCTCCCTAGGTAGTAGAATCAGAAAAACATCATGGTTTCAAGATTCTCTCCTTGCCTTAAGAAAGATCCAGAGAATAATGTTGGAAAAAACGGCCTATTACCGCGAAATACCACTTTCAGGACGGAGGTTCCTGGCTGAGACAAACACCTGATTTGAAAAAGAAGTCGTGATTCTTCTTCTCCCTAGGTAGTAGAATCATAAAAACATCATGGTTTCAAGATTCTCTCCTTCCCTTAAGAGAGATCCGGAGAATATTGTTGGAAATAAAGGCCTACTACCGCGAAATACCACTTACACAACTGAGGTTCCCGGCCGAGACACACACCAGATTTGAAAAAAACGTCATGATTCATGTTCTCCCTATGTAGTAGAATCAGAAAAACATCATGGTTTCAAGATTCTCTCCTTGCCTTAAGAGAGATCCAGACAATGATGTTGCAAAAACGGCCAATTACCACGAAATACCACTTTCAGAACGGAGGTTCCCGGCTCAGACACACACCAGATTTGAAAAACACGTCTTGATTCATGTTCTCCCTAGATGGTAGAATCAGAAAAACATCATATTTTCAAGCATCTCTCCTTGCCTTAAGAGAGATCCAAAGAATAAATTTGGAAAAAACGGCGTATTACCGGATATGCTCAAAAGACCTATTGTATTGACGGTGAAACTCCACTTTTAGAACTGAAGTTCCCGGCCCCGACAAACACCAGATTTGAAAAACACATCATGATTCATGTTCTCCCTAGGTAGTAGAATCAGAAAAACATCATGGTTTCAAGATTCTCTCCTTTCCTTAAGAAAGATCCAGAGAATAATGTTGGAAAAAAAGGACTATTACCGCGAAATACCACTTTCAGGACGGAGGTTCCCGGCTGAGACAAACACCTGATTTGAAAAAGAAGTCGTGATTCTTGTTCTCCCTAGGTAGTAGAATCATAAAAACATCATGGTTTCAAGATTCTCTCCTTCCCTTAAGAGAGATCCAGAGAATATTGTTGGAAATAAAGGCCTACTACCGCGAAATACCACTTACAGAACTGAGGTTCCCGGACCAGACACACACCAGATTTGAAAAAAACGTCGTGATTCATGTTCTCCCTAGGTAGTAGAATCAGAAAAACATCATGGTTTCAAGATTCTCCCCTTGCCTTAAGAGAGATCCAGAGAATAATGTTGGAAAAAACAGCCTATTACCGCATTTGCTCAAAAGGCCTATTGTATTGACGGTCAAACTCCACTTTCATAACTCAGGTTCCCGGCCAAGACAAACACCAGATTTGAAAAAGAAGGTGTGATTCATGTTCTCCCTAGGTAGTAGAATCAGAAAAACATCATGGTTTCAAGATTCTCTCCTTGCCTTAAGAGAGATCCAGAGGATAATGGTGGAAAAAACGGCCAATTACCGCGAAATACCACTTTCAGAACGGAGGTTCCCGGCTCAGACATACACCAGATTTGAAAAAGACGTCGTGATTCTTGTTCTCCCTAGGTAGTAGAATCAGAAAAACATCATGGTTTCAAGATTCTCTCCTTCCCTTAAGAGAGATCCAGAGAATAATGTTGTAAATAAAGGCCTACTACCGCGAAATACCACTTACAGAACTGAGGTTCCCGGCCCAGACACACACCAGATTTGAAAAACACGTCTTGATTCATGTTCTCCCTAGATGGTAGAATCAGAAAAACATCATATTTTCAAGCTTCTCTCCTTGCCTTAAGAGAGATCCAAAGAATAAATTTGGAAAAAACGGCGTATTACCGGATATGCTCAAAAGACCTATTGTATTGACGGTGAAACTCCACTTTTAGAACTGAAGTTCCCGGCCCCGACAAACACCAGATTTCAAAAACACATCATGATTCATGTTCTCCCTAGGTAGTAGAATCAGAAAAACATCATGGTTTCAAGATTCTCTCCTTGACTTAAGAAAGATCCAGAGAATAATGTTGGAAAAAACGGCCTATTACCGCGAAATACCACTTTCAGAACGGAGGTTCCCGGCTCAGACAAACACCAGATTTAAAAAAGACATTGTGATTCCTGTTCTCCCTAGGTAGTAGAATCAGAAAAACATCATGGTTTCAAGATTCTCCCCTTGCCTTAAGAGAGATCCAGAGAATAATGTTGGAAAAAACGGCCTATTACCGCATTTGCTCAAAAGGCCTATTGTATTTACGGTGAAACTCCACTTTCAGAACTGAGCTTCCCGGCTCAGACAAACACCAGATTTGAAAAACACGTCTTGATTCATGTTCTCCCTAGATGGTAGAATCAGAAAAACATCATATTTTCAAGCTTCTGTCCTTGCCTTAAGAGAGATCCAAACAATAAATTTTGAAAAAACGGCCTATTACCGGATATGCTCAAAAGACCTATTGTATTGACGGTAAAACTCCACTTTTAGAACTGAAGTTCCGGGCCCCGACAAACATCAGATTTGAAAAAGACGTTGTGATTCATGTTCTCCCTAGGTAGTAGAATCATAAAAACATCATGGTTTCAAGATTCTCTCCTTGCCTTAAGAGAGATCCAGAGAATAATGTTGGAAAAAACGGCCAATTACCGCGAAATACCACTTTCAGAACTGAGGTTCCCGGCTCAGACATACACCAGATTTGAAAAAGATGTCGTGATTCTTGTTCTCCCTAGGTAGTAGAATCAGAAAAACATCATGGTTTCAAGATTCTCTCCTTCCCTTAAGAGAGATCCAGAGAATATTGTTGAAATAAAGGCCTACTACCGCGAAATACCACTTACAGAACTGCGGTTCCCGGCCCAGACACACACCAGATTTGAAAAAAACGTCGTGATTCATGTTCTCCCTAGGTAGTAGAATCAGAAAAACATCATGGTTTCAAGATTCTCTCCTTGCCTTAAGAGAGATCCAGAGAATGATGTTGCAAAAACGGCCAATTACCACGAAATACCACTTACAGAATTGAGGTTCCCGGCCCAGACATACACCAGATTTGAAAAAGACGTCGTGATTCATGTTCTCCCTAGGTAGTAGAATCAGAAAAACATCATGGTTTCAAGATTCTCTCCTTCCCTTAAGAGAGATCCAGAGAATAATGTTGGAAAAAACGGCCAATTACCGCGAAATACCACTTTCAGAACGGAGGTTCCCGGCTCAGACATACACCAGATTTGAAAAAGGTGTCGTGATTCTTGTTCTCCCTAGGTAGTAGAATCAGAAAAACATCATGGTTTCAAGATTCTCTCCTTCCCTTAAGAGAGATCCAGAGAATAATGTTGTAAATAAAGGCCTACTACCGCGAAATACCACTTACAGAACTGAGGTTCCCGGCCCAGACACACACCAGATTTGAAAAACACGTCTTGATTCATGTTCTCCCTAGATGGTAGAATCAGAAAAACATCATATTTTCAAGCTTCTCTCCTTGCCTTAAGAGAGATCCAAAGAATAAATTTGGAAAAAACGTCGTATTACCGGATATACTCAAAAGACCTATTGTATTGACGGTGAAACTCCACTTTTAGAACTGAAGTTACCGGCCCCGACAAACACCAGATTTGAAAAACACATCATGATTCATGTTCTCCCTAGGTAGTAGAATCAGAAAAACATCATGGTTTCAAGATTCTCTCCTTTCCTTAAGAAAGATCCAGAGAATAATGTTGGAAAAAACGGCCTATTACCGCGAAATACCACTTTCAGGACGGAGGTTCCCGGCTCAGACAAACACCAGATTTCAAAAAGACATTGTGATTCTTGTTCTCCCTAGGTAGTAGAATCAGAAAAACATCATGGTTTCAAGATTCTCTCCTTGCCTTAAGAGAGATCCAGAGAATAATGTTGGAAAAAACGGCCTATTACCGCATTTGCTCAAAAGGCCTATTGTATTTACGGTGAAACTCCACTTTCAGAACTGAGCTTCCCGGCTCAGACAAACACCAGATTTGAAAAACACGTCTTGATTCATGTTCTCCCTAGATGGTAGAATCAGAAAAACATCATATTTTCAAGCTTCTGTCCTTGCCTTAAGAGAGATCCAAACAATAAATTTTGAAAAAACGGCCTATTACCGGATATGCTCAAAAGACCTATTGTATTGACGGTAAAACTCCACTTTTAGAACTGAAGTTCCGGGCCCCGACAAACATCAGATTTGAAAAAGACGTTGTGATTCATGTTCTCCCTAGGTAGTAGAATCAGAAAAACATCATGGTTTCAAGATTCTCTCCTTTTCTTAAGAGAGATCCAGAGAATAATGTTGGAAAAAACGGCCAATTACCGCGAAATACCACTTTCAGAACGGAGGTTCCCGGCTCAGACATACACCAGATTTGAAAAAGACGTCGTGATTCTTGTTCTCCCTAGGTAGTAGAATCAGAAAAACATCATGGTTTCAAGATTCTCTCCTTGCCTTAAGAGAGATCCAGAGAATAATGTTGGAAAAAACGGCCAATTACCGCGAAATACCACTTTCAGAACGGAGGTTCCCGGCTCAGACATACACCAGATTTGAAAAAGATGTCGTGATTCTTGTTCTCCCTAGGTAGTAGAATCAGAAAAACATCATGGTTTCAAGATTCTCTCCTTCCCTTAAGAGAGATCCAGAGAATATTGTTGAAATAAAGGCCTACTACCGCGAAATACCACTTACAGAACTGAGGTTCCCGGCCCAGACACACACCAGATTTGAAAAAAACGTCGTGATTCATGTTCTCCCTAGGTAGTAGAATCAGAAAAACATCATGGTTTCAAGATTCTCTCCTTGCCTTAAGAGAGATCCAGAGAATGATGTTGCAAAAACGGCCAATTACCACGAAATACCACTTACAGAATTGAGGTTCCCGGCCCAGACATACACCAGATTTGAAAAAGACGTCGTGATTCATGTTCTCCCTAGGTAGTAGAATCAGAAAAACATCATGGTTTCAAGATTCTCTCCTTGACTTAAGACAGATCCAGAGAATAATGTTGGAAAAAACGGCCTATTACCGCGAAATACCACTTTCAGAACGCTGGTTCCCGGCTCAGACAAACACCAGATTTCAAAAAGACATTGTGATTCTTGTTCTCCCTAGGTAGTAGAATCAGAAAAACATCATGGTTTCAAGATTCTCTCCTTGCCTTAAGAGAGATCCAGAGAATAATGTTGGAAAAAACGGCCTATTACCGCATTTGCTCAAAAGGCCTATTGTATTTACGGTGAAACTCCACTTTCAGAACTGAGCTTCCCG
The DNA here is from genome assembly GCA_030867105.1 of Liasis olivaceus. Taxonomy (NCBI): domain Eukaryota; kingdom Metazoa; phylum Chordata; class Lepidosauria; order Squamata; family Pythonidae; genus Liasis; species Liasis olivaceus. The sequence goes on from CM061354.1 coordinate 61,357,977, forward strand.
GCTCAGACAAACACCAGATTTGAAAAACACGTCTTGATTCATGTTCTCCCTAGATGGTAGAATCAGAAAAACATCATTTTTTCAAGCTTCTGTCCTTGCCTTAAGAGAGATCCAAACAATAAATTTTGAAAAAACGGCCTATTACCGGATATGCTCAAAAGACGTATTGTATTGACGGTAAAACTCCACTTTTAGAACTGAAGTTCCGGGCCCCGACAAACATCAGATTTGAAAAAGACGTTGTGATTCATGTTCTCCCTAGGTAGTAGAATCAGAAAAACATCATGGTTTCAAGATTCTCTCCTTTCCTTAAGAAAGATCCAGAGAATAATGTTGGAAAAAACGGCCAATTACCGCGAAATACCACTTTCAGAACGGAGGTTCCCGGCTCAGACATACACCAGATTTGAAAAAGACGTCGTGATTCTTGTTCTCCCTAGGTAGTAGAATCAGAAAAACATCATGGTTTCAAGATTCTCTCCTTGCCTTAAGAGAGATCCAGAGAATAATGTTGGAAAAAACGGCCAATTACCGCGAAATACCACTTTCAGAACGGAGGTTCCCGGCTCAGACATACACCAGATTTGAAAAAGGTGTCGTGATTCTTGTTCTCCCTAGGTAGTAGAATCAGAAAAACATCATGGTTTCAAGATTCTCTCCTTCCCTTAAGAGAGATCCAGAGAATAATGTTGTAAATAAAGGCCTACTACCGCGAAATACCACTTACAGAACTGAGGTTCCCGGCCCAGACACACACCAGATTTGAAAAACACGTCTTGATTCATGTTCTCCCTAGATGGTAGAATCAGAAAAACATCATATTTTCAAGCTTCTCTCCTTGCCTTAAGAGAGATCCAAAGAATAAATTTGGAAAAAACGGCGTATTACCGGATATACTCAAAAGACCTATTGTATTGACGGTGAAACTCCACTTTTAGAACTGAAGTTCCCGGCCCCGACAAACACCAGATTTGAAAAACACATCATGATTCATGTTCTCCCTAGGTAGTAGAATCAGAAAAACATCATGGTTTCAAGATTCTCTCCTTTCCTTAAGAAAGATCCAGAGAATAATGTTGTAAAAAAAGGCCTATTACCGCGAAATACCACTTTCAGGACGGAGGTTCCCGGCTTAGACAAACACCAGATTTCAAAAAGACATTGTGATTCTTGTTCTCCCTAGGTAGTAGAATCAGAAAAACATCATGGTTTCAAGATTCTCTCCTTGCCTTAAGAGAGATCCAGAGAATAATGTTGGAAAAAACGGCCTATTACCGCATTTGCTCAAAAGGCCTATTGTATTTACGGTGAAACTCCACTTTCAGAACTGAGCTTCCCGGCTCAGACAAACACCAGATTTGAAAAACACGTCTTGATTCATGTTCTCCCTAGATGGTAGAATCAGAAAAACATCATATTTTCAAGCTTCTGTCCTTGCCTTAAGAGAGATCCAAACAATAAATTTTGAAAAAACGGCCTATTACCGGATATGCTCAAAAGACCTATTGTATTGACGGTAAAACTCCACTTTTAGAACTGAAGTTCCGGGCCCCGACAAACATCAGATTTGAAAAAGACGTTGTGATTCATGTTCTCCCTAGGTAGTAGAATCAGAAAAACATCATGGTTTCAAGATTCTCTCCTTTTCTTAAGAGAGATCCAGAGAATAATGTTGGAAAAAACGGCCAATTACCGCGAAATACCACTTTCAGAACGGAGGTTCCCGGCTCAGACATACACCAGATTTGAAAAAGACGTCGTGATTATTGTTCTCCCTAGGTAGTAGAATCAGAAAAACATCATGGTTTCAAGATTCTCTCCTTGCCTTAAGAGAGATCCAGAGAATAATTTTGGAAAAAACGGCCAATTACCGCGAAATACCACTTTCAGAACGGAGGTTCCCGGCTCAGACACACACCAGATTTGAAAAACACGTCTTGATTCATGGTCTCCCTAGATGGTAGAATCAGAAAAACATCATATTTTCAAGCATCTCTCCTTGCCTTAAGAGAGATCCAAAGAATAAATTTGGAAAAAACGGCGTATTACCGGATATGCTCAAAAGACCTATTGTATTGACGGTGAAACTCCACTTTTAGAACTGAAGTTCCCGGCCCCGACAAACACCAGATTTGAAAAACACATCATCATTCATGTTCTCCCTAGGTAGTAGAATCAGAAAAACATCATGGTTTCAAGATTCTCTCCTTGCCTTAAGAGAGATCCAGAGAATGATGTGGCAAAAACGGCCAATTACCACGAAATACCACTTACAGAATTGAGGTTCCCGGCCCAGACACACACCAGATTTGAAAAAGACGTCGTGATTCATCTTCTCCCTAGGTAGTAGAATCAGAAAAACATCATGGTTTCAAGATTCTCTCCTTGACTTAAGACAGATCCAGAGAATAATGTTGGAAAAAACGGCCTATTACCGCGAAATACCACTTTCAGAACGGTGGTTCCCGGCTCAGACAAACACCAGATTTCAAAAAGACATTGTGATTCTTGTTCTCCCTAGGTAGTAGAATCAGAAAAACATCATGGTTTCAAGATTCTCTCCTTGCCTTAAGAGAGATCCAGAGAATAATGTTGGAAAAAACGGCCTATTACCGCATTTGCTCAAAAGGCCTATTGTATTTACGGTGAAACTCCACTATCAGAACTGAGCTTCCCGGCTCAGACAAACACCAGATTTGAAAAACACGTCTTGATTCATGTTCTCCCTAGATGGTAGAATCAGAAAAACATCATATTTTCAAGCTTCTGTCCTTGCCTTAAGAGAGATCCAAACAATAAATTTTGAAAAAACGGCCTATTACCGGATATGCTCAAAAGACCTATTGTATTGACGGTAAAACTCCACTTTTAGAACTGAAGTTCCCGGCTCCGACAAACACCAGATTTGAAAAAGACGTTGTGATTCATGTTCTCCCTAGGTAGTAGAATCAGAAAACCATCATGGTTTCAAGATTCTCTCCTTGCCTTAAGAGAGATCCAGAGAATAATGTTGGAAAAAACGGCCAATTACCGCGAAATACCACTTTCAGAACGAAGGTTCCCGGCTCAGACAAACACCAGATTTGAAAAAGACGTCGTGATTCTTGTTCTCCCTAGGTAGTAGAATCAGAAAAACATCATGGTTTCAAGATTCTCTCCTTGCCTTAAGAAAGATCCAGAGAATAATGTTGGAAAAAACGGCCTATTACCGCGAAATACCACTTTCAGGACGGAGGTTCCTGGCTGAGACAAACACCTGATTTGAAAAAGAAGTCGTGATTCTTCTTCTCCCTAGGTAGTAGAATCATAAAAACATCATGGTTTCAAGATTCTCTCCTTCCCTTAAGAGAGATCCGGAGAATATTGTTGGAAATAAAGGCCTACTACCGCGAAATACCACTTACACAACTGAGGTTCCCGGCCGAGACACACACCAGATTTGAAAAAAACGTCATGATTCATGTTCTCCCTAGGTAGTAGAATCAGAAAAACATCATGGTTTCAAGATTCTCTCCTTTCCTTAAGAGAGATCCAGACAATGATGTTGCAAAAAAGGCCAATTACCACGAAATACCACTTACAGAATTGAGGTTCCCGGCCCAGACACAAACCAGATTTGAAAAAGACGTCGTGATTCATGTTCTCCCTAGGTAGTAGAATCAGGAAAACATCATGGTTTCAAGATTCTCCCCTTGCCTTAAGAGAGATCCAGAGAATAATGTTGGAAAAAACGGCCTATTACCGCATTTGCTCAAAAGGCCTATTGTATTGACGGTCAAACTCCACTTTCATAACTCAGGTTCCCGGCCAAGACAAACACCAGATTTGAAAAAGAAGGTGTGATTCATGTTCTCCCTAGGTAGTAGAATCAGAAAAACATCATGGTTTCAAGATTCTCTCCTTGCCTTAAGAGAGATCCAGAGGATAATGTTGGAAAAAACGGCCAATTACCGCGAACTACCACTTTCAGAACGGAGGTTCCCGGCTCAGACATACACCAGATTTGAAAAAGAAGTCGTGATTCTTGTTCTCCCTAGGTAGTAGAATCAGAAAAACATCATGGTTTCAAGATTCTCTCCTTCCCTTAAGAGAGATCCAGAGAATAATGTTGTAAATAAAGGCCTACTACCGCGAAATACCACTTACAGAACTGAGGTTCCCGGCCCAGACACACACCAGATTTGAAAAACACGTCTTGATTCATGTTCTCCCTAGATGGTAGAATCAGAAAAACATCATATTTTCAAGCTTCTCTCCTTGCCTTAAGAGAGATCCAAAGAATAAATTTGGAAAAAACGGCGTATTACCGGATATGCTCAAAAGACCTATTGTATTGACGGTGAAACTCCACTTTTAGAACTGAAGTTCCCGGCCCCGACAAACACCAGATTTCAAAAACACATCATGATTCATGTTCTCCCTAGGTAGTAGAATCAGAAAAACATCATGGTTTCAAGATTCTCTCCTTGACTTAAGAAAGATCCAGAGAATAATGTTGGAAAAAACGGCCTATTACCGCGAAATACCACTTTCAGAACGGAGGTTCCCGGCTCAGACAAACACCAGATTTCAAAAAGACATTGTGATTCTTGTTCTCCCTAGGTAGTAGAATCAGAAAAACATCATGGTTTCAAGATTCTCCCCTTGCCTTAAGAGAGATCCAGAGAATAATGTTGGAAAAAACGGCCTATTACCGCATTTGCTCAAAAGGCCTATTGTATTTACGGTGAAACTCCACTTTCAGAACTGAGCTTCCCGGCTCAGACAAACACCAGATTTGAAAAACACGTCTTGATTCATGTTCTCCCTAGATGGTAGAATCAGAAAAACATCATATTTTCAAGCTTCTGTCCTTGCCTTAAGAGAGATCCAAACAATAAATTTTGAAAAAACGGCCTATTACCGGATATGCTCAAAAGACCTATTGTATTGACGGTAAAACTCCACTTTTAGAACTGAAGTTCCGGGCCCCAACAAACATCAGATTTGAAAAAGACGTTGTGATTCATGTTCTCCCTAGGTAGTAGAATCATAAAAACATCATGGTTTCAAGATTCTCTCCTTGCCTTAAGAGAGATCCAGAGAATAATGTTGGAAAAAACGGCCAATTACCGCGAAATACCACTTTCAGAACTGAGGTTCCCGGCTCAGACATACACCAGATTTGAAAAAGATGTCGTGATTCTTGTTCTCCCTAGGTAGTAGAATCAGAAAAACATCATGGTTTCAAGATTCTCTCCTTCCCTTAAGAGAGATCCAGAGAATATTGTTGAAATAAAGGCCTACTACCGCGAAATACCACTTACAGAACTGAGGTTCCCGGCCCAGACACACACCAGATTTGAAAAAAACGTCGTGATTCATGTTCTCCCTAGGTAGTAGAATCAGAAAAACATCATGGTTTCAAGATTCTCTCCTTGCCTTAAGAGAGATCCAGAGAATGATGTTGCAAAAACGTCCAATTACCACGAAATACCACTTACAGAATTGAGGTTCCCGGCCCAGACATACACCAGATTTGAAAAAGACGTCGTGATTCATGTTCTCCCTAGGTAGTAGAATCAGAAAAACATCATGGTTTCAAGATTCTCTCCTTGACTTAAGACAGATCCAGAGAATAATGTTGGAAAAAACGGCCTATTACCGCGAAATACCACTTTCAGAACGCTGGTTCCCGGCTCAGACAAACACCAGATTTCAAAAAGACATTGTGATTCTTGTTCTCCCTAGGTAGTAGAATCAGAAAAACATCATGGTTTCAAGATTCTCTCCTTGCCTTAAGAGAGATCCAGAGAATAATGTTGGAAAAAACGGCCTATTACCGCATTTGCTCAAAAGGCCTATTGTATTTACGGTGAAACTCCACTTTCAGAACTGAGCTTCCCGGCTCAGACAAACACCAGATTTGAAAAACACGTCTTGATTCATGTTCTCCCTAGATGGTAGAATCAGAAAAACATCATTTTTTCAAGCTTCTGTCCTTGCCTTAAGAGAGATCCAAACAATAAATTTTGAAAAAACGGCCTATTACCGGATATGCTCAAAAGACGTATTGTATTGACGGTAAAACTCCACTTTTAGAACTGAAGTTCCGGGCCCCGACAAACATCAGATTTGAAAAAGACGTTGTGATTCATGTTCTCCCTAGGTAGTAGAATCAGAAAAACATCATGGTTTCAAGATTCTCTCCTTTCCTTAAGAAAGATCCAGAGAATAATGTTGGAAAAAACGGCCAATTACCGCGAAATACCACTTTCAGAACGGAGGTTCCCGGCTCAGACATACACCAGATTTGAAAAAGACGTCGTGATTCTTGTTCTCCCTAGGTAGTAGAATCAGAAAAACATCATGGTTTCAAGATTCTCTCCTTGCCTTAAGAGAGATCCAGAGAATAATGTTGGAAAAAACGGCCAATTACCGCGAAATACCACTTTCAGAACGGAGGTTCCCGGCTCAGACATACACCAGATTTGAAAAAGGTGTCGTGATTCTTGTTCTCCCTAGGTAGTAGAATCAGAAAAACATCATGGTTTCAAGATTCTCTCCTTCCCTTAAGAGAGATCCAGAGAATAATGTTGTAAATAAAGGCCTACTACCGCGAAATACCACTTACAGAACTGAGGTTCCCGGCCCAGACACACACCAGATTTGAAAAACACGTCTTGATTCATGTTCTCCCTAGATGGTAGAATCAGAAAAACATCATATTTTCAAGCTTCTCTCCTTGCCTTAAGAGAGATCCAAAGAATAAATTTGGAAAAAACGGCGTATTACCGGATATACTCAAAAGACCTATTGTATTGACGGTGAAACTCCACTTTTAGAACTGAAGTTCCCGGCCCCGACAAACACCAGATTTGAAAAACACATCATGATTCATGTTCTCCCTAGGTAGTAGAATCAGAAAAACATCATGGTTTCAAGATTCTCTCCTTTCCTTAAGAAAGATCCAGAGAATAATGTTGTAAAAAAAGGCCTATTACCGCGAAATACCACTTTCAGGACGGAGGTTCCCGGCTTAGACAAACACCAGATTTCAAAAAGACATTGTGATTCTTGTTCTCCCTAGGTAGTAGAATCAGAAAAACATCATGGTTTCAAGATTCTCTCCTTGCCTTAAGAGAGATCCAGAGAATAATGTTGGAAAAAACGGCCTATTACCGCATTTGCTCAAAAGGCCTATTGTATTTACGGTGAAACTCCACTTTCAGAACTGAGCTTCCCGGCTCAGACAAACACCAGATTTGAAAAACACGTCTTGATTCATGTTCTCCCTAGATGGTAGAATCAGAAAAACATCATATTTTCAAGCTTCTGTCCTTGCCTTAAGAGAGATCCAAACAATAAATTTTGAAAAAACGGCCTATTACCGGATATGCTCAAAAGACCTATTGTATTGACGGTAAAACTCCACTTTTAGAACTGAAGTTCCGGGCCCCGACAAACATCAGATTTGAAAAAGACGTTGTGATTCATGTTCTCCCTAGGTAGTAGAATCAGAAAAACATCATGGTTTCAAGATTCTCTCCTTTTCTTAAGAGAGATCCAGAGAATAATGTTGGAAAAAACGGCCAATTACCGCGAAATACCACTTTCAGAACGGAGGTTCCCGGCTCAGACATACACCAGATTTGAAAAAGACGTCGTGATTATTGTTCTCCCTAGGTAGTAGAATCAGAAAAACATCATGGTTTCAAGATTCTCTCCTTGCCTTAAGAGAGATCCAGAGAATAATTTTGGAAAAAACGGCCAATTACCGCGAAATACCACTTTCAGAACGGAGGTTCCCGGCTCAGACACACACCAGATTTGAAAAACACGTCTTGATTCATGGTCTCCCTAGATGGTAGAATCAGAAAAACATCATATTTTCAAGCATCTCTCCTTGCCTTAAGAGAGATCCAAAGAATAAATTTGGAAAAAACGGCGTATTACCGGATATGCTCAAAAGACCTATTGTATTGACGGTGAAACTCCACTTTTAGAACTGAAGTTCCCGGCCCCGACAAACACCAGATTTGAAAAACACATCATCATTCATGTTCTCCCTAGGTAGTAGAATCAGAAAAACATCATGGTTTCAAGATTCTCTCCTTGCCTTAAGAGAGATCCAGAGAATGATGTGGCAAAAACGGCCAATTACCACGAAATACCACTTACAGAATTGAGGTTCCCGGCCCAGACACACACCAGATTTGAAAAAGACGTCGTGATTCATCTTCTCCCTAGGTAGTAGAATCAGAAAAACATCATGGTTTCAAGATTCTCTCCTTGACTTAAGACAGATCCAGAGAATAATGTTGGAAAAAACGGCCTATTACCGCGAAATACCACTTTCAGAACGGTGGTTCCCGGCTCAGACAAACACCAGATTTCAAAAAGACATTGTGATTCTTGTTCTCCCTAGGTAGTAGAATCAGAAAAACATCATGGTTTCAAGATTCTCTCCTTGCCTTAAGAGAGATCCAGAGAATAATGTTGGAAAAAACGGCCTATTACCGCATTTGCTCAAAAGGCCTATTGTATTTACGGTGAAACTCCACTATCAGAACTGAGCTTCCCGGCTCAGACAAACACCAGATTTGAAAAACACGTCTTGATTCATGTTCTCCCTAGATGGTAGAATCAGAAAAACATCATATTTTCAAGCTTCTGTCCTTGCCTTAAGAGAGATCCAAACAATAAATTTTGAAAAAACGGCCTATTACCGGATATGCTCAAAAGACCTATTGTATTGACGGTAAAACTCCACTTTTAGAACTGAAGTTCCCGGCTCCGACAAACACCAGATTTGAAAAAGACGTTGTGATTCATGTTCTCCCTAGGTAGTAGAATCAGAAAACCATCATGGTTTCAAGATTCTCTCCTTGCCTTAAGAGAGATCCAGAGAATAATGTTGGAAAAAACGGCCAATTACCGCGAAATACCACTTTCAGAACGAAGGTTCCCGGCTCAGACAAACACCAGATTTGAAAAAGACGTCGTGATTCTTGTTCTCCCTAGGTAGTAGAATCAGAAAAACATCATGGTTTCAAGATTCTCTCCTTGCCTTAAGAAAGATCCAGAGAATAATGTTGGAAAAAACGGCCTATTACCGCGAAATACCACTTTCAGGACGGAGGTTCCTGGCTGAGACAAACACCTGATTTGAAAAAGAAGTCGTGATTCTTCTTCTCCCTAGGTAGTAGAATCATAAAAACATCATGGTTTCAAGATTCTCTCCTTCCCTTAAGAGAGATCCGGAGAATATTGTTGGAAATAAAGGCCTACTACCGCGAAATACCACTTACACAACTGAGGTTCCCGGCCGAGACACACACCAGATTTGAAAAAAACGTCATGATTCATGTTCTCCCTAGGTAGTAGAATCAGAAAAACATCATGGTTTCAAGATTCTCTCCTTTCCTTAAGAGAGATCCAGACAATGATGTTGCAAAAAAGGCCAATTACCACGAAATACCACTTACAGAATTGAGGTTCCCGGCCCAGACACAAACCAGATTTGAAAAAGACGTCGTGATTCATGTTCTCCCTAGGTAGTAGAATCAGGAAAACATCATGGTTTCAAGATTCTCCCCTTGCCTTAAGAGAGATCCAGAGAATAATGTTGGAAAAAACGGCCTATTACCGCATTTGCTCAAAAGGCCTATTGTATTGACGGTCAAACTCCACTTTCATAACTCAGGTTCCCGGCCAAGACAAACACCAGATTTGAAAAAGAAGGTGTGATTCATGTTCTCCCTAGGTAGTAGAATCAGAAAAACATCATGGTTTCAAGATTCTCTCCTTGCCTTAAGAGAGATCCAGAGGATAATGTTGGAAAAAACGGCCAATTACCGCGAACTACCACTTTCAGAACGGAGGTTCCCGGCTCAGACATACACCAGATTTGAAAAAGAAGTCGTGATTCTTGTTCTCCCTAGGTAGTAGAATCAGAAAAACATCATGGTTTCAAGATTCTCTCCTTCCCTTAAGAGAGATCCAGAGAATAATGTTGTAAATAAAGGCCTACTACCGCGAAATACCACTTACAGAACTGAGGTTCCCGGCCCAGACACACACCAGATTTGAAAAACACGTCTTGATTCATGTTCTCCCTAGATGGTAGAATCAGAAAAACATCATATTTTCAAGCTTCTCTCCTTGCCTTAAGAGAGATCCAAAGAATAAATTTGGAAAAAACGGCGTATTACCGGATATGCTCAAAAGACCTATTGTATTGACGGTGAAACTCCACTTTTAGAACTGAAGTTCCCGGCCCCGACAAACACCAGATTTCAAAAACACATCATGATTCATGTTCTCCCTAGGTAGTAGAATCAGAAAAACATCATGGTTTCAAGATTCTCTCCTTGACTTAAGAAAGATCCAGAGAATAATGTTGGAAAAAACGGCCTATTACCGCGAAATACCACTTTCAGAACGGAGGTTCCCGGCTCAGACAAACACCAGATTTCAAAAAGACATTGTGATTCTTGTTCTCCCTAGGTAGTAGAATCAGAAAAACATCATGGTTTCAAGATTCTCCCCTTGCCTTAAGAGAGATCCAGAGAATAATGTTGGAAAAAACGGCCTATTACCGCATTTGCTCAAAAGGCCTATTGTATTTACGGTGAAACTCCACTTTCAGAACTGAGCTTCCCGGCTCAGACAAACACCAGATTTGAAAAACACGTCTTGATTCATGTTCTCCCTAGATGGTAGAATCAGAAAAACATCATATTTTCAAGCTTCTGTCCTTGCCTTAAGAGAGATCCAAACAATAAATTTTGAAAAAACGGCCTATTACCGGATATGCTCAAAAGACCTATTGTATTGACGGTAAAACTCCACTTTTAGAACTGAAGTTCCGGGCCCCAACAAACATCAGATTTGAAAAAGACGTTGTGATTCATGTTCTCCCTAGGTAGTAGAATCATAAAAACATCATGGTTTCAAGATTCTCTCCTTGCCTTAAGAGAGATCCAGAGAATAATGTTGGAAAAAACGGCCAATTACCGCGAAATACCACTTTCAGAACTGAGGTTCCCGGCTCAGACATACACCAGATTTGAAAAAGATGTCGTGATTCTTGTTCTCCCTAGGTAGTAGAATCAGAAAAACATCATGGTTTCAAGATTCTCTCCTTCCCTTAAGAGAGATCCAGAGAATATTGTTGAAATAAAGGCCTACTACCGCGAAATACCACTTACAGAACTGAGGTTCCCGGCCCAGACACACACCAGATTTGAAAAAAACGTCGTGATTCATGTTCTCCCTAGGTAGTAGAATCAGAAAAACATCATGGTTTCAAGATTCTCTCCTTGCCTTAAGAGAGATCCAGAGAATGATGTTGCAAAAACGGCCAATTACCACGAAATACCACTTACAGAATTGAGGTTCCCGGCCCAGACATACACCAGATTTGAAAAAGACGTCGTGATTCATGTTCTCCCTAGGTAGTAGAATCAGAAAAACATCATGGTTTCAAGATTCTCTCCTTGACTTAAGACAGATCCAGAGAATAATGTTGGAAAAAACGGCCTATTACCGCGAAATACCACTTTCAGATCGGTGGTTCCCGGCTCAGACAAACACCAGATTTCAAAAAGACATTGTGATTCTTGTTCTCCCTAGGTAGTAGAATCAAAAAAACATCATGGTTTCAAGATTCTCTCCTTGCCTTAAGAGAGATCCAGAGAATAATGTTGGAAAAAACGGCCTATTACCGCATTTGCTCAAAAGGCCTATTGTATTTACAGTGAAACTCCACTTTCAGAACTGAGCTTCCCGGCTCAGACAAACACCAGATTTGAAAAACACGTCTTGATTCATGTTCTCCCTAGATGGTAGAATCAGAAAAACATCATATTTTCAAGCTTCTGTCCTTGCCTTAAGAGAGATCCAAACAATAAATTTTGAAAAAACGGCCTATTACCGGATATACTCAAAAGACCTATTGTATTGACGGTAAAACTCCACTTTTAGAACTGAAGTTCCGGGCCCCGACAAACATCAGATTTGAAAAAGACGTTGTGATTCATGTTCTCCCTAGGTAGTAGAATCAGAAAAACATCATGGTTTCAAGATTCTCTCCTTTCCTTAAGAAAGATCCAGAGAATAATGTTGGAAAAAACGGCCAATTACCGCGAAATACCACTTTCAGAACGGAGGTTCCCGGCTCAGACATACACCAGATTTGAAAAAGACGTCGTGATTCTTGTTCTCCCTAGGTAGTAGAATCAGAAAAACATCATGGTTTCAAGATTCTCTCCTTGCCTTAAGAGAGATCCAGAGAATAATGTTGGAAAAAACGGCCAATTACCGCGAAATACCACTTTCAGAACGGAGGTTCCCGGCTCAGACATACACCAGATTTGAAAAAGGTGTCGTGATTCTTGTTCTCCCTAGGTAGTAGAATCAGAAAAACATCATGGTTTCAAGATTCTCTCCTTCCCTTAAGAGAGATCCAGAGAATAATGTTGTAAATAAAGGCCTACTACCGCGAAATACCACTTACAGAACTGAGGTTCCCGGCCCAGACACACACAAGATTTGAAAAACACGTCTTGATTCATGTTCTCCCTAGATGGTAGAATCAGAAAAACATCATATTTTCAAGCTTCTCTCCTTGCCTTAAGAGAGATCCAAAGAATAAATTTGGAAAAAACGGCGTATTACCGGATATACTCAAAAGACCTATTGTATTGACGGTGAAACTCCACTTTTAGAACTGAAGTTCCCGGCCCCGACAAACACCAGATTTGAAAAACACATCATGATTCATGTTCTCCCTAGGTAGTAGAATCAGAAAAACATCATGGTTTCAAGATTCTCTCCTTTCCTTAAAAAAGATCCAGAGAATAATGTTGGAAAAAACGGCCTATTACCGCGAAATACCACTTTCAGGACGGAGGTTCCCGGCTCAGACAAACACCAGATTTCAAAAAGACATTGTGATTCTTGTTCTCCCTAGGTAGTAGAATCAGAAAAACATCATGGTTTCAAGATTCTCTCCTTGCCTTAAGAGAGATCCAGAGAATAATGTTGGAAAAAACGGCCTATTACCGCATTTGCTCAAAAGGCCTATTGTATTTACGGTGAAACTCCACTTTCAGAACTGAGCTTCCCGGCTCAGACAAACACCAGATTTGAAAAACACGTCTTGATTCATGTTCTCCCTAGATGGTAGAATCAGAAAAACATCATATTTTCAAGCTTCTGTCCTTGCCTTAAGAGAGATCCAAACAATAAATTTTGAAAAAACGGCCTATTACCGGATATGCTCAAAAGACCTATTGTATTGACGGTAAAACTCCACTTTTAGAACTGAAGTTCCGGGCCCCGACAAACATCAGATTTGAAAAAGACGTTGTGATTCATGTTCTCCCTAGGTAGTAGAATCAGAAAAACATCATGGTTTCAAGATTCTCTCCTTTTCTTAAGAGAGATCCAGAGAATAATGTTGGAAAAAACGGCCAATTACCGCGAAATACCACTTTCAGAACGGAGGTTCCCGGGTCAGACATACACCAGATTTGAAAAAGACGTCGTGATTCTTGTTCTCCCTAGGTAGTAGAATCAGAAAAACATCATGGTTTCAAGATTCTCTCCTTCCCTTAAGAGAGATCCAGAGAATAATGTTGTAAATAAAGGCCTACTACCGCGAAATACCACTTACAGAACTGAGGTTCCCGGCCCAGACACACACCAGATTTGAAAAACACGTCTTGATTCATGTTCTCCCTAGATGGTAGAATCAGAAAAACATCATATTTTCAAGCTTCTCTCCTTGCCTTAAGAGAGATCCAAAGAATAAATTTGGAAAAAACGGCGTATTACCGGATATACTCAAAAGACCTATTGTATTGACGGTGAAACTCCACTTTTAGAACTGAAGTTCCCGGCCCCGACAAACACCAGATTTGAAAAACACATCATGATTCATGTTCTCCCTAGGTAGTAGAATCAGAAAAACATCATGGTTTCAAGATTCTCTCCTTTCCTTAAGAAAGATCCAGAGAATAATGTTGGAAAAAACGGCCTATTACCGCGAAATACCACTTTCAGGACGGAGGTTCCCGGCTCAGACAAACACCAGATTTCAAAAAGACATTGTGATTCTTGTTCTCCCTAGGTAGTAGAATCAGAAAAACATCATGGTTTCAAGATTCTCTCCTTGCCTTAAGAGAGATCCAGAGAATAATGTTGGAAAAAACGGCCTATTACCGCATTTGCTCAAAAGGCCTATTGTATTTACGGTGAAACTCCACTTTCAGAACTGAGCTTCCCGGCTCAGACAAACACCAGATTTGAAAAACACGTCTTGATTCATGTTCTCCCTAGATGGTAGAATCAGAAAAACATCATATTTTCAAGCTTCTGTCCTTGCCTTAAGAGAGATCCAAACAATAAATTTTGAAAAAACGGCCTATTACCGGATATGCTCAAAAGACCTATTGTATTGACGGTAAAACTCCACTTTTAGAACTGAAGTTCCGGGCCCCGACAAACATCAGATTTGAAAAAGACGTTGTGATTCATGTTCTCCCTAGGTAGTAGAATCAGAAAAACATCATGGTTTCAAGATTCTCTCCTTTTCTTAAGAGAGATCCAGAGAATAATGTTGGAAAAAACGGCCAATTACCGCGAAATACCACTTTCAGAACGGAGGTTCCCGGCTCAGACATACACCAGATTTGAAAAAGACGTCGTGATTCTTGTTCTCCCTAGGTAGTAGAATCAGAAAAACATCATGGTTTCAAGATTCTCTCCTTGCCTTAAGAGAGATCCAGAGAATAATGTTGGAAAAAACGGCCAATTACCGCGAAATACCACTTTCAGAACGGAGGTTCCCGGCTCAGACACACACCAGATTTGAAAAACACGTCTTGATTCATGTTCTCCCTAGATGGTAGAATCAGAAAAACATCATATTTTCAAGCATCTCTCCTTGCCTTAAGAGAGATCCAAAGAATAAATTTGGAAAAAACGGCGTATTACCGGATATGCTCAAAAGACCTATTGTATTGACGGTGAAACTCCACTTTTAGAACTGAAGTTCCCGGCCCCGACAAACACCAGATTTGAAAAACACATCATGATTCATGTTCTCCCTAGGTAGTAGAATCAGAAAAACATCATGGTTTCAAGATTCTCTCCTTTCCTTAAGAAAGATCCAGAGAATAATGTTGGAAAAAACGGACTATTACCGCGAAATACCACTTTCAGGACGGAGGTTCCCGGCTGAGACAATCACCTGATTTGAAAAAGAAGTCGTGATTCTTGTTCTCCCTAGGTTGTAGAATCATAAAAACATCATGGTTTCAAGATTCTCTCCTTCCCTTAAGAGAGATCCAGAGAATATTGTTGGAAATAAAGGCCTACTACCGCGAAATACCACTTACAGAACTGAGGTTCCCGGACCAGACACACACCAGATTTGAAAAAAACGTCGTGATTCATGTTCTCCCTAGGTAGTAGAATCAGAAAAACATCATGGTTTCAAGATTCTCTCCTTTCCATAAGAGAGATCCAGAGAATGATGTTGCAAAAACGGCCAATTACCACGAAATACCACTTACAGAATTGAGGTTCCCAGCCCAGACACACACCAGATTTAAAAAAAAAACGTCGTGATTCATGTTCTCCCTAGGTAGTAGAATCAGAAAAACATCATGGTTTCAAGATTCTCCCCTTGCCTTAAGAGAGATCCAGAGAATAATGTTGGAAAAAACGGCCTATTACCGCATTTGCTCAAAAGGCGTATTGTATTGACGGTCAAACTCAACTTTCATGACTCAGGTTCCCGGCGAACACAAACACCAGATTTGAAAAAGACGTTGTGATTCATGTTCTCCCTAGGTAGTAGAATCATAAAAACATCATGGTTTCAAGATTCTCTCCTTGCCTTAAGAGAGATCCAGAGAATAATGTTGGAAAAAACGGCCAATTACCACGAAATACCACTTTCAGAACTGAGGTTCCCGGCTCAGACATACACCAGATTTCAAAAAGACATTGTGATTCTTGTTCTCCCTAGGTAGTAGAATCAGAAAAACATCATGGTTTCAAGATTCTCTCCTTGCCTTAAGAGAGATCCAGAGAATAATGTTGGAAAAAACGGCCTATTACCGCATTTGCTCAAAAGGCCTATTGTATTTACGGTGAAACTCCACTTTCAGAACTGAGCTTCCCGGCTCAGACAAACACCAGATTTGAAAAACACGTCTTGATTCATGTTCTCCCTAGATGGTAGAATCAGAAAAACATCATATTTTCAAGCTTCTGTCCTTGCCTTAAGAGAGATCCAAACAATAAATTTTGAAAAAACGGCCTATTACCGGATATGCTCAAAAGACCTATTGTATTGACGGTAAAACTCCACTTTTAGAACTGAAGTTCCGGGCCCCGACAAACATCAGATTTGAAAAAGACGTTGTGATTCATGTTCTCCCTAGGTAGTAGAATCAGAAAAACATCATGGTTTCAAGATTCTCTCCTTTTCTTAAGAGAGATCCAGAGAATAATGTTGGAAAAAACGGCCAATTACCGCGAAATACCACTTTCAGAACGGAGGTTCCCGGCTCAGACATACACCAGATTTGAAAAAGACGTCGTGATTCTTGTTCTCCCTAGGTAGTAGAATCAGAAAAACATCATGGTTTCAAGATTCTCTCCTTGCCTTAAGAGAGATCCAGAGAATAATGTTGGAAAAAACGGCCAATTACCGCGAAATACCACTTTCAGAACGGAGGTTCCCGGCTCAGACACACACCAGATTTGAAAAACACGTCTTGATTCATGTTCTCCCTAGATGGTAGAATCAGAAAAACATCATATTTTCAAGCATCTCTCCTTGCCTTAAGAGAGATCCAAAGAATAAATTTGGAAAAAACGGCGTATTACCGGATATGCTCAAAAGACCTATTGTATTGACGGTGAAACTCCACTTTTAGAACTGAAGTTCCCGGCCCCGACAAACACCAGATTTGAAAAACACATCATGATTCATGTTCTCCCTAGGTAGTAGAATCAGAAAAACATCATGGTTTCAAGATTCTCTCCTTGCCTTAAGAGAGATCCAGAGAATGATGTGGCAAAAACGGCCAATTACCACGAAATACCACTTACAGAATTGAGGTTCCCGGCCCAGACACACACCAGATTTGAAAAAGACGTCGTGATTCATCTTCTCCCTAGGTAGTAGAATCAGAAAAACATCATGGTTTCAAGATTCTCTCCTTGACTTAAGACAGATCCAGAGAATAATGTTGGAAAAAACGGCCTATTACCGCGAAATACCACTTTCAGAACGGTGGTTCCCGGCTGAGACAAACACCAGATTTCAAAAAGACATTGTGATTCTTGTTCTCCCTAGGTAGTAGAATCAGAAAAACATCATGGTTTCAAGATTCTCTCCTTGCCTTAAGAGAGATCCAGAGAATAATGTTGGAAAAAACGGCCTATTACCGCATTTGCTCAAAAGGCCTATTGTATTTACGGTGAAACTCCACTTTCAGAACTGAGCTTCCCGGCTCAGACAAACACCAGATTTGAAAAACACGTCTTGATTCATGTTCTCCCTAGATGGTAGAATCAGAAAAACATCATATTTTCAAGCTTCTGTCCTTGCCTTAAGAGAGATCCAAACAATAAATTTTGAAAAAACGGCCTATTACCGGATATGCTCAAAAGACCTATTGTATTGACGGTAAAACTCCACTTTTAGAACTGAAGTTCCCGGCTCCGACAAACACCAGATTTGAAAAAGACGTTGTGATTCATGTTCTCCCTAGGTAGTAGAATCAGAAAACCATCATGGTTTCAAGATTCTCTCCTTGCCTTAAGAGAGATCCAGAGAATAATGTTGGAAAAAACGGCCAATTACCGCGAAATACCACTTTCAGAACGAAGGTTCCCGGCTCAGACAAACACCAGATTTGAAAAAGACGTCGTGATTCTTGTTCTCCCTAGGTAGTAGAATCAGAAAAACATCATGGTTTCAAGATTCTCTCCTTGCCTTAAGAAAGATCCAGAGAATAATGTTGGAAAAAACGGCCTATTACCGCGAAATACCACTTTCAGGACGGAGGTTCCTGGCTGAGACAAACACCTGATTTGAAAAAGAAGTCGTGATTCTTCTTCTCCCTAGGTAGTAGAATCATAAAAACATCATGGTTTCAAGATTCTCTCCTTCCCTTAAGAGAGATCCGGAGAATATTGTTGGAAATAAAGGCCTACTACCGCGAAATACCACTTACACAACTGAGGTTCCCGGCCGAGACACACACCAGATTTGAAAAAAACGTCATGATTCATGTTCTCCCTAGGTAGTAGAATCAGAAAAACATCATGGTTTCAAGATTCTCTCCTTGCCTTAAGAGAGATCCAGACAATGATGTTGCAAAAACGGCCAATTACCACGAAATACCACTTTCAGAACGGAGGTTCCCGGCTCAGACACACACCAGATTTGAAAAACACGTCTTGATTCATGTTCTCCCTAGATGGTAGAATCAGAAAAACATCATATTTTCAAGCATCTCTCCTTGCCTTAAGAGAGATCCAAAGAATAAATTTGGAAAAAACGGCGTATTACCGGATATGCTCAAAAGACCTATTGTATTGACGGTGAAACTCCACTTTTAGAACTGAAGTTCCCGGCCCCGACAAACACCAGATTTGAAAAACACATCATGATTCATGTTCTCCCTAGGTAGTAGAATCAGAAAAACATCATGGTTTCAAGATTCTCTCCTTTCCTTAAGAAAGATCCAGAGAATAATGTTGGAAAAAACGGACTATTACCGCGAAATACCACTTTCAGGACGGAGGTTCCCGGCTGAGACAAACACCTGATTTGAAAAAGAAGTCGTGATTCTTGTTCTCCCTAGGTAGTAGAATCATAAAAACATCATGGTTTCAAGATTCTCTCCTTCCCTTAAGAGAGATCCAGAGAATATTGTTGGAAATAAAGGCCTACTACCGCGAAATACCACTTACAGAACTGAGGTTCCCGGACCAGACACACACCAGATTTGAAAAAAACGTCGTGATTCATGTTCTCCCTAGGTAGTAGAATCAGAAAAACATCATGGTTTCAAGATTCTCCCCTTGCCTTAAGAGAGATCCAGAGAATAATGTTGGAAAAAACAGCCTATTACCGCATTTGCTCAAAAGGCCTATTGTATTGACGGTCAAACTCCACTTTCATAACTCAGGTTCCCGGCCAAGACAAACACCAGATTTGAAAAAGAAGGTGTGATTCATGTTCTCCCTAGGTAGTAGAATCAGAAAAACATCATGGTTTCAAGATTCTCTCCTTGCCTTAAGAGAGATCCAGAGGATAATGGTGGAAAAAACGGCCAATTACCGCGAAATACCACTTTCAGAACGGAGGTTCCCGGCTCAGACATACACCAGATTTGAAAAAGACGTCGTGATTCTTGTTCTCCCTAGGTAGTAGAATCAGAAAAACATCATGGTTTCAAGATTCTCTCCTTCCCTTAAGAGAGATCCAGAGAATAATGTTGTAAATAAAGGCCTACTACCGCGAAATACCACTTACAGAACTGAGGTTCCCGGCCCAGACACACACCAGATTTGAAAAACACGTCTTGATTCATGTTCTCCCTAGATGGTAGAATCAGAAAAACATCATATTTTCAAGCTTCTCTCCTTGCCTTAAGAGAGATCCAAAGAATAAATTTGGAAAAAACGGCGTATTACCGGATATGCTCAAAAGACCTATTGTATTGACGGTGAAACTCCACTTTTAGAACTGAAGTTCCCGGCCCCGACAAACACCAGATTTCAAAAACACATCATGATTCATGTTCTCCCTAGGTAGTAGAATCAGAAAAACATCATGGTTTCAAGATTCTCTCCTTGACTTAAGAAAGATCCAGAGAATAATGTTGGAAAAAACGGCCTATTACCGCGAAATACCACTTTCAGAACGGAGGTTCCCGGCTCAGACAAACACCAGATTTCAAAAAGACATTGTGATTCTTGTTCTCCCTAGGTAGTAGAATCAGAAAAACATCATGGTTTCAAGATTCTCCCCTTGCCTTAAGAGAGATCCAGAGAATAATGTTGGAAAAAACGGCCTATTACCGCATTTGCTCAAAAGGCCTATTGTATTTACGGTGAAACTCCACTTTCAGAACTGAGCTTCCCGGCTCAGACAAACACCAGATTTGAAAAACACGTCTTGATTCATGTTCTCCCTAGATGGTAGAATCAGAAAAACATCATATTTTCAAGCTTCTGTCCTTGCCTTAAGAGAGATCCAAACAATAAATTTTGAAAAAACGGCCTATTACCGGATATGCTCAAAAGACCTATTGTATTGACGGTAAAACTCCACTTTTAGAACTGAAGTTCCGGGCCCCGACAAACATCAGATTTGAAAAAGACGTTGTGATTCATGTTCTCCCTAGGTAGTAGAATCATAAAAACATCATGGTTTCAAGATTCTCTCCTTGCCTTAAGAGAGATCCAGAGAATAATGTTGGAAAAAACGGCCAATTACCGCGAAATACCACTTTCAGAACTGAGGTTCCCGGCTCAGACATACACCAGATTTGAAAAAGATGTCGTGATTCTTGTTCTCCCTAGGTAGTAGAATCAGAAAAACATCATGGTTTCAAGATTCTCTCCTTCCCTTAAGAGAGATCCAGAGAATATTGTTGAAATAAAGGCCTACTACCGCGAAATACCACTTACAGAACTGCGGTTCCCGGCCCAGACACACACCAGATTTGAAAAAAACGTCGTGATTCATGTTCTCCCTAGGTAGTAGAATCAGAAAAACATCATGGTTTCAAGATTCTCTCCTTGCCTTAAGAGAGATCCAGAGAATGATGTTGCAAAAACGGCCAATTACCACGAAATACCACTTACAGAATTGAGGTTCCCGGCCCAGACATACACCAGATTTGAAAAAGACGTCGTGATTCATGTTCTCCCTAGGTAGTAGAATCAGAAAAACATCATGGTTTCAAGATTCTCTCCTTGACTTAAGACAGATCCAGAGAATAATGTTGGAAAAAACGGCCTATTACCGCGAAATACCACTTTCAGAACGGTGGTTCCCGGCTCAGACAAACACCAGATTTCAAAAAGACATTGTAATTCTTGTTCTCCCTAGGTAGTAGAATCAGAAAAACATCATGGTTTCAAGATTCTCTCCTTGCCTTAAGAGAGATCCAGAGAATAATGTTGGAAAAAACGGCCTATTACCGCATTTGCTCAAAAGGCCTATTGTATTTACGGTGAAACTCTACTTTCAGAACTGAGCTTCCCGGCTCAGACAAACACCAGATTTGAAAAACACGTCTTGATTCATGTTCTCCCTAGATGGTAGAATCAGAAAAACATCATATTTTCAAGCTTCTGTCCTTGCCTTAAGAGAGATCCAAACAATAAATTTTGAAAAAACGGCCTATTACCGGATATGCTCAAAAGACCTATTGTATTGACGGTAAAACTCCACTTTTAGAACTGAAGTTCCGGGCCCCGACAAACATCAGATTTGAAAAAGACGTTGTGATTCATGTTCTCCCTAGGTAGTAGAATCAGAAAAACATCATGGTTTCAAGATTCTCTCCTTTCCTTAGGAAAGATCCAGAGAATAATGTTGGAAAAAACGGCCAATTACCGCGAAATACCACTTTCAGAACGGAGGTTCCCGGCTCAGACATACACCAGATTTGAAAAAGACGTCGTGATTCTTGTTCTCCCTAGGTAGTAGAATCAGAAAAACATCATGGTTTCAAGATTCTCTCCTTGCCTTAAGAGAGATCCAGAGAATAATGTTGGAAAAAACGGCCAATTACCGCGAAATACCACTTTCAGAACGGAGGTTCCCGGTTCAGACATACACCAGATTTGAAAAAGGTGTCGTGATTCTTGTTCTCCCTAGGTAGTAGAATCAGAAAAACATCATGGTTTCAAGATTCTCTCCTTCCCTTAAGAGAGATCCAGAGAATAATGTTGTAAATAAAGGCCTACTACCGCGAAATACCACTTACAGAACTGAGGTTCCCGGCCCAGACACACACCAGATTTGAAAAACACGTCTTGATTCATGTTCTCCCTAGATGGTAGAATCAGAAAAACATCATATTTTCAAGCTTCTCTCCTTGCCTTAAGAGAGATCCAAAGAATAAATTTGGAAAAAACGGCGTATTACCGGATATACTCAAAAGACCTATTGTATTGACGGTGAAACTCCACTTTTAGAACTGAAGTTCCCGGCCCCGACAAACACCAGATTTGAAAAACACATCATGATTCATGTTCTCCCTAGGTAGTAGAATCAGAAAAACATCATGGTTTCAAGATTCTCTCCTTTCCTTAAGAAAGATCCAGAGAATAATGTTGGAAAAAACGGCCTATTACCACGAAATACCACTTTCAGGACGGAGGTTCCCGGCTCAGACAAACACCAGATTTCAAAAAGACATTGTGATTCTTGTTCTCCCTAGGTAGTAGAATCAGAAAAACATCATGGTTTCAAGATTCTCTCCTTGCCTTAAGAGAGATCCAGAGAATAATGTTGGAAAAAACGGCCTATTACCGCATTTGCTCAAAAGGCCTATTGTATTTACGGTGAAACTCCACTTTCAGAACTGAGCTTCCCGGCTCAGACAAACACCAGATTTGAAAAACACGTCTTGATTCATGTTCTCCCTAGATGGTAGAATCAGAAAAACATCATATTTTCAAGCTTCTGTCCTTGCCTTAAGAGAGATC
Source organism: Liasis olivaceus (assembly GCA_030867105.1). NCBI lineage: Eukaryota > Metazoa > Chordata > Lepidosauria > Squamata > Pythonidae > Liasis > Liasis olivaceus. The sequence continues at coordinate 61,380,717 of CM061354.1, forward strand.
CAAACAATAAATTTTGAAAAAACGGCCTATTACCGGATATGCTCAAAAGACCTATTGTATTGACGGTAAAACTCCACTTTTAGAACTGAAGTTCCGGGCCCCGACAAACATCAGATTTGAAAAAGACGTTGTGATTCATGTTCTCCCTAGGTAGTAGAATCAGAAAAACATCATGGTTTCAAGATTCTCTCCTTGTCTTAAGAGAGATCCAGAGAATAATGTTGGAAAAAACGGCCAATTACCGCGAAATACCACTTTCAAAACGGAGGTTCCCGGCTCAGACATACACCAGATTTGAAAAAGACGTCGTGATTCTTGTTCTCCCTAGGTAGTAGAATCAGAAAAACATCATGGTTTCAAGATTCTCTCCTTGCCTTAAGAGAGATCCAGAGAATAATGTTGGAAAAAACGGCCAATTACCGCGAAATACCACTTTCAGAACGGAGGTTCCCGGCTCAGACACACACCAGATTTGAAAAACACGTCTTGATTCATGTTCTCCCTAGATGGTAGAATCAGAAAAACATCATATTTTCAAGCTTCTCTCCTTGCCTTAAGAGAGATCCAAAGAATAAATTTGGAAAAAACGGCGTATTACCGGATATGCTCAAAAGACCTATTGTATTGACGGTGAAACTCCACTTTTAGAACTGAAGTTCCCGGCCCCGACAAACACCAGATTTGAAAAACACATCATGATTCATGTTCTCCCTAGGTAGTAAAATCAGAAAAACATCATGGTTTCAAGATTCTCTCCTTTCCTTAAGAAAGATCCAGAGAATAATGTTGGAAAAAACGGCCTATTACCGCGAAATACCACTTTCAGGACGGAGGTTCCCGGCTGAGACAAACACCTGATTTGAAAAAGAAGTCGTGATTCTTGTTCTCCCTAGGTAGTAGAATCATAAAAACATCATGGTTTCAAGATTCTCTCCTTCCCTTAAGAGAGATCCAGAGAATATTGTTGGAAATAAAGGCCTACTACCGCGAAATACCACTTACAGAACTGAGGTTCCCGGACCAGACACACACCAGATTTGAAAAAAACGTCGTGATTCATGTTCTCCCTAGGTAGTAGAATCAGAAAAACATCATGGTTTCAAGATTCTCTCCTTTCCTTAAGAGAGATCCAGAGAATGATGTTGCAAAAACGGCCAATTACCACGAAATACCACTTACAGAATTGAGGATCCCGGCCCAGAAACACACCAGATTTAAAAAAAAAACGTCGTGATTCATGTTCTCCCTAGGTAGTAGAATCAGAAAAACATCATGGTTTCAAGATTCTCCCCTTGCCTTAAGAGAGATCCAGAGAATAATGTTGGAAAAAACGGCCTATTACCGCATTTGCTCAAAAGGCCTATTGTATTGACGGTCAAACTCAACTTTCATGACTCAGGTTCCCGGCGAACACAAACACCAGATTTGAAAAAGACGTTGTGATTCATGTTCTCCCTAGGTAGTAGAATCATAAAAACATCATGGTTTCAAGATTCTCTCCTTGCCTTAAGAGAGATCCAGAGAATAATGTTGGAAAAAACGACCAATTACCGCGAAATACCACTTTCAGAACTGAGGTTCCCGGCTCAGACATACACCAGATTTGAAAAAGATGTCGTGATTCTTGTTCTCCCTAGGTAGTAGAATCAGAAAAACATCATGGTTTCAAGATTCTCTCCTTCCCTTAAGAGAGATCCAGAGAATATTGTTGGAAATAAAGGCCTACTACCGCGAAATACCACTTACAGAACTGAGGTTCCCGGCCCAGACACACACCAGATTTGAAAAAAACGTCGTGATTCATGTTCTCCCTAGGTAGTAGAATCAGAAAAACATCATGGTTTCAAGATTCTCTCCTTGCCTTAAGAGAGATCCAGAGAATGATGTGGCAAAAACGGCCAATTACCACGAAATACCACTTACATAATTGAGGTTCCCGGCCCAGACACACACCAGATTTGAAAAAGACGTCGTGATTCATCTTCTCCCTAGGTAGTAGAATCAGAAAAACATCATGGTTTCAAGATTCTCTCCTTGACTTAAGACAGATCCAGAGAATAATGTTGGAAAAAACGGCCTATTACCGCGAAATACCACTTTCAGAACGGTGGTTCCCGGCTCAGACAAACACCAGATTTCAAAAAGACATTGTGATTCTTGTTCTCCCTAGGTAGTAGAATCAGAAAAACATCATGGTTTCAAGATTCTCTCCTTGCTTTAAGAGAGATCCAGAGAATAATGTTGGAAAAAACGGCCTATTACCGCATTTGCTCAAAAGGCCTATTGTATTTACGGTGAAACTCCACTTTCAGAACTGAGCTTCCCGGCTCAGACAAACACCAGATTTGAAAAACACGTCTTGATTCATGTTCTCCCTAGATGGTAGAATCAGAAAAACATCATATTTTCAAGCTTCTGTCCTTGCCTTAAGAGAGATCCAAACAATAAATTTTGAAAAAACGGCCTATTACCGGATATGCTCAAAAGACCTATTGTATTGACGGTAAAACTCCACTTTTAGAACTGAAGTTCCCGGCTCCGACAAACACCAGATTTGAAAAAGACGTTGTGATTCATGTTCTCCCTAGGTAGTAGAATCAGAAAACCATCATGGTTTCAAGATTCTCTCCTTGCTTTAAGAGAGATCCAGAGAATAATGTTGGAAAAAACGGCCAATTACCGCGAAATACCACTTTCAGAACGAAGGTTCCCGGCTCAGACAAACACCAGATTTGAAAAAGACGTCGTGATTCTTGTTCTCCCTAGGTAGTAGAATCAGAAAAACATCATGGTTTCAAGAGTCTCTCCTTGCCTTAAGAAAGATCCAGAGAATAATGTTGGAAAAAACGGCCTATTACCGCGAAATACCACTTTCAGGACGGAGGTTCCTGGCTGAGACAAACACCTGATTTGAAAAAGAAGTCGTGATTCTTCTTCTCCCTAGATAGTAGAATCATAAAAACATCATGGTTTCAAGATTCTCTCCTTCCCTTAAGAGAGATCCGGAGAATATTGTTGGAAATAAAGGCCTACTACCGCGAAATACCACTTACACAACTGAGGTTCCCGGCCGAGACACACACCAGATTTGAAAAAAACGTCATGATTCATGTTCTCCCTAGGTAGTAGAATCAGAAAAACATCATGGTTTCAAGATTCTCTCCTTGCCTTAAGAGAGATCCAGACAATGATGTTGCAAAAACGGCCAATTACCACGAAATACCACTTACAGAATTGAGGTTCCCGGCCCAGACACAAACCAGATTTGAAAAAGACTTCGTGATTCATGTTCTCCCTAGGTAGTAGAATCAGAAAAACATCATGGTTTCAAGATTCTCCCCTTGCCTTAAGAGAGATCCAGAGAATAATGTTGGAAAAAACGGCCTATTACCGCATTTGCTCAAAAGGCCTATTGTATTGACGGTCAAACTCCACTTTCATAACTCAGGTTCCCGGCCAAGACAAACACCAGATTTGAAAAAGAAGGTGTGATTCATGTTCTCCCTAGGTAGTAGAATCAGAAAAACATCATGGTTTCAAGATTCTCTCCTTGCCTTAAGAGAGATCCAGAGAATAATGTTGGAAAAAACGGCCAATTACCGCGAAATACCACTTTCAGAACGGAGGTTCCCGGCTCAGACATACACCAGATTTGAAAAAGACGTCGTGATTCTTGTTCTCCCTAGGTAGTAGAATCAGAAAAACATCATGGTTTCAAGATTCTCTCCTTCCCTTAAGAGAGATCCAGAGAATAATGTTGTAATACAGGCCTACTACCGCGAAATACCACTTACAGAACTGAGGTTCCCGGCCCAGACAAACACCAGATTTGAAAAACACGTCTTGATTCATGTTCTCTCTAGATGGTAGAATCAGAAAAACATCATATTTTCAAGTTTCTCTCCTTGCCTTAAGAGAGATCCAAAGAATAAATTTGGAAAAAACGGCGTATTACCGGATATGCTCAAAAGACCTATTGTATTGACGGTGAAACTACACTTTTAGAACTGAAGTTCCCGGCCCCGACAAACACCAGATTTCAAAAACACATCATGATTCATGTTCTACTAGGTAGTAGAATCAGAAAAACATCATGGTTTCAAGATTCTCTCCTTGACTTAAGAAAGATCCAGAGAATAATGTTGGAAAAAACGGGCTATTACCGCGAAATACCACTTTCAGAACGGAGGTTCCCGGCTCAGACAAACACCAGATTTCAAAAAGACATTGTGATTCTTGTTCTCCCTAGGTAGTAGAATCAGAAAAACATCATGGTTTCAAGATTCTCTCCTTGCCTTAAGAGAGATCCAGAGAATAATGTTGGAAAAAACGGCCTATTACCGCATTTGCTCAAAAGGCCTATTGTATTTACGGTGAAACTCCACTTTCAGAACTGAGCTTCCCGGCTCAGACAAACACCAGATTTCAAAAACACGTCTTGATTCATGTTCTCCCTAGATGGTAGAATCAGAAAAACATCATATTTTCAAGCTTCTGTCCTTGCCTTAAGAGAGATCCAAACAATAAATTTTGACAAACGGCCTATTACCGGATATGCTCAAAAGACCTATTGTATTGACGGTAAAACTCCACTTTTAGAGCTGAAGTTCCCGGCCCCGACAAACACCAGATTTGAAAAAGACGTTGTGATTCATGTTCTCCCTAGGTAGTAGAATCAGAAAAACATCATGGTTTCAAGATTCTCTCCTTGCCTTAAGAGAGATCCAGAGAATAATCTTGGAAAAAACGGCCAATTACCGCGAAATACCACTTTCAGAACGGAGGTTCCCGGCTCAGACAAACACCAGATTTGAAAAAGACGTCGTGATTCTTGTTCTCCCTAGGTAGTAGAATCAGAAAAACATCATGGTTTCAAGATTCTCTCCTTGCCTTAAGAAAGATCCAGAGAATAATGTTGGAAAAAACGGCCTATTACCGCGAAATACCACTTTCAGGACGGAGGTTCCCGGCTGAGACAAACACCTGATTTGAAAAAGAAGTCGTGATTCTTGTTCTCCCTAGGTAGTAGAATCAGAAAAACATCATGGTTTCAAGATTCTCTCCTTCCCTTAAGAGAGATCCAGAGAATATTGTTGGAAATAAAGGCCTACTACCGCGAAATACCACTTACAGAACTGAGGTTCCCGGCCCAGACACACACCTTATTTGAAAAAAACGTTGTGATTCATGTTCTCCCTAGGTAGTAGAATAAGAAAAACATCATGGTTTCAAGATTCTCTCCTTGCCTTAAGAGAGATCCAGAGAATGTTGTTGCAAAAACGGCCAATTACCACGAAATACCACTTACACAATTGAGGTTCCCGGCCCAGACACACACCAGATTTGAAAAAGACGTCGTGATTCATGTTCTCCCTAGGTAGTAGAATCAGAAAAACATGATGGTTTCAAGATTCTCCCCTTGCCTTAAGAGAGATCCAGAGAATAATGTTGGAAAAAACGGCCTATTTCCGCATTTGCTCAAAAGGCCTATTGTATTAACGGTCAAACTCCACTTTCATAACTCAGGTTCCCGGCCAAGACTAACACCAGATTTGAAAAAGAAGTTGTGATTCATTTTCTCCCTAGGTAGTAGAATCAGAAAAACATCATGGTTTCAAGATTCTCTCCTTGCCTTAAGAGAGATCCAAAGAATAAATTTGGAAAAAACGGCGTATTACCGGATATGCTCAAAGGACCTATTGTATTGACGGTGAAACTCCACTTTTAGAACTGAAGTTCCCGGCCCCGACAAACACCAGATTTGAAAAACACATCATGATTCATGTTCTCCCTAGGTAGTAGAACCAGAAAAACATCATGGTTTCAAGATTCTCTCCTTGCCTTAAGAGAGATCCAGAGAATAATGTTGGAAAAAACGGCCTATTACCGCATTTGCTCAAAAGGCCTATTGTATTTACGGTGAAACTCCACTTTCAGAACTGAGCTTCCCGGCTCAGACAAACACCAGATTTCAAAAACACGTCTTGATTCATGTTCTCCCTAGATGGTAGAATCAGAAAAACATCATATTTTCAAGCTTCTGTCCTTGCCATAAGAGAGATCCAAACAATAAATTTTGAAAAAACGGCCGATTACCGGATATGCTCAAAAGACCTATTGTATTGACGGTGAAACTCCACTTTTAGAACTGAAGTTCCCGGCCCCGACAAACACCAGATTTGAAAAAGACGTCGTGATTCTTATTCTCCCTAGGTAGTAGAATCAGAAAAACATCATGGTTTCAAGATTCTCTCCTTCCCTTAAGAGAAATCCAGAGAATAATGTTGTAAATAAAGGCCTACTACCGCGAAATACCACTTACAGAACTGAGGTTCCCGGCCCAGACACACACCAGATTTGAAAAACACGTCTTGATTCATGTTCTCCCTAGATGGTAGAATCAGAAAAACATCATGGTTTCAAGATTCTCTCCTTGCCTTAAGAGAGATCCAAAGAATAAATTTGGAAAAAACGGCGTATTGCCGGATATGCTCAAAAAACCTATTGTATTGAGGGTGAAACTCCACTTTTAGAACTGAATTTCCCGGCCCCGACAAACACCAGATTTGAAAAACACATCATGATTCATGTTCTCCCTAGGTAGTAGAATCAGAAAAACATCATGGTTTCAAGATTCTCTCCTTGCCTTAAGAAAGATCAAGAGAATAATGTTGGAAAAAACAGCCTATTACCGCGAAATACCACTTTCAGAACGGAGGTTCCCGGCTCAGACAAACAGCAGATTTCAAAAAGACATTGTGATTCTTGTTCTCCCTAGGTGGTAGAATCAGAAAAACATCATGGTTTCAAGATTCTCTCCTTGCCTTAAGAGAGATCCAGAGAATAATGTTGGAAAAAACGGCCTATTACCGCATTTGCTCAAAAGGCCTATTGTATTGACGGTGAAACTCCACTTTCAGAACTGAGCTTCCCGGCCAAGAGAAACACCAGATTTGAAAAAGACGTCTTCATTCATGTTCTCCCTAGATGGTAGAATCAGAAAAAAATCATATTTTCAAGCTTCTGTCCTTGCCTTAAGAGAGATCCAAAGAATAAATTTTGAAAAAACGGCCTATTACCGGATATGCTCAAAAGTCCTATTGTATTGACGGTGAAACTCCACTTTTAGAACTGAAGTTCCCGGCCCCGACAAACACCAGATTTGAAAAAGACGTAGTGATTCATGTTCTCCCTAGGTAGTAGAATCAGAAAAACATCATGGTTTCAAGATTCTCTCCTTCCCTTAAGAGAGATCCAGAGAATAATGTTGGAAAAAACGGCCTATTACCGCATTTGCTCAAAAGGCCTATTGTATTTACGGTGAAACTCCACTTTCAGAACTGAGCTTCCCGGCTCAGACAAACACCAGATTTCAAAAACACGTCTTGATTCATGTTCTCCCTAGATGGTAGAAGCAGAAAAACATCATATTTTCAAGCTTCTGTCCTTGCCATAAGTGAGATCCAAACAATAAATTTTGAAAAAACGGCCTATTTCCGGATATGCTCAAAAGACCTATTGTATTGACGGTGAAACTCCACTTTTAGAACTGAAGTTCCCGGTCCCGACAAACACCAGATTTGAAAAAGACATTGTGATTCATGTTCTCCCTAGGTATTAGAATCAGAAAAACATCGTGGTTTCAAGATACTCTCCTTGCCTTAAGAGAGATCCAGAGAATAATGTTGGAAAAAACGGCCAATTACCGCGAAATACCACCTTCAGAACGGAGGTTCCCGGCTCAGACAAACACCAGATTTGAAAAAGGTGTCGTGATTCTTGTTCTCCCTAGGTAGTAGAATCAGAAAAACATCATGGTTTCAAGATTCTCTCCTTGCCTTAAGAAAGATCCAGAGAATAATGTTGGAAAAAACGGCCTATTACCGCGAAATACCACTTTCAGGACGGAGGTTCCTGGCTGAGACAAACTCCAGATTTGAAAAAGGTGTCGTGATTCTTGTTCTCCCTAGGTAGTAGAATCAGAAAAACATCATGGTTTCAAGATTCTCTCCTTCCCTTAAGAGAGATCCAGAGAATATTGTTGGAAATAAAGGCCTACTACCCCCAAATATCACTTTCTGAACGGAGGTTCCTGGCTCAGACAAACACCAGATTTGAAAAAGACGTTGTGATTCTTGTTCTCCCTAGGTAGTAGAATCAGAAAAACATCATGGTTTCAAGATTCTCTCCTTCCCTTAAGAGAGGTCCAGAGAATAATGTTGTAAATAAAGGCCTACTACCGCGAAATACCACTTTCAGAACGGAGGTTCCCGGCTCAGACATACAACAGATTTGAAAAAGACGTCGTGATTCTTGTTCTCCCTAGATGGTAGAATCAGAAAAACATCATATTTTCAAGCTTCTCTCCTTGCCTTAAGAGAGATCCAAAGAATAAATTTGGAAAAAACGGCGTATTACCGGATATGCTCAAAAGACCTGTTGTATTGACGGTGAAACTCCACTTGTAGAACTGAAGTTCCTGGCCCCGACAAACACCAGATTTGAAAAACACATCATGATTCATGTTCTCCCTAGGTAGTAGAATCAGAAAAACATCATGGTTTCAAGATTCTCTCCTTCCCTTAAGAGAGATCCAGAGAATAATGTTGTAAATAAAGGCCTACTACCGCGAAATACCACTTACAGAACTGAGGTTCCCGGCCCAGACACACACCAGATTTGAAAAACACGTCTTGATTCATGTTCTCCCTAGATGGTAGAATCAGAAAAACATCATATTTTCAAGCTTCTCTCCTTGCCTTAAGAGAGATCCAAAGAATAAATTTGGAAAAAACGGCGTATTACCGGATATGCTCAAAGGACCTATTGTATTGACGGTGAAAGTCCACTTTTAGAACTGAAGTTCCCGGCCCCGACAAACACCAGATTTGAAAAACACATCATGATTCATGTTCTCCCTAGGTAGTAGAATCAGAAAAACATTATGGTTTCAAGATTCTCTCCTTGCCTTAAGAAAGATCCAGAGAATAATGTTGGAAAAAACGGGCTATTACTGCGAAATACCACTTTCAGAACGGAGGTTCCCAGCTCAGACAAACACCAGATTTCAAAAAGACATTGAGATTCTTGTTCTCCCTAGGTAGTAGAATCAGAAAAACATAATGGTTTCAAGACTCTCTCCTTGCCTTAAGAGAGATCCAGAGAAAAATGTTGGAAAAAGCGGCCTATAACCGCATTTGCTCAAAAGGCCTATTGTATTTACGGTGAAACTCCACTTTCAGAACTGAGCTTCCCGGCTCAGACAAACACCAGATTTCAAAAACACGTCTTGATTCATGTTCTCTCTAGATGGTAGAATCAGAAAAACATCATATTTTCAAGCTTCTGTCCTTGCCTTAAGAGAGATCCAAACAATAAATTTTGAAAAAACGGCCGATTACCGGATATGCTCAAAAGACCTATTGTATTGACGGTGAAACTCCACTTTTAGAACTGAAGTTCCCGGCCCCGACAAACACCAGATTTGAAAAAGACGTCGTGATTCTTGTTCTCCCTAGGTAGTAGAATCAGAAAAACATCATGGTTTCAGGATTCTCTCCTTCCCTTAAGGGAGATCCAGAGAATAATGTTGTAAATAAAGGGCTGCTACCGCGAAATACCACTTACAGAACTGAGGTTCCCGGCCCAGACACACACCAGATTTGAAAAACACGTCTTGATTCATGTTCTCCCTAGATGGTAGAATCAGAAAAACATCATATTTTCAAGCTTCTCTCCTTGCCTTAAGAGAGATCCAAAGAATAAATTTGGAAAAAACGGCGTATTACCGGATATCCTCAAAAGACCTATTGTATTGACGGTGAAACTCCACTTTTAGAACTGAAGTTCCCGGCCCCGACAAACACCAGATTTGAAAAACACATCATGATTCATGTTCTCCCTAGGTAGTAGAATCAGAAAAACATCATATTTTCAAGATTCTCTCCTTCCCTTAAGAAAGATCCAGAGAATAATGTTGGAAAAAACGGCCTATTACTGCGAAATACCACTTTCAGAACGGAGGTTCCCGGCTCAGACAAACATCAGATTTCAAAAAGACATTGTGATTCTTGTTCTCCCTAGGTAGTAGAATCAGAAAAACATCATGGTTTCAAGATTCTCTCCTTGCCTTAAGAGAGATCCAGAGAATGATGTTACAAAAACGGCCAATTACCACGAAATACCACTTACAAAATTGAGGTTCCCGGCCCAGACACACACCAGATTTGAAAAAGACGTCGTGATTCTTGTTCTCCCTAGGTAGTAGAATCAGAAAAACATCATGGTTTCAAGACTCTCTCCTTGCCTTAAGAAAGATCCAGAGAATAATGTTGGAAAAAACGGCCTATTACTGCGAAATACCACTTTCAGAATGGAGGTTCCTAGCTCAGACAAACACCAGATTTCAAAAAGACATTGAGATTCTTGTTCTCCCTAGGTAGTAGAATCAGAAAAACATCATGGTTTCAAGATTCTCTCCTTGCCTTAAGAGAGATCCAGAGAAAAATGTTGGAAAAAGCGGCCTATTACCGGATATGCTCAAAAGACCTATTGTATTGACGGTGAAACTCCACTTTTAGAACTGAAGTTCCCGGCCCCGACAAACACCAGATTTGAAAAACACATCATGATTCATGTTCTCCCTAGGTAGTAGAATCAGAAAAACATCATGCTTTCAAGATTCTCTCCTTTCCTTAAGAAAGATCCAGAGAATAATGTTGGAAAAAACGGCCTATTACCGCGAAATACCACTTTCAGGACGGAGGTTCCCGGCTCAGACAAACACCAGATTTCAAAAAGACATTGTGATTCTTGTTCTCCCTAGGTAGTAGAATCAGAAAAACATCATGGTTTCAAGATTCTCTCCTTGCCTTAAGAGAGATCCAGAGAATAATGTTGGAAAAAACGGCCTATTATCGCATTTGCTCAAAAGGCCTATTGTATTTACGGTGAAACTCCATTTCAGAACTGAGCTTCCCGGCTCAGACAAACACCAGATTTGAAAAACACGTCTTGATTCATGTTCTCCCTAGATGGTAGAATCAGAAAAACATCATATTTTCAAGCTTCTGTCCTTGCCTTAAGAGAGATCCAAACAATAAATTTTGAAAAAACGGCCTATTACCGGATATGCTCAAAAGACCTATTGTATTGAGGGTAAAACTCCACTTTTAGAACTGAAGTTCCGGGCCCCGACAAACATCAGATTTGAAAAAGACGTTGTGATTCATGTTCTCCCTAGGTAGTAGAATCAGAAAAACATCATGGTTTCAAGATTCTCTCCTTGCCTTAAGAGAGATCCAGAGAATAATGTTGGAAAAAACGGCCAATTACCGCGAAATACCACTTTCAGAACGGAGGTTCCCGGCTCAGACATACACCAGATTTGAAAAAGATGTCGTGATTCTTGTTCTCCCTAGGTAGTAGAATCAAAAAAACATCATGGTTTGAAGATTCTCTCCTTGCCTTAAGAGAGATCCAGAGAATAATGTTGGAAAAAACGGCCAATTACCGCGAAATACCACTTTCAGAACGGAGGTTCCCGGCTCAGACATACACCAGATTTGAAAAAGGTGTCGTGATTCTTGTTCTCCCTAGGTAGTAGAATCAGAAAAACATCATGGTTTCAAGATTCTCTCCTTCCCTTAAGAGAGATCCAGAGAATAATGTTGTAAATAAAGGCCTACTACCGCGAAATACCACTTACAGAACTGAGGTTCCCGGCCCAGACACACACCAGATTTGAAAAACACGTCTTGATTCATGTTCTCCCTAGATGGTAGAATCAGAAAAACATCATATTTTCAAGCTTCTCTCCTTGCCTTAAGAGAGATCCAAAGAATAAATTTGGAAAAAACGGCGTATTACCGGATATGCTCAAAAGACCTATTGTATTGACGGTGAAACTCCACTTTTAGAACTGAAGTTCCCGGCCCCGACAAACACCAGATTTGAAAAACACATCATGATTCATGTTCTCCCTAGGTAGTAGAATCAGAAAAACATCATGGTTTCAAGATTCTCTCCTTTCCTTAAGAAAGATCCAGAGAATAATGTTGGAAAAAACGGCCTATTACCGCGAAATACCACTTTCAGGACGGAGGTTCCCGGCTGAGACAAACACCTGATTTGAAAAAGAAGTCGTGATTCTTGTTCTCCCTAGGTAGTAGAATCATAAAAACATCATGGTTTCAAGATTCTCTCCTTCCCTTAAGAGAGATCCAGAGAATATTGTTGGAAATAAAGGCCTACTACCGCGAAATACCACTTACAGAACTGAGGTTCCCGGACCAGACACACACCAGATTTGAAAAAAACGTCGTGATTCATGTTCTCCCTAGCTAGTAGAATCAGAAAAACATCATGGTTTCAAGATTCTCTCCTTTCCTTAAGAGAGATCCAGAGAATGATGTTGCAAAAACGGCCAATTACCACGAAATACCACTTACAGAATTGAGGTTCCCGGCCCAGACACACACCAGATTTAAAAAAAAAACGTCGTGATTCATGTTCTCCCTAGGTAGTAGAATCAGAAAAACATCATGGTTTCAAGATTCTCCCCTTGCCTTAAGAGAGATCCAGAGAATAATGTTGGAAAAAACGGCCTATTACCGCATTTGCTCAAAAGGCCTATTGTATTGACGGTCAAACTCAACTTTCATGACTCAGGTTCCCGGCGAACACAAACACCAGATTTGAAAAAGACGTTGTGATTCATGTTCTCCCTAGGTAGTAGAATCATAAAAACATCATGGTTTCAAGATTCTCTCCTTGCCTTAAGAGAGATCCAGAGAATAATGTTGGAAAAAACGGCCAATTACCGCGAAATACCACTTTCAGAACTGAGGTTCCCGGCTCAGACATACACCAGATTTATAAAAGATGTCGTGATTCTTGTTCTCCCTAGGTAGTAGAATCATAAAAACATCATGGTTTCAAGATTCTCTCCTTCCCTTAAGAGAGATCCAGAGAATATTGTTGGAAATAAAGGCCTACTACCGCGAAATACCACTTACAGAACTGAGGTTCCCGGCCCAGACACACACCAGATTTGAAAAAAACGTCGTGATTCATGTTCTCCCTAGGTAGTAGAATCAGAAAAACATCATGGTTTCAAGATTCTCTCCTTGACTTAAGACAGATCCAGAGAATAATGTTGGAAAAAACGGCCTATTACCGCGAAATACCACTTTCAGAACGGTGGTTCCCGGCTCAGACAAACACCAGATTTCAAAAAGACATTGTGATTCTTGTTCTCCCTAGGTAGTAGAATCAGAAAAACATCATGGTTTCAAGATTCTCTCCTTGCCTTAAGAGAGATCCAGAGAATAATGTTGGAAAAAACGGCCTATTACCGCATTTGCTCAAAAGGCCTATTGTATTTATGGTGAAACTCCACTTTCAGAACTGAGCTTCCCGGCTCAGACAAACACCAGATTTGAAAAACACGTCTTGATTCATGTTCTCCCTAGATGGTAGAATCAGAAAAACATCATATTTTCAAGCTTCTGTCCTTGCCTTAAGAGAGATCCAAACAATAAATTTTGAAAAAACGGCCTATTACCGGATATGCTCAAAAGACCTATTGTATTGACGGTAAAACTCCACTTTTAGAACTGAAGTTCCGGGCCCCGACAAACACCAGATTTGAAAAAGACGTTGTCATTCATGTTCTCCCTAGGTAGTAGAATCAGAAAAACATCATGGTTTCAAGATTCTCTCCTTGCCTTAAGAGAGATCCAGAGAATAATGTTGGAAAAAACGGCCAATTACCGCGAAATACTACTTTCAGAAAGGAGGTTCCGGGCTCAGACATACACCAGATTTGAAAAAGACGTCGTGATTCTTGTTCTCCCTAGGTAGTAGAATCAGAAAAACATCATGGTTTCAAGATTCTCTCCTTGCCTTAAGAGAGATCCAGAGAATAATGTTGGAAAAAACGGCCTATTACCGCATTTGCTCAAAAGGCCTATTGTATTTACGGTGAAACTCCACTTTCAGAACTGAGCTTCCCGGCTCAGGCAAACACCAGATTTCAAAAACACGTCTTGATTCATGTTCTCCCTAGATGGTAGAATCAGAAAAACATCATATTTTCAAGCTTCTCTCCTTGCCTTAAGAGAGATCCAGAGAATGATGTTGCAAAAACGGCCAATTACCACGAAATACCACTTACAAAATTGAGGTTCCCGGCCCAGACACACACCAGATTTGAAAAAGACGTCGTGATTCATGTTCTCCCTAGGTAGTAGAATCAGAAAAACTTCATGGTTTCAAGCTTCTCTCCTTGCGTAAAGAGAGATCCAGAGAATAATGTTGGAAAAAACGGCCTATTACCGCGAAATACGACTTTCAGAACGGAGGTTCCCGGCTCAGACATACACCAGATTTGAAAAAGACGTCGTGATTCTTGTTCTCCCTAGGTAGTAGAATCAGAAAAACATCATGGTTTCAAGACTCTCTCCTTGCCTTAAGAAAGATCCAGAGAATAATGTTGGAAAAAACGGCCTATTACTGCGAAATACCACTTTCAGAACGGAGGTTCCCAGCTCAGACAAACACCAGATTTCAAAAAGACATTGAGATTCTTGTTCTCCCTAGGTAGTAGAATCAGAAAAACATCATGGTTTCAAGACTCTCTCCTTGCCTTAAGAGAGATCCAGAGAAAAATGTTGGAAAAAGCGGCCTATTACCGCATTTGCTCAAAAGGCCTATTGTATTTACGGTGAAACTCCACTTTCAGAACTGAGCTTCCCGGCTCAGACAAACACCAGATTTAAAAAACACGTCTTGATTCATGTTCTCTCTAGATGGTAGAATCAGAAAAATATCATGGTTTCAGGATTCTCTCCTTCCCTTAAGAGAGATCCAGAGAATAATGTTGTAAATAAAGGCCTGCTACCGTGAAATACGACTTACAGAACTGAGGTTCCCGGCCCAGACACACACCAGATTTGAAAAACACGACTTGATTCATGTTCTCCCTAGATGGTAGAATCAGAAAAACATCATATTTTCAAGCTTCTCTCCTTGCCTTAAGAGAGATCCAAAGAATAATTTTGGAAAAAACGGCGTATTACCGGATATGCTCAAAAGACCTATTGTATTGACGGTGAAACTCCACTTCCAGAACTGAGCTTCCCGGCCAAGACAAACACCAGATTTGAAAAAGACGTCTTCATTCATTTTCTCCCTAGATGGTAGAATCAGAAAAACATCATATTTTCAAGCTTCTGTCCTTGCCTTTAGAGAGATCTAAACAATAAATTTTGAAAAAACGGCCTATTACCGGATATGCTCAAAAGACCTATTGTATTGACGGTGAAACTCCACTTTTAGAACTGAAGTTCCCGGCCCCGACATACACCAGATTTGAAAAAGAGGTTGTGATTCATGTTCTCTCTAGGTAGTAGAATCAGAAAACCATCATGTTTTCAAGATTCTCTCCTTGCCTTAAGAGAGATCCAGAGAATAATGTTGGAAAAAACGGCCAATTACCGCGAAATACCACTTTCAGAACGGAGGTTCCCGGCTCAGACAAACACCAGATTTGAAAAAGACGTCGTGATTCTTGTTCTCCCTAGGTAGTAGAATCAGAAAAACATCATGGTTTCAAGATTCTCTCCTTGCCTTAAGAAAGATCCAGAGAATAATGTTGTAAAAAACGGCCTATTACCGCGAAATACCACTTTCAGGACGGAGGTTCCCGGCTGAGACAAACACCTGATTTGAAAAAGAAGTCATGATTCTTGTTCTCCCTAGGTAGTAGAATCAGAAAAACATCATGGTTTCAAGATTCTCCCCTTACCTTAAGAGAGATCCAGAGAATAATGTTGGAAAAAACGGCCTATTACCGCATTTGCTCAAAAGGCCTATTGTATTGACGGTGAAACTCCACTTTCAGAACGGAGCTTCCCGGCCAAGACAAACACCAGATTTGAAAAAGACGTTGTGATTCATGTTCTCCCTAGGTAGTAGAATCAGAAAAACATCATGGTTTCAAGATTCTCTCCTTGCCTTAAGAGAGATCCAGAGAATAATGTTGGAAAA
Organism: Liasis olivaceus; assembly: GCA_030867105.1. Taxonomy (NCBI): domain Eukaryota; kingdom Metazoa; phylum Chordata; class Lepidosauria; order Squamata; family Pythonidae; genus Liasis; species Liasis olivaceus. The sequence goes on from CM061354.1 coordinate 61,396,767, forward strand.
AACGGCCTATTACCGCGAAATACGACTTTCAGAACGGAGGTTCCCGGCTCAGACATACACCAGATTTGAAAAAGACGTCGTGATTCTTGTTCTCCCTAGGTAGTAGAATCAGAAAAACATCATGGTTTCAGGATTCTCTCCTTCCCTTAAGAGAGATCCAGAGAATAATGTTGTAAATAAAGGCCTGCTACCGCGAAATACCACTTACAGAACTGAGGTTCCCGGCCCAGACACACACCAGATTTGAAAAACACGTCTTGATTCATGTTCTCCCTAGATGGTAGAATCAGAAAAACATCATATTTTCAAGCTTCTCTCCTTGACTTAAGAGAGATCCAAAGAAAAATTTTGGAAAAAACGGAGTATTACCGGATATGCTCAAAAGACCTATTGTATTGACGGTGAAACTCGACTTTCAGAACTGAGCTTCCCGGCCAAGACAAACACCAGATTTGAAAAAGACGTCTTCATTCATGTTCTCCCTAGTTGGTAGAATCAGAAAAACATCATATTTTCAAGCTTCTGCCCTTGCCTTTAGAGAGATCTAAACAATAAATTTTGAAAAAACGGCCTATTACCGGATATGCTCAAAAGACCTATTGTATTGACGGTGAAACTCCACTTTTAGAACTGAAGTTCCCGGCCCCGACATACACCAGATTTGAAAAAGACGTTGTGATTCATATTCTCCCTAGGTAGTAGAATCAGAAAACCATCATGGTTTCAAGATTCTCTCCTTGCCTTAAGAGAGATCCAGAGAATAATGTTGGAAAAAACGGCCAATTACCGCGAAATATCACTTTCAGAACGGAGGTTCCCGGCTCAGACAAACAACAGATTTGAAAAAGACGTCGTGATTCTTGTTCTCCCTAGGTAGTAGAATCAGAAAAACATCATGGTTTCAAGATTCTCCCCTTGCCATAAGAGAGATCGAGAGAATAATGTTGGAAAAAAAGGCCTATTACCGCATTTGCTAAAAAGGCCTATTGTATTGACGGTCAAACTCCACTTTCATAACTCAGGTTCCCGGCCAAGACAAACACCAGATTTGAAAAAGACGTTGTGATTCATGTTCTCCCTAGGTAGTAGAATCAGAAAAACATCATGGTTTCAAGATTCTCTCCTTGCCTTAAGAGAGATCCAGAGAATAATGTTGGAAAAAACGGCCAATTAACGCGAAATACCACTTTCAGAACGGAGGTTCCCGGCTCAGACATACAACAGATTTGAAAAAGACGTCGTGATTCTTGTTCTCCCTAGATGGTAGAATCAGAAAAACATCATATTTTCAAGCTTCTCTCCTTGCCTTAAGAGTGATCCAAAGAATAAATTTTGAAAAAATGGCGTATTGCCGGATATGCTCAAAAGACCTGTTGTATTGACGGTGAAACTCCACTTGTAGAACTGAAGTTCCTGGCCCCGACAAACACCAGATTTGAAAAACACATCATGATTCATGTTCTCCCTAGGTAGTAGAATCAGAAAAACATAATGGTTTCAAGATTCTCTCCTTCCCTTAAGAGAGATCCAGAGAATAATGTTGTAAATAAAGGCCTACTACCGCGAAATACCACTTACAGAACTGAGGTTCCCGGCCCAGACACACACCAGATTTGAAAAACACGTCTTGATTCATGTTCTCCCTAGATGGTAGAATCAGAAAAACATCATATTTTCAAGCTTCTCTCCTTGCCTTAAGAGATATCCAAAGAATAAATTTGGAAAAAACGGCGTATTACCGGATATGCTCAAAGGACCTATTGTATTAAGGGAGAAACTCCACTTTTAGAACTGAAGTTCCCGGCCCCGACAAACACCAGATTTGAAAAACACATCATGATTCATGTTCTCCCTAGGTAGTAGAATCAGAAAAACATCATGCTTTCAAGATTCTCTCCTTGCCTTAAGAAAGATCCAGAGAATAATGTTGGAAAAAACTGCCTATTACTGCGAAATACCACTTTCAGAACGGAGGTTCCCAGCTCAGACAAACACCAGATTTCAAAAAGACATTGAGATTCTTGTTCTCCCTTGGTAGTAGAATCAGAAAAACATCATGGTTTCAAGACTCTCTCCTTGCCTTAAGAGAGATCCAGAGAAAAATGTTGGAAAAAGCGGCCTATTACCGCATTTGCTCAAAAGGCCTATTGTATTTACGGTGAAACTCCACTTTCAGAACTGAGCTTCCCGGCTCAGACAAACACCAGATTTCAAAAACACGTCTTGATTCATGTTCTCTCTAGATGGTAGAATCAGAAAAACATCATATTTTCAAGCTTCTGTCCTTGCCTTAAGAGAGATCCAAACAATAAATTTTGAAAAAACGGCCGATTACCGGATATGCTCAAAAGACCTATTGTATTGACGGTGAAACTCCACTTTTAGAACTGAAGTTCCCGGCCCCGACAAACACCAGATTTGAAAAAGACGTCGTGATTCTTGTTCTCCCTAGGCAGTAGAATCAGAAAAACATCATGGTTTCAGGATTCTCTCCTTCCCTTAAGGGAGATCCAGAGAATAATGTTGTAAATAAAGGGCTGCTACCGCGAAATACCACTTACAGAACTGAGGTTCCCGGCCCAGACACACACCAGATTTGAAAAACACGTCTTGATTCATGTTCTCCCTAGATGGTAGAATCAGAAAAACATCATATTTTCAAGCTTCTCTCCTTGCCTTAAGAGAGATCCAAAGAATAAATTTGGAAAAAACGGCGTATTACCGGATATCCTCAAAAGACCTATTGTATTGACGGTGAAACTCCACTTTTAGAACTGAAGTTCCCGGCCCCGACAAACACCAGATTTGAAAAACACATCATGATTCATGTTCTCCCTAGGTAGTAGAATCAGAAAAACATCATGGTTTCAAGATTCTCTCCTTGCCTTAAGAAAGATCCAGAGAATAATGTTGGAGAAAACGGCCTATTACTGCGAAATACCACTTTCAGAACGGAGGTTCCCGGCTCAGACAAACACCAGATTTCAAAAAGACATTGTGATTCTTGTTCTCCCTAGGTAGTAGAATCAGAAAAACATCATGGTTTCAAGATTCTCTCCTTGCCTTAAGAGAGATCCAGAGAATGATGTTGCAAAAACGGCCAATTACCACGAAATACCACTTACAAAATTGAGGTTCCCGGCCCAGACACACACCAGATTTGAAAAAGACGTCGTGATTCATGTTCTCCCTAGGTAGTAGAATCAGAAAAACATCATGGTTTCAAGCTTCTCTCCTTGCCTAAAGAGAGATCCAGAGAATAATGTTGGAAAAAACGGCCTATTACCGCGAAATACGACTTTCAGAACGGAGGTTTCCGGCTCAGACATACACCAGATTTGAAAAACACGTCTTGATTCATGTTCTCCCTAGACGGTAGAATCAGAAAAACATCATATTTTCAAGCTTCTCTCCTTGCCTTAAGAGAGATCCAAAGAATAATTTTGGAAAAAACGGCCTATTACCTTGAAATACCACTTTCAGAACGGAGGTTCCCAGCTCAGACAAACATCAGATTTCAAAAAGACATTGTGAATCTTGTTCTCCCTAGATAGTAGAATCAGAAAAACATCATGCTTTCAACATTCTCTCCTTGCCTTAAGAGAGATCCAGAGAATAATGTTGGAAAAAACGGCCTATTACCGCATTTGCTCAAAAGGCCTATTGTATTGACGGTGAAACTCCACTTTCAGAACAGAGCTTCCCGGCCAAGACAAACACCAGATTTGAAAAAGACGTCTTCATTCATGTTCTCCCTAGATGGTAGAATCAGAAAATCATCATATTTTCAAGCTTCTGTCCTTGCCTTAAGAGAGATCCAAACAATAAATTTTGAAAAAACGGCCTATTACCGGATATGCTCAAAAGACCTATTTTATTGACGGTGAAACTCCACTTTTAGAACTGAAGTTCCCGGCGCCGACAAACACCAGATTTGAAAAAGACGTTGTGATTCATGTTCTCCCTAGGTAGTAGAATCAGAAAAACATCATGGTTTCAAGATTCTCTCCTTGCCTTAAGAGAGATCCATAGAATAATGTTGGAAAAAACGGCCAATTACCGCGAAATACCACTTTCAGAACGGAGGTTCCCGGTTCAGACAAACACCAGATTTGAAAAAGACGTCGTGATTCTTGTTCTCCCTAGGTAGTAGAATCAGAAAAACATCATGGTTTCAAGATTCTCTCCTTGCCTTAAGAAAGATCCAGAGAATAATGTTGGAAAAAACGGCCTATTACCGCGAAATACCACTTTCAGGACGGAGGTTCCCGGCTGAGACAAACACCTGATATGAAAAAGAAGTCGTGATTCTTGTTCTCCCTAGGTAGTAGAATCATAAAAACATCATGGTTTCAAGCTTCTCTCCTTGCCTTAAGAGAGATCCAGAGAATAATGTTGGAAAAAACGGCCTATTACCGCATTTGCTCAAAAGGCCTATTGTATTGACGGTGAAACTCCACTTTCAGAACGGAGCTTCCCGGCCAAGACAAACACCAGATTTGAAAAAGACGTTGTGATTCATGTTCTCCCTAGGTAGTAGAATCAGAAAAACATCATGGTTTCAAGATTCTCTCCTTCCCTTAAGAGAGATCCAGAGAATAATGTTGGAAAAAACGGCCTATTACCGCGAAATACGACTTTCAGAACGGAGGTTCCCGGCTCAGACATACACCAGATTTGAAAAAGACGTCGTGATTCTTGTTCTCCCTAGGTAGTAGAATCAGAAAAACATCATGGTTTCAGGATTCTCTCCTTCCCTTAAGAGAGATCCAGAGAATAATGTTGTAAATAAAGGCCTGCTACCGCGAAATACCACTTACAGAACTGAGGTTCCCGGCCCAGACACACACCAGATTTGAAAAACACGTCTTGATTCATGTTCTCCCTAGATGGTAGAATCAGAAAAACATCATATTTTCAAGCTTCTCTCCTTGACTTAAGAGAGATCCAAAGAATAATTTTGGAAAAAACGGAGTATTACCGGATATGCTCAAAAGACCTATTGTATTGACGGTGAAACTCGACTTTCAGAACTGAGCTTCCCGGCCAAGACAAACACCAGATTTGAAAAAGACGTCTTCATTCATGTTCTCCCTAGTTGGTAGAATCAGAAAAACATCATATTTTCAAGCTTCTGCCCTTGCCTTTAGAGAGATCTAAACAATAAATTTTGAAAAAACGGCCTATTACCGGATATGCTCAAAAGACCTATTGTATTGACGGTGAAACTCCACTTTTAGAACTGAAGTTCCCGGCCCCGACATACACCAGATTTGAAAAAGACGTTGTGATTCATATTCTCCCTAGGGAGTAGAATCAGAAAACCATCATGGTTTCAAGATTCTCTCCTTGCCTTAAGAGAGATCCAGAGAATAATGTTGGAAAAAACGGCCAATTACCGCGAAATATCACTTTCAGAACGGAGGTTCCCGGCTCAGACAAACAACAGATTTGAAAAAGACGTCGTGATTCTTGTTCTCCCTAGGTAGTAGAATCAGAAAAACATCATGGTTTCAAGATTCTCCCCTTGCCTTAAGAGAGATCGAGAGAATAATGTTGGAAAAAACGGCCTATTACCGCATTTGCTCAAAAGGCCTATTGTATTGACGGTCAAACTCCACTTTCATAACTCAGGTTCCCGGCCAAGACAAACACCAGATTTGAAAAAGACGTTGTGATTCTTGTTCTCCCTAGGTAGTAGAATCAGAAAAACATCATGGTTTCAAGATTCTCTCCTTGCCTTAAGAGAGATCCAGAGAATAATGTTGGAAAAAACGGCCAATTACCGCGAAATACCACTTTCAGAACGGAGGTTCCCGGCTCAGACATACAACAGATTTGAAAAAGACGTCGTGATTCTTGTTCTCCCTAGATGGTAGAATCAGAAAAACATCATATTTTCAAGCTTCTCTCCTTGCCTTAAGAGAGATCCAAAGAATAAATTTGGAAAAAACGGCGTATTACCGGATATGCTCAAAAGACCTGTTGTATTGACGGTGAAACTCCACTTGTAGAACTCAAGTTCCTGGCCCCGACAAACACCAGATTTGAAAAACACATCATGATTCATGTTCTCCCTAGGTAGTAGAATCAGAAAAACATAATGGTTTCAAGATTCTCTCCTTCCCTTAAGAGAGATCCAGAGAATAATGTTGTAAATAAAGGCCTACTACCGCGAAATACCACTTACAGAACTGAGGTTCCCGGCCCAGACACACACCAGATTTGAAAAACACGTCTTGATTCATGTTCTCCCTAGATGGTAGAATCAGAAAAACATCATATTTTCAAGCTTCTCTCCTTGCCTTAAGAGAGATCCAAAGAATAAATTTGGAAAAAACGGCGTATTACCGGATATGCTCAAAGGACCTATTGTATTGAGGGAGAAACTCCACTTTTAGAACTGAAGTTCCCGGCCCCGACAAACACCAGATTTGAAAAACACATCATGATTCATGTTCTCCCTAGGTAGTAGAATCAGAAAAACATCATGCTTTCAAGATTCTCTCCTTGCCTTAAGAAAGATCCAGAGAATAATGTTGGAAAAAACTGCCTATTACTGCGAAATACCACTTTCAGAACGGAGGTTCCCAGCTCAGACAAACACCAGATTTCAAAAAGACATTGAGATTCTTGTTCTCCCTAGGTAGTAGAATCAGAAAAACATCATGGTTTCAAGACTCTCTCCTTGCCTTAAGAGAGGTCCAGAGAAAAATGTTGGAAAAAGCGGCCTATTACCGCATTTGCTCAAAAGGCCTATTGTATTTACGGTGAAACTCCACTTTCAGAACTGAGCTTCCCGGCTCAGACAAACACCAGATTTCAAAAACACGTCTTGATTCATGTTCTCCCTAGATGGTAGAATCAGAAAAACATCATATTTTCAAGCTTCTGTCCTTGCCTTAAGAGAGATCCAAACAATAAATTTTGAAAAAACGGCCGATTACCGGATATGCTCAAAAGACCTATTGTATTGACGGTGAAACTCCACTTTTAGAACTGAAGTTCCCGGCCCCGACAAACACCAGATTTGAAAAAGACGTCGTGATTCTTGTTCTCCCTAGGTAGTAGAATCAGAAAAACATCATGGTTTCAGGATTCTCTCCTTCCCTTAAGGGAGATCCAGAGAATAATGTTGTAAATAAAGGGCTGCTACCGCGAAATACCACTTACAGAACTGAGGTTCCCGGCCCAGACACACACCAGATTTGAAAAACACGTCTTGATTCATGTTCTCCCTAGATGGTAGAATCAGAAAAACATCATATTTTCAAGCTTCTCTCCTTGCCTTAAGAGAGATCCAAAGAATAAATTTGGAAAAAACGGCGTATTACCGGATATCCTCAAAAGACCTATTGTATTGACGGTGAAACTCCACTTTTAGAACTGAAGTTCCCGGCCCCGACAAACACCAGATTTGAAAAACACATCATGATTCATGTTCTCCCTAGGTAGTAGAATCAGAAAAACATCATGGTTTCAAGATTCTCTCCTTGCCTTAAGAAAGATCCAGAGAATAATGTTGGAAAAAACGGCCAATTACCGCGAAATACCACTTTCAGAACGGAGGTTCCCGGCTCAGACAAACACCAGATTTCAAAAAGACATTGTGATTCTTGTTCTCCCTAGGTAGTAGAATCAGAAAAACATCATGGTTTCAAGATTCTCTCCTTGCCTTAAGAGAGATCCAGAGAATGATGTTGCAAAAACGGCCAATTACCACGAAATACCACTTACAAAATTGAGGTTCCCGGCCCAGACACACACCAGATTTGAAAAAGACGTCGTGATTCATGTTCTCCCTAGGTAGTAGAATCAGAAAAACATCATGGTTTCAAGCTTCTCTCCTTGCCTAAAGAGAGATCCAGAGAATAATGTTGGAAAAAACGGCCTATTACCGCGAAATACGACTTTCAGAACGGAGGTTCCCGGCTCAGACATACACCAGATTTGAAAAAGACGTCGTGATTCTTGTTCTCCCTAGGTAGTAGAATCAGAAAAACATCATGGTTTCAGGATTCTCTCCTTCCCTTAAGAGAGATCCAGAGAATAATGTTGTAAATAAAGGCCTGCTACCGTGAAATACCACTTACAGAACTGAGGTTCCCGGCCCAGACACACACCAGATTTGAAAAACACGTCTTGATTCATGTTCTCCCTAGATGGTAGAATCAGAAAAACATCATATTTTCAAGCTTCTCTCCTTGCCTTAAGAGAGATCCAAAGAATAATTTTGGAAAAAACGGCGTATTACCGGATATGCTCAAAAGACCTATTGTATTGACGGTGAAACTCCACTTCCAGAACTGAGCTTCCCGGCCAAGACAAACACCAGATTTGAAAAAGACGTCTTCATTCATTTTCTCCCTAGATGGTAGAATCAGAAAAACATCATATTTTCAAGCTTCTGTCCTTGCCTTTAGAGAGATCTAAACAATAAATTTTGAAAAAACGGCCTATTACCGGATATGCTCAAAAGACCTATTGTATTGACGGTGAAACTCCACTTTTAGAACTGAAGTTCCCGGCACCGACATACACCAGATTTGAAAAAGAGGTTGTGATTCATGTTCTCTCTAGGTAGTAGAATCAGAAAACCATCATGGTTTCAAGATTCTCTCCTTGCCTTAAGAGAGATCCAGAGAATAATGTTGGAAAAAACGGCCAATTACCGCGAAATACCACTTTCAGAACGGACGTTCCAGGCTCAGACAAACACCAGATTTGAAAAAGACGTCGTGATTCTTGTTCTCCCTAGGTAGTAGAATCAGAAAAACATCATGGTTTCAAGATTCTCTCCTTGCCTTAAGAAAGATCCAGAGAATAATGTTGTAAAAAACGGCCTATTACCGCGAAATACCACTTTCACGACGGAGGTTCCCGGCTGAGACAAACACCTGATTTGAAAAAGAAGTCATGATTCTTGTTCTCCCTAGGTAGTAGAATCAGAAAAACATCATGGTTTCAAGATTCTCCCCTTGCCTTAAGAGAGATCCAGAGAATAATGTTGGAAAAAACGGCCTATTACCGCATTTGCTCAAAAGGCCGATTGTTTTGACGGTGAAACTCCAGTTTCATAACGCAGGTTCCCGACCAAACCAAACACCAGATTTGAAAAAGACGTTGTGATTCATGTTCTCCCTAGGTAGTAGAATCAGAAAAACACCATGGTTTCAAAATTCTATCATTGCTTTAAGAGAGATCCAGAGAATAATGTTTGAAAAAACGGCCAATTACCGCGAAATACCACTTTCAGAAAGGAGGTTCCCGGCTCAGACATACACCAGATTTGAAAAAGACTTCGTGATTCTTGTTCTCCCTAGGTAGTAGAATCAGAAAAACATCATGGTTTCAAGATTCTCTCCTTCCCTTAAGAGAGATCCAGAGAATAATGTTATAAATAAAGGCCTACTACCGCGAAATACCACTTACAGAACTGAGGTTCCCAGCCCAGACACACACCAGATTTGAAAAACACGTCTTGATTCATGTTCTCCCTAGATGGTAGAATCAGAAAAACATCATATTTTCAAGCTTCTCTCCTTGCCTTAAGAGAGATCCAGAGAATAATGTTGGAAAAAACGGCCTATTACCGCATTTGCTCAAAAGGCCTATTGTATTGACGGTGAAACTCCACTTTCAGAACTGAGCTTCCCGGCCAAGACAAACACCAGGTTTGAAAAACACGTCTTCATTCATGTTCTCCCTAGATGGTAGAATCAGAAAACCATCATATTTTCAAGGTTCTGTCCTTGCCTTAAGAGAGATCCAAACAATAAATTTTGAAAAAACTGCCTATTACCGGATATGCTCAAAAGGCCTATTGTATTGACGGTGAAACTCCACTTTTAGAACTGAAGTTCCCGGCCCCGACAAACACCAGATTTGAAAAACACATCATGATTCATGTTCTCCCTAGGTAGTAGAATCAAAAAAACATCATGGTTTCAAGATTCTCTCCTTCCCTTAAGAGAGATCCAGGGAATATTGTTGGAAATAAAGGCCTACTATCGCGAAATACCATTTACAGAACTGAGGTTCCCGGCCCAGACACACACCAGATTTGAAAAAAACGTCGTGATTCATGTTCTCCCTAGGTAGTAGAATCAGAAAAACATCATGGTTTCAAGATTCTCTCCTTCCCTTAAGAGAGATCCAGAGAATGATGTTGCAAAAACGGCCAATTACCACGAAATACCACTTACACAATTGAGGTTCCCGGCCCAGACACACAACATATTTGAAAAAGACGTTGTGATTCATGTTCTCTCTAGGTAGTAGAATCAGAAAAACATCATGGTTTCAAGATTCTCCCCTTGCCTTAAGAGAGATCCAGAGAATAATGTTGAAAATAAAAGCCTACTACCGCGAAATACCACTTACAGAACTGAGGTTCCCGGCCCAGACACACACCAGATTTGAAAAACACGTCTTGATTCATGTTCTCCCTAGACGGTAGAATCAGAAAAACATCATATTTCAAGCTTCTCTCCTTGCCTTAAGAGAGATCCAAAGAATAATTTTGGAAAAAACGGCGTATTACCGGATATGCTCAAAAGACCTATTGTGTTGACGGTGAAGCTCCACTTTTAGAACTGAAGTTCCCGGCTCCGACAAACACCAGATTTGAAAAACACATCATGATTCATGTTCTCCCTAGGTAGTAGAATCAGAAAAATATCATGGTTTCAAGATTCTCTCCTTGCCTTATGAAAGATCCAGAGAATAATGTTGGAAAAAACGGCCTATTACCTTGAAATACCACTTTCAGAACGGAGGTTCCCAGCTCAGACAAACATCAGATTTCAAAAAGACATTGTGATTCTTGTTCTCCCTAGATAGTAGAATCAGAAAAACATCATGCTTTCAAGATTCTCTCCTTGCCTTAAGAGAGATCCAGAGAATAATGTTGGAAAAAACGGCCTATTACCGCATTTGCTCAAAAGGCCTATTGTATTGACGGTGAAACTCCACTTTCAGAACGGAGCTTCCCGGCCAAGACAAACACCAGATTTGAAAAAGACGTCTTCATTCATGTTCTCCCTAGATGGTAGAATCAAAAAATCATCATATTTTCAAGCTTCTGTCCTTGCCTTAAGAGAGATCCAAACAATAAATTTTGAAAAAACGGCCTATTACCGGATATGCTCAAAAGACCTATTTTATTGACGGTGAAACTCCACTTTTAGAACTGAAGTTCCCGGCGCCGACAAACACCAGATTTGAAAAAGACGTTGTGATTCATGTTCTCCCTAGGTAGTAGAATCAGAAAAACATCATGGTTTCAAGATTCTCTCCTTGCCTTAAGAGAGATCCATAGAATAATGTTGGAAAAAACGGCCAATTACCGCGAAATACCACTTTCAGAACGGAGGTTCCCGGGTCAGACAAACACCAGATTTGAAAAAGACGTCGTGATTCTTGTTCTCCCTAGGTAGTAGAATCAGAAAAACATCATGGTTTCAAGATTCTCTCCTTGCCTTAAGAAAGATCCAGAGAATAATGTTGGAAAAAACGGCCTATTACCGCGAAATACCACTTTCAGGACGGAGGTTCCCGGCTGAGACAAACACCTGATATGAAAAAGAAGTCGTGATTCTTGTTCTCCCTAGGTAGTAGAATCATAAAAACATCATGGTTTCAAGCTTCTCTCCTTGCCTTAAGAGAGATCCAGAGAATAATGTTGGAAAAAACGGCCTATTACCGCATTTTCTCAAAAGGCCTATTGTATTGACAGTGAAACTCCACTTTCAGAACGGAGCTTCCCGGCCAAGACAAACACCAGATTTGAAAAAGACGTTGTGATTCATGTTCTCCCTAGGTAGTAGAATCAGAAAAACATCATGGTTTCAAGATTCTCTCCTTGCCTTAAGAGAGATCCAGAGAATAATGTTGGAAAAAACGGCCTATTACCGCGAAATACGACTTTCAGAACGGAGGTTCCCGGCTCAGACATACACCAGATTTGAAAAAGACGTCGTGATTCTTGTTCTCCCTAGGTAGTAGAATCAGAAAAACATCATGGTTTCAGGATTCTCTCCTTCCCTTAAGAGAGATCCAGAGAATAATGTTGTAAATAAAGGCCTGCTACCGCGAAATACCACTTACAGAACTGAGGTTCCCGGCCCAGACACACACCAGATTTGAAAAACACGTCTTGATTCATGTTCTCCCTAGATGGTAGAATCAGAAAAACATCATATTTTCAAGCTTCTCTCCTTGACTTAAGAGAGATCCAAAGAATAATTTTGGAAAAAACGGAGTATTACCGGATATGCTCAAAAGACCTATTGTATTGACGGTGAAACTCGACTTTCAGAACTGAGCTTCCCGGCCAAGACAAACACCAGATTTGAAAAAGACGTCTTCATTCATGTTCTCCCTAGTTGGTAGAATCAGAAAAACATCATATTTTCAAGCTTCTGCCCTTGCCTTTAGAGAGATCTAAACAATAAATTTTGAAAAAACGGCCTATTACCGGATATGCTCAAAAGACCTATTGTATTGACGGTGAAACTCCACTTTTAGAACTGAAGTTCCCGGCCCCGACTAACACCAGATTTGAAAAAGACGTTGTGATTCATGTTCTCCCTAGGTAGTCGAATCAGAAAAACATCATGGTTTCAAGATTCTCTCCTTGCCTTAAGAGAGATCCAGAGAATAATGTTGGAAAAAACGGCCAATTACCGCGAAATATCACTTTCAGAACGGAGGTTCCCGGCTCAGACAAACACCAGATTTGAAAAAGACGTCGTGATTCTTGTTCTCCCTAGGTAGTAGAATCAGAAAAACATCATGGTTTCAAGATTCTCTCCTTGCCTTAAGAAAGAAACAGAGAATGATGTTGTAAAAAACGGCCTATTGCCGCGAAATACCACTTTCAGGACGGAGGTTCCCGGCTGAGACAAACACCTGATTTGAAAAAGAAGTCGTGATTCTTGTTCTCCCTAGGTAGTAGAATCAGAAAAACATCATGGTTTCAAGATTCTCTCCTTGCCTTAAGAGAGATCCATAGAATAATGTTGGAAAAAACGGCCAATTACCGCGAACTACCACTTTCAGAACGGAGGTTCCCGGCTCAGACAAACACCAGATTTGAAAAAGACGTCGTGATTCTTGTTCTCCCTAGGTAGTAGAATCATAAAAACTTCATGGTTTCAAGCTTCTCTCCTTGCCTTAAGAGAGATCCAGAGAATAATGTTGGAAAAAACGGCCTATTACCGCATTTGCTCAAAAGGCCTATTGTATTGACGGTGCAACTCCAGTTTCATAACGCAGGTTCCTGGCCAAGACAAACAGCAGATTTGAAAAAGACGTTGTGATTCATGTTCTCCCTAGGTAGTAGAATCAGAAAAACATCATGGTTTCAAAATTCTATCATTGCTTTAAGAGAGATCCAGAGAATAATGTTGGAAAAAACGGCCAATTACCGCGAAATACCACTTTCAGAAAGGAGGTTCCCGGCTCAGACATACACCAGATTTGAAAAACACGTCGTGATTCTTGTTCTCCCTAGGTAGTAGAATCAGAAAAACATCATGGTTTCAAGATTCTCTCCTTCCCTTAAGAGAGATCCAGAGAATAATGTTATAAATAAAGGCCTACTACCGCGAAATACCACTTACAGAACTGAGGTTCCCGGCCCAGACACACACCAGATTTGAAAAACACGTCTTGATTCATGTTCTCCCTAGATGGTAGAATAAGAAAAACATCATATTTTCAAGCTTCTCTCCTTGCCTTAAGAGAGATCCAGAGAAAAATGTTGGAAAAAACGGCCTATTACCGCATTTGCTCAAAAGGCCTATTGTATTGACGGTGAAACTCCACTTTCAGAACTGAGCTTCCCGGCCAAGACAAACACCAGGTTTGAAAAACACGTCTTCATTCATGTTCTCCCTACATGGTAGAATCAGAAAAACATCATATTTTCAAGGTTCTGTCCTTGCCTTAAGAGAGATCCAAACAATAAATTTTGAAAAAACTGCCTATTACCGGATATGCTCAAAAGGCCTATTGTATTGACGGTGAAACTCCACTTTTAGAACTGAAGTTCCCGACCCCGACAAAAAACAGATTTGAAAAACACATCATGATTCATGTTCTCCCTAGGTACTAGAATCAAAAAAACATCATGGTTTCAAGATTCTCTCCTTCCCTTAAGAGAGATCCAGAGAATATTGTCGGAAATAAAAGCCTACTACCGCGAACTACCACTTACAGAACTGAGGTTCCTGGCCGAGACACACACCAGATTTGAAAAAAACGTCGTAATTCATGTTCTCCCTAGGTAGTAGAATCAGAAAAACATCATGGTTTCAAGATTCTCTCCTTGCCTTAAGAGAGATCCAGAGAATGATGTTGCAAAAACGGCCAATTACCACGAAATACCACTTACGGAATTGAGGTTCCCGGCCCAAACACACCAGATTTGAAAAAGACGTTGTGATTCAAGTTCTCTCTAGGTAGTAGAATCAGAAAAACATCATGGTTTCAATATTCTCCCCTTGCCTTAAGAGAGATCCAGAGAATAATGTTGGAAAAAACGGCCAATTACCGCGAAATACCACTTACAGAACTGAGGTTCCCGGCCCAAACACACACCAGATTTGAAAAACACGTCTTGATTCATGTTCTCCCTAGATGGTAGAATCAGAAAAACATCATATTTTCAAGCTTCTCTCCTTGCCTTAAGAGAGATCCAAAGAATAATTTTGGAAAAAACGGCATATTACCGGATATGCTAAAAAGACCTATTGTGTTGACGGTGAAACTCCACTTTTAGAACTGAAGTTCCGGGCTCCGACAAACACCAGATTTGAAAAACACATCATGATTCATGTTCTCCCTAGGTAGTAGAATCAGAAAAACATCATGGTTTCAAGATTCTCTCCTTGCCTTATGAAAGATCCAGAGAATAATGTTGGAAAAAACGGCCTATTACCTCGAAATACCACTTTCAGAACGGAGGTTCCCGGCTAAGACAAACATCAGATTTCAAAAAGACATTGTGATTCTTGTTCTCCCTAGATAGTAGAATCAGAAAAACATCATGGTTTCAAGCTTCTGTCCTTGCCTTAAGAGAGATCCAAACAATAAATTTTGAAAAAACGGCCTATTACCGGATATGCTCAAAAGACCTATTTTATTGACGGTGAGACTCCACTTTTAGAACTGAAGTTCCCGGCCCCGACAAACACCAGATTTGAAAAAGACGTTGTGATTCATGTTCTCCATAGGTAGTAGAATCAGAAAAACATCATGGTTTCAAGATTCTCTCCTTGCCTTAAGAGAGATCCATAGAATGATGTTGCAAAAACGGCCAATTACCACGAAATACCACTTACACAATTGAGGTTCCCGGCCCATAAACACACCAGATTTGAAAAGACGTCGTGATTCATGTTCTCCCTAGGTAGTAGAATCAGGAAAACATCATGGTTTCAAGATTCTCCCCTTGCCTTAAAGAGATCCAGAGAATAATGTTGGAAAAAACGGCCTATTACCGCATTTGCTCAAAAGGCCTATTGTATTGACTGTGAAACTCCACTTTCATAACGCAGGTTCCTGGCCAAGACAAACACCAGATTTGAAAAAGACGTTGTGATTCATGTTCTCCCTAGGTAGTAGAATCATAAAAACATCATGGTTTCAAGATTCTATCATTCCTTTAAGAGAGATCCAGAGAATAATGTTGGAAAAAACGGCCAATTACCGCGAAATACCACTTTCAGAACGGAGGTTCCCGGCTCAGACATACACCAGATTTGAAAAAGACGTCGTGATTCTTGTTCTCCCTAGGTAGTAGAATCAGAAAAACATCATGGTTTCAAGATTCTCTCCTTCCCTTAAGAGAGATCCAGAGAAAAATGTTATAAATAAAGGCCTACTACCGCGAAATACCACTTACAGAACTGAGGTTCCCGCCCAGACACACACCAGATTTGAAAAACACGTCTTGATTCATGTTCTCCCTAGATGGTAGAATCAGAAAAACATCATATTTTCAAGCTTCTCTCCTTGCCTTAAGAGAGATCCAGAGAATAATGTTGGAAAAAACGGCCTATTACCGCATTTGCTCAAAAGGCCTATTGTATTGACTGTGAAACTCCACTTTCATAACGCAGGTTCCTGGCCAAGACAAACACCAGATTTGAAAAAGACGTTGTGATTCATGTTCTCCCTAGGTAGTAGAATCATAAAAACATCATGGTTTCAATATTCTATCATTGCTTTAAGAGAGATCCAGAGAATAATGTTGGAAAAAACGGCCTATTACCGCATTTGCTCAAAAGGCCTATTGTATTGACGGTGAAACTCCACTTTCAGAACTGAGCTTCCCGGCCAAGACAAACACCAGGTTTGAAAAACACGTCTTGATTCGTGTTCTCCCTAGATGGTAGAATCAGAAAAACATCATATTTTCAAGCTTCTCTCCTTGCCTTAAGAGAGATCCAGAGAATAATGTTGGAAAAAACGGCCTATTACCGCATTTGCTCAAAAGGCCTATTGTATTGACTGTGAAACTCCACTTTCATAACGCAGGTTCCTGGCCAAGACAAACACCAGATTTGAAAAAGACGTTGTGATTCATGTTCTCCCTAGGTAGTAGAATCATAAAAACATCATGGTTTCAAGATTCTATCATTGCTTTAAGAGAGATCCAGAGAATAATGTTGGAAAAAACGGCCAATTACCGCGAAATACCACTTTCAGAACGGAGGTTCCCGGCTCAGACATACACCAGATTTGAAAAAGACGTCGTGATTCTTGTTCTCCCTAGGTAGTAGAATCAGAAAAACATCATGGTTTCAAGATTCTCTCCTTCCCTTAAGAGAGATCCAGACAATAATGTTATAAATAAAGGCCTACTACCGCGAAATACCACTTACAGAACTGAGGTTCCCGCCCAGACACACACCAGATTTGAAAAACACGTCTTGATTCATGTTCTCCCTAGATGGTAGAATCAGAAAAACATCATATTTTCAAGCTTCTCTCCTTGCCTTAAGAGAGATCCAGAGAATAATGTTGGAAAAAACGGCCTATTACCGCATTTGCTCAAAAGGCCTATTGTATTGACGGTGAAACTCCACTTTCAGAACTGAGCTTCCCGGCCAAGACAAACACCAGGTTTGAAAAACACGTCTTCATTCATGTTCTCCCTAGATGGTAGAATCAGGAAAACATCATATTTTCAAGGTTCTGTCCTTCCCTTAAGAGAGATCCAAACAATAAATTTTGAAAAAACGGCCTATTACCGGATATGCTCAAAAGGCCTATTGTATTGACGGTGAAACTCCACTTTTAGAATTGAAGTTCCCGGCCCCGACAAACACCAGATTTGAAAAACACATCATGATTCATGTTCTCCCCAGGTAGTAGAATCAGAAAAACATCATGGTTTCAAGATTCTCTCCTTCCCTTAAGAGAGATCCAGAGAATATTGTTGGAAATAAAGGCCTACTACCGCGAAATACCACTTACAGAACTGAGGTTCCCGGCCCAGACACACACCAGATTTGAAAAAAACGTTGTGATTCATGTTCTCCCTAGGTAGTAGAATCAGAAAAACATCATAGTTTCAAGATTCTATCCTTGCCTTAAGAGAGATCCAGAGAATGATGTTGCAAAAACGGCCAATTACCACGAAATACCACTTACAGAATTGAGGTTCCCGGCCCAGACACACACCAGTTTTGAAAAAGACGTCGTGATTCATGTTCTCCCTAGGTAGTAGAATCAGAAAAACATCATGGTTTCAAGATTCTCCCCTTGCCTTAAGAGAGATCCAGAGAATAATGTTGGAAAAAACAGCCTATTACCGCATTTGCTCAAAAGGCCTATTGTATTGACGGTGAAACTCCACTTTCATAACTCAGGTTCCCGGCCAAGACAAACACCAGATTTGAAAAAGACGTCGTGATTCTTGTTCTCCCTAGGTAGTAGAATCAGAAAAACATCATGGTTTCAAGATTCTCTCCTTCCCTTAAGAGAGATGCAGAGAATAATGGTGTAAATAAAGGCCTACTACCGCGAAATACCACTTACAGAACTGAGGTTCCCGGCCCAGACACACACCAGATTTGAAAAACACGTCTTGATTCATGTTCTCCCTAGATGGTAGAATCAGAAAAACATCATATTTTCAAGCTTCTGTCCTTGCCTTAAGAGAGATCCAAAGAATAATTTTGGAAAAAACGGCGTATTACCGGATATGCTCAAAAGACCTATTGTATTGACTGTGAAACTCCAGTTTCATAACTCAGGTTCCCGGCCAAGACAAACACCAGATTTGAAAAAGACGTCGTGATTCTTGTTCTCCCTAGGTAGTAGAATCAGAAAAACATCATGGTTTCAAGATTCTCTCCTTCCCTTAAGAGAGATGCAGAGAATAATGGTGTAAATAAAGGCCTACTACCGCGAAATACCACTTACAGAACTGAGGTTCCCGGCCCAGACACACACCAGATTTGAAAAACACGTCTTGATTCATGTTCTCCCTAGATGGTAGAATCAGAAAAACATCATGGTTTCAAGATTCTCCCCTTGCCTTAAGAGAGATCCAGAGAATAATGTTGGAAAAAACGGCCTATTACCGCATTTGCTCAAAAGGCCTATTGTATTGACTGTGAAACTCCAGTTTCATAACGCAGGTTCCCGGCCAAGACAAAGACCAGATTTGAAAAAGACGTTGTGATTCATGTTCTCCCTAGGTAGTAGAATCAGAAAAACATCACTGTTTCAAAATTCTATCATTGCTTAGAGAGAGAGCCATAGAATAATGTTGGAAAAAACGGCCAATTACCGCGAAATACCACTTTCAGAACGGAGGTTCCCCGCTCAGACATACACCAGATTTGAAAAAGACGTCATGATTCTTGTTCTCCCTAGGTAGTAGAATCAGAAAAACATCATGGTTTCAAGATTCTATCCTTCCCTTAAGAGAGATCCAGAGAATAATGTTATAAATAAAGGCCTACTACCGCGAAATACCACTTACAGAACTGAGGTTCCCGGCCCAGACACACACCAGATTTGAAAAACACGTCTTGATTCATGTTCGCCCTAGATGGTAGAATCAGAAAAACATCGTATTTTCAAGCTTCTCTCCTTGCCTTAAGAGAGATCCAGAGAATAATGTTGGAAAAAACGGCCTATTACCGCATTTGCTCAAAAGGCCTATTGTATTGACGGTGAAACTCCAGTTTCAGAACTGAGCTTCCCGGCCAAGACAAACACCAGGTTTGAAAAACACGTCTTCATTCATGTTCTCCCTAGATGGTAGAATCAGAAAAACATCATATTTTCAAGGTTCTGTCCTTGCCTTAAGAGAGATCCCAACAATAAATTTTGAAAAAACTGCCTATTACCGGATATGCTCAAAAGGCCTATTGTATTGACGGTGAAACTCCACTTTTAGAACTGAAGTTCCCGGCCCCGACAAACACCAGATTTGAAAAACACATCATGATTCATGTTCTCCCTAGGTAGTAGAATCAGAAAAACATCATGGTTTCAAGATTCTCTCCTTGCCTTAAGAGAGATCCAGAGAATATTGTTGGAAATAAAGTCCTACTACCGCGAAATACCACTTACAGAACTGAGGTTCCCGGCCCAGACACACACCAGATTTGAAAAAAACGTCGTGATTCATGTTCTCCCTAGGTAGTAGAATCAGAAAAACATCATGGTTTCAAGATTCTCTCCTTGCCTTAAGAGAGATCCAGAGAATGATGTTGCAAAAACGGCCAATTACCGTGAAATACCACTTACAGAATTGAGGTTCCCGGCCCAGAGACACACCAGATTTGAAAAAGACGTCGTGATTCATGTTCTCCCTAGGTAGTAGAATCAGAAAAACATCATGGTTTCAAGCTTCTCTCCTTGCCTTAAGAGAGATCCAGAGAATAATGTTGGAAAAAACGGCCTATTACCGCATTTGCTCAAAAGGCCTATTGTATTGACGGTGAAACTCCACTTTCAGAACTGACCTTCCCGGCCAAGACAAACACCAGATTTGAAAAAGACGTCTTCATTCATTTTCTCCGTAGATGGTAGAATCAGAAAAACATCATATTTTCAAGCTTCTGTCCTTGCCTTTAGAGAGATCTAAACAATAAATTTTGAAAAAACGGCCTATTACCGGATACGCTCAAAAGACCTATTGTATTGACGGTGAAACTCCACTTTTAGAACTGAAGTTCCCGGCCCCGACATACACCAGATTTGAAAAAGACGTTGTGATTCATGTTCTCCCTAGGTAGTAGAATCAGAAAAACATCATGGTTTCAAGATTCTCTCCTTGCCTTAAGAGAGATCCAGAGAATAATGTTGGAAAAAACGGCCAATTACCGCGAAATACCACTTTCAGAACGGAGGTTCCCGGCTCAGACAAACACCAGATTTGAAAAAGACGTCATGATTCTTGTTCTCCCTAGGTAGTAGAATCAGAAAAACATCATGGTTTCAAGATTCTCCCCTTGCCTTAAGAGAGATCCAGAGAATAATGTTGGAAAAAACGGCCTATTACTGCATTTGCTCAAAAGGCCTATTGTATTGACGGTGAAACTCCAGTTTCATAACGCAGGTTCCCGGCCAAGACAAACACCAGATTTGAAAAAGACGTTGTGATTCATGTTCTCCCTAGGTAGTAGAATCAGAAAAACATCATGGTTTCAAGATTCTATCATTGCTTTAAGAGAGATCCAGAGAATAATGTTGGAAAAAACGGCCAATTACCGCGAAATACCACTTTCAGAACGGAGGTTCCCGGCTCAGACATACACCAGATTTGAAAAAGACGTCGTGATTCTTGTTCTCCCTAGGTAGTAGAATCAGAAAAACATCATGGTTTCAAGATTCTCTCCTTCCCTTAAGAGAGATCCAGAGAATAATGTTATAAATAAAGGCCTACTACCGCGAAATACCACTTACAGAACTGAGGTTCCCGGCCCAGACACACACCAGATTTGAAAAACACGTCTTGATTCATGTTCTCCCTAGATGGTAGAATCAGAAAAACAGCATATTTTCAAGCTTCTCTCCTTGCCTTAAGAGAGATCCAGAGAATAATGTTGGAAAAAACGGCCTATTACCGCATTTGCTCAAAAGGCCTATTGTATTGACGGTGAAACTCCACTTTCAGAACTGAGCTTCCCGGCCAAGACAAACACCAGGTTTGAAAAAAACATCTTCATTCATGTTCTCCCTAGATTGTAGAATCAGAAAAACATCATATTTTCAAGGTTCTGTCCTTGCCTTAAGAGAGATCCAAACAATAAATTTTGAAAAAACGGCCTATTACCGGATATGCTCAAAAGGCCTATTGTATTGACGGTGAAACTCCACTTTTAGAACTGAAGTTCCCGGACCCGACAAACACCAGATTTGAAAAACACATCATGATTCATGTTCTCCCTAGGTAGTAGAATCAAAAAAACATCATGGTTTCAAGATTCTCTCCTTCCCTAAAGAGAGATCCAGAGAATATTGTTGGAAATAAAGGCCTACTACCGCGAAATACCACTTACAGAACTGAGGTTCCCGGCCCAGACACACACCAGATTTGAAAAAAACGTCGTGATTCTTGTTCTCCCTAGGTAGTAGAATCAGAAAAACATCATGGTTTCAAGATTCTCCCCTTGCCTTAAGAGAGATCCAGAGAATAATGTTGGAAAAAACGGCCTATTACCGCATTTGCTCAAAAGGCCTATTGTATTGACGGTGAAACTCCAGTTTCATAACGCAGGTTCCCGGCCAAGAGAAACACCAGATTTGAAAAAGAGGTTGTGATTCATGTTCTCCCTAGGTAGTAGAATCAGAAAAACATCATGGTTTCAAAATTCTATCATTGCTTTAAGAGAGAGCTATAGAATAATGTTGGAAAAAACGGCCAATTACCGCAAAATACCAGTTTCAGAATGGAGGTTTCCGGCTCAGACATACACCAGATTTGAAAAAGATGTCGTGATTCTTGTTCTCCCTAGGTAGTAGAATCAGAAAAACATCAAGGTTTCAAGATTCTCTCTTTCCCTTAAGAGAGATCCAGAGAATAATGTTATAAATAAAGGCCTACTACCGCGAAATACCACTTACAGAACTGAGGTTCCCGGCCCAGACACACACCAGATTTGAAAAACACGTCTTGATTCATGTTCTCCCTAGATGGTAGAATCAGAAAAACATCATATTTTCAAGCTTCTCTCCTTGCCTTAAGAGAGATCCAAACAATAAATTTTGAAAAAACTGCCTATTACCGGATATGCTCAAAAGGCCTATTGTATTGACGGTGAAACTCCACTTTCAGAACTGAGCTTCCCGGCCAAGACAAACACCAGGTTTGAAAAACACGTCTTCATTCATGTTCTCCCTAGATGGTAGAATCAGAAAAACATCATATTTTCAAGGTTCTGTCCTTACCTTAAGAGAGATCCAAACAATAAATTTTGAAAAAACTGCCTATTACCGGATATGCTCAAAAGGCCTATTGTATTGACGGTGAAACTCCACTTTTAGAACTGAACTTCCCGGCCCCGACAAACACCAGATTTGAAAAACACATCATGATTCATGTT
Source organism: Liasis olivaceus (assembly GCA_030867105.1). Taxonomy (NCBI): domain Eukaryota; kingdom Metazoa; phylum Chordata; class Lepidosauria; order Squamata; family Pythonidae; genus Liasis; species Liasis olivaceus. The sequence continues at coordinate 61,419,344 of CM061354.1, forward strand.
CTCCCTAGGTAGTAGAATCAAAAAAACATCATGGTTTCAAGATTCTCTCCTTCCCTTAAGAGAGATCCAGAGAATATTGTTGGAAATAAAGGCCTACTACCGCGAAATACCACTTACAGAACTGAGGTTTCCGGCCCAGACACACACCAGATTTGACAAAAACGTCGTGATTCATGTTCTCCCTAGGTAGTAGAATCAGAAAAACATCATGGTTTCAAGATTCTCTCCTTGCCTTAAGAGAGATCCAGAGAATGATGTTGCAAAAACGGCCAATTACCGCGAAATACCACTTACAGAATTGAGGTTCCCGGCCCAGACACACACCAGATTTGAAAAAGACGTCGTGATTCATGTTCTCCCTAGGTAGTAGAATCAGAAAAACATCATGGTTTCAAGCTTCTCTCCTTGCCTTAAGAGAGATCCAGAGAATAATGTTGGAAAAATCGGCCTATTACCGTATTTGCGCAAAAGGCCTATTGTATTGACGGTGAAACTCCACTTTCAGAACGGAGCTTCCCGGCCAAGACAAACACAAGATTTGAAAAAGACGTTGTGATTCATGTTCTCCCTAGGTAGTAGAATCAGAAAAACATCATGGTTTCAAGATTCTCTCCTTCCCTTAAGAGAGATCCAGAGAATATTGTTGGAAATAAAGGCCTACTACCACGAAATACCACTTACAGAATTGAGGTTCCCGGCCCAGACACACACCAGATTTGAAAAAAACGTCGTGATTCATGTTCTCCCTAGGTAGTAGAATCAGAAAAACATCATGGTTTCAAGATTCTATCATTGCTTTAAGAGAGATCCAGAGAATAATGTTGGAAAAAACGGCCAATTACCGCGAAATACCACTTTCAGAACGGAGGTTCCCGGCTCAGACAAAAACCAGATTTGAAAAAGACGTCATGATTCTTGTTCTCCCTAGGTAGTAGAATCAGAAAAACATCATGGTTTCAAGATTCTCCCCTTGCCTTAAGAGAGATCCAGAGAATAATGTTGGAAAAAACGGCCTATTACCGCATTTGCTCAAAAGGCCTATTGTATTGACGGTGAAACTCCAGTTTCATAACGCAGTTTCCCGGCCAAGACAAACACCAGATTTGAAAAAGACGTTGTGATTCATGTTCTCCCTAGGTAGTAGAATCAGAAAAACATCATGGTTTCAAGATTCTCTCCTTCCCTTAAGAGAGATCCAGAGAATAATGTTATAAATAAAGGCCTACTACCGCGAAATACCACTTACAGAACTGAGGTTCCCGGCCCAGACACACACCAGATTTGAAAAACACGTCTTGATTCATGTTCTCCCTAGATGGTAGAATCAGAAAAACATCATATTTTCAAGCTTCTCTCCTTGACTTAAGAGAGATCCAGAGAATAATGTTGGAAAAAACGGCCTATTACCGCATTTGCTCAAAAGGCCTATTGTATTGACGGTGAAACTCCACTTTTAGAACTGAAGTTCCCGGCCCCGACAAACACCAGATTTGAAAAACACATCATGATTCATGTTCTCCCTAGGTAGTAGAATCAAAAAAACATCATGGTTTCAAGATTCTCTCCTTCCCTTAAGAGAGATCCAGAGAATATTGTTGGAAATAAAAGCCTACTACCGCGAAATACCACTTACAGAACTGAGGTTCCCGGCCCAGACACACACCAGATTTGAAAAAAACGTCGTAATTCATGTTCTCCCTAGGTAGTAGAATCAGAAAAACATCATGGTTTCAAGATTCTCTCCTTGCCTTAAGAGAGATCCAGAGAATGATGTTGCAAAAACGGCCAATTACCACGAAATACCACTTACAGAATTGAGGTTCCCGGCCCAAACACACCAGATTTGAAAAAGACGTTGTGATTCATGTTCTCTCTAGGTAGTAGAATCAGAAAAACATCATGGTTTCAAGATTCTCCCCTTGCCTTAAGAGAGATCCAGAGAATAATGTTGGAAAAAACGGCCAATTACCGCGAAATACCACTTACAGAACTGAGGTTCCCGGCCCAGACACACACCAGATTTGAAAAACACGTCTTGATTCATGTTCTCCCTAGATCGTAGAATCAGAAAAACATCATATTTTCAAGCTTCTCTCCTTGCCTTAAGAGAGATCCAAAGAATAATTTTGGAAAAAACGGCGTATTACCGGATATGCTCAAAAGACCTATTGTGTTGACGGTGAAACTCCACTTTTAGAACTGAAGTTCCGGGCTCCGACAAACACCAGATTTGAAAAACACATCATGATTCATGTTCTCCCTAGGTAGTAGAATCAGAAAAACATCATGGTTTCAAGATTCTCTCCTTGCCTTATGAAAGATCCAGAGAATAATGTTGGAAAAAACGGCCTATTACCTCGAAATACCACTTTCAGAACGGAGGTTCCCGGCTCAGACAAACATCAGATTTCAAAAAGACATTGTGATTCTTGTTCTCCCTAGATAGTAGAATCAGAAAAACATCATGGTTTCAAGATTCTCTCCTTGCCTTAAGAGAGATCCAGAGAATAATGTTGGAAAAAACGGCCTATTACCGCATTTGCTCAAAAGGCCTATTGTATTGACGGTGAAACTCCACTTTCAGAACGGAGCTTCCCGGCCAAGACAAACACCAGATTTGAAAAAGACGTCTTCATTCATGTTCTCTCTAGATGGTAGAATCAGAAAAACGTCATATTTTCAAGCTTCTGTCCTTGCCTTAAGAGAGATCCAAACAATAAATTTTGAAAAAACGGCCTATTACCGGATATGCTCAAAAGACCTATTTTATTGACGGTGAAACTCCACTTTTAGAACTGAAGTTCCCGGCCCCGACAAACAACAGATTTGAAAAAGACGTTGTGATTCATGTTCTCCATAGGTAGTAGAATCAGAAAAACATCATGGTTTCAAGATTCTCTCCTTGCCTTAAGAGAGATCCATAGAATGATGTTGCGAAAACGGCCAATTACCACGAAATACCACTTAAACAATTGAGGTTCCCGGCCCATAAACACACCAGATTTGAAAAGACGTCGTGATTCATGTTCTCCCTAGGTAGTAGAATCAGAAAAACATCATGGTTTCAAGATTCTCCCCTTGCCTTAAGAGAGATCCAGAGAATAATGTTGGAAAAAACGGCCTATTACTGCATTTGCTCAAAAGGCCTATTGTATTGACTGTGAAACTCCACTTTCATAACGCAGGTTCCTGACAAAGACAAACACCAGATTTGAAAAAGACGTTGTGATTCATGTTCTCCCTAGGTAGTAGAATCATAAAAACATCATGGTTTCAAGATTCTATCATTGCTTTAAGAGAGATCCAGAGAATAATGTTGGAAAAAACGGGCAATTACCGCGAAATACCACTTTCAGAACGGAGGTTCCCGGCTCAGACATACACCAGATTTGAAAAAGACGTCGTGATTCTTGTTCTCCCTAGGTAGTAGAATCAGAAAAACATCATGGTTTCAAGATTCTCTCCTTCCCTTAAGAGAGATCCAGAGAATAATGTTATAAATAAAGGCCTACTACCGCGAAATACCACTTACAGAACTGAGGTTCCCGGCCCAGACACACACCAGATTTGAAAAACACGTCTTGATTCATGTTCTCCCTAGATGGTAGAATCAGAAAAACATCATATTTTCAAGCTTCTCTCCTTGCCTTAAGAGAGATCCAGAGAATAATGTTGGAAAAAACGGCCTATTACCGCATTTGCTCAAAAGGCCTATTGTATTGACGGTGAAACTCCACTTTCAGAACTGAGCTTCCCGGCCAAGTCAAACACCAGGTTTGAAAAACACGACTTCATTCATGTTCTCCCTAGATGGTAGAATCAGAAAAACATCATATTTTCAAGGTTCTGTCCTTCCCTTAACAGAGATCCAAACAATAAATTTTGAAAAAACGGCCTATTACCGGATATGCTCAAAAGGCCTATTGTATTGACGGTGAAACTCCACTTTTAGAATTGGAGTTCCCGGCCCCGACAAACACCAGATTTGAAAAACACATCATGATTCATGTTCTCCCCAGGTAGTAGAATCAGAAAAACATCATGGTTTCAAGATTCTCTCCTTCCCTTAAGAGAGATCCAGAGAATATTGTTGGAAATAAAGGCCTACTACCGCGAAATACCACTTACAGAACTGAGGTTCCCAGCCCAGACACACACCAGATTTGAAAAAAACGTCGTGATTCATGTTCTCCCTAGGTAGTAGAATCAGAAAACATCATGGTTTCAAGATTCTCTCCTTGCCTTAAGAGAGATCCAGAGAATGATGTTGCAAAAACGGCCAATTACCACGAAATACCACTTACAGAATTGAGGTTCCCGGCCCAGACACACACCAGTTTTGAAAAAGACGTCGTGATTCATGTTCTCCCTAGGTAGTAGAATCAGAAAAACATCATGGTTTCAAGATTCTCCCCTTGCCTTAAGAGAGATCCAGAGAATAATGTTGGAAAAAACGGCCAATTACCGCATTTGCTCAAAAGGCCTATTGTATTGACGGTGAAACTCCACTTTCATAACTCAGGTTCCCGGCCAAGACAAACACCAGATTTGAAAAAGACGTCGTGATTCTTGTTCTCCCTAGGTAGTAGAATCAGAAAAACATCATGGTTTCAAGATTCTCTCCTTCCCTTAAGAGAGATGCAGAGAATAATGTTGTAAATAAAGGCCGACTTCCGCGAAATACCACTTACAGAACTGAGGTTCCCGGCCCAGACACACACCAGATTTGAAAAACACGTCTTGATTCATGTTCTCCCTAGATGGTAGAATCAGAAAAACATCATATTTTCAAGCTTCTCTCCTTGCCTTAAGAGAGATCCAAAGAATAATTTTGGAAAAAACGGCGTATTACCGGGTATGCTCAAAAGACCTATTGTATTGACGGTGAAACTCGACTTTCAGAACTGAGCTTCCCTGCCCAGACACACACCAGATTTGAAAAACACGTCTTGATTCATGTTCTCCCTAGATGGTAGAATCAGAAAAACATCATATTTTCAAGCTTCTCTCCTTGCCTTAAGAGAGATCCAGAGAATAATGTTGGAAAAAACGGCCTATTACCGCATTTGCTCAAAAGGCCTATTGTATTGACGGTGAAACTCCAGTTTCATAACGCAGGTTCCCGGCCAAGACAAAGACCAGATTTGAAAAAGACGTTGTGATTCATGTTCTCCCTAGGTAGTAGAATCAGAAAAACATCATGGTTTCAAAATTCTATCATTGCTTTAAGAGAGAGCCATAGAATAATGTTGGAAAAAACGGCCAATTACCGCGAAATACCACTTTCAGAACGGAGGTTCCCGGCTCAGACATACACCAGATTTGAAAAAGACGTCGTGATTCTTGTTCTCCCTAGGTAGTAGAATCAGAAAAACATCATGGTTTCAAGATTCTCTCCTTCCCTTAAGAGAGATCCAGAGAATAATGTTGGAAAAAACGGCCTATTACCGCATTTGCTCAAAAGGCCTATTGTATTGACTGTGAAACTCCACTTTCATAACGCAGGTTCCTGGCCAAGACAAACACCAGATTTGAAACAGACGTTGTGATTCATGTTCTCCCAAGGTAGTAGAATCATAAAAACATCATGGTTTCAAGATTCTCTCCTTGCCTTAAGAAAGATCCAGAGAATAATGTTGGAAAAAACGGCCTATTACCGCGAAATACCACTTTCAGGACGGAGGTTCCCGGCTGAGCAAACACCTGATTTGAAAAAGAAGTCGTGATTCTTGTTCTCCCTAGGTAGTAGAATCATAAAAACATCATGGTTTCAAGATTATCTCCTTCCCTTAAGAGAGATCCAGAGAATATTGTTGGAAATAAAGGCCTACTACCGCGAAATACCACTTACAGAACTGAGGCTCCCGACCCAGACACACACCAGATTGGAAAAAAAGTCTTGATTCATGTTCTCCCTAGGTAGTAGAATCAGAAAAACATCATGGTTTCAAGATTCTCTCCTTGCCTTAAGAGAGATCCAGAGAATGATGTTGCAAAAACGGCCAATTACCACGAAATACCACTTACAGAATTGAGGTTCCCGGCCCAGACACACACCAGATTTGAAAAAGACGTTGTGATTCATGTTCTCTCTAGGTAGTAGAATCAGAAAAACATCATGGTTTCAAGATTCTCCCCTTGCCTTAAGAGAGATCCAGAGAATAATGTTGGAAAAAACGGCCAATTTCCGCGAAATACCACTTTCAGAACGGAGGTTCCCGGCTCAGACATACGCCAGATTTAAAAAAGACGTCGTGATTCTTGTTCTCCCTAGGTAGTAGAATCAGAAAAACATCATGGTTTCAAGATTCTCCCCTTGCCTTAAGAGAGATCCAGAGAATAATGTTGGAAAAAACGGCCTATTACCGCATTTGCTCAAAAGACCTATTGTATTGACGGTGAAACTCCACTTTCAGAACTGAGCTTCCCGGCCAAGACAAACACCAGATTTGAAAAAGACGTCTTCATTCATGTTCTCCCTAGATGGTAGAATCAGAAAAACATCATATTTTCAAGCTTCTGTCCTTGCCTTAAGAGAGATCCAAACAATAAATTTTGAAAAAACGGCCTATTACCGGATATGCTCAAAAGACTTATTTTATTGACGGTGAAACTCCACTTTTAGAACTGAAGTTCCCGGCCCCGACAAACACCAGATTTGAAAAAGACGTTGTGATTCATGTTCTCCCTAGGTAGTAGAATCAGAAAAACATCATGGTTTCAAGATTCTCTCCTTGCCTTAAGAGAGATCCAGAGAATAATGTTGGAAAAAACGGCCAATTACCGCGAAATACCACTTTCAGAACGGAGGTTCCCGGCTCAGACAAACACCAGATTTGAAAAAGACGTCGTGATTCTTGTTCTCCCTAGGTAGTAGAATCATAAAAACATCATGGTTTCAAGATTCTCTCCTTCCCTTAAGAGAGATCCAGAGAATATTGTTGGAAATAAAGGCCTACTACCGCGAAATACCACTTAAAGAACTGAGGTTCCCGGCCCAGATACACACCAGATTTGAAAAAAACGTCGTGATTCATGTTCTCCCTAGGTAGTAGAATCAGAAAAACATCATGGTTTCAGGATTCTCCCCTTCCCTTAAGAGAGATCCAGAGAATAATTTTTGAAAAAACGGCGTATTACCGGATATGCTCAAAAGGCCTATTGTATTGACTGTGAAACTCCACTTTCATAACGCAGGTTCCCGGCCAAGACAAACACCAGATTTAAAAAAGACGTTGTGATTCATGTTCTCCCTAGGTAGTAGAATCAGAAAAACATCATGGTTTCAAGATTCTATCATTGCTTTAAGAGAGATCCAGAGAATAATGTTGGAAAAAACGGCCAATTACCGCGAAATACCACTTTCAGAACGGAGGTTCCCGGCTCAGACATACACCAGATTTGAAAAAGATGTCGTGATTCCTGTTCTCCCTAGGTAGTAGAATCAGAAAAACATCATGGTTTCAAGATTCTCCCCTTGCCTTAAGAGAGATCCAGAGAATAATGTTGGAAAAAACGGCCTATTACCGCGAAATACGACTTTCAGAACGGAGGTTCCCGGCTCAGACATACACCAGATTTGAAAAAGACGTCGTGATTCTTGTTCTCTCTAGGTAGTAGAATCAGAAAAACATCATGGTTTCAGGATTCTCTCCTTCCCTTAAGAGAGATCCAGAGAATAATTTTGGAAAAAACGGCGTATTACCGGATATGCTCAAAAGACCTATTGTATTGACGGTGAAACTCCAATTTTAGAACTGAAATTCCCGGCCCCGACATACACCAGATTTGAAAAAGACGTTGTGATTCATGTTCTCTCTAGGTAGTAGAATCAGAAAAACATCATGGTTTCAGGATTCTCTCCTTGCCTTAAGAGAGATCCAGAGAATGATGTTGCAAAAACGGCCAATTACCACGAAATACTACTTACAGAATTGAGGTTCCCGGCCCAGACACACACCAGATTTGAAAAAGACGTTGTGATTCATGTTCTCTCTAGGTAGTAGAATCAGAAAAACATCATGGTTTCAAGATTCTCCCCTTGCCTTAAGAGAGATCCAGAGAATAATGTTGGAAAAAACGGCCAATTACCGCGAAATACCACTTTCAGAACGGAGGTTCCCGGCTCAGACATACACCAGATTTGAAAAAGACGTCGTGATTCTTGTTCTCCCTAGGTAGTAGAATCAGCAAAACATCATGGTTTCAAGATTCTCCCCTTGCCTTAAGAGAGATCCAGAGAATAATGTTGGAAAAAACGGCCTATTACCGCATTTGCTCAAAAGACCTATTGTATTGACGGTGAAACTCCACTTTCAGAACTGAGCTTCCCGGCCAAGACAAACACCAGATTTGAAAAAGGCGTCTTCATTCTTGTTCTCCCTAGATGGTAGAATCAGAAAAACATCATATTTTCAAGGTTCTGTCCTTGCCTTAAGAGAGATCCAAACAATAAATTTGGAAAAAACGGTCTATTACCTGATATCCTCAAAAGACCTATTTTATTGACGGTGAAACTCCACTTTTAGAACTGAAGTTCCCGGCCCCGACAAACACCAGATTTGAAAAAGACGTTGTGATTCATGTTCTCCCTAGGTAGTAGAATCAGAAAAACATCATGGTTTCAAGATTCTCTCCTTGCCTTAAGAGAGATCCAGAGAATAATGTTGGAAAAAACGGCCAATTACCGCGAAATACCACTTTCAGAACGGAGGTTCCCGGCTCAGACAAACACCAGATTTGAAAAAGACGTCGTGATTCTTGTTCTCCCTAGGTAGTAGAATCATAAAAACATCATGGTTTCAAGATTCTCTCCTTCCCTTAAGAGAGATCCAGAGAATATTGTTGGAAATAAAGGCCTACTACCGCGAAATACCACTTACAGAACTGAGGTTCCCGGCCCAGATACACACGAGATTTGAAAAAAACGTCGTGATTCATGTTCTCCCTAGGTAGTAGAATCAGAAAAACATCATGGTTTCAGGATTCTCTCCTTCCCTTAAGAGAGATCCAGAGAATAATTTTGGAAAAAACGGCGTATTACCGGATATGCTCAAAAGGCCTATTGTATTGACTGTGAAACTCCACTTTCATAACGCAGGTTCCCGGCCAAGACAAACACCAGATTTGAAAAAGACGTTGTGATTCATGTTCTCCCTAGGTAGTAGAATCAGAAAAACATCATGGTTTCAAGATTGTATCATTGCTTTCAGAGAGATCCAGAGAATAATGTTGGAAAAAACGGCCAATTACCGCGAAATACCACTTTCAGAACGGAGGTTCCCGGCTCAGACATACACCAGATTTGAAAAAGACGTCGTGATTCTTGTTCTCCCTAGGTAGTAGAATCAGAAAAACATCATGGTTTCAAGATTCTCTCCTTCCCTTAAGAGAGATCCAGAGAATAATTTTATAAATAAAGGCCTACTACCGCGAAACACCACTTACAGAACTGAGGTTCCCGGCCCAGACACACACCAGATTTGAAAAACACGTCTTGATTCATGTTCTCACTAGATGGTAGAATCAGAAAAACATCATATTTTCAAGCTTCTCTCCTTGCCTTAAGTGAGATCCAGAGAATAATGTTGGAAAAAACGGCCTATTACCGCATTTGCTCAAAAGGCCTATTGTAGTGACGGTGAAACTCCACTTTCAGAACTGAGCTTCCCGGCCAAGACAAACACCAGGTTTGAAGAAGACGTCTTCATTCATGTTCTCCCTAGATGGTAGAATCAGAAAAACATCATATCTTCAAGGTTCTGTCCTTGCCTTAAGAGAGATCCAAACAATAAATTTTGAAAAAACGGCCTATTACCGGATATGCTCAAAAGGCCTATTGTATTGACGGTGAAACTCCACTTTTAGAACTGAAGTTCCCGGCCCCGACAAACACCAGATTTGAAAAACACATCATCATTCATGTTCTCCCCAGGTAGTAGAATCAGAAAAACATCATGGTTTCAAGATTCTCTCCTTCCCTTAAGAGAGATCCAGAGAATATTGTTGGAAATAAAGGCCTACTACCGCGAAATACCAGTTACAGAACTGAGGTTCCCGGCTCAGACATACACCAGATTTGAAAAAGACGTCGTGATTCTTGTTCTCCCTAGGTAGTAGAATCAGAAAAACATCATGGTTTCAAGATTCTCTCCTTCCCTTAAGAGAGATCCAGAGAATAATGTTGTAAATACAGGCCTACTACCGCGAAATACCACTTACAGAACTGAGGTTCCCGGCCCAGACACACACCAGATTTGAAAAACACGTCTTGATTCATGTTCTCCCTTGATGGTAGAATCAGAAAAACATCATATTCTCAAGCTTCTCTCCTTGCCTTAAGAGAGATCCAAAGAATAATTTTGGAAAAAACGGCGTATTACCGGATATGCTCAAAAGACCTATTGTATTGACGGTGAAACTCCACTTTTAGAACTGAAGTTCCCGGCCCCGACAAACACCAGATTTGAAAAAGACGTTGTGATTCATGTTCTCCCTAGGTAGTAGAATCAGAAAAACATCATGGTTTCAACATTCTCTCCTTCCTTAAGAGAGATCCAGAGAATAATGTTGGAAAAAAAGGCCAATTACCGCGAAATACCACTTTCAGAACGGAGGTTCCCGGCTCAGACAAACACCAGATTTGAAAAAAGCATCGTGATTCATGTTCTCCCTAGGTAGTAGAATCAGAAAAACATCACGGTTTCAAGCTTCTCTCCTTGCCTTAAGAGAGATCCAGAGAATAATGTTGGAAAAAACGGCCTATTACCGCATTTGCTCAAAAGGCCTATTGTATTGACGGTTAAACTCCACTTTCAGAACGGAGCTTCCCGGCCAAGACAAACACCAGATTTGAAAAAGACGTTGTGATTCATGTTCTCCCTAGGTAGTAGAATCAGAAAAACATCATGGTTTCAAGATTCTCTCCTTGCCTTAAGAGAGATCCAAACAATAAATTGTGAAAAAACTGCCTATTACCGGATATGCTCAAAAGGCCTATTGTATTGACGGTGAAACTCCACTTTTAGAACTGAAGTTCCCGGCCCCGACAAACACCAGATTTGAAAAACACATCATGATTCATGTTCTCCCTAGGTAGTAGAATCAAAAAAACATCATGTTTTCAAGATTCTCTCCTTCCCTTAAGAGAGATCCAGAGAATATTGTTGGAAAGAAAGGCCTACTACCGCGAAATACCACTTACAGAACTGAGGTTCCCGGCCCAGACACACACCAGATTTGAAAAAAACATCGTAATTCATGTTCTCCCTAGGTAGTAGAATCAGAAAAACATCATGCTTTCAAGATTCTCTCCTTCCCTTAAGAGAGATCCAGAGAATAATGTTGGAAAAAACGGCCAATTACCGCAAAATACCACTTTCAGAACGGAGGTTCCCGGCTCAGACATACACCAGATTTGAAAAAGACGTTGTGATTCATGTTCTCCATAGGTAGTAGAATCAGAAAAACATCATGGTTTCAAGATTCTCTCCTTCCCTTAAGAGAGATCCAGAGAATAATGTTGGAAAAAACGGCCAATTACCGCGAAATACCACTTTCAGAACGGAGGTTCCCGGCTTAGACAAACACCAGATTTGAAAAAGACGTCGTGATTCTTGTTCTCCCTAGGTAGTAGAATCAAAAAAACATCATGGTTTCAAGATTCTCTCCCTCCCTTAAGAGAGATCCAGAGAATATTGTTGCTAATAAAGGCCTACTACCGCGAAATACCACTTACAGAACTGAGGTTCCCGACCCAGACACACACCAGATTTGAAAAAAACGTCGTGATTCATGTTCTCCCTATGTAGTAGAATCAGAAAAACATCATGGTTTCAAGATTCTCTCCTTGCCTTAAGAGAGATGCATAGAATGATGTTGCAAAAACGGCCAATTACCACGAAATACCACTTACAGAATTGAGGTTCCCGGCCCAGACACACACCAGATTTGAAAAAGACGTCGTGATTCATGTTCTCCCTAGGTAGTAGAATTAGAAAAACATCATGGTTTCAAGATTCTCCCCTTGCCTTAAGAGAGATCCAGAGAATAATGTTGGAAAAAACGGCCTATTACCGCATTTGCTCAAAAGGCCTATTGTATTGACGGTGATACTCCTCTTTCATAACTCAGGTTCCCGGCCAAGACAAACACCAGATTTGAAAAAGACGTTGTGATTCATGCTCTCCCTAGGTAGTAGAATCAGAAAACCATCATGGTTTCAAGATTCTCTCCTTGCCTTAAGAGAGATCCAGAGAATAATGTTGGAAAAAATGGCCAATTACCGCAAAATACCACTTTCAGAACGGAGGTTCCCGGCTCAGACATACACCAGATTTGAAAAAGACGTTGTGATTCATGTTCTCCATAGGTAGTAGAATCAGAAAAACATCATGGTTTCAAGATTCTCTCCTTGCGTTAAGAGAGATCCAGAGAATAATGTTGGAAAAAACGGCCAATTACCGCGAAATACCACTTTCAGAACGGATGTTCCCGGCTCAGACAAACACTAGATTTGAAAAAGACGTCGTGATTCTTGTTCTCCCTAGGTAGTAGAATCAGAAAAACATCATGGTTTCAAGATTCTCTCCTTGCCTTAAGAGAGATCCAGAGAATAATGTTGGAAAAAACGGCCTATTACCGCATTTGCTCAAAAGGCCTATTGTATTGACGGTGAAACTCCACTTTCAGAACGGAGCTTCCCGGCCAAGACAAACACCAGATTTGAAAAAGACGTCGTGATTCTTGTTCTCCCTAGGTAGTAGAATCAGAAAAACATCATGGTTTCAAGATTCTCTCCTTCCCTTAAGAGAGATCCAGAGAATATCGTTGGAAATAAAGGCCTACTACCGCGAAATACCACTTACAGAACTGAGGTTCCCGGCCCAGACACACACCAGATTTGAAAAAAACGTCGTGATTCATGTTCTCCCTAGGTAGTAGAATGAGAAAAACATCATGGTTTCAAGATTCTCTCCTTGCCTTAAGAGAGATCCATGGAATGATGTTGCAAAAACCGCCAATTGCCACGAAATACCACTTACAGAATTGAGGTTCCCGGCCCAGACACACACCAGATTTGAAAAAGACGTCGTGATTCATGTTCTCCCTAGGCAGTAGAATCAGAAAAACATCATGGTTTCAAGATTCTCCCCTTGCCTTAAGAGAGATCCAGAGAATAATGTTGGAAAAAACGGCCTATTACCGCATTTGCTCAAAAGGCCTATTGTATTGACTGTGAGACTCCACTTTCATAACGGAGGTTCCCGGCCAAGACAAACACCAGATTTGAAAAAGACGTTGTGATTCATGTTCTCCCTAGGTAGTAGAATCAGAAAAACATCATGGTTTCAAGATTCTATCATTGCTTTAAGAGAGATCCAGAGAATAATGTTGGAAAAAACGGCCAATTACCGCGAAATACCACTTTCAGAACGGAGGTTCCCGGCTCATACATACACCACATTTGAAAAAGACGTCGTGATTCTTGTTCTCCCTAGGTAGTAGAATCAGAAAAACATCATGGTTTCAAGATTCTCTCCTTCCCTTAAGAGAGATCCAGAGAATAATTTTATAAATAAAGGCCTACTACCGCGAAATACCACTTACAGAACTGAGGTTCCCAGCCCAGACACACACCAGATTTGAAAAACACGTCTTGATTCATGTTCTCCCTAGATGGTAGAATCGGAAAAACATCATATTTTCAAGCTTCTCTCCTTGCCTTAAGTGAGATCCAGAGAATAATGTTGGAAAAAACGGCCTATTACCGCAAAATACCACTTTCAGAACGGAGGTTCCCGGCTCAGACATACACCAGATTTGAAAAAGACGTTGTGATTCATGTTCTCCATAGGTAGTAGAATCAGAAAAACATCATGGTTTCAAGATTCTCTCATTGCCTTAAGAGAGATCCAGAGAATAATTTTGGAAAAAACGGCCAATTACCGCAAAATACCACTTTCAAAACGGAGGTTCCCGGCTCAGACATACACCAGATTTGAAAAAGACGTTGTGATTCATGTTCTCCATAGGTAGTAGAATCAGAAAAACATCACGGTTTCAAGATTCTCTCCTTGCCTTAAGAGAGATCCAGAGAATAATGTTGGAAAAACGGCCTATTACCGCATTTGCTCAAAAGGCCTATTGTATTGACGGTGATACTCCTCTTTCATAACTCAGGTTCCCGGCCAAGACAAACACCAGATTTGAAAAAGACGTTGTGATTCATTCTCTCCCTAGGTAGTAGAATCAGAAAACCATCATGGTTTCAAGATTCTCTCCTTGCCTTAAGAGAGATCCAGAGAATAATGTTGGAAAAAACGGCCAATTACCGCAAAATACCACTTTCAGAACGGAGGTTCCCGGATCAGACATACACCAGATTTGAAAAAGACGTTGTGATTCATGTTCTCCATAGGGAGTAGAATCAGAAAAACATCATGGTTTCAAGATTCTCTCCTTGCCTTAAGAGAGATCCAGAGAATAATGTTGGAAAAAACGGCCAATTACCGCGAAATACCACTTTCAGAACGGATGTTCCCGGCTCAGACAAACACCAGATTTGAAAAAGACGTCGTGATTCTTGTTCTCCCTAGGTAGTAGAATCAGAAAAACATCATGGTTTCAAGATTCTCTCCTTGCCTTAAGAGAGATCCAGAGAATAATGTTGGAAAAAACGGCCTATTACCGCATTTGCTCAAAAGGCCTATTGTATTGACGGTGAAACTCCACTTTCAGAACGGAGCTTCCCGGCCAAGACAAACACCAGATTTGAAAAAGACGTCGTGATTCTTGTTCTCCCTAGGCAGTAGAATCAGAAAAACATCATGGTTTCAAGATTCTCTCCTTCCCTTAATAGAGATCCAGAGAATATTGTTGGAAATAAAGGCCTACTACCGCGAAATACCACTTACAGAACTGAGGTTCCCGGCCCAGACACACACCAGATTTGAAAAAAACGTCGTGATTCATGTTCTCCCTAGGTAGTAGAATCAGAAAAACATCATGGTTTCAAGATTCTCTCCTTGCCTTAAGAGAGATCCATGGAATGATGTTGCAAAAACCGCCAATTACCACGAAATACCACTTACAGAATTGAGGTTCCCGGCCCAGACACACACCAGATTTGAAAAAGACGTCGTGATTCATGTTCTCCCTAGGTAGTAGAATCAGAAAAACATCATGGTTTCAAGATTCTCCCCTTGCCTTAAGAGAGATCCAGAGAATAATGTTGGAAAAAACGGCCTATTACCGCATTTGCTCAAAAGGCCTATTGTATTGACTGTGAGACTCCACTTTCATAACGGAGGTTCCCGGCCAAGACAAACACCAGATTTGAAAAAGACGTTGTGATTCATGTTCTCCCTAGGTAGTAGAATCAGAAAAACATCATGGTTTCAAGATTCTATCATTGCTTTAAGAGAGATCCAGAGAATAATGTTGGAAAAAACGGCCAATTACCGCGAAATACCACTTTCAGAACGGAGGTTCCCGGCTCAGACATACACCACATTTGAAAAAGACGTCGTGATTCTTGTTCTCCCTAGGTAGTAGAATCAGAAAAACATCATGGTTTCAAGATTCTCTCCTTCCCTTAAGAGAGATCCAGAGAATAATTTTGTAAATAAAGGCCTACTACCGCGAAATACCACTTACAGAACTGAGGTTCCCAGCCCAGACACACACCAGATTTGAAAAACACGCCTTGATTCATGTTCTCCCTAGATGGTAGAATCGGAAAAACATCATATTTTCAAGCTTCTCTCCTTGCCTTAAGTGAGATCCAGAGAATAATGTTGGAAAAAACGGCCTATTACCGCAAAATACCACTTTCAAAACGGAGGTTCCCGGCTCAGACATACACCAGATTTGAAAAAGACGTTGTGATTCATGTTCTCCATAGGTAGTAGAATCAGAAAAACATCATGGTTTCAAGATTCTCTCCTTGCCTTAAGAGAGATCCAGAGAATAATTTTGGAAAAAACGGCCAATTACCGCAAAATACCACTTTCAGAACGGAGGTTCCCGGCTCAGACATACACCAGATTTGAAAAAGACGTTGTGATTCATGTTCTCCATAGGTAGTAGAATCAGAAAAACATCATGGTTTCAAGATTCTCTCCTTGCCTTAAGAGAGATCCAGAGAATAATGTTGGAAAAACGGCCTATTACCGCATTTGCTCAAAAGGCCTATTGTATTGACGGTGATACTCCTCTTTCATAACTCAGGTTCCCGGCCAAGACAAACACCAGATTTGAAAAAGACGTTGTGATTCATGCTCTCCCTAGGTAGTAGAATCAGAAAACCATCATTGTTTCAAGATTCTCTCCTTGCCTTAAGAGAGATCCATAGAATAATGTTGGAAAAAACGGCCAATTACCGCAAAATACCACTTTCAGAACGGAGGTTCCCGGCTCAGACATACACCAGATTTGAAAAAGACGTTGTGATTCATGTTCTCCATAGGTAGTAGAATCAGAAAAACATCATGGTTTCAAGATTCTCTCCTTGCCTTAAGAGAGATCCAGAGAATAATGTTGGAAAAACGGCCTATTACCGCATTTGCTCAAAAGGCCTATTGTATTGACGGTGATACTCCTCTTTCATAACTCAGGTTCCCGGCCAAGACAAACACCAGATTTGAAAAAGACGTTGTGATTCATGCTCTCCCTAGGTAGTAGAATCAGAAAACCATCATTGTTTCAAGATTCTCTCCTTGCCTTAAGAGAGATCCATAGAATAATGTTGGAAAAAACGGCCAATTACCGCAAAATACCACTTTCAGAACGGAGGTTCCCGGCTCAGACATACACCAGATTTGAAAAAGACGTTGTGATTCATGTTCTCCATAGGTAGTAGAATCAGAAAAACATCATGGTTTCAAGATTCTCTCCTTGCCTTAAGAGAGATCCAGAGAATAATGTTGGAAAAACGGCCTATTACCGCATTTGCTCAAAAGGCCTATTGTATTGACGGTGATACTCCTCTTTCATAACTCAGGTTCCCGGCCAAGACAAACACCAGATTTGAAAAAGACGTTGTGATTCATGCTCTCCCTAGGTAGTAGAATCAGAAAACCATCATTGTTTCAAGATTCTCTCCTTGCCTTAAGAGAGATCCATAGAATAATGTTGGAAAAAACGGCCAATTACCGCAAAATACCACTTTCAGAACGGAGGTTCCCGGATCAGACATACACCAGATTTGAAAAAGACGTTGTGATTCATGTTCTCCATAGGGAGTAGAATCAGAAAAACATCATGGTTTCAAGATTCTCTCCTTGCCTTAAGAGAGATCCAGAGAATAATGTTGGAAAAAACGGCCAATTACCGCGAAATACCACTTTCAGAACGGAGGTTCCCGGCTTAGACAAACACCAGATTTGAAAAAGACGTCGTGATTCTTGTTCTCCCTAGGTAGTAGAATCAGAAAAACATCATGGTTTCAAGATTCTCTCCTTCCCTTAAGAGAGATCCAGAGAATATTGTTGCTAATAAAGGCCTACTACCGCGAAATACCACTTACAGAACTGAGGTTCCCGGCCCAGACACACACCAGATTTCAAAAAAACGTCGTGATTCATGTTCTCCCTATGTAGTAGAATCAGAAAAACATCATGGTTTCAAGATTCTCTCCTTGCCTTAAGAGAGATTCTTAGAATGATGTTGCAAAAACGGCCAATTACCACGAAATACCAGTTACAGAATTGAGGTTCCCGGCCCAGACACACACCAGATTTGAACAAGACGTCGTGATTCATGTTCTCCCTAGGTAGTAGAATTAGAAAAACATCATGGTTTCAAGATTCTCCCCTTGCCTTAAGAGAGATCCAGAGAATAATGTTGGAAAAAACGGCCTATTACCGCATTTGCTCAAAAGGCCTATTGTATTGACGGTGATACTCCTCTTTCATAACTCAGGTTCCCGGCCAAGACAAACACCAGATTTGAAAAAGACGTTGTGATTCATGCTCTCCCTAGGTAGTAGAATCAGAAAACCATCATGGTTTCAAGATTCTCTCCTTGCCTTAAGAGAGATCCAGAGAATAATGTTGGAAAAAACGGCCAATTACCGCAAAATTCCACTTTCAGAACGGAGGTTCCCGGCTCAGACATACACCAGATTTGAAAAAGACGTTGTGATTCATGTTCTCCATAGGTAGTAGAATCAGAAAAACATCATGGTTTCAAGATTCTCTCCTTGCCTTAAGAGAGATCCAGAGAATAATGTTGGAAAAAAAGGCCAATTACCGCGAAATACCACTTTCAGAACGGATGTTCCCGGCTCAGACAAACACCAGATTTGAAAAAGACGTCGTGATTCTTGTTCTCCCTAGGTAGTAGAATCAGAAAAACATCATGGTTTCAAGATTCTCTCCTTGCCTTAAGAGAGATCCAGAGAATAATGTTGGAAAAAACGGCCTATTACCGCATTTGCTCAAAAGGCCTATTGTATTGACGGTGAAACTCCACTTTCAGAACGGAGCTTCCCGGCCAAGACAAACACCAGATTTGAAAAAGACGTCGTGATTCTTGTTCTCCCTAGGTAGTAGAATCAGAAAAACATCATGGTTTCAAGATTCTCTCCTTCCCTTAAGAGAGATCCAGAGAATATTGTTGGAAATAAAGGCCTACTACCGCGAAATACCACTTACAGAACTGAGGTTCCCGGCCCAGACACACACCAGATTTGAAAAAAACGTCGTGATTCATGTTCTCCCTAGGTAGTAGAATCAGAAAAACATCATGGTTTCAAGATTCTCTCCTTGCCTTAAGAGAGATCCATAGAATGATGTTGCAAAAACGGCCAATTACCACGAAATACCACTTACAGAATTGAGGTTCCCGGCCCAGACACACACCAGATTTGAAAAAGACGTCGTGATTCATGTTCTCCCTAGGTAGTAGAATCAGAAAAACATCATGGTTTCAAGATTCTCCCCTTGCCTTAAGAGAGATCCAGAGAATAATGTTGGAAAAAACGGCCTATTACCGCATTTGCTCAAAAGGCCTATTGTATTGACTGTGAGACTCCACTTTCATAACGGAGGTTCCCGGCCAAGACAAACACCAGATTTGAAAAAGACGTTGTGATTCATGTTCTCCCTAGGTAGTAGAATCAGAAAAACATCATGGTTTCAAGATTCTATCATTGCTTTAAGAGAGATCCAGAGAATAATGTTGGAAAAAACGGCCAATTACCGCGAAATACCACTTTCAGAACGGAGGTTCCCGGCTCAGACATACACCACATTTGAAAAAGACGTCGTGATTCTTGTTCTCCCTAGGTAGTAGAATCAGAAAAACATCATGGTTTCAAGATTCTCTCCTTCCCTTAAGAGAGATCCAGAGAATAATTTTATAAATAAAGGCCTACTACCGCGAAATACCACTTACAGAACTGAGGTTCCCAGCCCAGACACACACCAGATTTGAAAAACACGTCTTGATTCATGTTCTCCCTAGATGGTAGAATCGGAAAAACATCATATTTTCAAGCTTCTCTCCTTGCCTTAAGAGAGATGCATAGAATGATGTTGCAAAAACGGCCAAATACCACGAAATACCACATACAGAATTGAGGTTCCCGGCCCAGACACACACCAGATTTGAAAAAGACGTCGTGATTCATGTTCTCCCTAGGTAGTAGAATTAGAAAAACATCATGGTTTCAAGATTCTCCCCTTGCCTTAAGAGAGATCCAGAGAATAATGTTGGAAAAAACGGCCTATTACCGCATTTGCTCAAAAGGCCTATTGTATTGACGGTGATACTCCTCTTTCATAACTCATGTTCCCGGCCAAGACAAACACCAGATTTGAAAAAGACGTTGTGATTCATGCTCTCCCTAGGTAGTAGAATCAGAAAACCATCATGGTTTCAAGATTCTCTCCTTGCCTTAAGAGAGATCCAGAGAATAATGTTGGAAAAAATGGCCAATTACCGCAAAATACCACTTTCAGAACGGAGGTTCCCGGCTCAGACATACACCAGATTTGAAAAAGACGTTGTGATTCATGTTCTCCATAGGTAGTAGAATCAGAAAAACATCATGGTTTCAAGATTCTCTCCTTGCCTTAAGAGAGATCCAGAGAATAATGTTGGAAAAAACGGCCAATTACCGCGAAATACCACTTTCAGAACGGATGTTCCCGGCTCAGACAAACACCAGATTTGAAAAAGACGTCGTGATTCTTGTTCTCCCTAGGTAGTAGAATCAGAAAAACATCATGGTTTCAAGATTCTCTCCTTGCCTTAAGAGAGATCCAGAGAATAATGTTGGAAAAAACGGCCTATTACCGCATTTGCTCAAAAGGCCTATTGTATTGACGGTGAAACTCCACTTTCAGAACGGAGCTTCCCGGCCAAGACAAACACCAGATTTGAAAAAGACGTCGTGATTCTTGTTCTCCCTAGGTAGTAGAATCAGAAAAACATCATGGTTTCAAGATTCTCTCCTTCCCTTAAGAGAGATCCAGAGAATATTGTTGGAAATAAAGGCCTACTACCGCGAAATACCACTTACAGAACTGAGGTTCCCGGCCCAGACACACACCAGATTTGAAAAAAACGTCGTGATTCATGTTCTCCCTAGGTAGTAGAATCAGAAAAACATCATGGTTTCAAGATTCTCTCCTTGCCTTAAGAGAGATCCATGGAATGATGTTGCAAAAACGGCCAATTACCACGAAATACCACTTACAGAATTGAGGTTCCCGGCCCAGACACACACCAGATTTGAAAAAGACCTCGTGATTCCTGTTCTCCCTAGGTAGTAGAATCAGAAAAACATCATGGTTTCAAGATTCTCTCCCTCCCTTAAGAGAGATCCAGAGAATATTGTTGCTAATAAAGGCCTACTACCGCGAAATACCACTTACAGAACTGAGGTTCCCGACCCAGACACACACCAGATTTGAAAAAAACGTCGTGATTCATGTTCTCCCTATGTAGTAGAATCAGAAAAACATCATGGTTTCAAGATTCTCTCCTTGCCTTAAGAGAGATGCATAGAATGATGTTGCAAAAACGGCCAATTACCACGAAATACCACTTACAGAATTGAGGTTCCCGGCCCAGACACACACCAGATTTGAAAAAGACGTCGTGATTCATGTTCTCCCTAGGTAGTAGAATTAGAAAAACATCATGGTTTCAAGATTCTCCCCTTGCCTTAAGAGAGATCCAGAGAATAATGTTGGAAAAAACGGCCTATTACCGCATTTGCTCAAAAGGCCTATTGTATTGACGGTGATACTCCTCTTTCATAACTCAGGTTCCCGGCCAAGACAAACACCAGATTTGAAAAAGACGTTGTGATTCATGTTCTCCCTAGGTAGTAGAAGCAGAAAAACATCATGGTTTCAAGATTCTCCCCTTGCCTTAAGAGAGATCCAAAGAATAATGTTGGAAAAAACGGCCTATTACCGCATTTGCTCAAAAGGCCTATTGTATTGACTGTGAGACTCCACTTTCATAACGGAGGTTCCCGGCCAAGACAAACACCAGATTTGAAAAAGACGTTGTGATTCATGTTCTCCCTAGGTAGTAGAATCAGAAAAACATCATGGTTTCAAGATTCTCTCCTTGCCTTAAGAGAGATCTAGAGAATAATGTTGGAAAAAACGGCCAATTACCGCGAAATACCACTTTCAGAACGGATGTTCCCGGCTCAGACAAACACCAGATTTGAAAAAGACGTCGTGATTCTTGTTCTCCCTAGGTAGTAGAATCAGAAAAACATCATGGTTTCAAGATTCTCTCCTTGCCTTAAGAGAGATCCAGAGAATAATGTTGGAAAAAACGGCCTATTACCGCATTTGCTCAAAAGGCCTATTGTATTGACGGTGAAACTCCACTTTCAGAACGGAGCTTCCCGGCCAAGACAAACACCAGATTTGAAAAAGACGTCGTGATTCTTGTTCTCCCTAGGTAGTAGAATCAGAAAAACATCATGGTTTCAAGATTCTCTCCTTCCCTTAAGAGAGATCCAGAGAATATTGTTGGAAATAAAGGCCTACTACCGCGAAATACCACTTACAGAACTGAGGTTCCCGGCCCAGACACACACCAGATTTGAAAAAAACGTCGTGATTCATGTTCTCCCTAGGTAGTAGAATCAGAAAAACATCATGGTTTCAAGATTCTCTCCTTGCCTTAAGAGAGATCCATGGAATGATGTTGCAAAAACGGCCAATTACCATGAAATACCACTTACAGAATTGAGGTTCCCGGCCCAGACACACACCAGATTTGAAAAAGACCTCGTGATTCCTGTTCTCCCTAGGTAGTAGAATCAGAAAAACATCATGGTTTCAAGATTCTCTCCCTCCCTTAAGAGAGATCCAGAGAATATTGTTGCTAATAAAGGCCTACTACCGCGAAATACCACTTACAGAACTGAGGTTCCCGACCCAGACACACACCAGATTTGAAAAAAACGTCGTGATTCATGTTCTCCCTATGTAGTAGAATCAGAAAAACAACATGGTTTCAAGATTCTCTCCTTGCCTTAAGAGAGATGCATAGAATGATGTTGCAAAAACGGCCAATTACCACGAAATACCACTTACAGAATTGAGGTTCCCGGCCCAGACACACACCAGATTTGAAAAAGACGTCGTGATTCATGTTCTCCCTAGGTAGTAGAAGCAGAAAAACATCATGGTTTCAAGATTCTCCCCTTGCCTTAAGAGAGATCCAGAGAATAATGTTGGAAAAAACGGCCTATTACCGCATTTGCTCAAAAGGCCTATTGTATTGACTGTGAGACTCCACTTTCATAACGGAGGTTCCCGGCCAAGACAAACACCAGATTTGAAAAAGACGTTGTGATTCATGTTCTCCCTAGGTAGTAGAATCAGAAAAACATCATGGTTTCAAGATTCTCTCCTTGCCTTAAGAGAGATCCAGAGAATAATGTTGGAAAAAACGGCCAATTACCGCGAAATACCACTTTCAGAACGGATGTTCCCGGCTCAGACAAACACCAGATTTGAAAAAGACGTCGTGATTCTTGTTCTCCCTAGGTAGTAGAATCAGAAAAACATCATGGTTTCAAGATTCTCTCCTTGCCTTAAGAGAGATCCAGAGAATAATGTTGGAAAAAACGGCCTATTACCGCATTTGCTCAAAAGGCCTATTGTATTGACGGTGAAACTCCACTTTCAGAACGGAGCTTCCCGGCCAAGACAAACACCAGATTTGAAAAAGACGTCGTGATTCTTGTTCTCCCTAGGTAGTAGAATCAGAAAAACATCATGGTTTCAAGATTCTCTCCTTCCCTTAAGAGAGATCCAGAGAATATTGTTGGAAATAAAGGCCTACTACCGCGAAATACCACTTACAGAACTGAGGTTCCCGGCCCAGACACACACCAGATTTGAAAAAAACGTCGTGATTCATGTTCTCCCTAGGTAGTAGAATCAGAAAAACATCATGGTTTCAAGATTCTCTCCTTCCCTTAAGAGAGATCCATGGAATGATGTTGCAAAAACGGCCAATTACCACGAAATACCACTTACAGAATTGAGGTTCCCGGCCCAGACACACACCAGATTTGAAAAAGACCTCGTGATTCCTGTTCTCCCTAGGTAGTAGAATCAGAAAAACATCATGGTTTCAAGATTCTCTCCCTCCCTTAAGAGAGATCCAGAGAATATTGTTGCTAATAAAGGCCTACTACCGCGAAATACCACTTACAGAACTGAGGTTCCCGACCCAGACACACACCAGATTTGAAAAAAACGTCGTGATTCATGTTTTCCCTATGTAGTAGAATCAGAAAAACATCATGGTTTCAAGATTCTC
This sequence comes from Liasis olivaceus, assembly GCA_030867105.1. Lineage (NCBI taxonomy): Eukaryota > Metazoa > Chordata > Lepidosauria > Squamata > Pythonidae > Liasis > Liasis olivaceus. The sequence continues at coordinate 61,443,155 of CM061354.1, forward strand.
TCCTTGCCTTAAGAGAGATGCATAGAATGATGTTGCAAAAACGGCCAATTACCACGAAATACCACTTACAGAATTGAGGTTCCCGGCCCAGACACACACCAGATTTGAAAAAGACATCGTGATTCATGTTCTCCCTAGGTAGTAGAATTAGAAAAACATCATGGTTTCAAGATTCTCCCCTTGCCTTAAGAGAGATCCAGAGAATAATGTTGGAAAAAACGGCCTATTACCGCATTTGCTCAAAAGGCCTATTGTATTGACGGTGATACTCCTCTTTCATAACTCAGGTTCCCGGCCAAGACAAACACCAGATTTGAAAAAGACGTTGTGATTCATGTTCTCCCTAGGTAGTAGAAGCAGAAAAACATCATGGTTTCAAGATTCTCCCCTTGCCTTAAGAGAGATCCAGAGAATAATGTTGGAAAAAACGGCCTATTACCGCATTTGCTCAAAAGGCCTATTGTATTGACTGTGAGACTCCACTTTCATAACGGAGGTTCCCGGCCAAGACAAACACCAGATTTGAAAAAGACGTTGTGATTCATGTTCTCCCTAGGTAGTAGAATCAGAAAAACATCATGGTTTCAAGATTCTCTCCTTGCCTTAAGAGAGATCCAGAGAATAATGTTGGAAAAAACGGCCAATTACCGCGAAATACCACTTTCAGAACGGATGTTCCCGGCTCAGACAAACACCAGATTTGAAAAAGACGTCGTGATTCTTGTTCTCCCTAGGTAGTAGAATCAGAAAAACATCATGGTTTCAAGATTCTCTCCTTGCCTTAAGAGAGATCCAGAGAATAATGTTGGAAAAAACGGCCTATTACCGCATTTGCTCAAAAGGCCTATTGTATTGACGGTGAAACTCCACTTTCAGAACGGAGCTTCCCGGCCAAGACAAACACCAGATTTGAAAAAGACGTCGTGATTCTTGTTCTCCCTAGGTAGTAGAATCAGAAAAACATCATGGTTTCAAGATTCTCTCCTTCCCTTAAGAGAGATCCAGAGAATATTGTTGGAAATAAAGGCCTACTACCGCGAAATACCACTTACAGAACTGAGGTTCCCGGCCCAGACACACACCAGATTTGAAAAAAACGTCGTGATTCATGTTCTCCCTAGGTAGTAGAATCAGAAAAACATCATGGTTTCAAGATTCTCTCCTTGCCTTAAGAGAGATCCATGGAATGATGTTGCAAAAACGGCCAATTACCACGAAATACCACTTACAGAATTGAGGTTCCCGGCCCAGACACACACCAGATTTGAAAAAGACCTCGTGATTCCTGTTCTCCCTAGGTAGTAGAATCAGAAAAACATCATGGTTTCAAGATTCTCTCCCTCCCTTAAGAGAGATCCAGAGAATATTGTTGCTAATAAAGGCCTACTACCGCGAAATACCACTTACAGAACTGAGGTTCCCGACCCAGACACACACCAGATTTGAAAAAAACGTCGTGATTCATGTTCTCCCTATGTAGTAGAATCAGAAAAACATCATGGTTTCAAGATTCTCTCCTTGCCTTAAGAGAGATGCATAGAATGATGTTGCAAAAACGGCCAATTACCACGAAATACCACTTACAGAATTGAGGTTCCCGGCCCAGACACACACCAGATTTGAAAAAGACGTCGTGATTCATGTTCTCCCTAGGTAGTAGAATTAGAAAAACATCATGGTTTCAAGATTCTCCCCTTGCCTTAAGAGAGATCCAGAGAATAATGTTGGAAAAAACGGCCTATTACCGCATTTGCTCAAAAGGCCTATTGTATTGACGGTGATACTCCTCTTTCATAACTCAGGTTCCCGGCCAAGACAAACACCAGATTTGAAAAAGACGTTGTGATTCATGCTCTCCCTAGGTAGTAGAATCAGAAAACCATCATGGTTTCAAGATTCTCTCCTTGCCTTAAGAGAGATCCAGAGAATAATGTTGGAAAAAATGGCCAATTACCGCAAAATACCACTTTCAGAACGGAGGTTCCCGGCTCAGACATACACCAGATTTGAAAAAGACGTTGTGATTCATGTTCTCCATAGGTAGTAGAATCAGAAAAACATCATGGTTTCAAGATTCTCTCCTTGCCTTAAGAGAGATCCAGAGAATAATGTTGGAAAAAACGGCCAATTACCGCGAAATACCACTTTCAGAACGGATGTTCCCGGCTCAGACAAACACCAGATTTGAAAAAGACGTCGTGATTCTTGTTCTCCCTAGGTAGTAGAATCAGAAAAACATCATGGTTTCAAGATTCTCTCCTTGCCTTAAGAGAGATCCAGAGAATAATGTTGGAAAAAACGGCCTATTACCGCATTTGCTCAAAAGGCCTATTGTATTGACGGTGAAACTCCACTTTCAGAACGGAGCTTCCCGGCCAAGACAAACACCAGATTTGAAAAAGACGTCGTGATTCTTGTTCTCCCTAGGTAGTAGAATCAGAAAAACATCATGGTTTCAAGATTCTCTCCTTCCCTTAAGAGAGATCCAGAGAATATTGTTGGAAATAAAGGCCTACTACCGCGAAATACCACTTACAGAACTGAGGTTCCCGGCCCAGACACACACCAGATTTGAAAAAAACGTCGTGATTCATGTTCTCCCTAGGTAGTAGAATCAGAAAAACATCATGGTTTCAAGATTCTCTCCTTGCCTTAAGAGAGATCCATGGAATGATGTTGCAAAAACGGCCAATTACCACGAAATACCACTTACAGAATTGAGGTTCCCGGCCCAGACACACACCAGATTTTAAAAAGACGTCGTGATTCATGTTCTCCCTAGGTAGTAGAATCAGAAAAACATCATGGTTTCAAGATTCTCCCCTTGCCTTAGAGAGATCCAGAGAATAATGTTGGAAAAAACGGCCTATTACCGAATTTGCTCAAAAAGCCTATTGTATTGACTGTGAGACTCCACTTTCATAACGGAGGTTCCCAGCCAAGACAAACACCAGATTTGAAAAAGACGTTGTGATTCATGTTCTCCCTAGGTAGTAGAATCAGAAAAACATCATGGTTTCAAGATTCTATCATTGCTTTAAGAGAGATCCAGAGAATAATGTTGGAAAAAACGGCCAATTACCGCGAAATACCACTTTCAGAACGGAGGTTCCCGGCTCAGACATACACCACATTTGAAAAAGACGTCGTGATTCTTGTTCTCCCTAGGTAGTAGAATCAGAAAAACATCATGGTTTCAAGATTCTCTCCTTCCCTTAAGAGAGATCCAGAGAATAATTTTATAAATAAAGGCCTACTACCGCGAAATACCACTTACAGAACTGAGGTTCCCAGCCCAGACACACACCAGATTTGAAAAACACGTCTTGATTCATGTTCTCCCTAGATGGTAGAATCGGAAAAACATCATATTTTCAAGCTTCTCTCCTTGCCTTAAGAGAGATGCATAGAATGATGTTGCAAAAACGGCCAATTACCACGAAATACCACTTACAGAATTGAGGTTCCCGGCCCAGACACACACCAGATTTGAAAAAGACATCGTGATTCATGTTCTCCCTAGGTAGTAGAATTAGAAAAACATCATGGTTTCAAGATTCTCCCCTTGCCTTAAGAGAGATCCAGAGAATAATGTTGGAAAAAACGGCCTATTACCGCATTTGCTCAAAAGGCCTATTGTATTGACGGTGATACTCCTCTTTCATAACTCAGGTTCCCGGCCAAGACAAACACCAGATTTGAAAAAGACGTCGTGATTCTTGTTCTCCCTAGGTAGTAGAATCAGAAAAACATCATGGTTTCAAGATTCTCTCCTTCCCTTAAGAGAGATCCAGAGAATATTGTTGGAAATAAAGGCCTACTACCGCGAAATACCACTTACAGAACTGAGGTTCCCGGCCCAGACACACACCAGATTTGAAAAAAGCGTCGTGATTCATGTTCTCCCTAGGTAGTAGAATCAGAAAAACATCATGGTTTCAAGATTCTCTCCTTGCCTTAAGAGAGATCCATGGAATGATGTTGCAAAAACGGCCAATTACCACGAAATACCACTTACAGAATTGAGGTTCCCGGCCCAGACACACACCAGATTTGAAAAAGACCTCGTGATTCCTGTTCTCCCTAGGTAGTAGAATCAGAAAAACATCATGGTTTCAAGATTCTCTCCCTCCCTTAAGAGAGATCCAGAGAATATTGTTGCTAATAAAGGCCTACTACCGCGAAATACCACTTACAGAACTGAGGTTCCCGACCCAGACACACACCAGATTTGAAAAAAACGTCGTGATTCATGTTCTCCCTATGTAGTAGAATCAGAAAAACATCATGGTTTCAAGATTCTCTCCTTGCCTTAAGAGAGATGCATAGAATGATGTTGCAAAAACGGCCAATTACCACGAAATACCACTTACAGAATTGAGGTTCCCGGCCCAGACACACACCAGATTTGAAAAAGACGTCGTGATTCATGTTCTCCCTAGGTAGTAGAATTAGAAAAACATCATGGTTTCAAGATTCTCCCCTTGCCTTAAGAGAGATCCAGAGAATAATGTTGGAAAAAACGGCCTATTACCGCATTTGCTCAAAAGGCCTATTGTATTGACGGTGATACTCCTCTTTCATAACTCAGGTTCCCGGCCAAGACAAACACCAGATTTGAAAAAGACGTTGTGATTCATGTTCTCCCTAGGTAGTAGAAGCAGAAAAACATCATGGTTTCAAGATTCTCCCCTTGCCTTAAGAGAGATCCAGAGAATAATGTTGGAAAAAACGGCCTATTACCGCATTTGCTCAAAAGGCCTATTGTATTGACTGTGAGACTCCACTTTCATAACGGAGGTTCCCGGCCAAGACAAACACCAGATTTGAAAAAGACGTTGTGATTCATGTTCTCCCTAGGTAGTAGAATCAGAAAAACATCATGGTTTCAAGATTCTCTCCTTGCCTTAAGAGAGATCCAGAGAATAATGTTGGAAAAAACGGCCAATTACCGCGAAATACCACTTTCAGAACGGATGTTCCCGGCTCAGACGAACACCAGATTTGAAAAAGACGTCGTGATTCTTGTTCTCCCTAGGTAGTAGAATCAGAAAAACATCATGGTTTCAAGATTCTCTCCTTGCCTTAAGAGAGATCCAGAGAATAATGTTGGAAAAAACGGCCTATTACCGCATTTGCTCAAAAGGCCTATTGTATTGACGGTGAAACTCCACTTTCAGAACGGAGCTTCCCGGCCAAGACAAACACCAGATTTGAAAAAGACGTCGTGATTCTTGTTCTCCCTAGGTAGTAGAATCAGAAAAACATCATGGTTTCAAGATTCTCTCCTTCCCTTAAGAGAGATCCAGAGAATATTGTTGGAAATAAAGGCCTACTACCGCGAAATACCACTTACAGAACTGAGGTTCCCGGCCCAGACACACACCAGATTTGAAAAAAACGTCGTGATTCATGTTCTCCCTAGGTAGTAGAATCAGAAAAACATCATGGTTTCAAGATTCTCTCCTTGCCTTAAGAGAGATCCATGGAATGATGTTGCAAAAACGGCCAATTACCACGAAATACCACTTACAGAATTGAGGTTCCCGGCCCAGACACACACCAGATTTGAAAAAGACCTCGTGATTCCTGTTCTCCCTAGGTAGTAGAATCAGAAAAACATCATGGTTTCAAGATTCTCTCCCTCCCTTAAGAGAGATCCAGAGAATATTGTTGCTAATAAAGGCCTACTACCGCGAAATACCACTTACAGAACTGAGGTTCCCGACCCAGACACACACCAGATTTGAAAAAAACGTCGTGATTCATGTTCTCCCTATGTAGTAGAATCAGAAAAACATCATGGTTTCAAGATTCTCTCCTTGCCTTAAGAGAGATGCATAGAATGATGTTGCAAAAACGGCCAATTACCACGAAATACCACTTACAGAATTGAGGTTCCCGGCCCAGACACACACCAGATTTGAAAAAGACGTCGTGATTCATGTTCTCCCTAGGTAGTAGAATTAGAAAAACATCATGGTTTCAAGATTCTCCCCTTGCCTTAAGAGAGATCCAGAGAATAATGTTGGAAAAAACGGCCTATTACCGCATTTGCTCAAAAGGCCTATTGTATTGACGGTGATACTCCTCTTTCATAACTCAGGTTCCCGGCCAAGACAAACACCAGATTTGAAAAAGACGTTGTGATTCATGCTCTCCCTAGGTAGTAGAATCAGAAAACCATCATGGTTTCAAGATTCTCTCCTTGCCTTAAGAGAGATCCAGAGAATAATGTTGGAAAAAATGGCCAATTACCGCAAAATACCACTTTCAGAACGGAGGTTCCCGGCTCAGACATACACCAGATTTGAAAAAGACGTTGTGATTCATGTTCTCCATAGGTAGTAGAATCAGAAAAACATCATGGTTTCAAGATTCTCTCCTTGCCTTAAGAGAGATCCAGAGAATAATGTTGGAAAAAACGGCCAATTACCGCGAAATACCACTTTCAGAACGGATGTTCCCGGCTCAGACAAACACCAGATTTGAAAAAGACGTCGTGATTCTTGTTCTCCCTAGGTAGTAGAATCAGAAAAACATCATGGTTTCAAGATTCTCTCCTTGCCTTAAGAGAGATCCAGAGAATAATGTTGGAAAAAACGGCCTATTACCGCATTTGCTCAAAAGGCCTATTGTATTGACGGTGAAACTCCACTTTCAGAACGGAGCTTCCCGGCCAAGACAAACACCAGATTTGAAAAAGACGTCGTGATTCTTGTTCTCCCTAGGTAGTAGAATCAGAAAAACATCATGGTTTCAAGATTCTCTCCTTCCCTTAAGAGAGATCCAGAGAATATTGTTGGAAATAAAGGCCTACTACCGCGAAATACCACTTACAGAACTGAGGTTCCCGGCCCAGACACACACCAGATTTGAAAAAAACGTCGTGATTCATGTTCTCCCTAGGTAGTAGAATCAGAAAAACATCATGGTTTCAAGATTCTCTCCTTGCCTTAAGAGAGATCCATGGAATGATGTTGCAAAAACGGCCAATTACCACGAAATACCACTTACAGAATTGAGGTTCCCGGCCCAGACACACACCAGATTTTAAAAAGACGTCGTGATTCATGTTCTCCCTAGGTAGTAGAATCAGAAAAACATCATGGTTTCAAGATTCTCCCCTTGCCTTAGAGAGATCCAGAGAATAATGTTGGAAAAAACGGCCTATTACCGAATTTGCTCAAAAAGCCTATTGTATTGACTGTGAGACTCCACTTTCATAACGGAGGTTCCCAGCCAAGACAAACACCAGATTTGAAAAAGACGTTGTGATTCATGTTCTCCCTAGGTAGTAGAATCAGAAAAACATCATGGTTTCAAGATTCTATCATTGCTTTAAGAGAGATCCAGAGAATAATGTTGGAAAAAACGGCCAATTACCGCGAAATACCACTTTCAGAACGGAGGTTCCCGGCTCAGACATACACCACATTTGAAAAAGACGTCGTGATTCTTGTTCTCCCTAGGTAGTAGAATCAGAAAAACATCATGGTTTCAAGATTCTCTCCTTCCCTTAAGAGAGATCCAGAGAATAATTTTATAAATAAAGGCCTACTACCGCGAAATACCACTTACAGAACTGAGGTTCCCAGCCCAGACACACACCAGATTTGAAAAACACGTCTTGATTCATGTTCTCCCTAGATGGTAGAATCGGAAAAACATCATATTTTCAAGCTTCTCTCCTTGCCTTAAGAGAGATGCATAGAATGATGTTGCAAAAACGGCCAATTACCACGAAATACCACTTACAGAATTGAGGTTCCCGGCCCAGACACACACCAGATTTGAAAAAGACGTCGTGATTCATGTTCTCCCTAGGTAGTAGAATTAGAAAAACATCATGGTTTCAAGATTCTCCCCTTGCCTTAAGAGAGATCCAGAGAATAATGTTGGAAAAAACGGCCTATTACCGCATTTGCTCAAAAGGCCTATTGTATTGACGGTGATACTCCTCTTTCATAACTCAGGTTCCCGGCCAAGACAAACACCAGATTTGAAAAAGACGTTGTGATTCATGCTCTCCCTAGGTAGTAGAATCAGAAAACCATCATGGTTTCAAGATTCTCTCCTTGCCTTAAGAGAGATCCAGAGAATAATGTTGGAAAAAATGGCCAATTACCGCAAAATACCACTTTCAGAACGGAGGTTCCCGGCTCAGACATACACCAGATTTGAAAAAGACGTTGTGATTCATGTTCTCCATAGGTAGTAGAATCAGAAAAACATCATGGTTTCAAGATTCTCTCCTTGCCTTAAGAGAGATCCAGAGAATAATGTTGGAAAAAACGGCCAATTACCGCGAAATACCACTTTCAGAACGGATGTTCCCGGCTCAGACAAACACCAGATTTGAAAAAGACGTCGTGATTCTTGTTCTCCCTAGGTAGTAGAATCAGAAAAACATCATGGTTTCAAGATTCTCTCCTTGCCTTAAGAGAGATCCAGAGAATAATGTTGGAAAAAACGGCCTATTACCGCATTTGCTCAAAAGGCCTATTGTATTGACGGTGAAACTCCACTTTCAGAACGGAGCTTCCCGGCCAAGACAAACACCAGATTTGAAAAAGACGTCGTGATTCTTGTTCTCCCTAGGTAGTAGAATCAGAAAAACATCATGGTTTCAAGATTCTCTCCTTCCCTTAAGAGAGATCCAGAGAATATTGTTGGAAATAAAGGCCTACTACCGCGAAATACCACTTACAGAACTGAGGTTCCCGGCCCAGACACACCAGATTTGAAAAAAACGTCGTGATTCATGTTCTCCCTAGGTAGTAGAATCAGAAAAACATCATGGTTTCAAGATTCTCTCCTTGCCTTAAGAGAGATCCAGAGAATAATGTTGGAAAAAACGGCCAATTACCGCGAAATACCACTTTCAGAACGGATGTTCCCGGCTCAGACAAACACCAGATTTGAAAAAGACGTCGTGATTCTTGTTCTCCCTAGGTAGTAGAATCAGAAAAACATCATGGTTTCAAGATTCTCTCCTTGCCTTAAGAGAGATCCAGAGAATAATGTTGGAAAAAACGGCCTATTACCGCATTTGCTCAAAAGGCCTATTGTATTGACGGTGAAACTCCACTTTCAGAACGGAGCTTCCCGGCCAAGACAAACACCAGATTTGAAAAAGACGTCGTGATTCTTGTTCTCCCTAGGTAGTAGAATCAGAAAAACATCATGGTTTCAAGATTCTCTCCTTCCCTTAAGAGAGATCCAGAGAATATTGTTGGAAATAAAGGCCTACTACCGCGAAATACCACTTACAGAACTGAGGTTCCCGGCCCAGACACACACCAGATTTGAAAAAAACGTCGTGATTCATGTTCTCCCTAGGTAGTAGAATCAGAAAAACATCATGGTTTCAAGATTCTCTCCTTGCCTTAAGAGAGATCCATGGAATGATGTTGCAAAAACGGCCAATTACCACGAAATACCACTTACAGAATTGAGGTTCCCGGCCCAGACACACACCAGATTTGAAAAAGACGTCGTGATTCATGTTCTCCCTAGGTAGTAGAATCAGAAAAACATCATGGTTTCAAGATTCTCCCCTTGCCTTAGAGAGATCCAGAGAATAATGTTGGAAAAAACGGCCTATTACCGAATTTGCTCAAAAAGCCTATTGTATTGACTGTGAGACTTCACTTTCATAACGGAGGTTCCCAGCCAAGACAAACACCAGATTTGAAAAAGACGTTGTGATTCATGTTCTCCCTAGGTAGTAGAATCAGAAAAACATCATGGTTTCAAGATTCTATCATTGCTTTAAGAGAGATCCAGAGAATAATGTTGGAAAAAACGGCCAATTACCGCGAAATACCACTTTCAGAACGGAGGTTCCCGGCTCAGACATACACCACATTTGAAAAAGACGTCGTGATTCTTGTTCTCCCTAGGTAGTAGAATCAGAAAAACATCATGGTTTCAAGATTCTCTCCTTCCCTTAAGAGAGATCCAGAGAATAATTTTATAAATAAAGGCCTACTACCGCGAAATACCACTTACAGAACTGAGGTTCCCAGCCCAGACACACACCAGATTTGAAAAACACGTCTTGATTCATGTTCTCCCTAGATGGTAGAATCGGAAAAACATCATATTTTCAAGCTTCTCTCCTTGCCTTAAGAGAGATGCATAGAATGATGTTGCAAAAACGGCCAATTACCACGAAATACCACTTACAGAATTGAGGTTCCCGGCCCAGACACACACCAGATTTGAAAAAGACGTCGTGATTCATGTTCTCCCTAGGTAGTAGAATTAGAAAAACATCATGGTTTCAAGATTCTCCCCTTGCCTTAAGAGAGATCCAGAGAATAATGTTGGAAAAAACGGCCTATTACCGCATTTGCTCAAAAGGCCTATTGTATTGACGGTGATACTCCTCTTTCATAACTCAGGTTCCCGGCCAAGACAAACACCAGATTTGAAAAAGACGTTGTGATTCATGCTCTCCCTAGGTAGTAGAATCAGAAAACCATCATGGTTTCAAGATTCTCTCCTTGCCTTAAGAGAGATCCAGAGAATAATGTTGGAAAAAATGGCCAATTACCGCAAAATACCACTTTCAGAACGGAGGTTCCCGGCTCAGACATACACCAGATTTGAAAAAGACGTTGTGATTCATGTTCTCCATAGGTAGTAGAATCAGAAAAACATCATGGTTTCAAGATTCTCTCCTTGCCTTAAGAGAGATCCAGAGAATAATGTTGGAAAAAACGGCCAATTACCGCGAAATACCACTTTCAGAACGGATGTTCCCGGCTCAGACAAACACCAGATTTGAAAAAGACGTCGTGATTCTTGTTCTCCCTAGGTAGTAGAATCAGAAAAACATCATGGTTTCAAGATTCTCTCCTTGCCTTAAGAGAGATCCAGAGAATAATGTTGGAAAAAACGGCCTATTACCGCATTTGCTCAAAAGGCCTATTGTATTGACGGTGAAACTCCACTTTCAGAACGGAGCTTCCCGGCCAAGACAAACACCAGATTTGAAAAAGACGTCGTGATTCTTGTTCTCCCTAGGTAGTAGAATCAGAAAAACATCATGGTTTCAAGATTCTCTCCTTCCCTTAAGAGAGATCCAGAGAATATTGTTGGAAATAAAGGCCTACTACCGCGAAATACCACTTACAGAACTGAGGTTCCCGGCCCAGACACACCAGATTTGAAAAAAACGTCGTGATTCATGTTCTCCCTAGGTAGTAGAATCAGAAAAACATCATGGTTTCAAGATTCTCTCCTTGCCTTAAGAGAGATCCATGGAATGATGTTGCAAAAACGGCCAATTACCACGAAATACCACTTACAGAATTGAGGTTCCCGGCCCAGACACACACCAGATTTGAAAAAGACGTCGTGATTCATGTTCTCCCTAGGTAGTAGAAGCAGAAAAACATCATGGTTTCAAGATTCTCCCCTTGCCTTAAGAGAGATCCAGAGAATAATGTTGGAAAAAACGGCCTATTACCGCATTTGCTCAAAAGGCCTATTGTATTGACTGTGAGACTCCACTTTCATAACGGAGGTTCCCGGCCAAGACAAACACCAGATTTGAAAAAGACGTTGTGATTCATGTTCTCCCTAGGTAGTAGAATCAGAAAAACATCATGGTTTCAAGATTCTCTCCTTGCCTTAAGAGAGATCCAGAGAATAATGTTGGAAAAAACGGCCAATTACCGCGAAATACCACTTTCAGAACGGATGTTCCCGGCTCAGACAAACACCAGATTTGAAAAAGACGTCGTGATTCTTGTTCTCCCTAGGTAGTAGAATCAGAAAAACATCATGGTTTCAAGATTCTCTCCTTGCCTTAAGAGAGATCCAGAGAATAATGTTGGAAAAAACGGCCTATTACCGCATTTGCTCAAAAGGCCTATTGTATTGACGGTGAAACTCCACTTTCAGAACGGAGCTTCCCGGCCAAGACAAACACCAGATTTGAAAAAGACGTCATGATTCTTGTTCTCCCTAGGTAGTAGAATCAGAAAAACATCATGGTTTCAAGATTCTCTCCTTCCCTTAAGAGAGATCCAGAGAATATTGTTGGAAATAAAGGCCTACTACCGCGAAATACCACTTACAGAACTGAGGTTCCCGGCCCAGACACACACCAGATTTGAAAAAAACGTCGTGATTCATGTTCTCCCTAGGTAGTAGAATCAGAAAAACATCATGGTTTCAAGATTCTCTCCTTGCCTTAAGAGAGATCCATGGAATGATGTTGCAAAAACGGCCAATTACCACGAAATACCACTTACAGAATTGAGGTTCCCGGCCCAGACACACACCAGATTTGAAAAAGACCTCGTGATTCCTGTTCTCCCTAGGTAGTAGAATCAGAAAAACATCATGGTTTCAAGATTCTCTCCCTCCCTTAAGAGAGATCCAGAGAATATTGTTGCTAATAAAGGCCTACTACCGCGAAATACCACTTACAGAACTGAGGTTCCCGACCCAGACACATACCAGATTTGAAAAAAACGTCGTGATTCATGTTCTCCCTATGTAGTAGAATCAGAAAAACATCATGGTTTCAAGATTCTCTCCTTGCCTTAAGAGAGATGCATAGAATGATGTTGCAAAAACGGCCAATTACCACGAAATACCACTTACAGAATTGAGGTTCCCGGCCCAGACACACACCAGATTTGAAAAAGACGTCGTGATTCATGTTCTCCCTAGGTAGTAGAATTAGAAAAACATCATGGTTTCAAGATTCTCCCCTTGCCTTAAGAGAGATCCAGAGAATAATGTTGGAAAAAACGGCCTATTACCGCATTTGCTCAAAAGGCCTATTGTATTGACGGTGATACTCCTCTTTCATAACTCAGGTTCCCGGCCAAGACAAACACCTGATTTGAGAAAGACGTTGTGATTCATGCTCTCCCTAGGTAGTAGAATCAGAAAACCATCATGGTTTCAAGATTCTCTCCTTGCCTTAAGAGAGATCCAGAGAATAATGTTGGAAAAAATGGCCAATTACCGCAAAATACCACTTTCAGAACGGAGGTTCCCGGCTCAGACATACACCAGATTTGAAAAAGACGTTGTGATTCATGTTCTCCATAGGTAGTAGAATCAGAAAAACATCATGGTTTCAAGATTCTCTCCTTGCCTTAAGAGAGATCCAGAGAATAATGTTGGAAAAAATGGCCAATTACCGCAAAATACCACTTTCAGAACGGAGGTTCCCGGCTCAGACATACACCACATTTGAAAAAGACGTCGTGATTCTTGTTCTCCCTAGGTAGTAGAATCAGAAAAACATCATGGTTTCAAGATTCTCTCCTTCCCTTAAGAGAGATCCAGAGAATAATTTTATAAATAAAGGCCTACTACCGCGAAATACCACTTACAGAACTGAGGTTCCCAGCCCAGACACACACCAGATTTGAAAAACACGTCTTGATTCATGTTCTCCCTAGATGGTAGAATCGGAAAAACATCATATTTTCAAGCTTCTCTCCTTGCCTTAAGAGAGATGCATAGAATGATGTTGCAAAAACGGCCAATTACCACGAAATACCACTTACAGAATTGAGGTTCCCGGCCCAGACACACACCAGATTTGAACAAGACGTCGTGATTCATGTTCTCCCTAGGTAGTAGAATTAGAAAAACATCATGGTTTCAAGATTCTCCCCTTGCCTTAAGAGAGATCCAGAGAATAATGTTGGAAAAAACGGCCTATTACCGCATTTGCTCAAAAGGCCTATTGTATTGACGGTGATACTCCTCTTTCATAACTCAGGTTCCCGGCCAAGACAAACACCAGATTTGAAAAAGACGTTGTGATTCATGCTCTCCCTAGGTAGTAGAATCAGAAAACCATCATGGTTTCAAGATTCTCTCCTTGCCTTAAGAGAGATCCAGAGAATAATGTTGGAAAAAATGGCCAATTACCGCAAAATACCACTTTCAGAACGGAGGTTCCCGGCTCAGACATACACCAGATTTGAAAAAGACGTTGTGATTCATGTTCTCCATAGGTAGTAGAATCAGAAAAACATCATGGTTTCAAGATTCTCTCCTTGCCTTAAGAGAGATCCAGAGAATAATGTTGGAAAAAACGGCCAATTACCGCGAAATACCACTTTCAGAACGGATGTTCCCGGCTCAGACAAACACCAGATTTGAAAAAGACGTCGTGATTCTTGTTCTCCCTAGGTAGTAGAATCAGAAAAACATCATGGTTTCAAGATTCTCTCCTTGCCTTAAGAGAGATCCAGAGAATAATGTTGGAAAAAACGGCCTATTACCGCATTTGCTCAAAAGGCCTATTGTATTGACGGTGAAACTCCACTTTCAGAACGGAGCTTCCCGGCCAAGACAAACACCAGATTTGAAAAAGACGTCGTGATTCTTGTTCTCCCTAGGTAGTAGAATCAGAAAAACATCATGGTTTCAAGATTCTCTCCTTCCCTTAAGAGAGATCCAGAGAATATTGTTGGAAATAAAGGCCTACTACCGCGAAATACCACTTACAGAACTGAGGTTCCCGGCCCAGACACACACCAGATTTGAAAAAAACGTCGTGATTCATGTTCTCCCTAGGTAGTAGAATCAGAAAAACATCATGGTTTCAAGATTCTCTCCTTGCCTTAAGAGAGATCCATGGAATGATGTTGCAAAAACGGCCAATTACCACGAAATACCACTTACAGAATTGAGGTTCCCGGCCCAGACACACACCAGATTTGAAAAAGACCTCGTGATTCCTGTTCTCCCTAGGTAGTAGAATCAGAAAAACATCATGGTTTCAAGATTCTCTCCCTCCCTTAAGAGAGATCCAGAGAATATTGTTGCTAATAAAGGCCTACTACCGCGAAATACCACTTACAGAACTGAGGTTCCCGACCCAGACACATACCAGATTTGAAAAAAACGTCGTGATTCATGTTCTCCCTATGTAGTAGAATCAGAAAAACATCATGGTTTCAAGATTCTCTCCTTGCCTTAAGAGAGATGCATAGAATGATGTTGCAAAAACGGCCAATTACCACGAAATACCACTTACAGAATTGAGGTTCCCGGCCCAGACACACACCAGATTTGAAAAAGACGTCGTGATTCATGTTCTCCCTAGGTAGTAGAATTAGAAAAACATCATGGTTTCAAGATTCTCCCCTTGCCTTAAGAGAGATCCAGAGAATAATGTTGGAAAAAACGGCCTATTACCGCATTTGCTCAAAAGGCCTATTGTATTGACGGTGATACTCCTCTTTCATAACTCAGGTTCCCGGCCAAGACAAACACCAGATTTGAAAAAGACGTTGTGATTCATGTTCTCCCTAGGTAGTAGAAGCAGAAAAACATCATGGTTTCAAGATTCTCCCCTTGCCTTAAGAGAGATCCAGAGAATAATGTTGGAAAAAACGGCCAATTACCGCGAAATACCAGTTTCAGAACGGATGTTCCCGGCTCAGACAAACACCAGATTTGAAAAAGACGTCGTGATTCTTGTTCTCCCTAGGTAGTAGAATCAGAAAAACATCATGGTTTCAAGATTCTCTCCTTGCCTTAAGAGAGATCCAGAGAATAATGTTGGAAAAAACGGCCTATTACCGCATTTGCTCAAAAGGCCTATTGTATTGACGGTGAAACTCCACTTTCAGAACGGAGCTTCCCGGCCAAGACAAACACCAGATTTGAAAAAGACGTCGTGATTCTTGTTCTCCCTAGGTAGTAGAATCAGAAAAACATCATGGTTTCAAGATTCTCTCCTTCCCTTAAGAGAGATCCAGAGAATATTGTTGGAAATAAAGGCCTACTACCGCGAAATACCACTTACAGAACTCAGGTTCCCGGCCCAGACACACACCAGATTTGAAAAAAACGTCGTGATTCATGTTCTCCCTAGGTAGTAGAATCAGAAAAACATCATGGTTTCAAGATTCTCTCCTTGCCTTAAGAGAGATCCATGGAATGATGTTGCAAAAACGGCCAATTACCACGAAATACCACTTACAGAATTGAGGTTCCCGGCCCAGACACACACCAGATTTGAAAAAGACCTCGTGATTCCTGTTCTCCCGAGGTAGTAGAATCAGAAAAACATCATGGTTTCAAGATTCTCTCCCTCCCTTAAGAGAGATCCAGAGAATATTGTTGCTAATAAAGGCCTACTACCGCGAAATACCACTTACAGAACTGAGGTTCCCGACCCAGACACATACCAGATTTGAAAAAAACGTCGTGATTCATGTTCTCCCTATGTAGTAGAATCAGAAAAACATCATGGTTTCAAGATTCTCTCCTTGCCTTAAGAGAGATGCATAGAATGATGTTGCAAAAACGGCCAATTACCACGAAATACCACTTACAGAATTGAGGTTCCCGGCCCAGACACACACCAGATTTGAAAAAGACGTCGTGATTCATGTTCTCCCTAGGTAGTAGAATTAGAAAAACATCATGGTTTCAAGATTCTCCCCTTGCCTTAAGAGAGATCCAGAGAATAATGTTGGAAAAAACGGCCTATTACCGCATTTGCTCAAAAGGCCTATTGTATTGACGGTGATACTCCTCTTTCATAACTCAGGTTCCCGGCCAAGACAAACACCAGATTTGAAAAAGACGTTGTGATTCATGCTCTCCCTAGGTAGTAGAATCAGAAAACCATCATGGTTTCAAGATTCTCTCCTTGCCTTAAGAGAGATCCAGAGAATAATGTTGGAAAAAATGGCCAATTACCACAAAATACCACTTTCAGAACGGAGGTTCCCGGCTCAGACATACACCAGATTTGAAAAAGACGTTGTGATTCATGTTCTCCATAGGTAGTAGAATCAGAAAAACATCATGGTTTCAAGATTCTCTCCTTGCCTTAAGAGAGATCCAGAGAATAATGTTGGAAAAAACGGCCAATTACCGCGAAATACCACTTTCAGAACGGAGGTTCCCGGCTCAGACATACACCAGATTTGAAAAAGACGTTGTGATTCATGTTCTCCATACGTAGTAGAATCAGAAAAACATCATGGTTTCAAGATTCTCTCCTTGCCTTAAGAGAGATCCAGAGAATAATGTTGGAAAAAATGGCCAATTACCGCAAAATACCACTTTCAGAACGGAGGTTCCCGGCTCAGACATACACCACATTTGAAAAAGACGTCGTGATTCTTGTTCTCCCTAGGTAGTAGAATCAGAAAAACATCATGGTTTCAAGATTCTCTCCTTCCCTTAAGAGAGATCCAGAGAATAATTTTATAAATAAAGGCCTACTACCGCGAAATACCACTTACAGAACTGAGGTTCCCAGCCCAGACACACACCAGATTTGAAAAAAACGTCTTGATTCATGTTCTCCCTAGATGGTAGAATCGGAAAAACATCATATTTTCAAGCTTCTCTCCTTGCCTTAAGAGAGATGCATAGAATGATGTTGCAAAAACGGCCAATTACCACGAAATACCACTTACAGAATTGAGGTTCCCGGCCCAGACACACACCAGATTTGAACAAGACGTCGTGATTCATGTTCTCCCTAGGTAGTAGAATTAGAAAAACATCATGGTTTCAAGATTCTCCCCTTGCCTTAAGAGAGATCCAGAGAATAATGTTGGAAAAAACGGCCTATTACCGCATTTGCTCAAAAGGCCTATTGTATTGACGGTGATACTCCTCTTTCATAACTCAGGTTCCCGGCCAAGACAAACACCAGATTTGAAAAAGACGTTGTGATTCATGCTCTCCCTAGGTAGTAGAATCAGAAAACCATCATGGTTTCAAGATTCTCTCCTTGCCTTAAGAGAGATCCAGAGAATAATGTTGGAAAAAATGGCCAATTACCGCAAAATACCACTTTCAGAACGGAGGTTCCCGGCTCAGACATACACCAGATTTGAAAAAGACGTTGTGATTCATGTTCTCCATAGGTAGTAGAATCAGAAAAACATCATGGTTTCAAGATTCTCTCCTTGCCTTAAGAGAGATCCAGAGAATAATGTTGGAAAAAACGGCCAATTACCGCGAAATACCACTTTCAGAACGGATGTTCCCGGCTCAGACAAACACCAGATTTGAAAAAGACGTCGTGATTCTTGTTCTCCCTAGGTAGTAGAATCAGAAAAACATCATGGTTTCAAGATTCTCTCCTTGCCTTAAGAGAGATCCAGAGAATAATGTTGGAAAAAACGGCCTATTACCGCATTTGCTCAAAAGGCCTATTGTATTGACGGTGAAACTCCACTTTCAGAACGGAGCTTCCCGGCCAAGACAAACACCAGATTTGAAAAAGACGTCGTGATTCTTGTTCTCCCTAGGTAGTAGAATCAGAAAAACATCATGGTTTCAAGATTCTCTCCTTCCCTTAAGAGAGATCCAGAGAATATTGTTGGAAATAAAGGCCTACTACCGCGAAATACCACTTACAGAACTGAGGTTCCCGGCCCAGACACACACCAGATTTGAAAAAAACGTCGTGATTCATGTTCTCCCTAGGTAGTAGAATCAGAAAAACATCATGGTTTCAAGATTCTCTCCTTGCCTTAAGAGAGATCCATGGAATGATGTTGCAAAAACGGCCAATTACCACGAAATACCACTTACAGAATTGAGGTTCCCGGCCCAGACACACACCAGATTTGAAAAAGACCTCGTGATTCCTGTTCTCCCTAGGTAGTAGAATCAGAAAAACATCATGGTTTCAAGATTCTCTCCCTCCCTTAAGAGAGATCCAGAGAATATTGTTGCTAATAAAGGCCTACTACCGCGAAATACCACTTACAGAACTGAGGTTCCCGACCCAGACACATACCAGATTTGAAAAAAACGTCGTGATTCATGTTCTCCCTATGTAGTAGAATCAGAAAAACATCATGGTTTCAAGATTCTCTCCTTGCCTTAAGAGAGATGCATAGAATGATGTTGCAAAAACGGCCAATTACCACGAAATACCACTTACAGAATTGAGGTTCCCGGCCCAGACACACACCAGATTTGAAAAAGACGTCGTGATTCATGTTCTCCCTAGGTAGTAGAATTAGAAAAACATCATGGTTTCAAGATTCTCCCCTTGCCTTAAGAGAGATCCAGAGAATAATGTTGGAAAAAACGGCCTATTACCGCATTTGCTCAAAAGGCCTATTGTATTGACGGTGATACTCCTCTTTCATAACTCAGGTTCCCGGCCAAGACAAACACCAGATTTGAAAAAGACGTTGTGATTCATGCTCTCCCTAGGTAGTAGAATCAGAAAACCATCATGGTTTCAAGATTCTCTCCTTGCCTTAAGAGAGATCCAGAGAATAATGTTGGAAAAAATGGCCAATTACCGCAAAATACCACTTTCAGAACGGACGTTCCCGGCTCAGACATACACCAGATTTGAAAAAGACGTTGTGATTCATGTTCTCCATAGGTAGTAGAATCAGAAAAACATCATGGTTTCAAGATTCTCTCCTTGCCTTAAGAGAGATCCAGAGAATAATGTTGGAAAAAACGGCCAATTACCGCGAAATACCACTTTCAGAACGGATGTTCCCGGCTCAGACAAACACCAGATTTGAAAAAGACGTCGTGATTCTTGTTCTCCCTAGGTAGTAGAATCAGAAAAACATCATGGTTTCAAGATTCTCTCCTTGCCTTAAGAGAGATCCAGAGAATAATGTTGGAAAAAACGGCCTATTACCGCATTTGCTCAAAAGGCCTATTGTATTGACGGTGAAACTCCACTTTCAAAACGGAGCTTCCCGGCCAAGACAAACACCAGATTTGAAAAAGACGTCGTGATTCTTGTTCTCCCTAGGTAGTAGAATCAGAAAAACATCATGGTTTCAAGATTCTCTCCTTCCCTTAAGAGAGATCCAGAGAATATTGTTGGAAATAAAGGCCTACTACCGCGAAATACCACTTACAGAACTGAGGTTCCCGGCCCAGACACACACCAGATTTGAAAAAAACGTCGTGATTCATGTTCTCCCTAGGTAGTAGAATCAGAAAAACATCATGGTTTCAAGATTCTCTCCTTGCCTTAAGAGAGATCCATGGAATGATGTTGCAAAAACGGCCAATTACCACGAAATACCACATACAGAATTGAGGTTCCCGGCCCAGACACACACCAGATTTGAAAAAGACGTCGTGATTCATGTTCTCCCTAGGTAGTAGAATCAGAAAAACATCATGGTTTCAAGATTCTCCCCTTGCCTTAGAGAGATCCAGAGAATAATGTTGGAAAAAACGGCCTATTACCGCATTTGCTCAAAAGGCTTATTGTATTGACGGTGATACTCCTCTTTCATAACTCAGGTTCCCGGCCAAGACAAACACCAGATTTGAAAAAGACGTTGTGATTCATGCTCTCCCTAGGTAGTAGAATCAGAAAACCATCATGGTTTCAAGATTCTCTCCTTGCCTTAAGAGAGATCCAGAGAATAATGTTGGAAAAAATGGCCAATTACCGCAAAATACCACTTTCAGAACGGAGGGTCCCGGCTCAGACATACACCAGATTTGAAAAAGACGTTGTGATTCATGTTCTCCATAGGTAGTAGAATCAGAAAAACATCATGGTTTCAAGATTCTCTCCTTGCCTTAAGAGAGATCCAGAGAATAATGTTGGAAAAAACGGCCAATTACCGCGAAATACCACTTTCAGAACGGAGGTTCCCGGCTCAGACATACACCAGATTTGAAAAAGACGTTGTGATTCATGTTCTCCATAGGTAGTAGAATCAGAAAAACATCATGGTTTCAAGATTCTCTCCTTGCCTTAAGAGAGATCCAGAGAATAATGTTGGAAAAAATGGCCAATTACCGCAAAATACCACTTTCAGAACGGAGGTTCCCGGCTCAGACATACACCACATTTGAAAAAGACGTCGTGATTCTTGTTCTCCCTAGGTAGTAGAATCAGAAAAACATCATGGTTTCAAGATTCTCTCCTTCCCTTAAGAGAGATCCAGAGAATAATTTTATAAATAAAGGCCTACTACCGCGAAATACCACTTACAGAACTGAGGTTCCCAGCCCAGACACACACCAGATTTGAAAAAAACGTCTTGATTCATGTTCTCCCTAGATGGTAGAATCGGAAAAACATCATATTTTCAAGCTTCTCTCCTTGCCTTAAGAGAGATGCATAGAATGATGTTGCAAAAACGGCCAATTACCACGAAATACCACTTAGAGAATTGTGGTTCCCGGCCCAGACACACACCAGATTTGAACAAGACGTCGTGATTCATGTTCTCCCTAGGTAGTAGAATTAGAAAAACATCATGGTTTCAAGATTCTCCCCTTGCCTTAAGAGAGATCCAGAGAATAATGTTGGAAAAAACGGCCTATTACCGCATTTGCTCAAAAGGCCTATTGTATTGACGGTGATACTCCTCTTTCATAACTCAGGTTCCCGGCCAAGACAAACACCAGATTTGAAAAAGACGTTGTGATTCATGCTCTCCCTAGGTAGTAGAATCAGAAAACCATCATGGTTTCAAGATTCTCTCCTTGCCTTAAGAGAGATCCAGAGAATAATGTTGGAAAAAATGGCCAATTACCGCAAAATACCACTTTCAGAACGGAGGTTCCCGGCTCAGACATACACCAGATTTGAAAAAGACGTTGTGATTCATGTTCTCCATAGGTAGTAGAATCAGAAAAACATCATGGTTTCAAGATTCTCTCCTTGCCTTAAGAGAGATCCAGAGAATAATGTTGGAAAAAACGGCCAATTACCGCGAAATACCACTTTCAGAACGGATGTTCCCGGCTCAGACAAACACCAGATTTGAAAAAGACGTCGTGATTCTTGTTCTCCCTAGGTAGTAGAATCAGAAAAACATCATGGTTTCAAGATTCTCTCCTTGCCTTAAGAGAGATCCAGAGAATAATGTTGGAAAAAACGGCCTATTACCGCATTTGCTCAAAAGGCCTATTGTATTGACGGTGAAACTCCACTTTCAGAACGGAGCTTCCCGGCCAAGACAAACACCAGATTTGA
The DNA here is from genome assembly GCA_030867105.1 of Liasis olivaceus. NCBI lineage: Eukaryota > Metazoa > Chordata > Lepidosauria > Squamata > Pythonidae > Liasis > Liasis olivaceus. The sequence continues at coordinate 61,465,110 of CM061354.1, forward strand.
AAAAGACGTCGTGATTCTTGTTCTCCCTAGGTAGTAGAATCAGAAAAACATCATGGTTTCAAGATTCTCTCCTTCCCTTAAGAGAGATCCAGAGAATATTGTTGGAAATAAAGGCCTACTACCGCGAAATACCACTTACAGAACTGAGGTTCCCGGCCCAGACACACACCAGATTTGAAAAAAACGTCGTGATTCATGTTCTCCCTAGGTAGTAGAATCAGAAAAACATCATGGTTTCAAGATTCTCTCCTTGCCTTAAGAGAGATCCATGGAATGATGTTGCAAAAACGGCCAATTACCACGAAATACCACTTACAGAATTGAGGTTCCCGGCCCAGACACACACCAGATTTGAAAAAGACCTCGTGATTCCTGTTCTCCCTAGGTAGTAGAATCAGAAAAACATCATGGTTTCAAGATTCTCTCCCTCCCTTAAGAGAGATCCAGAGAATATTGTTGCTAATAAAGGCCTACTACCGCGAAATACCACTTACAGAACTGAGGTTCCCGACCCAGACACATACCAGATTTGAAAAAAACGTCGTGATTCATGTTCTCCCTATGTAGTAGAATCAGAAAAACATCATGGTTTCAAGATTCTCTCCTTGCCTTAAGAGAGATGCATAGAATGATGTTGCAAAAACGGCCAATTACCACGAAATACCACTTACAGAATTGAGGTTCCCGGCCCAGACACACACCAGATTTGAAAAAGACGTCGTGATTCATGTTCTCCCTAGGTAGTAGAATTAGAAAAACATCATGGTTTCAAGATTCTCCCCTTGCCTTAAGAGAGATCCAGAGAATAATGTTGGAAAAAACGGCCTATTACCGCATTTGCTCAAAAGGCCTATTGTATTGACGGTGATACTCCTCTTTCATAACTCAGGTTCCCGGCCAAGACAAACACCAGATTTGAAAAAGACGTTGTGATTCATGTTCTCCCTAGGTAGTAGAAGCAGAAAAACATCATGGTTTCAAGATTCTCCCCTTGCCTTAAGAGAGATCCAGAGAATAATGTTGGAAAAAACGGCCAATTACCGCGAAATACCAGTTTCAGAACGGATGTTCCCGGGTCAGACAAACACCAGATTTGAAAAAGACGTCGTGATTCTTGTTCTCCCTAGGTAGTAGAATCAGAAAAACATCATGGTTTCAAGATTCTCTCCTTGCCTTAAGAGAGATCCAGAGAATAATGTTGGAAAAAACGGCCTATTACCGCATTTGCTCAAAAGGCCTATTGTATTGACGGTGAAACTCCACTTTCAGAACGGAGCTTCCCGGCCAAGACAAACACCAGATTTGAAAAAGACGTCGTGATTCTTGTTCTCCCTAGGTAGTAGAATCAGAAAAACATCATGGTTTCAAGATTCTCTCCTTCCCTTAAGAGAGATCCAGAGAATATTGTTGGAAATAAAGGCCTACTACCGCGAAATACCACTTACAGAACTGAGGTTCCCGGCCCAGACACACACCAGATTTGAAAAAAACGTCGTGATTCATGTTCTCCCTAGGTAGTAGAATCAGAAAAACATCATGGTTTCAAGATTCTCTCCTTGCCTTAAGAGAGATCCATGGAATGATGTTGCAAAAACGGCCAATTACCACGAAATACCACTTACAGAATTGAGGTTCCCGGCCCAGACACACACCAGATTTGAAAAAGACCTCGTGATTCCTGTTCTCCCGAGGTAGTAGAATCAGAAAAACATCATGGTTTCAAGATTCTCTCCCTCCCTTAAGAGAGATCCAGAGAATATTGTTGCTAATAAAGGCCTACTACCGCGAAATACCACTTACAGAACTGAGGTTCCCGACCCAGACACATACCAGATTTGAAAAAAACGTCGTGATTCATGTTCTCCCTATGTAGTAGAATCAGAAAAACATCATGGTTTCAAGATTCTCTCCTTGCCTTAAGAGAGATGCATAGAATGATGTTGCAAAAACGGCCAATTACCACGAAATACCACTTACAGAATTGAGGTTCCCGGCCCAGACACACACCAGATTTGAAAAAGACGTCGTGATTCATGTTCTCCCTAGGTAGTAGAATTAGAAAAACATCATGGTTTCAAGATTCTCCCCTTGCCTTAAGAGAGATCCAGAGAATAATGTTGGAAAAAACGGCCTATTACCGCATTTGCTCAAAAGGCCTATTGTATTGACGGTGATACTCCTCTTTCATAACTCAGGTTCCCGGCCAAGACAAACACCAGATTTGAAAAAGACGTTGTGATTCATGCTCTCCCTAGGTAGTAGAATCAGAAAACCATCATGGTTTCAAGATTCTCTCCTTGCCTTAAGAGAGATCCAGAGAATAATGTTGGAAAAAATGGCCAATTACCGCAAAATACCACTTTCAGAACGGAGGTTCCCGGCTCAGACATACACCAGATTTGAAAAAGACGTTGTGATTCATGTTCTCCATAGGTAGTAGAATCAGAAAAACATCATGGTTTCAAGATTCTCTCCTTGCCTTAAGAGAGATCCAGAGAATAATGTTGGAAAAAACGGCCAATTACCGCGAAATACCACTTTCAGAACGGAGGTTCCCGGCTCAGACATACACCAGATTTGAAAAAGACGTTGTGATTCATGTTCTCCATAGGTAGTAGAATCAGAAAAACATCATGGTTTCAAGATTCTCTCCTTGCCTTAAGAGAGATCCAGAGAATAATGTTGGAAAAAATGGCCAATTACCGCAAAATACCACTTTCAGAACGGAGGTTCCCGGCTCAGACATACACCACATTTGAAAAAGACGTCGTGATTCTTGTTCTCCCTAGGTAGTAGAATCAGAAAAACATCATGGTTTCAAGATTCTCTCCTTCCCTTAAGAGAGATCCAGAGAATAATTTTATAAATAAAGGCCTACTACCGCGAAATACCACTTACAGAACTGAGGTTCCCAGCCCAGACACACACCAGATTTGAAAAAAACGTCTTGATTCATGTTCTCCCTAGATGGTAGAATCGGAAAAACATCATATTTTCAAGCTTCTCTCCTTGCCTTAAGAGAGATGCATAGAATGATGTTGCAAAAACGGCCAATTACCACGAAATACCACTTACAGAATTGAGGTTCCCGGCCCAGACACACACCAGATTTGAACAAGACGTCGTGATTCATGTTCTCCCTAGGTAGTAGAATTAGAAAAACATCATGGTTTCAAGATTCTCCCCTTGCCTTAAGAGAGATCCAGAGAATAATGTTGGAAAAAACGGCCTATTACCGCATTTGCTCAAAAGGCCTATTGTATTGACGGTGATACTCCTCTTTCATAACTCAGGTTCCCGGCCAAGACAAACACCAGATTTGAAAAAGACGTTGTGATTCATGCTCTCCCTAGGTAGTAGAATCAGAAAACCATCATGGTTTCAAGATTCTCTCCTTGCCTTAAGAGAGATCCAGAGAATAATGTTGGAAAAAATGGCCAATTACCGCAAAATACCACTTTCAGAACGGAGGTTCCCGGCTCAGACATACACCAGATTTGAAAAAGACGTTGTGATTCATGTTCTCCATAGGTAGTAGAATCAGAAAAACATCATGGTTTCAAGATTCTCTCCTTGCCTTAAGAGAGATCCAGAGAATAATGTTGGAAAAAACGGCCAATTACCGCGAAATACCACTTTCAGAACGGATGTTCCCGGCTCAGACAAACACCAGATTTGAAAAAGACGTCGTGATTCTTGTTCTCCCTAGGTAGTAGAATCAGAAAAACATCATGGTTTCAAGATTCTCTCCTTGCCTTAAGAGAGATCCAGAGAATAATGTTGGAAAAAACGGCCTATTACCGCATTTGCTCAAAAGGCCTATTGTATTGACGGTGAAACTCCACTTTCAGAACGGAGCTTCCCGGCCAAGACAAACACCAGATTTGAAAAAGACGTCGTGATTCTTGTTCTCCCTAGGTAGTAGAATCAGAAAAACATCATGGTTTCAAGATTCTCTCCTTCCCTTAAGAGAGATCCAGAGAATATTGTTGGAAATAAAGGCCTACTACCGCGAAATACCACTTACAGAACTGAGGTTCCCGGCCCAGACACACACCAGATTTGAAAAAAACGTCGTGATTCATGTTCTCCCTAGGTAGTAGAATCAGAAAAACATCATGGTTTCAAGATTCTCTCCTTGCCTTAAGAGAGATCCATGGAATGATGTTGCAAAAACGGCCAATTACCACGAAATACCACTTACAGAATTGAGGTTCCCGGCCCAGACACACACCAGATTTGAAAAAGACCTCGTGATTCCTGTTCTCCCTAGGTAGTAGAATCAGAAAAACATCATGGTTTCAAGATTCTCTCCCTCCCTTAAGAGAGATCCAGAGAATATTGTTGCTAATAAAGGCCTACTACCGCGAAATACCACTTACAGAACTGAGGTTCCCGACCCAGACACATACCAGATTTGAAAAAAACGTCGTGATTCATGTTCTCCCTATGTAGTAGAATCAGAAAAACATCATGGTTTCAAGATTCTCTCCTTGCCTTAAGAGAGATGCATAGAATGATGTTGCAAAAACGGCCAATTACCACGAAATACCACTTACAGAATTGAGGTTCCCGGCCCAGACACACACCAGATTTGAAAAAGACGTCGTGATTCATGTTCTCCCTAGGTAGTAGAATTAGAAAAACATCATGGTTTCAAGATTCTCCCCTTGCCTTAAGAGAGATCCAGAGAATAATGTTGGAAAAAACGGCCTATTACCGCATTTGCTCAAAAGGCCTATTGTATTGACGGTGATACTCCTCTTTCATAACTCAGGTTCCCGGCCAAGACAAACACCAGATTTGAAAAAGACGTTGTGATTCATGCTCTCCCTAGGTAGTAGAATCAGAAAACCATCATGGTTTCAAGATTCTCTCCTTGCCTTAAGAGAGATCCAGAGAATAATGTTGGAAAAAATGGCCAATTACCGCAAAATACCACTTTCAGAACGGACGTTCCCGGCTCAGACATACACCAGATTTGAAAAAGACGTTGTGATTCATGTTCTCCATAGGTAGTAGAATCAGAAAAACATCATGGTTTCAAGATTCTCTCCTTGCCTTAAGAGAGATCCAGAGAATAATGTTGGAAAAAACGGCCAATTACCGCGAAATACCACTTTCAGAACGGATGTTCCCGGCTCAGACAAACACCAGATTTGAAAAAGACGTCGTGATTCTTGTTCTCCCTAGGTAGTAGAATCAGAAAAACATCATGGTTTCAAGATTCTCTCCTTGCCTTAAGAGAGATCCAGAGAATAATGTTGGAAAAAACGGCCTATTACCGCATTTGCTCAAAAGGCCTATTGTATTGACGGTGAAACTCCACTTTCAAAACGGAGCTTCCCGGCCAAGACAAACACCAGATTTGAAAAAGACGTCGTGATTCTTGTTCTCCCTAGGTAGTAGAATCAGAAAAACATCATGGTTTCAAGATTCTCTCCTTCCCTTAAGAGAGATCCAGAGAATATTGTTGGAAATAAAGGCCTACTACCGCGAAATACCACTTACAGAACTGAGGTTCCCGGCCCAGACACACACCAGATTTGAAAAAAACGTCGTGATTCATGTTCTCCCTAGGTAGTAGAATCAGAAAAACATCATGGTTTCAAGATTCTCTCCTTGCCTTAAGAGAGATCCATGGAATGATGTTGCAAAAACGGCCAATTACCACGAAATACCACATACAGAATTGAGGTTCCCGGCCCAGACACACACCAGATTTGAAAAAGACGTCGTGATTCATGTTCTCCCTAGGTAGTAGAATCAGAAAAACATCATGGTTTCAAGATTCTCCCCTTGCCTTAGAGAGATCCAGAGAATAATGTTGGAAAAAACGGCCTATTACCGCATTTGCTCAAAAGGCTTATTGTATTGACGGTGATACTCCTCTTTCATAACTCAGGTTCCCGGCCAAGACAAACACCAGATTTGAAAAAGACGTTGTGATTCATGCTCTCCCTAGGTAGTAGAATCAGAAAACCATCATGGTTTCAAGATTCTCTCCTTGCCTTAAGAGAGATCCAGAGAATAATGTTGGAAAAAATGGCCAATTACCGCAAAATACCACTTTCAGAACGGAGGTTCCCGGCTCAGACATACACCAGATTTGAAAAAGACGTTGTGATTCATGTTCTCCATAGGTAGTAGAATCAGAAAAACATCATGGTTTCAATATTCTCTCCTTGCCTTAAGAGAGATCCAGAGAATAATGTTGGAAAAAACGGCCAATTACCGCGAAATACCACTTTCAGAACGGAGGTTCCCGGCTCAGACATACACCAGATTTGAAAAAGACGTTGTGATTCATGTTCTCCATAGGTAGTAGAATCAGAAAAACATCATGGTTTCAAGATTCTCTCCTTGCCTTAAGAGAGATCCAGAGAATAATGTTGGAAAAAATGGCCAATTACCGCAAAATACCACTTTCAGAACGGAGGTTCCCGGCTCAGACATACACCACATTTGAAAAAGACGTCGTGATTCTTGTTCTCCCTAGGTAGTAGAATCAGAAAAACATCATGGTTTCAAGATTCTCTCCTTCCCTTAAGAGAGATCCAGAGAATAATTTTATAAATAAAGGCCTACTACCGCGAAATACCACTTACAGAACTGAGGTTCCCAGCCCAGACACACACCAGATTTGAAAAAAACGTCTTGATTCATGTTCTCCCTAGATGGTAGAATCGGAAAAACATCATATTTTCAAGCTTCTCTCCTTGCCTTAAGAGAGATGCATAGAATGATGTTGCAAAAACGGCCAATTACCACGAAATACCACTTACAGAATTGAGGTTCCCGGCCCAGACACACACCAGATTTGAACAAGACGTCGTGATTCATGTTCTCCCTAGGTAGTAGAATTAGAAAAACATCATGGTTTCAAGATTCTCCCCTTGCCTTAAGAGAGATCCAGAGAATAATGTTGGAAAAAACGGCCTATTACCGCATTTGCTCAAAAGGCCTATTGTATTGACGGTGATACTCCTCTTTCATAACTCAGGTTCCCGGCCAAGACAAACACCAGATTTGAAAAAGACGTTGTGATTCATGCTCTCCCTAGGTAGTAGAATCAGAAAACCATCATGGTTTCAAGATTCTCTCCTTGCCTTAAGAGAGATCCAGAGAATAATGTTGGAAAAAATGGCCAATTACCGCAAAATACCACTTTCAGAACGGACGTTCCCGGCTCAGACATACACCAGATTTGAAAAAGACGTTGTGATTCATGTTCTCCATAGGTAGTAGAATCAGAAAAACATCATGGTTTCAAGATTCTCTCCTTGCCTTAAGAGAGATCCAGAGAATAATGTTGGAAAAAACGGCCAATTACCGCGAAATACCACTTTCAGAACGGATGTTCCCGGCTCAGACAAACACCAGATTTGAAAAAGACGTCGTGATTCTTGTTCTCCCTAGGTAGTAGAATCAGAAAAACATCATGGTTTCAAGATTCTCTCCTTGCCTTAAGAGAGATCCAGAGAATAATGTTGGAAAAAACGGCCTATTACCGCATTTGCTCAAAAGGCCTATTGTATTGACGGTGAAACTCCACTTTCAAAACGGAGCTTCCCGGCCAAGACAAACACCAGATTTGAAAAAGACGTCGTGATTCTTGTTCTCCCTAGGTAGTAGAATCAGAAAAACATCATGGTTTCAAGATTCTCTCCTTCCCTTAAGAGAGATCCAGAGAATATTGTTGGAAATAAAGGCCTACTACCGCGAAATACCGCTTACAGAACTGAGGTTCCCGGCCCAGACACACACCAGATTTGAAAAAAACGTCGTGATTCATGTTCTCCCTAGGTAGTAGAATCAGAAAAACATCATGGTTTCAAGATTCTCTCCTTGCCTTAAGAGAGATCCATGGAATGATGTTGCAAAAACGGCCAATTACCACGAAATACCACATACAGAATTGAGGTTCCCGGCCCAGACACACACCAGATTTGAAAAAGACGTCGTGATTCATGTTCTCCCTAGGTAGTAGAATCAGAAAAACATCATGGTTTCAAGATTCTCCCCTTGCCTTAGAGAGATCCAGAGAATAATGTTGGAAAAAACGGCCTATTACCGCATTTGCTCAAAAGGCCTATTGTATTGACTGTGAGACTCCACTTTCATAACGGAGGTTCCCGGCCAAGACAAACACCAGATTTGAAAAAGACGTTGTGATTCATGTTCTCCCTAGGTAGTAGAATCAGAAAAACATCATGGTTTCAAGATTCTATCATTGCTTTAAGAGAGATCCAGAGAATAATGTTGGAAAAAACGGCCAATTACCGCGAAATACCACTTTCAGAACGGAGGTTCCCGGGTCAGACATACACCACATTTGAAAAAGACGTCGTGATTCTTGTTCTCCCTAGGTAGTAGAATCAGAAAAACATCATGGTTTCAAGATTCTCTCCTTGCCTTAAGAGAGATCCAGAGAATAATGTTGGAAAAAACGGCCAATTACCGCGAAATACCACTTTCAGAACGGAGGTTCCCGGCTTAGACAAACACCAGATTTGAAAAAAACGTCGTGATTCTTGTTCTCCCTAGGTAGTAGAATCAGAAAAACATCATGGTTTCAAGATTCTCTCCTTCCCTTAAGAGAGATCCAGAGAATATTGTTGCTAATAAAGGCCTACTACCGCGAAATACCACTTACAGAACTGAGGTTCCCGACCCAGACACACACCAGATTTCAAAAAAACGTCGTGATTCATGTTCTCCCTATGTAGTAGAATCAGAAAAACATCATGGTTTCAAGATTCTCTCCTTGCCTTAAGAGAGATTCTTAGAATGATGTTGCAAAAACGGCCAATTACCACGAAATACCACTTACAGAATTGAGGTTCCCGGCCCAGACACACACAGCAGATTTGAACAAGACGTCGTGATTCATGTTCTCCCTAGGTAGTAGAATTAGAAAAACATCATGGTTTCAAGATTCTCCCCTTGCCTTAAGAGAGATCCAGAGAATAATGTTGGAAAAAACGGCCTATTACCGCATTTGCTCAAAAGGCCTATTGTATTGACGGTGATACTCCTCTTTCATAACTCAGGTTCCCGGCCAAGACAAACACCAGATTTGAAAAAGACGTTGTGATTCATGCTCTCCCTAGGTAGTAGAATCAGAAAACCATCATGGTTTCAAGATTCTCTCCTTGCCTTAAGAGATATCCAGAGAATAATGTTGGAAAAAACGGCCTATTACCGCAAAATACCACTTTCAGAACGGAGGTTCCCGGCTCAGACATACACCAGATTTGAAAAAGACGTTGTGATTCATGTTCTCCATAGGTAGTAGAATCAGAAAAACATCATGGTTTCAAGATTCTCTCCTTGCCTTAAGAGAGATCCAGAGAATAATTTTGGAAAAAACGGCCAATTACCGCAAAATACCACTTTCAGAACGGAGCTTCCCGGCTCAGACATACACCAGATTTGAAAAAGACGTTGTGATTCATGTTCTCCATAGGTAGTAGAATCAGAAAAACATCATGGTTTCAAGATTCTCTCCTTGCCTTAAGAGAGATCCAGAGAATAATGTTGGAAAAACGGCCTATTACCGCATTTGCTCAAAAGGCCTATTGCATTGACTGTGATACTCCTCTTTCATAACTCAGGTTCCCGGCCAAGACAAACACCAGATTTGAAAAAGACGTTGTGATTCATGCTCTCCCTAGGTAGTAGAATCAGAAAACCATCATGGTTTCAAGATTCTCTCCTTGCCTTAAGAGAGATCCAGAGAATAATGTTGGAAAAAACGGCCTATTACCGCATTTGCTCAAAAGGCCTATTGTATTGACGGTGAAACTCCACTTTCAAAACGGAGCTTCCCGGCCAAGACAAACACCAGATTTGAAAAAGACGTCGTGATTCTTGTTCTCCCTAGGTAGTAGAATCAGAAAAACATCATGGTTTCAAGATTCTCTCCTTCCCTTAAGAGAGATCCAGAGAATATTGTTGGAAATAAAGGCCTACTACCGCGAAATACCACTTACAGAACTGAGGTTCCCGGCCCAGACACACACCAGATTTGAAAAAAACGTCGTGATTCATGTTCTCCCTAGGTAGTAGAATCAGAAAAACATCATGGTTTCAAGATTCTCTCCTTGCCTTAAGAGAGATCCATGGAATGATGTTGCAAAAACGGCCAATTACCACGAAATACCACATACAGAATTGAGGTTCCCGGCCCAGACACACACCAGATTTGAAAAAGACGTCGTGATTCATGTTCTCCCTAGGTAGTAGAATCAGAAAAACATCATGGTTTCAAGATTCTCCCCTTGCCTTAGAGAGATCCAGAGAATAATGTTGGAAAAAACGGCCTATTACCGCATTTGCTCAAAAGGCCTATTGTATTGACGGTGATACTCCTCTTTCATAACTCAGGTTCCCGGCCAAGACAAACACCAGATTTGAAAAAGACGTTGTGATTCATGCTCTCCCTAGGTAGTAGAATCAGAAAACCATCATGGTTTCAAGATTCTCTCCTTGCCTTAAGAGAGATCCAGAGAATAATGTTGGAAAAAATGGCCAATTACCGCAAAATACCACTTTCAGAACGGAGGTTCCCGGCTCAGACATACACCAGATTTGAAAAAGACGTTGTGATTCATGTTCTCCATAGGTAGTAGAATCAGAAAAACATCATGGTTTCAAGATTCTCTCCTTGCCTTAAGAGAGATCCAGAGAATAATGTTGGAAAAAACGGCCAATTACCGCGAAATACCACTTTCAGAACGGAGGTTCCCGGCTCAGACATACACCAGATTTGAAAAAGACGTTGTGATTCATGTTCTCCATAGGTAGTAGAATCAGAAAAACATCATGGTTTCAAGATTCTCTCCTTGCCTTAAGAGAGATCCAGAGAATAATGTTGGAAAAAATGGCCAATTACCGCAAAATACCACTTTCAGAACGGAGGTTCCCGGCTCAGACATACACCACATTTGAAAAAGACGTCGTGATTCTTGTTCTCCCTAGGTAGTAGAATCAGAAAAACATCATGGTTTCAAGATTCTCTCCTTCCCTTAAGAGAGATCCAGAGAATAATTTTATAAATAAAGGCCTACTACCGCGAAATACCACTTACAGAACTGAGGTTCCCAGCCCAGACACACACCAGATTTGAAAAAAACGTCTTGATTCATGTTCTCCCTAGATGGTAGAATCGGAAAAACATCATATTTTCAAGCTTCTCTCCTTGCCTTAAGAGAGATGCATAGAATGATGTTGCAAAAACGGCCAATTACCACGAAATACCACTTACAGAATTGAGGTTCCCGGCCCAGACACACACCAGATTTGAACAAGACGTCGTGATTCATGTTCTCCCTAGGTAGTAGAATTAGAAAAACATCATGGTTTCAAGATTCTCCCCTTGCCTTAAGAGAGATCCAGAGAATAATGTTGGAAAAAACGGCCTATTACCGCATTTGCTCAAAAGGCCTATTGTATTGACGGTGATACTCCTCTTTCATAACTCAGGTTCCCGGCCAAGACAAACACCAGATTTGAAAAAGACGTTGTGATTCATGCTCTCCCTAGGTAGTAGAATCAGAAAACCATCATGGTTTCAAGATTCTCTCCTTGCCTTAAGAGAGATCCAGAGAATAATGTTGGAAAAAATGGCCAATTACCGCAAAATACCACTTTCAGAACGGACGTTCCCGGCTCAGACATACACCAGATTTGAAAAAGACGTTGTGATTCATGTTCTCCATAGGTAGTAGAATCAGAAAAACATCATGGTTTCAAGATTCTCTCCTTGCCTTAAGAGAGATCCAGAGAATAATGTTGGAAAAAACGGCCAATTACCGCGAAATACCACTTTCAGAACGGATGTTCCCGGCTCAGACAAACACCAGATTTGAAAAAGACGTCGTGATTCTTGTTCTCCCTAGGTAGTAGAATCAGAAAAACATCATGGTTTCAAGATTCTCTCCTTGCCTTAAGAGAGATCCAGAGAATAATGTTGGAAAAAACGGCCTATTACCGCATTTGCTCAAAAGGCCTATTGTATTGACGGTGAAACTCCACTTTCAAAACGGAGCTTCCCGGCCAAGACAAACACCAGATTTGAAAAAGACGTCGTGATTCTTGTTCTCCCTAGGTAGTAGAATCAGAAAAACATCATGGTTTCAAGATTCTCTCCTTCCCTTAAGAGAGATCCAGAGAATATTGTTGGAAATAAAGGCCTACTACCGCGAAATACCGCTTACAGAACTGAGGTTCCCGGCCCAGACACACACCAGATTTGAAAAAAACGTCGTGATTCATGTTCTCCCTAGGTAGTAGAATCAGAAAAACATCATGGTTTCAAGATTCTCTCCTTGCCTTAAGAGAGATCCATGGAATGATGTTGCAAAAACGGCCAATTACCACGAAATACCACATACAGAATTGAGGTTCCCGGCCCAGACACACACCAGATTTGAAAAAGACGTCGTGATTCATGTTCTCCCTAGGTAGTAGAATCAGAAAAACATCATGGTTTCAAGATTCTCCCCTTGCCTTAGAGAGATCCAGAGAATAATGTTGGAAAAAACGGCCTATTACCGCATTTGCTCAAAAGGCCTATTGTATTGACTGTGAGACTCCACTTTCATAACGGAGGTTCCCGGCCAAGACAAACACCAGATTTGAAAAAGACGTTGTGATTCATGTTCTCCCTAGGTAGTAGAATCAGAAAAACATCATGGTTTCAAGATTCTATCATTGCTTTAAGAGAGATCCAGAGAATAATGTTGGAAAAAACGGCCAATTACCGCGAAATACCACTTTCAGAACGGAGGTTCCCGGGTCAGACATACACCACATTTGAAAAAGACGTCGTGATTCTTGTTCTCCCTAGGTAGTAGAATCAGAAAAACATCATGGTTTCAAGATTCTCTCCTTGCCTTAAGAGAGATCCAGAGAATAATGTTGGAAAAAACGGCCAATTACCGCGAAATACCACTTTCAGAACGGAGGTTCCCGGCTTAGACAAACACCAGATTTGAAAAAAACGTCGTGATTCTTGTTCTCCCTAGGTAGTAGAATCAGAAAAACATCATGGTTTCAAGATTCTCTCCTTCCCTTAAGAGAGATCCAGAGAATATTGTTGCTAATAAAGGCCTACTACCGCGAAATACCACTTACAGAACTGAGGTTCCCGACCCAGACACACACCAGATTTCAAAAAAACGTCGTGATTCATGTTCTCCCTATGTAGTAGAATCAGAAAAACATCATGGTTTCAAGATTCTCTCCTTGCCTTAAGAGAGATTCTTAGAATGATGTTGCAAAAACGGCCAATTACCACGAAATACCACTTACAGAATTGAGGTTCCCGGCCCAGACACACACAGCAGATTTGAACAAGACGTCGTGATTCCTGTTCTCCCTAGGTAGTAGAATCAGAAAAACATCATGGTTTCAAGATTCTCCCCTTGCCTTAAGAGAGATCCAGAGAATAATGTTGGAAAAAACGGCCTATTACCGCATTTGCTCAAAAGGCCTATTGTATTGACGGTGATACTCCTCTTTCATAACTCAGGTTCCCGGCCAAGACAAACACCAGATTTGAAAAAGACGTTGTGATTCATGCTCTCCCTAGGTAGTAGAATCAGAAAACCATCATGGTTTCAAGATTCTCTCCTTGCCTTAAGAGATATCCAGAGAATAATGTTGGAAAAAACGGCCTATTACCGCAAAATACCACTTTCAGAACGGAGGTTCCCGGCTCAGACATACACCAGATTTGAAAAAGACGTTGTGATTCATGTTCTCCATAGGTAGTAGAATCAGAAAAACATCATGGTTTCAAGATTCTCTCCTTGCCTTAAGAGAGATCCAGAGAATAATTTTGGAAAAAACGGCCAATTACCGCAAAATACCACTTTCAGAACGGAGCTTCCCGGCTCAGACATACACCAGATTTGAAAAAGACGTTGTGATTCATGTTCTCCATAGGTAGTAGAATCAGAAAAACATCATGGTTTCAAGATTCTCTCCTTGCCTTAAGAGAGATCCAGAGAATAATGTTGGAAAAACGGCCTATTACCGCATTTGCTCAAAAGGCCTATTGCATTGACTGTGATACTCCTCTTTCATAACTCAGGTTCCCGGCCAAGACAAACACCAGATTTGAAAAAGACGTTGTGATTCATGCTCTCCCTAGGTAGTAGAATCAGAAAACCATCATGGTTTCAAGATTCTCTCCTTGCCTTAAGAGAGATCCAGAGAATAATGTTGGAAAAAACGGCCTATTACCGCATTTGCTCAAAAGGCCTATTGTATTGACGGTGAAACTCCACTTTCAAAACGGAGCTTCCCGGCCAAGACAAACACCAGATTTGAAAAAGACGTCGTGATTCTTGTTCTCCCTAGGTAGTAGAATCAGAAAAACATCATGGTTTCAAGATTCTCTCCTTCCCTTAAGAGAGATCCAGAGAATATTGTTGGAAATAAAGGCCTACTACCGCGAAATACCACTTACAGAACTGAGGTTCCCGGCCCAGACACACACCAGATTTGAAAAAAACGTCGTGATTCATGTTCTCCCTAGGTAGTAGAATCAGAAAAACATCATGGTTTCAAGATTCTCTCCTTGCCTTAAGAGAGATCCATGGAATGATGTTGCAAAAACGGCCAATTACCACGAAATACCACATACAGAATTGAGGTTCCCGGCCCAGACACACACCAGATTTGAAAAAGACGTCGTGATTCATGTTCTCCCTAGGTAGTAGAATCAGAAAAACATCATGGTTTCAAGATTCTCCCCTTGCCTTAGAGAGATCCAGAGAATAATGTTGGAAAAAACGGCCTATTACCGCATTTGCTCAAAAGGCCTATTGTATTGACGGTGATACTCCTCTTTCATAACTCAGGTTCCCGGCCAAGACAAACACCAGATTTGAAAAAGACGTTGTGATTCATGCTCTCCCTAGGTAGTAGAATCAGAAAACCATCATGGTTTCAAGATTCTCTCCTTGCCTTAAGAGAGATCCAGAGAATAATGTTGGAAAAAATGGCCAATTACCGCAAAATACCACTTTCAGAACGGAGGTTCCCGGCTCAGACATACACCAGATTTGAAAAAGACGTTGTGATTCATGTTCTCCATAGGTAGTAGAATCAGAAAAACATCATGGTTTCAAGATTCTCTCCTTGCCTTAAGAGAGATCCAGAGAATAATGTTGGAAAAAACGGCCAATTACCGCGAAATACCACTTTCAGAACGGAGGTTCCCGGCTCAGACATACACCAGATTTGAAAAAGACGTTGTGATTCATGTTCTCCATAGGTAGTAGAATCAGAAAAACATCATGGTTTCAAGATTCTCTCCTTGCCTTAAGAGAGATCCAGAGAATAATGTTGGAAAAAATGGCCAATTACCGCAAAATACCACTTTCAGAACGGAGGTTCCCGGCTCAGACATACACCACATTTGAAAAAGACGTCGTGATTCTTGTTCTCCCTAGGTAGTAGAATCAGAAAAACATCATGGTTTCAAGATTCTCTCCTTCCCTTAAGAGAGATCCAGAGAATAATTTTATAAATAAAGGCCTACTACCGCGAAATACCACTTACAGAACTGAGGTTCCCAGCCCAGACACACACCAGATTTGAAAAAAACGTCTTGATTCATGTTCTCCCTAGATGGTAGAATCGGAAAAACACCATATTTTCAAGCTTCTCTCCTTGCCTTAAGAGAGATGCATAGAATGATGTTGCAAAAACGGCCAATTACCACGAAATACCACTTACAGAATTGAGGTTCCCGGCCCAGACACACACCAGATTTGAACAAGACGTCGTGATTCATGTTCTCCCTAGGTAGTAGAATTAGAAAAACATCATGGTTTCAAGATTCTCCCCTTGCCTTAAGAGAGATCCAGAGAATAATGTTGGAAAAAACGGCCTATTACCGCATTTGCTCAAAAGGCCTATTGTATTGACGGTGATACTCCTCTTTCATAACTCAGGTTCCCGGCCAAGACAAACACCAGATTTGAAAAAGACGTTGTGATTCATGCTCTCCCTAGGTAGTAGAATCAGAAAACCATCATGGTTTCAAGATTCTCTCCTTGCCTTAAGAGAGATCCAGAGAATAATGTTGGAAAAAATGGCCAATTACCGCAAAATACCACTTTCAGAACGGACGTTCCCGGCTCAGACATACACCAGATTTGAAAAAGACGTTGTGATTCATGTTCTCCATAGGTAGTAGAATCAGAAAAACATCATGGTTTCAAGATTCTCTCCTTGCCTTAAGAGAGATCCAGAGAATAATGTTGGAAAAAACGGCCAATTACCGCGAAATACCACTTTCAGAACGGATGTTCCCGGCTCAGACAAACACCAGATTTGAAAAAGACGTCGTGATTCTTGTTCTCCCTAGGTAGTAGAATCAGAAAAACATCATGGTTTCAAGATTCTCTCCTTGCCTTAAGAGAGATCCAGAGAATAATGTTGGAAAAAACGGCCTATTACCGCATTTGCTCAAAAGGCCTATTGTATTGACGGTGAAACTCCACTTTCAAAACGGAGCTTCCCGGCCAAGACAAACACCAGATTTGAAAAAGACGTCGTGATTCTTGTTCTCCCTAGGTAGTAGAATCAGAAAAACATCATGGTTTCAAGATTCTCTCCTTCCCTTAAGAGAGATCCAGAGAATATTGTTGGAAATAAAGGCCTACTACCGCGAAATACCACTTACAGAACTGAGGTTCCCGGCCCAGACACACACCAGATTTGAAAAAAACGTCGTGATTCATGTTCTCCCTAGGTAGTAGAATCAGAAAAACATCATGGTTTCAAGATTCTCTCCTTGCCTTAAGAGAGATCCATGGAATGATGTTGCAAAAACGGCCAATTACCACGAAATACCACATACAGAATTGAGGTTCCCGGCCCAGACACACACCAGATTTGAAAAAGACGTCGTGATTCATGTTCTCCCTAGGTAGTAGAATCAGAAAAACATCATGGTTTCAAGATTCTCCCCTTGCCTTAGAGAGATCCAGAGAATAATGTTGGAAAAAACGGCCTATTACCGCATTTGCTCAAAAGGCCTATTGTATTGACGGTGATACTCCTCTTTCATAACTCAGGTTCCCGGCCAAGACAAACACCAGATTTGAAAAAGACGTTGTGATTCATGCTCTCCCTAGGTAGTAGAATCAGAAAACCATCATGGTTTCAAGATTCTCTCCTTGCCTTAAGAGAGATCCAGAGAATAATGTTGGAAAAAATGGCCAATTACCGCAAAATACCACTTTCAGAACGGAGGTTCCCGGCTCAGACATACACCAGATTTGAAAAAGACGTTGTGATTCATGTTCTCCATAGGTAGTAGAATCAGAAAAACATCATGGTTTCAAGATTCTCTCCTTGCCTTAAGAGAGATCCAGAGAATAATGTTGGAAAAAACGGCCAATTACCGCGAAATACCACTTTCAGAACGGAGGTTCCCGGCTCAGACATACACCAGATTTGAAAAAGACGTTGTGATTCATGTTCTCCATAGGTAGTAGAATCAGAAAAACATCATGGTTTCAAGATTCTCTCCTTGCCTTAAGAGAGATCCAGAGAATAATGTTGGAAAAAATGGCCAATTACCGCAAAATACCACTTTCAGAACGGAGGTTCCCGGCTCAGACATACACCACATTTGAAAAAGACGTCGTGATTCTTGTTCTCCCTAGGTAGTAGAATCAGAAAAACATCATGGTTTCAAGATTCTCTCCTTCCCTTAAGAGAGATCCAGAGAATAATTTTATAAATAAAGGCCTACTACCGCGAAATACCACTTACAGAACTGAGGTTCCCAGCCCAGACACATACCAGATTTGAAAAAAACGTCTTGATTCATGTTCTCCCTAGATGGTAGAATCGGAAAAACATCATATTTTCAAGCTTCTCTCCTTGCCTTAAGAGAGATGCATAGAATGATGTTGCAAAAACGGCCAATTACCACGAAATACCACTTACAGAATTGAGGTTCCCGGCCCAGACACACACCAGATTTGAACAAGACGTCGTGATTCATGTTCTCCCTAGGTAGTAGAATTAGAAAAACATCATGGTTTCAAGATTCTCCCCTTGCCTTAAGAGAGATCCAGAGAATAATGTTGGAAAAAACGGCCTATTACCGCATTTGCTCAAAAGGCCTATTGTATTGACGGTGATACTCCTCTTTCATAACTCAGGTTCCCGGCCAAGACAAACACCAGATTTGAAAAAGACGTTGTGATTCATGCTCTCCCTAGGTAGTAGAATCAGAAAACCATCATGGTTTCAAGATTCTCTCCTTGCCTTAAGAGAGATCCAGAGAATAATGTTGGAAAAAATGGCCAATTACCGCAAAATACCACTTTCAGAACGGAGGTTCCCGGCTCAGACATACACCAGATTTGAAAAAGACGTTGTGATTCATGTTCTCCATAGGTAGTAGAATCAGAAAAACATCATGGTTTCAAGATTCTCTCCTTGCCTTAAGAGAGATCCAGAGAATAATGTTGGAAAAAACGGCCAATTACCGCGAAATACCACTTTCAGAACGGATGTTCCCGGCTCAGACAAACACCAGATTTGAAAAAGACGTCGTGATTCTTGTTCTCCCTAGGTAGTAGAATCAGAAAAACATCATGGTTTCAAGATTCTCTCCTTGCCTTAAGAGAGATCCAGAGAATAATGTTGGAAAAAACGGCCTATTACCGCATTTGCTCAAAAGGCCTATTGTATTGACGGTGAAACTCCACTTTCAGAACGGAGCTTCCCGGCCAAGACAAACACCAGATTTGAAAAAGACGTCGTGATTCTTGTTCTCCCTAGGTAGTAGAATCAGAAAAACATCATGGTTTCAAGATTCTCTCCTTCCCTTAAGAGAGATCCAGAGAATATTGTTGGAAATAAAGGCCTACTACCGCGAAATACCACTTACAGAACTGAGGTTCCCGGCCCAGACACACACCAGATTTGAAAAAAACGTCGTGATTCATGTTCTCCCTAGGTAGTAGAATCAGAAAAACATCATGGTTTCAAGATTCTCTCCTTGCCTTAAGAGAGATCCATGGAATGATGTTGCAAAAACGGCCAATTACCACGAAATACCACTTACAGAATTGAGGTTCCCGGCCCAGACACACACCAGATTTGAAAAAGACCTCGTGATTCCTGTTCTCCCTAGGTAGTAGAATCAGAAAAACATCATGGTTTCAAGATTCTCTCCCTCCCTTAAGAGAGATCCAGAGAATATTGTTGCTAATAAAGGCCTACTACCGCGAAATACCACTTACAGAACTGAGGTTCCCGACCCAGACACATACCAGATTTGAAAAAAACGTCGTGATTCATGTTCTCCCTATGTAGTAGAATCAGAAAAACATCATGGTTTCAAGATTCTCTCCTTGCCTTAAGAGAGATGCATAGAATGATGTTGCAAAAACGGCCAATTACCGCGAAATACCACTTTCAGAACGGAGGTTCCCGGCTTAGACAAACACCAGATTTGAAAAAGACGTCGTGATTCTTGTTCTCCCTAGGTAGTAGAATCAGAAAAACATCATGGTTTCAAGATTCTCTCCTTCCCTTAAGAGAGATCCAGAGAATATTGTTGCTAATAAAGGCCTACTACCGCGAAATACCACTTACAGAACTGAGGTTCCCGACCCAGACACACACCAGATTTCAAAAAAACGTCGTGATTCATGTTCTCCCTATGTAGTAGAATCAGAAAAACATCATGGTTTCAAGATTCTCTCCTTGCCTTAAGAGAGATTCTTAGAATGATGTTGCAAAAACGGCCAATTACCACGAAATACCACTTACAGAATTGAGGTTCCCGGCCCAGACACACACCAGATTTGAACAAAACGTCGTGATTCATGTTCTCCCTAGGTAGTAGAATTAGAAAAACATCATGGTTTCAAGATTCTCCCCTTGCCTTAAGAGAGATCCAGAGAATAATGTTGGAAAAAACGGCCTATTACCGCATTTGCTCAAAAGGCCTATTGTATTGACGGTGATACTCCTCTTTCATAACTCAGGTTCCCGGCCAAGACAAACACCAGATTTGAAAAAGACGTTGTGATTCATGCTCTCCCTAGGTAGTAGAATCAGAAAACCATCATGGTTTCAAGATTCTCTCCTTGCCTTAAGAGAGATCCAGAGAATAATGTTGGAAAAAACGGCCAATTACTGCAAAATACCACTTTCAGAACGGAGGTTCCCGGCTCAGACATACACCAGATTTGAAAAAGACGTTGTGATTCATGTTCTCCATAGGTAGTAGAATCAGAAAAACATCATGGTTTCAAGATTCTCTCCTTGCCTTAAGAGAGATCCAGAGAATAATGTTGGAAAAAACGGCCAATTACCGCGAAATACCACTTTCAGGACGGAGGTTCCCGTCTGAGACAAACACCTGATCTGAAAAAGAAGTCGTGATTCTTGTTCTCCCTAGGTAGTAGAATCAGAAAAACATCATGGTTTCAAGATTCTCTCCTTCCCTTAAGAGAGATCCAGAGAATATTGTTGGAAATAAAGGCCTACTACCGCGAAATACCACTTACAGAACTGAGGTTCCCGGCCCAGACACACACCAGATTTGAAAAAAACGTCGTGATTCATGTTCTCCCAAGGTAGTAGAATCAGAAAAACATCATGGTTTCAAGATTCTCTCCTTGCCTTAAGAGAGATCCATAGAATGATGTTGCAAAAACGGCCAATTACCACGAAATACCACTTACAGAATTGAGGTTCCCGGCCCAGACACACACCAGATTTGAAAAAGACGTCGTGATTCATGTTCTCCCTAGGTAGTAGAATCAGAAAAACATCATGGTTTCAACATTCTCTCCTTGCCTTAAGAGAGATCCAGAGAATAATGTTGGAAAAAACGGCCAATTACCGCGAAATACCACTTTCAGAACGGATGTTCCCGGCTCAGACAAACACCAGATTTGAAAAAGACGTCGTGATTCTTGTTCTCCCTAGGTAGAATCAGAAAAACATCATGGTTTCAAGATTCTCTCCTTGCCTTAAGAGAGATCCAGAGAATAATGTTGGAAAAAACGGCCTATTACCGCATTTGCTCAAAAGGCCTATTGTATTGACGGTGAGACTCCACTTTCAGAACGGAGCTTCCCGGCCAAGACAAACACCAGATTTGAAAAAGACGTCGTGATTCTTGTTCTCCCTAGGTAGTAGAATCAGAAAAACATCATGGTTTCAAGATTCTCTCCTTCCCTTAAGAGAGATCCAGAGAATAATTTTATAAATAAAGGCCTACTACCGCGAAATACCACTTACAGAACTGAGGTTCCCAGCCCAGACACACACCACATTTGAAAAACACGTCTTGATTCATGTTCTCCCTAGATGGTAGAATCGGAAAAACATCATATTTTCAAGCTTCTCTCCTTGCCTTAAGTGAGATCCAGAGAATAATGTTGGAAAAAACGGCCTATTACCGCAAAATACCACTTTCAGAACGGAGGTTCCCGGCTCAGACATACACCTGATTTGAAAAAGACGTTGTGATTCATGTTCTCCATAGGTAGTATAATCAGAAAAACATCATGGTTTCAAGATTCTCTCCTTGCCTTAAGAGAGATCCAGAGAATAATGTTGGAAAAAACGGCCAATTACCGCGAAATACCACTTTCAGAACGGATGTTCCCGGCTCAGACAAACACCAGATTTGAAAAAGACGTCGTGATTCATGTTCTCCCTAGGTAGTAGAATCAGAAAAACATCATGGTTTCAAGATTCTCTCCTTGCCTTAAAGGAGATCCAGAGAATAATGTTGGAAAAAACGGCCTATTACCGCATTTGCTCAAAAGGCCTATTGTATTGACGGTGAAACTCCACTTTCAGAACGTAGCTTCCCGGCCAAGACAAACACCAGATTTGAAAAAGACGTCGTGATTCTTGTTCTCCCTAGGTAGTAGAATCAGAAAAACATCATGGTTTCAAGATTCTCTCCTTGCCTTAAGAAAGATCCAGAGAATAATGTTGGAAAAAACGGCCTATTACCGCGAAATACCACTTTCAGGACGGAGGTTCCCGTCTGAGACAAACACCTGATCTGAAAAAGAAGTCGTGATTCTTGTTCTCTCTAGGTAGTAGAATCAGAAAAACATCATGGTTTCAAGATTCTCTCCTTCCCTTAAGAGAGATCCAGAGAATATTGTTGGAAATAAAGGCCTACTACCGCGAAATACCACTTACAGAACTGAGGTTCCCGGCCCAGACACACACCAGATTTGAAAAAAACGTCGTGATTCATGTTCTCCCTAGGTAGTAGAATCAGAAAAACATCATGGTTTCAAGATTCTCTCCTTGCCTTAAGAGAGATCCAGAGAATAATGTTGGAAAAAACGGCCTATTAACGCATTTGCTCAAAAGGCCTATTGTATTGACTGTGAAACTCCACTTTCATAACGCAGGTTCCCGGCCAAGACAAACACCAGATTTGAAAAAGACGTTGTGATTCATGTTCTCCCTAGCTAGTAGAATCAGAAAAACATCATGGTTTCAAGATTCTATCATTGCTTTAAGAGAGATCCAGAGAATAATGTTGGAAAAAACGGCCAATTACCGCGAAATACCACTTTCAGAACGGAGGTTCCCGGCTCAGACATACACCAGATTTGAAAAAGACGTCGTGATTCTTGTTCTCCCTAGGTAGTAGAATCAGAAAAACATCATGGTTTCAAGATTCTCTCCTTCCCTTAAGAGAGATCCAGAGAATAATTTTATAAATAAAGGCCTACTACCGCGAAATACCACTTACAGAACTGAGGTTCCCAGCCCAGACACACACCAGATTTGAAAAACACGTCTTGATTCATGTTCTCCCTAGATGGTAGAATCAGAAAAACATCATATTTTCAAGCTTCTTTCCTTGCCTTAAGTGAGATCCAAAGAATAATTTTGGAAAAAACGGCGTATTACCGGATATGCTCAAAAGGCCTATTGTGTTGACGGTGAAACTCCACTTTTAGAACTGAAGTTCCCGGCCCCGACAAACACCAGATTTGAAAAAGACGTTGTGATTCTTGTTCTCCCTAGGTAGTAGAATCAGAAAAACATCATGGTTTCAAGATTCTCTCCTTGCCTTAAGAGAGATCCAGAGAATATTGTTGCTAATAAAGGCCTACTACCGCGAAATACCACTTACAGAACTGAGGTTCCCGACCCAGACACACACCAGATTTGAAAAAAACGTCGTGATTCATGTTCTCCCTATGTAGTAGAATCAGAAAAACATCATGGTTTCAAGATTCTCTCCTTGCCTTAAGAGAGATCCATAGAATGATGTTGCAAAAACGGCCAATTACCACGAAATACCACTTAGAGAATTGAGGTTCCCGGCCCAGACACACACCAGATTTGAACAAGACGTCGTGATTCATGTTCTCCCTAGGTAGTAGAATTAGAAAAACATCATAGTTTCAAGATTCTCCCCTTGCCTTAAGAGAGATTCAGAGAATAATGTTGGAAAAAACGGCCTATTACCGCATTTGCTCAAAAGGCCTATTGTATTGACGGTGATACTCCTCTTTCATAACTCAGGTTCCCGGCCAAGACAAACACCAGATTTGAAAAAGACGTTGTGATTAATGCTCTCCCTAGGTAGTAGAATCAGAAAACCATCATGGTTTCAAGATTCTCTCCTTGCCTTAAGAGAGATCCAGAGAATAATGTTGGAAAAAACGGCCAATTACCGCAAAATACCACTTTCAGAACGGAGGTTCCCGGCTCAGACATACACCAGATTTGAAAAAGACGTTGTGATTCATGTTCTCCATAGGTAGTAGAATCAGAAAAACATCATGGTTTCAAGATTCTCTCCTTGCCTTAAGAGAGATCCAGAGAATAATGTTGGAAAAAACGGCCAATTACCGCGAAATACCACTTTCAGAACGGATGTTCCCGGCTCAGACAAACACCAGATTTGAAAAAGACGTCGTGATTCTTGTTCTCCCTAGGTAGAATCAGAAAAACATCATGGTTTCAAGATTCTCTCCTTGCCTTAAGAGAGATCCAGAGAATAATGTTGGAAAAAACGGCCTATTACCGCATTTGCTCAAAAGGCCTATTGTATTGACGGTGAGACTCCACTTTCAGAACGGAGCTTCCCGGCCAAGACAAACACCAGATTTGAAAAAGACGTCGTGATTCTTGTTCTCCCTAGGTAGTAGAATCAGAAAAACATCATGGTTTCAAGATTCTCTCCTTCCCTTAAGAGAGATCCAGAGAATAATTTTATAAATAAAGGCCTACTACCGCGAAATACCACTTACAGAACTGAGGTTCCCAGCCCAGACACACACCACATTTGAAAAACACGTCTTGATTCATGTTCTCCCTAGATGGTAGAATCGGAAAAACATCATATTTTCAAGCTTCTCTCCTTGCCTTAAGTGAGATCCAGAGAATAATGTTGGAAAAAACGGCCTATTACCGCAAAATACCACTTTCAGAACGGAGGTTCCCGGCTCAGACATACACCTGATTTGAAAAAGACGTTGTGATTCATGTTCTCCATAGGTAGTATAATCAGAAAAACATCATGGTTTCAAGATTCTCTCCTTGCCTTAAGAGAGATCCAGAGAATAATGTTGGAAAAAACGGCCAATTACCGCGAAATACCACTTTCAGAACGGATGTTCCCGGCTCAGACAAACACCAGATTTGAAAAAGACGTCGTGATTCATGTTCTCCCTAGGTAGTAGAATCAGAAAAACATCATGGTTTCAAGATTCTCTCCTTGCCTTAAAGGAGATCCAGAGAATAATGTTGGAAAAAACGGCCTATTACCGCATTTGCTCAAAAGGCCTATTGTATTGACGGTGAAACTCCACTTTCAGAACGTAGCTTCCCGGCCAAGACAAACACCAGATTTGAAAAAGACGTCGTGATTCTTGTTCTCCCTAGGTAGTAGAATCAGAAAAACATCATGGTTTCAAGATTCTCTCCTTGCCTTAAGAAAGATCCAGAGAATAATGTTGGAAAAAACGGCCTATTACCGCGAAATACCACTTTCAGGACGGAGGTTCCCGTCTGAGACAAACACCTGATCTGAAAAAGAAGTCGTGATTCTTGTTCTCTCTAGGTAGTAGAATCAGAAAAACATCATGGTTTCAAGATTCTCTCCTTCCCTTAAGAGAGATCCAGAGAATATTGTTGGAAATAAAGGCCTACTACCGCGAAATACCACTTACAGAACTGAGGTTCCCGGCCCAGACACACACCAGATTTGAAAAAAACGTCGTGATTCATGTTCTCCCTAGGTAGTAGAATCAGAAAAACATCATGGTTTCAAGATTCTCTCCTTGCCTTAAGAGAGATCCAGAGAATAATGTTGGAAAAAACGGCCTATTAACGCATTTGCTCAAAAGGCCTATTGTATTGACTGTGAAACTCCACTTTCATAACGCAGGTTCCCGGCCAAGACAAACACCAGATTTGAAAAAGACGTTGTGATTCATGTTCTCCCTAGCTAGTAGAATCAGAAAAACATCATGGTTTCAAGATTCTATCATTGCTTTAAGAGAGATCCAGAGAATAATGTTGGAAAAAACGGCCAATTACCGCGAAATACCACTTTCAGAACGGAGGTTCCCGGCTCAGACATACACCAGATTTGAAAAAGACGTCGTGATTCTTGTTCTCCCTAGGTAGTAGAATCAGAAAAACATCATGGTTTCAAGATTCTCTCCTTCCCTTAAGAGAGATCCAGAGAATAATTTTATAAATAAAGGCCTACTACCGCGAAATACCACTTACAGAACTGAGGTTCCCAGCCCAGACACACACCAGATTTGAAAAACACGTCTTGATTCATGTTCTCCCTAGATGGTAGAATCAGAAAAACATCATATTTTCAAGCTTCTTTCCTTGCCTTAAGTGAGATCCAAAGAATAATTTTGGAAAAAACGGCGTATTACCGGATATGCTCAAAAGGCCTATTGTGTTGACGGTGAAACTCCACTTTTAGAACTGAAGTTCCCGGCCCCGACAAACACCAGATTTGAAAAAGACGTTGTGATTCTTGTTCTC
The DNA here is from genome assembly GCA_030867105.1 of Liasis olivaceus. Classification (NCBI taxonomy): domain Eukaryota; kingdom Metazoa; phylum Chordata; class Lepidosauria; order Squamata; family Pythonidae; genus Liasis; species Liasis olivaceus. The sequence continues at coordinate 61,491,168 of CM061354.1, forward strand.
CCTAGGTAGTAGAATCAGAAAAACATCATGGTTTCAAGATTCTCTCCTTGCCTTAAGAGAGATCCAGAGAATATTGTTGCTAATAAAGGCCTACTACCGCGAAATACCACTTACAGAACTGAGGTTCCCGACCCAGACACACACCAGATTTGAAAAAAACGTCGTGATTCATGTTCTCCCTATGTAGTAGAATCAGAAAAACATCATGGTTTCAAGATTCTCTCCTTGCCTTAAGAGAGATCCATAGAATGATGTTGCAAAAACGGCCAATTACCACGAAATACCACTTAGAGAATTGAGGTTCCCGGCCCAGACACACACCAGATTTGAACAAGACGTCGTGATTCATGTTCTCCCTAGGTAGTAGAATTAGAAAAACATCATAGTTTCAAGATTCTCCCCTTGCCTTAAGAGAGATTCAGAGAATAATGTTGGAAAAAACGGCCTATTACCGCATTTGCTCAAAAGGCCTATTGTATTGACGGTGATACTCCTCTTTCATAACTCAGGTTCCCGGCCAAGACAAACACCAGATTTGAAAAAGACGTTGTGATTAATGCTCTCCCTAGGTAGTAGAATCAGAAAACCATCATGGTTTCAAGATTCTCTCCTTGCCTTAAGAGAGATCCAGAGAATAATGTTGGAAAAAACGGCCAATTACCGCAAAATACCACTTTCAGAACGGAGGTTCCCGGCTCAGACATACACCAGATTTGAAAAAGACGTTGTGATTCATGTTCTCCATAGGTAGTAGAATCAGAAAAACATCATGGTTTCAAGATTCTCTCCTTGCCTTAAGAGAGATCCAGAGAATAATGTTGGAAAAAACGGCCAATTACCGCGAAATACCACTTTCAGAACGGATGTTCCCGGCTCAGACAAACACCAGATTTGAAAAAGACATCGTGATTCTTGCTCTCCCTAGGTAGTAGAATCAGAAAAACATCATTGTTTCAAGATTCTCTCCTTGCCTTAAGAGAGATCCAGAGAATAATGTTGGAAAAAACGGCCTATTACCGCATTTGCTCAAAAGGACTATTGTATTGACGGTGAAACTCCACTTTCAGAACGGAGCTTCCCGGCCAAGACAAACACCAGATTTGAAAAAGACGTCGTGATTCTTGTTCTCCCTAGTTAGTAGAATCAGAAAAACATCATGGTTTCAAGATTCTCTCCTTCCCTTAAGAGAGATCCAGAGAATATTGTTGGAAATAAAGGCCTACTACCGCGAAATACCACTTACAGAACTGAGGTTCCCGGCCCAGACACACACCAGATTTGAAAAAGACGTCGTGATTCATGTTCTCCCTAGGTAGTAGAATCAGAAAAACATCATGGTTTCAAGATTCTCTCCTTGCCTTAAGAGAGATCCATAGAATGATGTTGCAAAAACGGCCAATTACCACGAAATACCACTTACAGAATTGAGGTTCCCGGCCCAGACACACACCAGATTTGAAAAAGACGTTGTGATTCATGTTCTCCCTAGCTAGTAGAATCAGAAAAACATCATGGTTTCAAGATTCTCCCCTTGCCTTAAGAGAGATCCAGAGAATAATGTTGGAAAAAACGGCCTATTACCGCATTTCCTCAAAAGGCCTATTGTATTGACTGTGAAACTCCACTTTCATAACGCAGGTTCCCGGCCAAGACAAACACCAGATTTGAAAAAGACGTCGTGATTCTTGTTCTCCCTAGGTAGTAGAATCAGAAAAACATCATGGTTTCAAGATTCTCTCCTTGCCTTAAGAAAGATCCAGAGAATAATGTTGGAAAAAACGGCCTATTACCGCGAAATACCACTTTCAGGACGGAGGTTCCCGTCTGAGACAAACACCTGATCTGAAAAAGAAGTCGTGATTCTTGTTCTCCCTAGGTAGTAGAATCAGAAAAACATCATGGTTTCAAGATTCTCTCCTTCCCTTAAGAGAGATCCAGAGAATATTGTTGGAAATAAAGGCCTACTACCGCGAAATACCACTTACAGAACTGAGGTTCCCGGCCCAGACACACACCAGATTTGAAAAAAACGTCGTGATTCATGTTCTCCCTAGGTAGTAGAATCAGAAAAACATCATGGTTTCAAGATTCTCCCCTTGCCTTAAGAGAGATCCAGAGAATAATGTTGGAAAAAACGGCCTATTACCGCATTTGCTCAAAAGGCCTATTGTATTGACTGTGAAACTCCACTTTCATAACGCAGGTTCCCGGCCAAGACAAACACCAGATTTGAAAAAGACGTCGTGATTCTTGTTCTCCCTAGGTAGTAGAATCAGAAAAACATCATGGTTTCAAGATTCTCTCCTTGCCTTAAGAAAGATCCAGAGAATAATGTTGGAAAAAACGGCCTATTACCGCGAAATACCACTTTCAGGACGGAGGTTCCCGTCTGAGACAAACACCTGATCTGAAAAAGAAGTCGTGATTCTTGTTCTCCCTAGGTAGTAGAATCAGAAAAACATCATGGTTTCAAGATTCTCTCCTTCCCTTAAGAGAGATCCAGAGAATATTGTTGGAAATAAAGGCCTACTACCGCGAAATACCACTTACAGAACTGAGGTTCCCGGCCCAGACACACACCAGATTTGAAAAAAACGTCGTGATTCATGTTCTCCCTAAGTAGTAGAATCAGAAAAACATCATGGTTTCAAGATTCTCTCCTTGCCTTAAGAGAGATCCAGAGAATAATGTTGGAAAAAACGGCCTATTACCGCATTTCCTCAAAAGGCCTATTGTATTGACGGTGAAACTCCACTTTCAGAACGGAGCTTCCCGGCCAAGACAAACACCAGATTTGAAAAAGACGTCGTGATTCTTGTTCTCCCTAGGTAGTAGAATCAGAAAAACATCATGGTTTCAAGATTCTCTCCTTGCCTTAAGAAAGATCCAGAGAATAATGTTGGAAAAATCGGCCTATTACCGCGAAATACCACTTTCAGGACGGAGGTTCCCGTCTGAGACAAACACCTGATCTGAAAAAGAAGTCGTGATTCTTGTTCTCCCTAGGTAGTAGAATCAGAAAAACATCATGGTTTCAAGATTCTCTCCTTCCCTTAAGAGAGATCCAGAGAATATTGTTGGAAATAAAGGCCTACTACCGCGAAATACCACTTACAGAACTGAGGTTCCCGGCCCAGACACACACCAGATTTGAAAAAAACGTCGTGATTCATGTTCTACCAAGGTAGTAGAATCAGAAAAACATCATGGTTTCAAGATTCTCTCCTTGCCTTAAGCGAGATCCAAAGAATGATGTTGCAAAAACGGCCAATTACCACGAAATACCACTTACAGAATTGAGGTTCCCGGCCCAGACACACACCAGATTTGAAAAAGACGTCGTGATTCATGTTCTCCATAGGTAGTAGAATCAGAAAAACATCATGGTTTCAACATTCTCTCCTTGCCTTAAGAGAGATCCAGAGAATAATGTTGGAAAAAACGGCCAATTACCGCGAAATACCACTTTCAGAACGGATGTTCCCGGCTCAGACAAACACCAGATTTGAAAAAGACGTCGTGATTCTTGTTCTCCCTAGGTAGTAGAATCAGAAAAACATCATGGTTTCAAGATTCTCTCCTTGCCTTAAGAAAGATCCAGAGAATAATGTTGGAAAAATCGGCCTATTACCGCGAAATACCACTTTCAGGACGGAGGTTCCCGTCTGAGACAAACACCTGATCTGAAAAAGAAGTCGTGATTCTTGTTCTCCCTAGGTAGTAGAATCAGAAAAACATCATGGTTTCAAGATTCTCTCCTTCCCTTAAGAGAGATCCAGAGAATATTGTTGGAAATAAAGGCCTACTACCGCGAAATACCACTTACAGAACTGAGGTTCCCGGCCCAGACACACACCAGATTTGAAAAAAACGTCGTGATTCATGTTCTACCAAGGTAGTAGAATCAGAAAAACATCATGGTTTCAAGATTCTCTCCTTGCCTTAAGAGAGATCCAAAGAATGATGTTGCAAAAACGGCCAATTACCACGAAATACCACTTACAGAATTGAGGTTCCCGGCCCAGACACACACCAGATTTGAAAAAGACGTCGTGATTCATGTTCTCCCTAGGTAGTAGAATCAGAAAAACATCATGGTTTCAACATTCTCTCCTTGCCTTAAGAGAGATCCAGAGAATAATGTTGGAAAAAACGGCCAATTACCGCGAAATACCACTTTCAGAACGGATGTTCCCGGCTCAGACAAACACCAGATTTGAAAAAGACGTCGTGATTCTTGTTCTCCCTAGGTAGTAGAATCAGAAAAACATCATGGTTTCAAGATTCTCTCCTTGCCTTAAGAGAGATCCAGAGAATAATGTTGGAAAAAACGGCCTATTACCGCATTTGCTCAAAAGGCCTATTGTATTGACGGTGAAACTCCACTTTCAGAACGGAGCTTCCCGGCCAAGACAAACACCAGATTTGAAAAAGACGTCGTGATTCTTGTTCTCCCTAGGTAGTAGAATCAGAAAAACATCATGGTTTCAAGATTCTCTCCTTCCCTTAAGAGAGATCCAGAGAATAATTTTATAAATAAAGGCCTACTACCGCGAAATACCACTTACAGAACTGAGGTTCCCAGCCCAGACACACACCAGATTTGAAAAACACGTCTTGATTCATGTTCTCCCTAGATGGTAGAATCGGAAAAACATCATATTTTCAAGCTTCTCTCCTTGCCTTAAGTGAGATCCAGAGAATAATGTTGGAAAAAACGGCCTATTACCGCAAAATACCACTTTCAGAACGGAGGTTCCCGGCTCAGACATACACCTGATTTGAAAAAGACGTTGTGATTCATGTTCTCCATAGGTAGTATAATCAGAAAAACATCATGGTTTCAAGATTCTCTCCTTGCCTTAAGAGAGATCCAGAGAATAATGTTGGAAAAAACGGCCAATTACCGCGAAATACCACTTTCAGAACGGATGTTCCCGGCTCAGACAAACACCAGATTTGAAAAAGACGTCGTGATTCATGTTCTCCCTAGGTAGTAGAATCAGAAAAACATCATGGTTTCAAGATTCTCTCCTTGCCTTAAAGGAGATCCAGAGAATAATGTTGGAAAAAACGGCCTATTACCGCATTTGCTCAAAAGGCCTATTGTATTGACGGTGAAACTCCACTTTCAGAACGGAGCTTCCCGGCCAAGACAAACACCAGATTTGAAAAAGACGTCGTGATTCTTGTTCTCCCTAGGTAGTAGAATCAGAAAAACATCATGGTTTCAAGATTCTCTCCTTGCCTTAAGAAAGATCCAGAGAATAATGTTGGAAAAAACGGCCTATTACCGCGAAATACCACTTTCAGGACGGAGGTTCCCGTCTGAGACAAACACCTGATCTGAAAAAGAAGTCGTGATTCTTGTTCTCTCTAGGTAGTAGAATCAGAAAAACATCATGGTTTCAAGATTCTCTCCTTCCCTTAAGAGAGATCCAGAGAATATTGTTGGAAATAAAGGCCTACTACCGCGAAATACCACTTACAGAACTGAGGTTCCCGGCCCAGACACACACCAGATTTGAAAAAAACGTCGTGATTCATGTTCTCCCTAGGTAGTAGAATCAGAAAAACATCATGGTTTCAAGATTCTCTCCTTGCCTTAAGAGAGATCCAGAGAATAATGTTGGAAAAAACGGCCTATTAACGCATTTGCTCAAAAGGCCTATTGTATTGACTGTGAAACTCCACTTTCATAACGCAGGTTCCCGGCCAAGACAAACACCAGATTTGAAAAAGACGTTGTGATTCATGTTCTCCCTAGCTAGTAGAATCAGAAAAACATCATGGTTTCAAGATTCTATCATTGCTTTAAGAGAGATCCAGAGAATAATGTTGGAAAAAACGGCCAATTACCGCGAAATACCACTTTCAGAACGTAGGTTCCCGGCTCAGACATACACCAGATTTGAAAAAGACGTCGTGATTCTTGTTCTCCCTAGGTAGTAGAATCAGAAAAACATCATGGTTTCAAGATTCTCTCCTTCCCTTAAGAGAGATCCAGAGAATAATTTTATAAATAAAGGCCTACTACCGCGAAATACCACTTACAGAACTGAGGTTCCCAGCCCAGACACACACCAGATTTGAAAAACACGTCTTGATTCATGTTCTCCCTAGATGGTAGAATCAGAAAAACATCATATTTTCAAGCTTCTTTCCTTGCCTTAAGTGAGATCCAAAGAATAATTTTGGAAAAAACGGCGTATTACCGGATATGCTCAAAAGGCCTATTGTGTTGACGGTGAAACTCCACTTTTAGAACTGAAGTTCCCGGCCCCGACAAACACCAGATTTGAAAAAGACGTTGTGATTCTTGTTCTCCCTAGGTAGTAGAATCAGAAAAACATCATGGTTTCAAGATTCTCTCCTTGCCTTAAGAGAGATCCAGAGAATATTGTTGCTAATAAAGGCCTACTACCGCGAAATACCACTTACAGAACTGAGGTTCCCGACCCAGACACACACCAGATTTGAAAAAAACGTCGTGATTCATGTTCTCCCTATGTAGTAGAATCAGAAAAACATCATGGTTTCAAGATTCTCTCCTTGCCTTAAGAGAGATCCATAGAATGATGTTGCAAAAACGGCCAATTACCACGAAATACCACTTAGAGAATTGAGGTTCCCGGCCCAGACACACACCAGATTTGAACAAGACGTCGTGATTCATGTTCTCCCTAGGTAGTAGAATTAGAAAAACATCATGGTTTCAAGATTCTCCCCTTGCCTTAAGAGAGATTCAGAGAATAATGTTGGAAAAAACGGCCTATTACCGCATTTGCTCAAAAGGCCTATTGTATTGACGGTGATACTCCTCTTTCATAACTCAGGTTCCCGGCCAAGACAAACACCAGATTTGAAAAAGACGTTGTGATTAATGCTCTCCCTAGGTAGTAGAATCAGAAAACCATCATGGTTTCAAGATTCTCTCCTTGCCTTAAGAGAGATCCAGAGAATAATGTTGGAAAAAACGGCCAATTACCGCAAAATACCACTTTCAGAACGGAGGTTCCCGGCTCAGACATACACCAGATTTGAAAAAGACGTTGTGATTCATGTTCTCCATAGGTAGTAGAATCAGAAAAACATCATGGTTTCAAGATTCTCTCCTTGCCTTAAGAGAGATCCAGAGAATAATGTTGGAAAAAACGGCCAATTACCGCGAAATACCACTTTCAGAACGGATGTTCCCGGCTCAGACAAACACCAGATTTGAAAAAGACATCGTGATTCTTGCTCTCCCTAGGTAGTAGAATCAGAAAAACATCATTGTTTCAAGATTCTCTCCTTGCCTTAAGAGAGATCCAGAGAATAATGTTGGAAAAAACGGCCTATTACCGCATTTGCTCAAAAGGACTATTGTATTGACGGTGAAACTCCACTTTCAGAACGGAGCTTCCCGGCCAAGACAAACACCAGATTTGAAAAAGACGTCGTGATTCTTGTTCTCCCTAGTTAGTAGAATCAGAAAAACATCATGGTTTCAAGATTCTCTCCTTCCCTTAAGAGAGATCCAGAGAATATTGTTGGAAATAAAGGCCTACTACCGCGAAATACCACTTACAGAACTGAGGTTCCCGGCCCAGACACACACCAGATTTGAAAAAAACGTCGTGATTCATGTTCTCCCTAGGTAGTAGAATCAGAAAAACATCATGGTTTCAAGATTCTCTCCTTGCCTTAAGAGAGATCCATAGAATGATGTTGCAAAAACGGCCAATTACCACGAAATACCACTTACAGAATTGAGGTTCCCGGCCCAGACACACACCAGATTTGAAAAAGACGTCGTGATTCATGTTCTCCCTAGGGAGTAGATTCAGAAAAACATCATGGTTTCAAGATTCTCCCCTTGCCTTAAGAGAGATCCAGAGAATAATGTTGGAAAAAACGGCCTATTACCGCATTTGCTCAAAAGGCCTATTGTATTGACTGTGAAACTCCACTTTCATAACGCAGGTTCCCGGCCAAGACAAACACCAGATTTGAAAAAGACGTCGTGATTCTTGTTCTCCCTAGGTAGTAGAATCAGAAAAACATCATGGTTTCAAGATTCTCTCCTTGCCTTAAGAAAGATCCAGAGAATAATGTTGGAAAAAACGGCCTATTACCGCGAAATACCACTTTCAGGACGGAGGTTCCCGTCTGAGACAAACACCTGATCTGAAAAAGAAGTCGTGATTCTTGTTCTCCCTAGGTAGTAGAATCAGAAAAACATCATGGTTTCAAGATTCTCTCCTTCCCTTAAGAGAGATCCAGAGAATATTGTTGGAAATAAAGGCCTACTACCGCGAAATACCACTTACAGAACTGAGGTTCCCGGCCCAGACACACACCAGATTTGAAAAAAACGTCGTGATTCATGTTCTCCCTAGGTAGTAGAATCAGAAAAACATCATGTTTTCAAGATTCTCTCCTTGCCTTAAAAGAGATCCATAGAATGATGTTGGAAAAACGGCCAATTACCACGAAATACCACTTACAGAATTGAGGTTCCCGGCCCAGACACACACCAGATTTGAAAAAGACGTCGTGATTCATGTTCTCCCTAGGTAGTAGAATCAGAAAAACATCATGGTTTCAAGATTCTCCCCTTGCCTTAAGAGAGATCCAGAGAATAATGTTGGAAAAAACGGCCTATTACCGCATTTGCTCAAAAGGCCTATTGTATTGACTGTGAAACTCCACTTTCATAACGCAGGTTCCCGGCCAAGACAAACACCAGATTTGAAAAAGACGTTGTGATTCATGTTCTCCCTAGGTAGTAGAATCAGAAAAACATCATGGTTTCAAGATTCTATCATTGCTTTAAGAGAGATCCAGAGAATAATGTTGGAAAAAACGGCCAATTACCGCGAAATACCACTTTCATAACGGAGGTTCCCGGCTCAGACATACACCAGATTTGAAAAAGACGTCGTGATTCTTGTTCTCCCTAGGTAGTAGAATCAGAAAAACATCATGGTTTCAAGATTCTCTTCTTCCCTTAAGAGAGATCCAGAGAATAATTTTATAAATAAAGGCCTACTACCGCGAAATACCACTTACAGAACTGAGGTTCCCAGCCCAGACACACACCAGATTTGAAAAACACGTCTTGATTCATGTTCTCCCAAGATGGTAGAATCAGAAAAACATCATATTTTCAAGCTTCTTTCCTTGCCTTAAGTGAGATCCAAAGAATAATTTTGGAAAAAACGGCGTATTACCGGATATGCTCAAAAGGCCTATTGTGTTGACGGTGAAACTCCACTTTTAGAACTGAAGTTCCCGGCCCCGACAAACACCAGATTTGAAAAAAACGTCGTGATTCATGTTCTCCCTAGGTAGTAGAATCAGAAAAACATCATGGTTTCAAGATTCTCCCCTTGCCTTAAGAGAGATCCAGAGAATAATGTTGGAAAAAACGGCCTATTACCGCATTTGCTCAAAAGGACTATTGTATTGACGGTGAAACTCCACTTTCAGAACGGAGCTTCCCGGCCAAGACAAACACCAGATTTGAAAAAGACGTCGTGATTCTTGTTCTCCCTAGTTAGTAGAATCAGAAAAACATCATGGTTTCAAGATTCTCTCCTTCCCTTAAGAGAGATCCAGAGAATATTGTTGGAAATAAAGGCCTACTACCGCGAAATACCACTTACAGAACTGAGGTTCCCGGCCCAGACACACACCAGATTTGAAAAAAACGTCGTGATTCATGTTCTCCCTAGGTAGTAGAATCAGAAAAACATCATGGTTTCAAGATTCTCTCCTTGCCTTAAGAGAGATCCATAGAATGATGTTGCAAAAACGGCCAATTACCACGAAATACCACTTACAGAATTGAGGTTCCCGGCCCAGACACACACCAGATTTGAAAAAGACGTCGTGATTCATGTTCTCCCTAGGGAGTAGATTCAGAAAAACATCATGGTTTCAAGATTCTCCCCTTGCCTTAAGAGAGATCCAGAGAATAATGTTGGAAAAAACGGCCTATTACCGCATTTGCTCAAAAGGCCTATTGTATTGACTGTGAAACTCCACTTTCATAACGCAGGTTCCCGGCCAAGACAAACACCAGATTTGAAAAAGACGTCGTGATTCTTGTTCTCCCTAGGTAGTAGAATCAGAAAAACATCATGGTTTCAAGATTCTCTCCTTGCCTTAAGAAAGATCCAGAGAATAATGTTGGAAAAAACGGCCTATTACCGCGAAATACCACTTTCAGGACGGAGGTTCCCGTCTGAGACAAACACCTGATCTGAAAAAGAAGTCGTGATTCTTGTTCTCCCTAGGTAGTAGAATCAGAAAAACATCATGGTTTCAAGATTCTCTCCTTCCCTTAAGAGAGATCCAGAGAATATTGTTGGAAATAAAGGCCTACTACCGCGAAATACCACTTACAGAACTGAGGTTCCCGGCCCAGACACACACCAGATTTGAAAAAAACGTCGTGATTCATGTTCTCCCTAGGTAGTAGAATCAGAAAAACATCATGTTTTCAAGATTCTCTCCTTGCCTTAAAAGAGATCCATAGAATGATGTTGGAAAAACGGCCAATTACCACGAAATACCACTTACAGAATTGAGGTTCCCGGCCCAGACACACACCAGATTTGAAAAAGACGTCGTGATTCATGTTCTCCCTAGGTAGTAGAATCAGAAAAACATCATGGTTTCAAGATTCTCCCCTTGCCTTAAGAGAGATCCAGAGAATAATGTTGGAAAAAACGGCCTATTACCGCATTTGCTCAAAAGGCCTATTGTATTGACTGTGAAACTCCACTTTCATAACGCAGGTTCCCGGCCAAGACAAACACCAGATTTGAAAAAGACGTTGTGATTCATGTTCTCCCTAGGTAGTAGAATCAGAAAAACATCATGGTTTCAAGATTCTATCATTGCTTTAAGAGAGATCCAGAGAATAATGTTGGAAAAAACGGCCAATTACCGCGAAATACCACTTTCATAACGGAGGTTCCCGGCTCAGACATACACCAGATTTGAAAAAGACGTCGTGATTCTTGTTCTCCCTAGGTAGTAGAATCAGAAAAACATCATGGTTTCAAGATTCTCTTCTTCCCTTAAGAGAGATCCAGAGAATAATTTTATAAATAAAGGCCTACTACCGCGAAATACCACTTACAGAACTGAGGTTCCCAGCCCAGACACACACCAGATTTGAAAAACACGTCTTGATTCATGTTCTCCCAAGATGGTAGAATCAGAAAAACATCATATTTTCAAGCTTCTTTCCTTGCCTTAAGTGAGATCCAAAGAATAATTTTGGAAAAAACGGCGTATTACCGGATATGCTCAAAAGGCCTATTGTGTTGACGGTGAAACTCCACTTTTAGAACTGAAGTTCCCGGCCCCGACAAACACCAGATTTGAAAAAAACGTCGTGATTCATGTTCTCCCTAGGTAGTAGAATCAGAAAAACATCATGGTTTCAAGATTCTCCCCTTGCCTTAAGAGAGATCCAGAGAATAATGTTGGAAAAAACGGCCTATTACCGCATTTGCTCAAAAGGCCTATTGTATTGACTGTGAAACTCCACTTTCATAACGCAGGTTCCCGGCCAAGACAAACACCAGATTTGAAAAAGACGTTGTGATTCATGTTCTCCCTAGGTAGTAGAATCAGAAAAACATCATGGTTTCAAGATTCTATCATTGCTTTAAGAGAGATCCAGAGAATAATGTTGGAAAAAACGGCCAATTACCGCGAAATACCACTTTCAGAACGGAGGTTCCCGGCTCAGACATACACCAGATTTGAAAAAGACGTCGTGATTCTTGTTCTCCCTAGGTAGTAGAATCAGAAAAACATCATGGTTTCAAGATTCTCTCCTTCCCTTAAGAGAGATCCAGAGAATAATTTTATAAATAAAGGCCTACTACCGCGAAATACCACTTACAGAACTGAGGTTCCCAGCCCAGACACACACCAGATTTGAAAAACACGTCTTGATTCATGTTCTCCCTAGATGGTAGAATCGGAAAAACATCATATTTTCAAGCTTCTCTCCTTGCCTTAAGTGAGATCCAGAGAATAATGTTGGAAAAAACGGCATGTTACCGCAAAATACCACTTTCAGAACGGAGGTTCCCGGCTCAGACATACACCAGATTTGAAAAAGACGTTGTGATTCATGTTCTCCATAGGTAGTAGAATCAGAAAAACATCATGGTTTCAAGATTCTCTCCTTGCCTTAAGAGAGATCCAGAGAATAATTTTGGAAAAAACGGCCAATTACCGCAAAATACCACTTTCAGAACGGAGGTTACCGGCTCAGACATACACCAGATTTGAAAAAGACGTTGTGATTCATGTTCTCCATAGGTAGTAGAATCAGAAAAACATCATGGTTTCAAGATTCTCTCCTTGCCTTAAGAGAGATCCAGAGAATAATGTTGGAAAAAACGGCCAATTACCGCGAAATACCACTTTCAGAACGGATGTTCCCGGCTCAGACAAACACCAGATTTGAAAAAGACGTCGTGATTCTTGTTCTCCCTAGGTAGTAGAATCAGAAAAACATCATGGTTTCAAGATTCTCTCCTTGCCTTAAGAGAGATCCAGAGAATAATGTTGGAAAAAACGGCCTATTACCGCATTTGCTCAAAAGGCCTATTGTATTGACGGTGAAACTCCACTTTCAGAACGGAGCTTCCCGGCCAAGACAAACACCAGATTTGAAAAAGACGTCGTGATTCTTGTTCTCCCTAGGTAGTAGAATCAGAAAAACATCATGGTTTCAAGATTCTCTCCTTGCCTTAAGAAAGATCCAGAGAATAATGTTGGAAAAAACGGCCTATTACCGCGAAATACCACTTTCAGGACGGAGGTTCCCGTCTGAGACAAACACCTGATCTGAAAAAGAAGTCGTGATTCTTGTTCTCCCTAGGTAGTAGAATCAGAAAAACATCATGGTTTCAAGATTCTCTCCTTCCCTTAAGAGAGATCCAGAGAATATTGTTGGAAATAAAGGCCTACTACCGCGAAATACCACTTACAGAACTGAGGTTCCCGGCCCAGACACACACCAGATTTGAAAAAAACGTCGTGATTCATGTTCTCCCTAGGTAGTAGAATCAGAAAAACATCATGGTTTCAAGATTCTCTCCTTGCCTTAAGAGAGATCCATAGAATAATGTTGGAAAAAACGGCCTATTACCGCATTTGCTCAAAAGGCCTATTGTATTGACTGTGAAACTCCACTTTCATAACGCAGGTTCCCGGCCAAGACAAACACCAGATTTGAAAAAGACGTTGTGATTCATGTTCTCCCTAGGTAGTAGAATCAGAAAAACATCATGGTTTCAAGATTCTATCATTGCTTTAAGAGAGATCCAGAGAATAATGTTGGAAAAAACGGCCTATTACCGCGAAATACCACTTTCAGGACGGAGGTTCCCGTCTGAGACAAACACCTGATCTGAAAAAGAAGTCGTGATTCTTGTTCTCCCTAGGTAGTAGAATCAGAAAAACATCATGGTTTCAAGATTCTCTCCTTCCGTTAAGAGAGATCCAGAGAATGATGTTGCAAAAACGGCCAATTACCACGAAATACCAATTACAGAATTGAGGTTCCCGGCCCAGACACACACCAGATTTGAAAAAGACGTCGTGATTCATGTTCTCCCTAGGTAGTAGAATCAGAAAAACATCATGGTTTCAAGATTCTCTCCTTCCCTTAAGAGAGATCCAGAGAATAATTTTATAAATAAAGGCCTACTACCGCGAAATACCACTTACAGAACTGAGGTTCCCGGCCCAGACACACACCAGATTTGAAAAACACGTCTTGATTCATGTTCTCCCTAGATGGTAGAATCAGAAAAACATCATATTTTCAAGCTTCTCTCCTTGCCTTAAGTGAGATCCAGAGAATAATGTTGGAAAAAACGGCCTATTACCGCATTTGCTCAAAAGGCCTATTGTATTGATGGTGAAACTCCACTTTCAGAACTGAGCTTCCCGGCCAAGACAAACACCAGGTTTGAAAAAGACGTCTTCATTCATGTTCTCCCTAGATGGTAGAATCAGAAAAACATCATATTTTCAAGGTTCTGTCCTTGCCTTAAGAGAGATCCAAACAATAAATTTTGAAAAAACGGCCTATTACCGGATATGCTCAAAAGGCCTATTGTATTGACGGTGAAACTCCACTTTTAGAACTGAAGTTCCCGGCCCCGACATACACCAGATTTGAAAAACACATCATGATTCATGTTCTCCCCAGGTAGTAGAATCAGAAAAACATCATGGTTTCAAGATTCTCTCCTTCCCTTAAGAGAGATCCAGAGAATATTGTTGGAAATAAAGGCCTACTACCGCGAAATACCACTTACAGAACTGAGGTTCCCGGCCCAGACACACACCAGATTTGAAAAAAACGTCGTGATTCATGTTCTCCCTAGGTAGTAGAATCAGAAAAACATCATGGTTTCAAGATTCTCCCCTTGCCTTAAGAGAGATCCAGAGAATAATGTTGGAAAAACGGCCTATTACCGCATTTGCTCAAAAGGCCTATTGTATTGACGGTGATACTCCTCTTTCATAACTCAGGTTCCCAGCCAAGACAAACACCAGATTTGAAAAAGACGTCGTGATTCATGCTCTCCCTAGGTAGTAGAATTAGAAAACCATCATGGTTTCAAGATTCTCTCCTTGCCTTAAGAGAGATTCAGAGAATAATGTTGGAAAAAACGGCCAATTACCGCAAAATAACACTTTCAGAACGGAGGTTCCCGGCTCAGACATACACCAGATTTGGAAAAGACGTCGTGATTCTTGTTCTCCCTAGGTAGTAGAATCAGAAAAACATCATGGTTTCAAGATTCTCTCCTTGCCTTAAGAGAGATCCAGAGAATAATGTTGGAAAAAACGGCCAATTACCGCGAAATACCACTTTCAGAACGGATGTTCCCGGCTCAGACAAACACCAGATTTGAAAAAGACGTCGTGATTCTTGTTCTCCCTAGGTAGTAGAATCAGAAAAACATCATGGTTTCAAGATTCTCTCCTTCCCTTAAGAGAGATCCAGAGAATAATGTTGTAAATAAAGGCCTACTACCGCGAAATACCACTTACAGAACTGAGGTTCCCGGCTAAGACATACACCAGATTTGAAAAAGACGTCGTGATTCTTGTTCTCCCTAGGTAGTAGAATCAGAAAAACATCATGGTTTCAAGATTCTCTCCTTCCCTTAAGAGAGATCCAGAGAATAATTTTATAAATAAAGGCCTACTACCGCGAAATACCACTTACAGAACTGAGGTTCCCGGCCCAGACATACACCAGATTTGAAAAAGACGTCGTGATTCTTGTTCTCCCTAGGTAGTAGAATCAGAAAAACATCATGGTTTCAAGATTCTCTCCTTCCCTTAAGAGAGATCCAGAGAATAATTTTATAAATAAAGGCCTACTACCGCGAAATACCACTTACAGAACTAAGGTTCCCAGCCCAGACACACACCAGATTTGAAAAACACGTCTTGATTCATGTTCTCCCTAGATGGTAGAATCAGAAAAACATCATATTTTCAAGCTTCTCTCCTTGCCTTAAGAGAGATCCAAAGAATAATTTTGGAAAAAACGGCGTATTACCGGATATGGTCAAAAGGCCTATTGTGTTGACGGTGAAACTCCACTTTTAGAACTGAAGTTCCCGGCCCCGACAAACACCAGATTTGAAAAAGACGTTGTGATTCATGTTCTCCCTAGGTAGTAGAATCAGAAAAACATCATGGTTTCAAGATTCTCTCCTTGCCTTAAGAGAGATCCAGAGAATAATGTTGGAAAAAACGGCCAATTACCGCGAAATACCACTTTCAGAACGGATGTTCCCGGCTCAGACAAACACCAGATTTGAAAAAGACGTCGTGATTCTTGTTCTCCCTAGGTAGTAGAATCAGAAAAACATCATGGTTTCAAGATTCTCTCCTTGCCTTAAGAGAGATCCAGAGAATAATGTTGGAAAAAACGGCCAATTACCGCAAAATACCACTTTCAGAACGGAGGTTCCCGGCTCAGACATACACCAGATTTGAAAAAGACGTTGTGATTCATGTTCTCCATAGGTAGTAGAATCAGAAAAACATCATGGTTTCAAGATTCTCTCCTTGCCTTAAGAGAGATCCAGAGAATAATGTTGGAAAAAACGGCCTAGTACCGCGAAATACCACTTTCAGGACGGAGGTTCCCGTCTGAGACAAACACCTGATCTGAAAAAGAAGTCGTGATTCTTGTTCTCCCTAGGTAGTAGAATCAGAAAAACATCATGGTTTCAAGATTCTCTCTTCCCTTAAGAGAGATCCAGAGAATATTGTTGGAAATAAAGGCCTACTACCGCGAAATACCACTTACAGAACTGAGGTTCCCGGCCCAGACACACACCAGATTTGGAAAAAACGTCGTGATTCATGTTCTCCCTAGGTAGTAGAATCAGAAAAACATCATGGTTTCAAGATTCTCCCCTTGCCTTAAGAGAGATCTAGAGAATAATGTTGGAAAAACGGCCTATTACCGCATTTGCTCAAAAGGCCTATTGTATTGACGGTGATACTCCTCTTTCATAACTCAGGTTCCCGGCCAAGACAAACACCAGATTTGAAAAAGACGTCGTGATTCATGCTCTCCCTAGGTAGTAGAATCAGAAAACCATCATGGTTTCAAGATTCTCTCCTTGCCTTAAGAGAGATTCAGAGAATAATGTTGGAAAAAACGGCCAATTACCGCAAAATACCACTTTCAGAACAGAGGTTCCCGGCTCAGACATACACCAGATTTGGAAAAGACGTCGTGATTCTTGTTCTCCCTAGGTAGTAGAATCAGAAAAACATCATGGTTTCAAGATTCTCTCCTTCCCTTAAGAGAGATCCAGAGAATAATTTTATAAATAAAGGCCTACTACCGCGAAATACCACTTACAGAACTGAGGTTCCCAGCCCAGACACACACCAGATTTGAAAAACACGTCTTGATTCATGTTCTCCCTAGATGGTAGAATCAGAAAAACATCATATTTTCAAGCTTCTCTCCTTGCCTTAAGAGAGATCCAAAGAATAATTTTGGAAAAAACGGCGTATTACCGGATATGCTCAAAAGGCCTATTGTGTTGACGGTGAAACTCCACTTTTAGAACTGAAGTTCCCGGCCCCGACAAACACCAGATTTGAAAAAGACGTTGTGATTCATGTTCTCCCTAGGTAGTAGAATCAGAAAAACATCATGGTTTCAAGATTCTCTCCTTGCCTTAAGAGAGATCCAGAGAATAATGTTGGAAAAAACGGCCAATTACCGCGAAATACCACTTTCAGAACGGATGTTCCCGGCTCAGACAAACACCAGATTTGAAAAAGACGTCGTGATTCTTGTTCTCCCTAGGTAGTAGAATCAGAAAAACATCATGGTTTCAAGATTCTCTCCTTCCCTTAAGAGAGATCCAGAGAATAATGTTGTAAATAAAGGCCTACTACCGCGAAATACCACTTACAGAACTGAGGTTCCCGGCTCAGACATACACCAGATTTGAAAAAGACGTCGTGATTCTTGTTCTCCCTAGGTAGTAGAATCAGAAAAACATCATGGTTTCAAGATTCTCTCCTTCCCTTAAGAGAGATCCAGAGAATAATTTTATAAATAAAGGCCTACTACCGCGAAATACCACTTACAGAACTGAGGTTCCCGGCCCAGACACACACCAGATTTGAAAAACACGTCTTGATTCATGTTCTCCCTAGATGGTAGAATCAGAAAAACATCATATTTTCAAGCTTCTCTCCTTGCCTTAAGTGAGATCCAGAGAATAATGTTGGAAAAAACGGCCTATTACCGCATTTGCTCAAAAGGCCTATTGTATTGATGGTGAAACTCCACTTTCAGAACTGAGCTTCCCGGCCAAGACAAACACCAGGTTTGAAAAAGACGTCTTCATTCATGTTCTCCCTAGATGGTACAATCAGAAAAACATCATATTTTCAAGGTTCTGTCCTTGCCTTAAGAGAGATCCAAACAATAAATTTTGAAAAAACGGCCTATTACCGGATATGCTCAAAAGGCCTATTGTATTGACGGTGAAACTCCACTTTTAGAACTGAAGTTCCCGGCCCCGACATACACCAGATTTGAAAAACACATCATGATTCATGTTCTCCCCAGGTAGTAGAATCAGAAAAACATCATGGTTTCAAGATTCTCTCCTTCCCTTAAGAGAGATCCAGAGAATATTGTTGGAAATAAAGGCCTACTACCGCGAAATACCACTTACAGAACTGAGGTTCCCGGCCCAGACACACACCAGATTTGAAAAAAACGTCGTGATTCATGTTCTCCCTAGGTAGTAGAATCAGAAAAACATCATGGTTTCAAGATTCTCCCCTTGCCTTAAGAGAGATCCAGAGAATAATGTTGGAAAAACGGCCTATTACCGCATTTGCTCAAAAGGCCTATTGTATTGACGGTGATACTCCTCTTTCATAACTCAGGTTCCCAGCCAAGACAAACACCAGATTTGAAAAAGACGTCGTGATTCATGCTCTCCCTAGGTAGTAGAATCAGAAAACCATCATGGTTTCAAGATTCTCTCCTTGCCTTAAGAGAGATTCAGAGAATAATGTTGGAAAAAACGGCCAATTACCGCAAAATACCACTTTCAGAACGGAGGTTCCCGGCTCAGACATACACCAGATTTGGAAAAGACGTCGTAATTCTTGTTCTCCCTAGGTAGTAGAATCAGAAAAACATCATGGTTTCAAGATTCTCTCCTTGCCTTAAGAGAGATCCAGAGAATAATGTTGGAAAAAACGGCCAATTACCGCGAAATACCACTTTCAGAACGGATGTTCCCGGCTCAGACAAACACCAGATTTGAAAAAGACGTCGTGATTCTTGTTCTCCCTAGGTAGTAGAATCAGAAAAACATCATGGTTTCAAGATTCTCTCCTTCCCTTAAGAGAGATCCAGAGAATAATGTTGTAAATAAAGGCCTACTACCGCGAAATACCACTTACAGAACTGAGGTTCCCGGCTCAGACATACACCAGATTTGAAAAAGACGTCGTGATTCTTGTTCTCCCTAGGTAGTTGAATCAGAAAAACATCATGGTTTCAAGATTCTCTCCTTCCCTTAAGAGAGATCCAGAGAATAATTTTATAAATAAAGGCCTACTACCGCGAAATACCACTTACAGAACTGAGGTTCCCGGCTCAGACATACACCAGATTTGAAAAAGACGTCGTGATTCTTGTTCTCCCTAGGTAGTAGAATCAGAAAAACATCATGGTTTCAAGATTCTCTCCTTCCCTTAAGAGAGATCCAGAGAATAATTTTATAAATAAAGGCCTACTACCGCGAAATACCACTTACAGAACTAAGGTTCCCAGCCCAGACACACACCAGATTTGAAAAACACGTCTTGATTCATGTTCTCCCTAGATGGTAGAATCAGAAAAACATCATATTTTCAAGCTTCTCTCCTTGCCTTAAGAGAGATCCAAAGAATAATTTTGGAAAAAACGGCGTATTACCGGATATGCTCAAAAGGCCTATTGTGTTGACGGTGAAACTCCACTTTTAGAACTGAAGTTCCCGGCCCCGACAAACACCAGATTTGAAAAAGACGTTGTGATTCATGTTCTCCCTAGGT
This sequence comes from Liasis olivaceus, assembly GCA_030867105.1. Classification (NCBI taxonomy): domain Eukaryota; kingdom Metazoa; phylum Chordata; class Lepidosauria; order Squamata; family Pythonidae; genus Liasis; species Liasis olivaceus. The sequence goes on from CM061354.1 coordinate 61,510,812, forward strand.
AGTAGAATCAGAAAAACATCATGGTTTCAAGATTCTCTCCTTGCCTTAAGAGAGATCCAGAGAATAATGTTGGAAAAAACGGCCAATTACCGCGAAATACCACTTTCAGAACGGATGTTCCCGGCTCAGACAAACACCAGATTTGAAAAAGACGTCGTGATTCTTGTTCTCCCTAGGTAGTAGAATCAGAAAAACATCATGGTTTCAAGATTCTCTCCTTGCCTTAAGAGAGATCCAGAGAATAATGTTGGAAAAAACGGCCAATTACCGCAAAATACCACTTTCAGAACGGAGGTTCCCGGCTCAGACATACACCAGATTTGAAAAAGACGTTGTGATTCATGTTCTCCATAGGTAGTAGAATCAGAAAAACATCATGGTTTCAAGATTCTCTCCTTGCCTTAAGAGAGATCCAGAGAATAATGTTGGAAAAAACGGCCTAGTACCGCGAAATACCACTTTCAGGACGGAGGTTCCCGTCTGAGACAAACACCTGATCTGAAAAAGAAGTCGTGATTCTTGTTCTCCCTAGGTAGTAGAATCAGAAAAACATCATGGTTTCAAGATTCTCTCCTTCCCTTAAGAGAGATCCAGAGAATATTGTTGGAAATAAAGGCCTACTACCGCGAAATACCACTTACAGAACTGAGGTTCCCGGCCCAGACACACACCAGATTTGGAAAAAACGTCGTGATTCATGTTCTCCCTAGGTAGTAGAATCAGAAAAACATCATGGTTTCAAGATTCTCCCCTTGCCTTAAGAGAGATCCAGAAAATAATGTTGGAAAAACGGCCTATTACCGCATTTGCTCAAAAGGCCTATTGTATTGACGGTGATACTCCTCTTTCATAACTCAGGTTCCCGGCCAAGACAAACACCAGATTTGAAAAAGACGTCGTGATTCATGCTCTCCCTAGGTAGTAGAATCAGAAAACCATCATGGTTTCAAGATTCTCTCCTTGCCTTAAGAGAGATTCAGAGAATAATGTTGGAAAAAACGGCCAATTACCGCAAAATACCACTTTCAGAACAGAGGTTCCCGGCTCAGACATACACCAGATTTGGAAAAGACGTCGTGATTCTTGTTCTCCCTAGGTAGTAGAATCAGAAAAACATCATGGTTTCAAGATTCTCTCCTTCCCTTAAGAGAGATCCAGAGAATAATTTTATAAATAAAGGCCTACTACCGCGAAATACCACTTACAGAACTGAGGTTCCCAGCCCAGACACACACCAGATTTGAAAAACACGTCTTGATTCATGTTCTCCCTAGATGGTAGAATCAGAAAAACATCATATTTTCAAGCTTCTCTCCTTGCCTTAAGAGAGATCCAAAGAATAATTTTGGAAAAAACGGCGTATTACCGGATATGCTCAAAAGGCCTATTGTGTTGACGGTGAAACTCCACTTTTAGAACTGAAATTCCCGGCCCCGACAAACACCAGATTTGAAAAAGACGTTGTGATTCATGTTCTCCCTAGGTAGTAGAATCAGAAAAACATCATGGTTTCAAGATTCTCTCCTTGCCTTAAGAGAGATCCAGAGAATAATGTTGGAAAAAACGGCCAATTACCGCGAAATACCACTTTCAGAACGGATGTTCCCGGCTCAGACAAACACCAGATTTGAAAAAGACGTCGTGATTCTTGTTCTCCCTAGGTAGTAGAATCAGAAAAACATCATGGTTTCAAGATTCTCTCCTTCCCTTAAGAGAGATCCAGAGAATAATGTTGTAAATAAAGGCCTACTACCGCGAAATACCACTTACAGAACTGAGGTTCCCGGCTCAGACATACACCAGATTTGAAAAAGACGTCGTGATTCTTGTTCTCCCTAGGTAGTAGAATCAGAAAAACATCATGGTTTCAAGATTCTCTCCTTCCCTTAAGAGAGATCCAGAGAATAATTTTATAAATAAAGGCCTACTACCGCGAAATACCACTTACAGAACTGAGGTTCCCAGCCCAGACACACACCAGATTTGAAAAACACGTCTTGATTCATGTTCTCCCTAGATGGTAGAATCAGAAAAACATCATATTTTCAAGCTTCTCTCCTTGCCTTAAGAGAGATCCAAAGAATAATTTTGGAAAAAACGGCGTATTACCGGATATGCTCAAAAGGCCTATTGTGTTGACGGTGAAACTCCACTGTTAGAACTGAAGTTCCCGGCCCCGACAAACACCAGATTTGAAAAAGACGTTGTGATTCATGTTCTCCCTAGGTAGTAGAATCAGAAAAACATCATGGTTTCAAGATTCTCTCCTTGCCTTAAGAGAGATCCAGAGAATAATGTTGGAAAAAACGGCCAATTACCGTGAAATACCACTTTCAGAACGGATGTTCCCGGCTCAGACAAACACCAGATTTGAAAAAGACGTCGTGATTCTTGTTCTCCCTAGGTAGTAGAATCAGAAAAACATCATGGTTTCAAGATTCTCCCCTTGCCTTAAGAGAGATCCAGAGAATAATTTTATAAATAAAGGCCTACTACCGCGAAATACCACTTACAGAACTGAGGTTCCCGGCCCAGAAACACACCAGATTTGAAAAACACGTCTTGATTCATGTTCTCCCTAGATGGTAGAATCAGAAAAACATCATATTTTCAAGCTTCTCTCCTTGCCTTAAGTGAGATCCAGAGAATAATGTTGGAAAAAACGGCCTATTACCGCATTTGCTCAAAAGGCCTATTGTATTGACGGTGAAACTCCACTTTCAGAACTGAGCTGTCCGGCCAAGACAAACACCAGGTTTGAAAAAGACGTCTTCATTCATGTTCTCCCTAGATGGTAGAATCAGAAAAACATGATATTTTCAAGGTTCTGTCCTTGCCTTAAGAGAGATCCAAAAAATAAATTTTGAAAAAACGGCCTATTACCGGATATGCTCAAAAGGCCTATTGTATTGACGGTGAAACTCCACTTTTAGAACTGAAGTTCCCGGCCCCGACAAACACCAGATTTGAAAAAGACATCATGATTCATGTTCTCCCCAGGTAGTAGAATCAGAAAAACATCATGGTTTCAAGATTCTCTCCTTCCCTTAAGAGAGATCCAGAGAATATTGTTGGAAATAAAGGCCTACTACCGCGAAATACCACTTACAGAACTGAGGTTCCCGGCCCAGACACACACCAGATTTGAAAAAAACGTCGTGATTCATGTTCTCCCTAGGTAGTAGAATCAGAAAAACATCATGGTTTCAAGATTCTCTCCTTGCCTTAAGAGAGATCCAGAGAATAATGTTGGAAAAAACGGCCTATTAACGCATTTGCTCAAAAGGCCTATTGTATTGACTGTGAAACTCCACTTTCATAACGCAGGTTCCCGGCCAAGACAAACACCAGATTTGAAAAAGACGTTGTGATTCATGCTCACCCTAGGTAGTAGAATTAGAAAACCATCATGGTTTCAAGATTCTCCCCTTGCCTTAAGAGAGATCCAGAGAATACTGTTGGAAAAACGGCCTATTACCGCATTTGCTCAAAAGGCCTATTGTATTGACGGTGATACTCCTCTTTCATAACTCAGGTTCCCGGCCAAGACAAACACCAGATTTGAAAAAGACGTTGTGATTCATGCTCACCCTAGGTAGTAGAATCAGAAAACCATCATGGTTTCAAGATTCTCTCCTTGCCTTAAGAGAGATCCAGAGAATAATGTTGGAAAAAACGGCCAATTACCGCGAAATACCACTTCCAGAACGGAGGTTCCCGGCTCAGACAAACACCAGATTTGAAAAAGACGTCGTGATTCTTGTTCTCCCTAGGTAGTAGAATCAGAAAAACATCATGGTTTCAAGATTCTCTCCTTCCCTTAAGAGAGATCCAGAGAATATTGTTGCTAATAAAGGCCTACTACCGCGAAATACCACTTACACAACTGAGGTTCCCGACCCAGACACACACCAGATTTGAAAAAAACGTCGTGATTCATGTTCTCCCTATGTAGTAGAATCAGAAAAACATCATGGTTTCAAGATTCTCTCCTTGCCTTAAGAGAGATCCATAGAATGATGTTGCAAAAACGGCCAATTACCACGAAATACCACTTACAGAATTGAGGTTCCCGGCCCAGACACACACCAGATTTGAAAAAGACGTCGTGATTCATGTTCTCCCTAGGTAGTAGAATTAGAAAAACATCATGGTTTCAAGATTCTCTCCTTGCCTTAAGAGAGATCCAGAGAATAATGTTGGAAAAAACGGCCAATTACCGCATTTGCTCAAAAGGCCTATTGTATTGACGGTGATACTCCTCTTTCATAACTCAGGTTCCCGGCCAAGACAAACACCAGATTTGAAAAAGACATTGTGATTCATGCTCTCCCTAGGTAGTAGAATCAGAAAACCATCATGGTTTCAAGATTCTCTCCTTGCCTTAAGAGAGATCCAGAGAATAATGTTGGAAAAAACGGCCAATTACCGCAAAATACCACTTTCAGAATGGAGGTTCCCGGCTCAGACAAACACCAGATTTGAAAAAGACGTTGTGATTCATGTTCTCCATAGGTAGTAGAATCAGAAAAACATCATGGTTTCAAGATTCTCTCCTTGCCTTAAGAGAGATCCAGGGAATAATGTTGGAAAAAACGGCCAATTACCGCGAAATACCACTTTCAGAACGGATGTTCCCGGCTCAGACAAAAACCAGATTTGAAAAAGACGTCGTGATTCTTGTTCTCCCTAGGTAGTAGAATCAGAAAAACATCATGGTTTCAAGATTCTCTCCTTCCCTTAAGAGAGATCCAGAGAATAATGTTGGAAAAAACGGCCAATTACCGCATTTGCTCAAAAGGCCTATTGTATTGACGGTGAAACTCCACTTTCAGAACGGAGCTTCCCGGCCAAGACAAACACCAGATTTAAAAAAGACGTCGTGATTCTTGTTCTCCCTAGGTAGTAGAATCATAAAAACATCATGGTTTCAAGATTCTCTCCTTGCCTTAAGAAAGATCCAGAAAATAATGTTGGAAAAAACGGCCTATTACCGCGAAATACCACTTTCAGGACGGAGGTTCCCGTCTGAGACAAACACCTGATCTGAAAAAGAAGTCGTGATTCTTGTTCTCCCTAGGTAGTAGAATCAGAAAAACATCATGGTTTCAAGATTCTCTCCTTGCCTTAAGAGAGATCCATAGAATGATGTTGCAAAAACGGCCAATTACCACGAAATACCACTTACAGAATTGAGGTTCCCGGCCCAGACACACACCAGATTTGAAAAAGACGTCGTGATTCTTGTTCTCCCTAGGTAGTAGAATCAGAAAAACATCATGGTTTCAAGATTCTCCCCTTGCCTTAAGAGAGATCCAGAGAATAATGTTGGAAAAAACGGCCTATTACCGCATTTGCTCAAAAGGCCTATTGTATTGACTGTGAAACTCCACTTTCATAACGCAGGTTCCCGGCCAAGACAAACACCAGATTTGAAAAAGACGTTGTGATTCATGTTCTCCCTAGGTAGTAGAATCAGAAAAACATCATGGTTTCAAGATTCTATCATTGCTTTAAGAGAGATCCAGAGAATAATGTTGGAAAAAACGGCCAATTACCGCGAAATACCACTTTCAGAACGGAGGTTCCCGGCTCAGACATACACCAGATTTGAAAAAGACGTCGTGATTCTTGTTCTCCCTAGGTAGTAGAATCAGAAAAACATCATGGTTTCAAGATTCTCTCCTTCCCTTAAGAGAGATCCAGAGAATAATTTTATAAATAAAGGCCTACTACCGCGAAATACCACTTACAGAACTGAGGTTCCCAGCCCAGACACACACCAGATTTGAAAAACACGTCTTGATTCATGTTCTCCCTAGATGGTAGAATCAGAAAAACATCATATTTTCAAGCTTCTCTCCTTGCCTTAAGTGAGATCCAGAGAATAATGTTGGAAAAAACGGCCTATTACCGCATTTGCTCAAAAGGCCTATTGTATTGACGGTGAAACTCCACTTTCAGAACTGAGCTTCCCGGCGAAGACAAACACCAGGTTTGAAAAAGACGTCTTCATTCCTGTTCTCCCTAGATGGTAGAATCAGAAAAACATCATATTTTCAAGGTTCTGTCCTTGCATTAAGAGAGATCCAAACAATAAATTTTGAAAAAAGGGACTATTACCGGATATGCTCAAAAGACCTATTGTATTGACGGTGAAACTCCACTTTTAGAACTGAAGTTCCCGGCCCCGACAAACACCAGATTTGAAAAACACATCATGATTCATGTTCTCCCCAGGTAGTAGAATCAGAAAAACATCATGGTTTCAAGATTCTCTCCTTCCCTTAAGAGAGATCCAGAGAATATTGTTGGAAATAAAGGCCTACAACCGCGAAATACCACTTACAGAACTGAGTTTCCCGGCCCAGACACACACCAGATTTGAAAAAAACGTCGTGATTCATGTTCTCCCTAGGTAGTAGAATCAGAAAAACATCATGGTTTCAAGATTCTCCCCTTGCCTTAAGAGAGATCCAGAGAATAATGTTGGAAAAACGGCCTATTACCGCATTTGCTCAAAAGGCCTATTGTATTTACGGTGATACTCCTCTTTCATAACTCAGGTTCCCGGCCAAGACAAACACCAGATTTGAAAAAGACGTTGTGATTCATGCTCTCCCTAGGTAGTAGAATCAGAAAACCATCATGGTTTCAAGATTCTCTCCTTGCCTTAAGAGAGATCCAGAGAATAATGTTGGAAAAAACGGCCTATTACCGCAAAATACCACTTTCAGAACGGAGGTTCCCGGCTCAGACATACACCAGATTTGAAAGAGACGTCGTGATTCTTGTTCTCCCTAGGTAGTAGAATCAGAAAAACATCATGGTTTCAAGATTCTCTCCTTCCCTTAAGAGAGATCCAGAGAATAATGTTGTAAATAAAGGCCTACTACCGCGAAATACCACTTACAGAACTGAGGTTCCCGGCCCAGACACACAACAGATTTGAAAAAAACGTCTTGATTCATGTTCTCCCTAGATGGTAGAATCAGAAAAACATCATATTCTCAAGCTTCTCTCCTTGCCTTAAGAGAGATCCAAAGAATAATTTTGGAAAAAACGGCGTATTACCGGATATGCTCAAAAGACCTATTGTATTGACGGTGAAACTCCACTTTTAGAACTGAAGTTCCCGGCCCCGACAAACACCAGATTTGAAAAAGACGTTGTGATTCATGTTCTCCCTAGGTAGTAGAATCAGAAAAACATCATGGTTTCAAGATTCTCTCCTTGCCTTAAGAGAGATCCAGAGAATAATGTTGGAAAAAACGGCCAATTACCGCGAAATACCACTTTCAGAACGGAGGTTCCCGGCTCAGACAAACACCAGATTTGAAAAAGTCGTCGGGATTCTTGTTCTCCCTAGGTAGTAGAATCAGAATAACATCATGGTTTCAAGCTTCTCTCCTTGCCTTAAGAAAGATCCAGACAATAATGTTGGAAAAAACGGCCTATTACCGCGAAATACCACTTTCAGGACGGAGGTTCCCGGCTGAGACAAACACCTGATTTGAAAAAGAAGTCGTGATTCTTCTTCTCCCTAGGTAGTAGAATCATAAAAACATCATGGTTTCAAGATTCTCTCCTTGCCTTAAGAGAGATCCAGAGAATGATGTTGCAAAAACGGCCAATTACCACGAAATACCACTTACAGAATTGAGGTTCCCGGCCCAGACACACACCAGATTTGAAAAAGACGTTGTGATTCATGTTCTCTCTAGGTAGTAGAATCAGAAAAACATCATGGTTTCAAGATTCTCCCCTTGCCTTAAGAGAGATCCAGAGAATATTGTTGGAAATAAAGGCCTACTACCGCGAAATACCACTTACAGAACTGAGGTTCCCGGCCCAGACACACACCAGATTTGAAAAAAACGTCGTGATTCATGTTCTCCCTAGGTAGTAGAATCAGAAAAACATCATGGTTTCAAGATTCTCCCCTTGCCTTAAGAGAGATCCAGAGAATACTGTTGGAAAAACGGCCTATTACCGCATTTGCTCAAAAGGCCTATTGTATTGACGGTGATACTCCTCTTTCATAACTCAGGTTCCCGGCCAAGACAAACACCAGATTTGAAAAAGACGTTGTGATTCATGCTCACCCTAGGTAGTAGAATCAGAAAACCATCATGGTTTCAAGATTCTCTCCTTGCCTTAAGAGAGATCCAGAGAATAATGTTGGAAAAAACGGCCAATTACCGCGAAATACCACTTCCAGAACGGAGGTTCCCGGCTCAGACAAACACCAGATTTGAAAAAGACGTCGTGATTCTTGTTCTCCCTAGGTAGTAGAATCAGAAAAACATCATGGTTTCAAGATTCTCTCCTTCCCTTAAGAGAGATCCAGAGAATATTGTTGCTAATAAAGGCCTACTACCGCGAAATACCACTTACACAACTGAGGTTCCCGACCCAGACACACACCAGATTTGAAAAAAACGTCGTGATTCATGTTCTCCCTATGTAGTAGAATCAGAAAAACATCATGGTTTCAAGATTCTCTCCTTGCCTTAAGAGAGATCCATAGAATGATGTTGCAAAAACGGCCAATTACCACGAAATACCACTTACAGAATTGAGGTTCCCGGCCCAGACACACACCAGATTTAAAAAAAAAGACGTCGTGATTCATGTTCTCCCTAGGTAGTAGAATTAGAAAAACATCATGGTTTCAAGATTCTCTCCTTGCCTTAAGAGAGATCCAGAGAATAATGTTGGAAAAAACGGCCAATTACCGCATTTGCTCAAAAGGCCTATTGTATTGACGGTGATACTCCTCTTTCATAACTCAGGTTCCCGGCCAAGACAAACACCAGATTTGAAAAAGACATTGTGATTCATGCTCTCCCTAGGTAGTAGAATCAGAAAACCATCATGGTTTCAAGATTCTCTCCTTGCCTTAAGAGAGATCCAGAGAATAATGTTGGGAAAAACGGCCAATTACCGCAAAATACCACTTTCAGAACGGAGGTTCCCGGCTCAGACAAACACCAGATTTGAAAAAGACGTTGTGATTCATGTTCTCCATAGGTAGTAGAATCAGAAAAACATCATGGTTTCAAGATTCTCTCCTTGCCTTAAGAGAGATCCAGGGAATAATGTTGGAAAAAACGGCCAATTACCGCGAAATACCACTTTCAGAACGGATGTTCCCGGCTCAGACAAAAACCAGATTTGAAAAAGACGTCGTGATTCTTGTTCTCCCTAGGTAGTAGAATCAGAAAAACATCATGGTTTGAAGATTCTCTCCTTCCCTTAAGAGAGATCCAGAGAATAATGTTGGAAAAAACGGCCAATTACCGCATTTGCTCAAAAGGCCTATTGTATTGACGGTGAAACTCCACTTTCAGAACGGAGCTTCCCGGCCAAGACAAACACCAGATTTAAAAAAGACGTCGTGATTCTTGTTCTCCCTAGGTAGTAGAATCATAAAAACATCATGGTTTCAAGATTCTCTCCTTGCCTTAAGAAAGATCCAGAAAATAATGTTGGAAAAAACGGCCTATTACCGCGAAATACCACTTTCAGGACGGAGGTTCCCGTCTGAGACAAACACCTGATCTGAAAAAGAAGTCGTGATTCTTGTTCTCCCTAGGTAGTAGAATCAGAAAAACATCATGGTTTCAAGATTCTCTCCTTCCCTTAAGAGAGATCCAGAGAATATTGTTGGAAATAAAGGCCTACTACCGCGAAATACCACTTACAGAACTGAGGTTCCCGGCCCAGACACACACCAGATTTGAAAAAAACGTCGTGATTCATGTTCTCCCTAGGTAGTAGAATCAGAAAAACATCATGGTTTCAAGATTCTCTCCTTGCCTTAAGAGAGATCCATAGAATGATGTTGCAAAAACGGCCAATTACCACGAAATACCACTTACAGAATTGAGGTTCCCGGCCCAGACACACACCAGATTTGAAAAAGACGTCGTGATTCTTGTTCTCCCTAGGTAGTAGAATCAGAAAAACATCATGGTTTCAAGATTCTCCCCTTGCCTTAAGAGAGATCCAGAGAATAATGTTGGAAAAAACGGCCTATTACCGAATTTGCTCAAAAGGCCTATTGTATTGACTGTGAAACTCCACTTTCATAACGCAGGTTCCCGGCCAAGACAAACACCAGATTTGAAAAAGACGTTGTGATTCATGTTCTCCCTAGGTAGTAGAATCAGAAAAACATCATGGTTTCAAGATTCTATCATTGCTTTAAGAGAGATCCAGAGAATAATGTTGGAAAAAACGGCCAATTACCGCGAAATACCACTTTCAGAACGGAGGTTCCCGGCTCAGACATACACCAGATTTGAAAAAGACGTCGTGATTCTTGTTCTCCCTAGGTAGTAGAATCAGAAAAACATCATGGTTTCAAGATTCTCTCCTTCCCTTAAGAGAGATCCAGAGAATAATTTTATAAATAAAGGCCTACTACCGCGAAATACCACTTACAGAACTGAGGTTCCCAGCCCAGACGCACACCAGATTTGAAAAACACGTCTTGATTCATGTTCTCCCTAGATGGTAGAATCAGAAAAACATCATATTTTCAAGGTTCTGTCCTTGCATTAAGAGAGATCCAAACAATAAATTTTGAAAAAAGGGACTATTACCGGATATGCTCAAAAGACCTATTGTATTGACGGTGAAACTCCACTTTTAGAACTGAAGTTCCCGGCCCCGACAAACACCAGATTTGAAAAACACATCATGATTCATGTTCTCCCCAGGTAGTAGAATCAGAAAAACATCATGGTTTCAAGATTCTCTCCTTCCCTTAAGAGAGATCCAGAGAATATTGTTGGAAATAAAGGCCTACAACCGCGAAATACCACTTACAGAACTGAGTTTCCCGGCCCAGACACACACCAGATTTGAAAAAAACGTCGTGATTCATGTTCTCCCTAGGTAGTAGAATCAGAAAAACATCATGGTTTCAAGATTCTCCCCTTGCCTTAAGAGAGATCCAGAGAATAATGTTGGAAAAACGGCCTATTACCGCATTTGCTCAAAAGGCCTATTGTATTTACGGTGATACTCCTCTTTCATAACTCAGGTTCCCGGCCAAGACAAACACCAGATTTGAAAAAGACGTTGTGATTCATGCTCTCCCTAGGTAGTAGAATCAGAAAACCATCATGGTTTCAAGATTCTCTCCTTGCCTTAAGAGAGATCCAGAGAATAATGTTGGAAAAAACGGCCTATTACCGCAAAATACCACTTTCAGAACGGAGGTTCCCGGCTCAGACAAACACCAGATTTGAAAAAGTCGTCGGGATTCTTGTTCTCCCTAGGTAGTAGAATCAGAATAACATCATGGTTTCAAGCTTCTCTCCTTGCCTTAAGAAAGATCCAGACAATAATGTTGGAAAAAACGGCCTATTACCGCGAAATACCACTTTCAGGACGGAGGTTCCCGGCTGAGACAAACACCTGATTTGAAAAAGAAGTCGTGATTCTTCTTCTCCCTAGGTAGTAGAATCATAAAAACATCATGGTTTCAAGATTCTCTCCTTGCCTTAAGAGAGATCCAGAGAATGATGTTGCAAAAACGGCCAATTACCACGAAATACCACTTACAGAATTGAGGTTCCCGGCCCAGACACACACCAGATTTGAAAAAGACGTTGTGATTCATGTTCTCTCTAGGTAGTAGAATCAGAAAAACATCATGGTTTCAAGATTCTCCCCTTGCCTTAAGAGAGATCCAGAGAATATTGTTGGAAATAAAGGCCTACTACCGCGAAATACCACTTACAGAACTGAGGTTCCCGGCCCAGACACACACCAGATTTGAAAAAAACGTCGTGATTCATGTTCTCCCTAGGTAGTAGAATCAGAAAAACATCATGGTTTCAAGATTCTCCCCTTGCCTTAAGAGAGATCCAGAGAATACTGTTGGAAAAACGGCCTATTACCGCATTTGCTCAAAAGGCCTATTGTATTGACGGTGATACTCCTCTTTCATAACTCAGGTTCCCGGCCAAGACAAACACCAGATTTGAAAAAGACGTTGTGATTCATGCTCACCCTAGGTAGTAGAATCAGAAAACCATCATGGTTTCAAGATTCTCTCCTTGCCTTAAGAGAGATCCAGAGAATAATGTTGGAAAAAACGGCCAATTACCGCGAAATACCACTTCCAGAACGGAGGTTCCCGGCTCAGACAAACACCAGATTTGAAAAAGACGTCGTGATTCTTGTTCTCCCTAGGTAGTAGAATCAGAAAAACATCATGGTTTCAAGATTCTCTCCTTCCCTTAAGAGAGATCCAGAGAATATTGTTGCTAATAAAGGCCTACTACCGCGAAATACCACTTACACAACTGAGGTTCCCGACCCAGACACACACCAGATTTGAAAAAAACGTCGTGATTCATGTTCTCCCTATGTAGTAGAATCAGAAAAACATCATGGTTTCAAGATTCTCTCCTTGCCTTAAGAGAGATCCATAGAATGATGTTGCAAAAACGGCCAATTACCACGAAATACCACTTACAGAATTGAGGTTCCCGGCCCAGACACACACCAGATTTAAAAAAAAAGACGTCGTGATTCATGTTCTCCCTAGGTAGTAGAATTAGAAAAACATCATGGTTTCAAGATTCTCTCCTTGCCTTAAGAGAGATCCAGAGAATAATGTTGGAAAAAACGGCCAATTACCGCATTTGCTCAAAAGGCCTATTGTATTGACGGTGATACTCCTCTTTCATAACTCAGGTTCCCGGCCAAGACAAACACCAGATTTGAAAAAGACATTGTGATTCATGCTCTCCCTAGGTAGTAGAATCAGAAAACCATCATGGTTTCAAGATTCTCTCCTTGCCTTAAGAGAGATCCAGAGAATAATGTTGGGAAAAACGGCCAATTACCGCAAAATACCACTTTCAGAACGGAGGTTCCCGGCTCAGACAAACACCAGATTTGAAAAAGACGTTGTGATTCATGTTCTCCATAGGTAGTAGAATCAGAAAAACATCATGGTTTCAAGATTCTCTCCTTGCCTTAAGAGAGATCCAGGGAATAATGTTGGAAAAAACGGCCAATTACCGCGAAATACCACTTTCAGAACGGATGTTCCCGGCTCAGACAAAAACCAGATTTGAAAAAGACGTCGTGATTCTTGTTCTCCCTAGGTAGTAGAATCAGAAAAACATCATGGTTTGAAGATTCTCTCCTTCCCTTAAGAGAGATCCAGAGAATAATGTTGGAAAAAACGGCCAATTACCGCATTTGCTCAAAAGGCCTATTGTATTGACGGTGAAACTCCACTTTCAGAACGGAGCTTCCCGGCCAAGACAAACACCAGATTTAAAAAAGACGTCGTGATTCTTGTTCTCCCTAGGTAGTAGAATCATAAAAACATCATGGTTTCAAGATTCTCTCCTTGCCTTAAGAAAGATCCAGAAAATAATGTTGGAAAAAACGGCCTATTACCGCGAAATACCACTTTCAGGACGGAGGTTCCCGTCTGAGACAAACACCTGATCTGAAAAAGAAGTCGTGATTCTTGTTCTCCCTAGGTAGTAGAATCAGAAAAACATCATGGTTTCAAGATTCTCTCCTTCCCTTAAGAGAGATCCAGAGAATATTGTTGGAAATAAAGGCCTACTACCGCGAAATACCACTTACAGAACTGAGGTTCCCGGCCCAGACACACACCAGATTTGAAAAAAACGTCGTGATTCATGTTCTCCCTAGGTAGTAGAATCAGAAAAACATCATGGTTTCAAGATTCTCTCCTTGCCTTAAGAGAGATCCATAGAATGATGTTGCAAAAACGGCCAATTACCACGAAATACCACTTACAGAATTGAGGTTCCCGGCCCAGACACACACCAGATTTGAAAAAGACGTCGTGATTCTTGTTCTCCCTAGGTAGTAGAATCAGAAAAACATCATGGTTTCAAGATTCTCCCCTTGCCTTAAGAGAGATCCAGAGAATAATGTTGGAAAAAACGGCCTATTACCGAATTTGCTCAAAAGGCCTATTGTATTGACTGTGAAACTCCACTTTCATAACGCAGGTTCCCGGCCAAGACAAACACCAGATTTGAAAAAGACGTTGTGATTCATGTTCTCCCTAGGTAGTAGAATCAGAAAAACATCATGGTTTCAAGATTCTATCATTGCTTTAAGAGAGATCCAGAGAATAATGTTGGAAAAAACGGCCAATTACCGCGAAATACCACTTTCAGAACGGAGGTTCCCGGCTCAGACATACACCAGATTTGAAAAAGACGTCGTGATTCTTGTTCTCCCTAGGTAGTAGAATCAGAAAAACATCATGGTTTCAAGATTCTCTCCTTCCCTTAAGAGAGATCCAGAGAATAATTTTATAAATAAAGGCCTACTACCGCGAAATACCACTTACAGAACTGAGGTTCCCAGCCCAGACGCACACCAGATTTGAAAAACACGTCTTGATTCATGTTCTCCCTAGATGGTAGAATCAGAAAAACATCATATTTTCAAGGTTCTGTCCTTGCATTAAGAGAGATCCAAACAATAAATTTTGAAAAAAGGGACTATTACCGGATATGCTCAAAAGACCTATTGTATTGACGGTGAAACTCCACTTTTAGAACTGAAGTTCCCGGCCCCGACAAACACCAGATTTGAAAAACACATCATGATTCATGTTCTCCCCAGGTAGTAGAATCAGAAAAACATCATGGTTTCAAGATTCTCTCCTTCCCTTAAGAGAGATCCAGAGAATATTGTTGGAAATAAAGGCCTACAACCGCGAAATACCACTTACAGAACTGAGTTTCCCGGCCCAGACACACACCAGATTTGAAAAAAACGTCGTGATTCATGTTCTCCCTAGGTAGTAGAATCAGAAAAACATCATGGTTTCAAGATTCTCCCCTTGCCTTAAGAGAGATCCAGAGAATAATGTTGGAAAAACGGCCTATTACCGCATTTGCTCAAAAGGCCTATTGTATTTACGGTGATACTCCTCTTTCATAACTCAGGTTCCCGGCCAAGACAAACACCAGATTTGAAAAAGACGTTGTGATTCATGCTCTCCCTAGGTAGTAGAATCAGAAAACCATCATGGTTTCAAGATTCTCTCCTTGCCTTAAGAGAGATCCAGAGAATAATGTTGGAAAAAACGGCCTATTACCGCAAAATACCACTTTCAGAACGGAGGTTCCCGGCTCAGACATACACCAGATTTGAAAGAGACGTCGTGATTCTTGTTCTCCCTAGGTAGTAGAATCAGAAAAACATCATGGTTTCAAGATTCTCTCCTTCCCTTAAGAGAGATCCAGAGAATAATGTTGTAAATAAAGGCCTACTACCGCGAAATACCACTTACAGAACTGAGGTTCCCGGCCCAGACACACAACAGATTTGAAAAACACGTCTTGATTCATGTTCTCCCTAGATGGTAGAATCAGAAAAACATCATATTCTCAAGCTTCTCTCCTTGCCTTAAGAGAGATCCAAAGAATAATTTTGGAAAAAACGGCGTATTACCGGATATGCTCAAAAGACCTATTGTATTGACGGTGAAACTCCACTTTTAGAACTGAAGTTCCCGGCCCCGACAAACACCAGATTTGAAAAAGACGTTGTGATACATGTTCTCCCTAGGTAGTAGAATCAGAAAAACATCATGGTTTCAAGATTCTCTCCTTGCCTTAAGAGAGATCCAGAGAATAATGTTGGAAAAAACGGCCAATTACCGCGAAATACCACTTTCAGAACGGAGGTTCCCGGCTCAGACACACACCTGATTTGAAAAAAACATCGTGATTCATGTTCTCCCTAGGTAGTAGAATCATAAAAACATCATGGTTTCAAGATTCTCTCCTTGCCTTAAAAGAGATCCAGAGAATATTGTTGGAAATAAAGGCCTACTACTGTGAAATACCACTTACAGAACTGAGGTTCCCGGCCCAGACACACACCTGATTTGAAAAAAACATCGTGATTCATGTTCTCCCTAGGTAGTAGAATCAGAAAAACATCATGGTTTCAAGCTTCTCTCCTTGCCTTAAGAGAGATCCAGAGAATAATGTTGGAAAAAACGGCCTATTACCGCATTTGCTCAAAAGGCCTATTGTATTGACGGTGAAACTCCAGTTTCAGAACGGAGCTTCCCGGCCAAGACAAACACCAGATTTGAAAAAGACGTTGTGATTCATGTTCTCCCTAGGTAGTAGAATCAGAAAAACATCATGGTTTCAAGATTCTCTCCTTGCCTTAAGAGAGATCCAAACAATAAATTGTGAAAAAACTGCCCATTACCGGATATGCTCAGAAGGCCTATTGTATTGACGGTGAAACTCCACTTTTAGAACTGAAGTTCCCGGCCCCGACAAACACCAGATTTGAAAAACACATCATGATTCATGTTCTCCCTAGGTAGTAGAATCAAAAAAACATCATGTTTTCAAGATTCTCTCCTTCCCTTAAGAGAGATCCAGAGAATATTGTTGGAAATAAAGGCCTACTACCGCGAAATACCACTTACAGAACTGAAGTTCCCGGCCCAGACACACACCAGATTTGAAAAAAACGTCGTAATTCATGTTCTCCCTAGGTAGTAGAATCAGAAAAACATCATGGTTTCAAGATTGTCTCCTTGCCTTAAGAGAGATCCAGAGAATAATGTTGGAAAAAACGGCCAATTACCGCGAAATACCACTTTCAGAACGGAGGTTCCCGGCTCAGACAAACACCAGATTTGAAAAAGACGTCGTGATTCTTGTTCTCCCTAGGTAGTAGAATCAGAAAAACATCATGGTTTCAAGATTCTCTCCTTCCCTTAAGAGAGATCCAGAGAATATTGTTGCTAATAAAGGCCTACTACCGCGAAATACCACTTACAGAACTGAGGTTCCCGACCCAGACACACACCAGATTTGAAAAAAACGTCGTGATTCATGTTCTCCCTATGTAGTAGAATCAGAAAAACATCATGGTTTCAAGATTCTCTCCTTGCCTTAAGAGAGATCCATAGAATGATGTTGCAAAAACGACCAATTACCACGAAATACCACTTACAGAATTGAGGTTCCCGGCCCAGACACACACCAGATTTGAAAAAGACGTCGTGATTCATGTTCTCCCTATGTAGTAGAATTAGAAAAACATCATGGTTTCAAGATTCTCCCCTTCCCTTAAGAGAGATCCAGAGAATAATGTTGGAAAAAACGGCCTATTACCGCATTTGCTCAAAAGGCCTATTGTATTGACGGTGATACTCCTCTTTCATAACTCAGGTTCCCGGCCAAGACAAACACCAGATTTGAAAAAGACATTGTGATTCATGCTCTCCCTAGGTAGTAGAATCAGAAAACCATCATGGTTTCAAGATTCTCTCCTTGCCTTAAGAGAGATCCAGAGAAAAATGTTGGAAAAAACGGCCAAATACCGCAAAATACCACTTTCAGAACGGAGGTTCCCGGCTCAGACATACAACAGATTTGAAAAAGACGTTGTGATTCATGTTCTCCATAGGTAGTAGAATCAGAAAAACATCATGGTTTCAAGATTCTCTCCTTGCCTTAACAGAGATCCAGAGAATAATGTTGGAAAAAACGGCCAATTACCGCGAAATACCACTTTCAGAACGGAGGTTCCCGGCTCAGACAAACACCAGATTTGAAAAAGACGTCGTGATTCTTGTTCTCCCTAGGTAGTAGAATCAGAAAAACATCATGGTTTCAAGATTCTCTCCTTCCCTTAAGAGAGATCCAGAGAATATTGTTGCTAATAAAGGCCTACTACCGCGAAATACCACTTACAGAACTGAGGTTCCCGACCCAGACACACACCAGATTTGAAAAAAGCGTCGTGATTCATGTTCTCCCTATGTAGTAGAATCAGAAAAACATCATGGTTTCAAGCTTCTCTCCTTGCCTTAAGAGAGATCCAGAGAATAATGTTGGAAAAAACGGCCTATTACCGCATTTGCTCAAAAGGCCTATTGTATTGACGGTGAAACTCCAGTTTCAGAACGGAGCTTCCCGGCCAAGACAAACACCAGATTTGAAAAAGACGTTGTGATTCATGTTCTCCCTAGGTAGTAGAATCAGAAAAACATCATGGTTTCAAGATTCTCTCCTTGCCTTAAGAGAGATCCAAACAATAAATTGTGAAAAAACTGCCCATTACCGGATATGCTCAGAAGGCCTATTGTATTGACGGTGAAACTCCACTTTTAGAACTGAAGTTCCCGGCCCCGACAAACACCAGATTTGAAAAACACATCATGATTCATGTTCTCCCTAGGTAGTAGAATCAAAAAAACATCATGTTTTCAAGATTCTCTCCTTCCCTTAAGAGAGATCCAGAGAATATTGTTGGAAATAAAGGCCTACTACCGCGAAATACCACTTACAGAACTGAAGTTCCCGGCCCAGACACACACCAGATTTGAAAAAAACGTCGTAATTCATGTTCTCCCTAGGTAGTAGAATCAGAAAAACATCATGGTTTCAAGATTGTCTCCTTGCCTTAAGAGAGATCCAGAGAATAATGTTGGAAAAAACGGCCAATTACCGCGAAATACCACTTTCAGAACGGAGGTTCCCGGCTCAGACAAACACCAGATTTGAAAAAGACGTCGTGATTCTTGTTCTCCCTAGGTAGTAGAATCAGAAAAACATCATGGTTTCAAGATTCTCTCCTTCCCTTAAGAGAGATCCAGAGAATATTGTTGCTAATAAAGGCCTACTACCGCGAAATACCACTTACAGAACTGAGGTTCCCGACCCAGACACACACCAGATTTGAAAAAAACGTCGTGATTCATGTTCTCCCTATGTAGTAGAATCAGAAAAACATCATGGTTTCAAGATTCTCTCCTTGCCTTAAGAGAGATCCATAGAATGATGTTGCAAAAACGGCCAATTACCACGAAATACCACTTACAGAATTGAGGTTCCCGGCCCAGACACACACCAGATTTGAAAAAGACGTCGTGATTCATGTTCTCCCTATGTAGTAGAATTAGAAAAACATCATGGTTTCAAGATTCTCCCCTTCCCTTAAGAGAGATCCAGAGAATAATGTTGGAAAAAACGGCCTATTACCGCATTTGCTCAAAAGGCCTATTGTATTGACGGTGATACTCCTCTTTCATAACTCAGGTTCCCGGCCAAGACAAACACCAGATTTGAAAAAGACATTGTGATTCATGCTCTCCCTAGGTAGTAGAATCAGAAAACCATCATGGTTTCAAGATTCTCTCCTTGCCTTAAGAGAGATCCAGAGAAAAATGTTGGAAAAAACGGCCAAATACCGCAAAATACCACTTTCAGAACGGAGGTTCCCGGCTCAGACATACAACAGATTTGAAAAAGACGTTGTGATTCATGTTCTCCATAGGTAGTAGAATCAGAAAAACATCATGGTTTCAAGATTCTCTCCTTGCCTTAAGAGAGATCCAGAGAATAATGTTGGAAAAAACGGCCAATTACCGCGAAATACCACTTTCAGAACGGAGGTTCCCGGCTCAGACAAACACCAGATTTGAAAAAGACGTCGTGATTCTTGTTCTCCCTAGGTAGTAGAATCAGAAAAACATCATGGTTTCAAGATTCTCTCCTTCCCTTAAGAGAGATCCAGAGAATATTGTTGCTAATAAAGGCCTACTACCGCGAAATACCACTTACAGAACTGAGGTTCCCGACCCAGACACACACCAGATTTGAAAAAAACGTCGTGATTCATGTTCTCCCTATGTAGTAGAATCAGAAAAACATCATGGTTTCAAGATTCTCTCCTTGCCTTAAGAGAGATCCATAGAATGATGTTGCAAAAACGGCCAATTACCACGAAATACCACTTACAGAACTGAGGTTCCCGGCCCAGACACACACCAGATTTGAAAAAGACGTCGTGATTAATGTTCTCCCTAGATAGTAGAATTAGAAAAACATCATGGTTTCAAGATTCTCCCCTTGCCTTAAGAGAGATCCAGAGAATAATGTTGGAAAAAACGGCCTATTACCGCATTTGCTCAAAAGGCCTATTGTATTGACGGTGATACTCCTCTTTCATAACTCAGGTTCCCGGCCAAGACAAACACCAGATTTGAAAAAGACGTTGTGATTCATGCTCTCCCTAGGTAGTAGAATCAGAAAACCATCATGGTTTCAAGATTCTCTCCTTGCCTTAAGAGAGATCCAGAGAATAATGTTGGAAAAAACGGCCAATTACCGCAAAATACCACTTTCAGAACGGAGGTTCCCGGCTCAGACATACACCAGATTTGAAAAAGACGTTGTGATTCATGTTCTCCATAGGTAGTAGAATCAGAAAAACATCATGGTTTCAAGATTCTCTCCTTGCCTTAAGAGAGATCCAGAGAATAATGTTGGAAAAAACGGCCAATTACCGCGAAATACCAATTTCAGAACGGATGTTCCCGGCTCAGACAAACACCAGATTTGAAAAAGACGTCGTGATTCTTGTTCTCCCTAGGTAGTAGAATCAGAAAAACATCATGGTTTCAATATTCTCTCCTTGCCTTAAGAGAGATCCAGAGAATAATGTTGGAAAAAACGGCCTATTACCGCATTTGCTCAAAAGGCCTATTGTATTGACGGTGAAACTCCACTTTCAGAACGGAGCTTCCCGGCCAAGACAAACACCAGATTTGAAAAAGGCGTCGTGATTCTTGTTCTCCCTAGGTAGTAGAATCAGAAAAACATCATGGTTTCAAGATTCTCTCCTTGCCTTAAGAAAGATCCAGAGAATAATGTTGGAAAAAACGGCCTATTACCGCGAAATACCACTTTCAGGACGGAGGTTCCCGTCTGAGACAAACACCTGATCTGAAAAAGAAGTCGTGATTCTTGTTCTCCGTAGGTAGTAGAATCAGAAAAACATCATGGTTTCAAGATTCTCTCCTTCCCTTAGGAGAGATCCAGAGAATATTGTTGGAAATAAAGGCCTACTACCGCGAAATACCACTTACAGAACTGAGGTTCCCGGCCCAGACACACACCAGATTTGAAAAAAACGTCGTGATTCATGTTCTCCCTAGGTAGTAGAAAAAGAAAAACATCATGGTTTCAAGATTCTCTCCTTGCCTTAAGAGAGATCCATAGAATGATGTTGCAAAAACGGCCAATTACCACGAAATACCACTTTCAGAACGGAGGTTCCCGGCTCAGACATGCACCAGATTTGAAAAAGACGTCGTGATTCTTGTTCTCCCTAGGTAGTAGAATAAGAAAAACATCATGGTTTCAAGATTCTCCCCTTGCCTTAAGAGAGATCCAGAGAATAATGTTGGAAAAAACAGCCTATTACCGCATTTGCTCAAAAGGCCTATTGTATTGACTGTGAAACTCCACTTACATAACGCAGGTTCCCGGCCAAGACAAACACCAGATTTGAAAAAGACGTTGTGATTCATGTTCTCCCTAGGTAGTAGAATCAGAAAAACATCATGGTTTCAAGATTCTCTCCTTGCCTTAAGAGAGATCCAGAGAATAATGTTGGAAAAAACGGCCAATTACCGCGAAATACCACTTTCAGAACGGAGGTTCCCGGCTCAGACATGCACCAGATTTGAAAAAGACGTCGTGATTCTTGTTCTCCCTAGGTAGTAGAATAAGAAAAACATCATGGTTTCAAGATTTTCTCCTTCCCTTAAGAGAGATCCAGAGAATAATTTTATAAATAAAGGCCTACTACCGCGAAATACCACTTACAGAACTGACGTTCCCGGCCCAGACACAGACCAGATTTTAAAAACACGTCTTGATTCATGTTCTCCCTAGATGGTAGAATCAGAAAAACATCATATTTTCAAGCTTCTCTCCTTGCCTTAAGTGAGATCCAGAGAATAATGTTGGAAAAAACGGCCTATTACCGCATTTGCTCAAAAGGCCTATTGTATTGACGGTGAAACTCCACTTTCAGAACTGAGCTTCCCGGCCAAGACAAACACCAGGTTTGAAAAAGACGTCTTCATTCATGTTCTCCCTAGATGGTAGAATCAGAAAAACATCATATTTTCAAGGTTCTGTCCTTGCCGTAAGAGAGATCCAAACAATAAATTTTGAAAAAACGGCCTATTACCGGATATGCTCAAAAGGCCTATTGTATTGACGGTGAAACTCCACTTTTAGAACTGAAGTTCCCGGCCCCGACAAACACCAGATTTGAAAAACACATCATGATTCATGTTCTCCCCAGGTAGTAGAAAGAGAAAAACATCATGTTTTCAAGATTCTCTCCTTGCCTTAAGAGAGATCCAGAGAATATTGTTGCTAATAAAGGCCTACTACCGCGAAATACCACTTACAGAACTGAGGTTCCCGACCCAGACACACACCAGATTTGAAAAAAACGTCGTGATTCATGTTCTCCCTATGTAGTAGAATCAGAAAAACATCATGGTTTCAAGATTCTCTCCTTGCCTTAAGAGAGATCCATAGAATGATGTTGCAAAAACGGCTATTTACCACGAAATACCACTTACAGAATTGAGGTTCCCGGCCCAGACACACACCAGAGTTGAAAAAGACGTCGTGATTCATGTTCTCCCTAGGTAGTAGAATTAGAAAAACATCATGGTTTCAAGATTCTCCCCTTGCCTTAAGAGAGATCCAGAGAATAATGTTGGAAAAAAGGGCCTATTACCGCATTTGCTCAAAAGGCCTATTGTATTGACGGTGATACTCCTCTTTCATAACTCAGGTTCCCGGCCAAGACAAACACCAGATTTGAAAAAGACGTTGTGATTCATGCTCTCCCTAGGTAGTAGAATCAGAAAACCATCATGGTTTCAAGATTCTCTCCTTGCTTTAAGAGAGATCCAGAGAATAATGTTGGAAAAAACGGCCTATTACCGCAAAATACCACTTTCAGAACGGAGGTTCCCGGCTCAGACATACACCAGATTTGAAAAAGACGTTGTGATTCATGTTCTCCATAGGTAGTAGAATCAGAAAAACATCATGGTTTCAAGATTCTCTCCTTGCTTTAAGAGAGATCCAGAGAATAATGTTGGAAAAAACGGCCAATTACCGCAAAATACCACTTTCAGAACGGAGGTTCCCGGCTCAGACATACACCAGATTTGAAAAAGACGTTGTGATTCATGTTCTCCATAGGTAGTAGAATCAGAAAAACATCATGGTTTCAAGATTCTCTCCTTGCTTTAAGAGAGATCCAGAGAATAATGTTGGAAAAAACGGCCTATTACCGCAAAATACCACTTTCAGGACGGAGGTTCCCGTCTGAGACAAACACCTGATCTGAAAAAGAAGTCGTGATTCTTGTTCTCCCTAGGTAGTAGAATCAGAAAAACATCATGGTTTCAAGATTCTCTCCTTCCCTTAAGAAAGATCCAGAGAATATTGTTGGAAATAAAGGCCTACTACCGCGAAATACCACTTACAGAACTGAGGTTCCCGGCCCAGACACACACCAGATTTGAAAAAAACGTCGTGATTCATGTTCTCCCTAGGTAGTAGAATCAGAAAAACATCATGGTTTCAAGATTCTCTCCTTGCCTTAAGAGAGATCCATAGAATGATGTTGCAAAAACGGCCAATTACCACGAAATACCACTTACAGAATTGAGGTTCCCGGCCCAGACACACACCAGATTTGAAAAAGACGTCGTGATTCATGTTCTCCCTAGGTAGTAGAATCAGAAAAACATCATGGTTTCAAGATTCTCCCCTTGCCTTAAGAGAGATCCAGAGAATAATGTTGGAAAAAACGGCCTATTACCGCATTTGCTCAAAAGGCCTATTGTATTGACTGTGAAACTCCACTTTCATAGCGCAGGTTCCCGGCCAAGACAAACACCAGGTTTGAAAAAAGCGTCGTGATTCATGTTCTCCCTAGGTAGTAGAATTAGAAAAACATCATGGTTTCAAGATTCTCCCCTTCCCTTAAGAGAGATCCAGAGAATAATGTTGGAAAAAACGGCCTATTACCGCATTTGCTCAAAAGGCCTATTGTATTGACGGTGATACTCCTCTTTCATAACTCAGGTTCCCGGCCAAGACAAACACCAGATTTGAAAAAGACATTGTGATTCATGCTCTCCCTAGGTAGTAGAATCAGAAAACCATCATGGTTTCAAGATTCTCTCCTTGCCTTAAGAGAGATCCAGAGAAAAATGTTGGAAAAAACGGCCAAATACCGCAAAATACCACTTTCAGAACGGAGGTTCCCGGCTCAGACATACAACAGATTTGAAAAAGACGTTGTGATTCATGTTCTCCATAGGTAGTAGAATCAGAAAAACATCATGGTTTCAAGATTCTCTCCTTGCCTTAACAGAGATCCAGAGAATAATGTTGGAAAAAACGGCCAATTACCGCGAAATACCACTTTCAGAACGGAGGTTCCCGGCTCAGACAAACACCAGATTTGAAAAAGACATCGTGATTCTTGTTCTCCCTAGGTAGTAGAATCAGAAAAACATCATGGTTTCAAGATTCTCTCCTTCCCTTAAGAGAGATCCAGAGAATATTGTTGCTAATAAAGGCCTACTACCGCGAAATACCACTTACAGAACTGAGGTTCCCGACCCAGACACACACCAGATTTGAAAAAAGCGTCGTGATTCATGTTCTCCCTATGTAGTAGAATCAGAAAAACATCATGGTTTCAAGCTTCTCTCCTTGCCTTAAGAGAGATCCAGAGAATAATGTTGGAAAAAACGGCCTATTACCGCATTTGCTCAAAAGGCCTATTGTATTGACGGTGAAACTCCAGTTTCAGAACGGAGCTTCCCGGCCAAGACAAACACCAGATTTGAAAAAGACGTTGTGATTCATGTTCTCCCTAGGTAGTAGAATCAGAAAAACATCATGGTTTCAAGATTCTCTCCTTGCCTTAAGAGAGATCCAAACAATAAATTGTGAAAAAACTGCCCATTACCGGATATGCTCAGAAGGCCTATTGTATTGACGGTGAAACTCCACTTTTAGAACTGAAGTTCCCGGCCCCGACAAACACCAGATTTGAAAAACACATCATGATTCATGTTCTCCCTAGGTAGTAGAATCAAAAAAACATCATGTTTTCAAGATTCTCTCCTTCCCTTAAGAGAGATCCAGAGAATATTGTTGGAAATAAAGGCCTACTACCGCGAAATACCACTTACAGAACTGAAGTTCCCGGCCCAGACACACACCAGATTTGAAAAAAACGTCGTAATTCATGTTCTCCCTAGGTAGTAGAATCAGAAAAACATCATGGTTTCAAGATTGTCTCCTTGCCTTAAGAGAGATCCAGAGAATAATGTTGGAAAAAACGGCCAATTACCGCGAAATACCACTTTCAGAACGGAGGTTCCCGGCTCAGACAAACACCAGATTTGAAAAAGACGTCGTGATTCTTGTTCTCCCTAGGTAGTAGAATCAGAAAAACATCATGGTTTCAAGATTCTCTCCTTCCCTTAAGAGAGATCCAGAGAATATTGTTGCTAATAAAGGCCTACTACCGCGAAATACCACTTACAGAACTGAGGTTCCCGACCCAGACACACACCAGATTTGAAAAAAACGTCGTGATTCATGTTCTCCCTATGTAGTAGAATCAGAAAAACATCATGGTTTCAAGATTCTCTCCTTGCCTTAAGAGAGATCCATAGAATGATGTTGCAAAAACGGCCAATTACCACGAAATACCACTTACAGAATTGAGGTTCCCGGCCCAGACACACACCAGATTTGAAAAAGACGTCGTGATTCATGTTCTCCCTATGTAGTAGAATTAGAAAAACATCATGGTTTCAAGATTCTCCCCTTCCCTTAAGAGAGATCCAGAGAATAATGTTGGAAAAAACGGCCTATTACCGCATTTGCTCAAAAGGCCTATTGTATTGACGGTGATACTCCTCTTTCATAACTCAGGTTCCCGGCCAAGACAAACACCAGATTTGAAAAAGACATTGTGATTCATGCTCTCCCTAGGTAGTAGAATCAGAAAACCATCATGGTTTCAAGATTCTCTCCTTGCCTTAAGAGAGATCCAGAGAAAAATGTTGGAAAAAACGGCCAAATACCGCAAAATACCACTTTCAGAACGGAGGTTCCCGGCTCAGACATACAACAGATTTGAAAAAGACGTTGTGATTCATGTTCTCCATAGGTAGTAGAATCAGAAAAACATCATGGTTTCAAGATTCTCTCCTTGCCTTAAGAGAGATCCAGAGAATAATGTTGGAAAAAACGGCCAATTACCGCGAAATACCACTTTCAGAACGGAGGTTCCCGGCTCAGACAAACACCAGATTTGAAAAAGACGTCGTGATTCTTGTTCTCCCTAGGTAGTAGAATCAGAAAAACATCATGGTTTCAAGATTCTCTCCTTCCCTTAAGAGAGATCCAGAGAATATTGTTGCTAATAAAGGCCTACTACCGCGAAATACCACTTACAGAACTGAGGTTCCCGACCCAGACACACACCAGATTTGAAAAAAACGTCGTGATTCATGTTCTCCCTATGTAGTAGAATCAGAAAAACATCATGGTTTCAAGATTCTCTCCTTGCCTTAAGAGAGATCCATAGAATGATGTTGCAAAAACGGCCAATTACCACGAAATACCACTTACAGAACTGAGGTTCCCGGCCCAGACACACACCAGATTTGAAAAAGACGTCGTGATTAATGTTCTCCCTAGATAGTAGAATTAGAAAAACATCATGGTTTCAAGATTCTCCCCTTGCCTTAAGAGAGATCCAGAGAATAATGTTGGAAAAAACGGCCTATTACCGCATTTGCTCAAAAGGCCTATTGTATTGACGGTGATACTCCTCTTTCATAACTCAGGTTCCCGGCCAAGACAAACACCAGATTTGAAAAAGACGTTGTGATTCATGCTCTCCCTAGGTAGTAGAATCAGAAAACCATCATGGTTTCAAGATTCTCTCCTTGCCTTAAGAGAGATCCAGAGAATAATGTTGGAAAAAACGGCCAATTACCGCAAAATACCACTTTCAGAACGGAGGTTCCCGGCTCAGACATACACCAGATTTGAAAAAGACGTTGTGATTCATGTTCTCCATAGGTAGTAGAATCAGAAAAACATCATGGTTTCAAGATTCTCTCCTTGCCTTAAGAGAGATCCAGAGAATAATGTTGGAAAAAACGGCCAATTACCGCGAAATACCAATTTCAGAACGGATGTTCCCGGCTCAGACAAACACCAGATTTGAAAAAGACGTCGTGATTCTTGTTCTCCCTAGGTAGTAGAATCAGAAAAACATCATGGTTTCAATATTCTCTCCTTGCCTTAAGAGAGATCCAGAGAATAATGTTGGAAAAAACGGCCTATTACCGCATTTGCTCAAAAGGCCTATTGTATTGACGGTGAAACTCCACTTTCAGAACGGAGCTTCCCGGCCAAGACAAACACCAGATTTGAAAAAGGCGTCGTGATTCTTGTTCTCCCTAGGTAGTAGAATCAGAAAAACATCATGGTTTCAAGATTCTCTCCTTGCCTTAAGAAAGATCCAGAGAATAATGTTGGAAAAAACGGCCTATTACCGCGAAATACCACTTTCAGGACGGAGGTTCCCGTCTGAGACAAACACCTGATCTGAAAAAGAAGTCGTGATTCTTGTTCTCCGTAGGTAGTAGAATCAGAAAAACATCATGGTTTCAAGATTCTCTCCTTCCCTTAGGAGAGATCCAGAGAATATTGTTGGAAATAAAGGCCTACTACCGCGAAATACCACTTACAGAACTGAGGTTCCCGGCCCAGACACACACCAGATTTGAAAAAAACGTCGTGATTCATGTTCTCCCTAGGTAGTAGAAAAAGAAAAACATCATGGTTTCAAGATTCTCTCCTTGCCTTAAGAGAGATCCATAGAATGATGTTGCAAAAACGGCCAATTACCACGAAATACCACTTTCAGAACGGAGGTTCCCGGCTCAGACATGCACCAGATTTGAAAAAGACGTCGTGATTCTTGTTCTCCCTAGGTAGTAGAATAAGAAAAACATCATGGTTTCAAGATTCTCCCCTTGCCTTAAGAGAGATCCAGAGAATAATGTTGGAAAAAACAGCCTATTACCGCATTTGCTCAAAAGGCCTATTGTATTGACTGTGAAACTCCACTTACATAACGCAGGTTCCCGGCCAAGACAAACACCAGATTTGAAAAAGACGTTGTGATTCATGTTCTCCCTAGGTAGTAGAATCAGAAAAACATCATGGTTTCAAGATTCTCTCCTTGCCTTAAGAGAGATCCAGAGAATAATGTTGGAAAAAACGGCCAATTACCGCGAAATACCACTTTCAGAACGGAGGTTCCCGGCTCAGACATGCACCAGATTTGAAAAAGACGTCGTGATTCTTGTTCTCCCTAGGTAGTAGAATAAGAAAAACATCATGGTTTCAAGATTTTCTCCTTCCCTTAAGAGAGATCCAGAGAATAATTTTATAAATAAAGGCCTACTACCGCGAAATACCACTTACAGAACTGACGTTCCCGGCCCAGACACAGACCAGATTTTAAAAACACGTCTTGATTCATGTTCTCCCTAGATGGTAGAATCAGAAAAACATCATATTTTCAAGCTTCTCTCCTTGCCTTAAGTGAGATCCAGAGAATAATGTTGGAAAAAACGGCCTATTACCGCATTTGCTCAAAAGGCCTATTGTATTGACGGTGAAACTCCACTTTCAGAACTGAGCTTCCCGGCCAAGACAAACACCAGGTTTGAAAAAGACGTCTTCATTCATGTTCTCCCTAGATGGTAGAATCAGAAAAACATCATATTTTCAAGGTTCTGTCCTTGCCGTAAGAGAGATCCAAACAATAAATTTTGAAAAAACGGCCTATTACCGGATATGCTCAAAAGGCCTATTGTATTGACGGTGAAACTCCACTTTTAGAACTGAAGTTCCCGGCCCCGACAAACACCAGATTTGAAAAACACATCATGATTCATGTTCTCCCCAGGTAGTAGAAAGAGAAAAACATCATGTTTTCAAGATTCTCTCCTTGCCTTAAGAGAGATCCAGAGAATATTGTTGCTAATAAAGGCCTACTACCGCGAAATACCACTTACAGAACTGAGGTTCCCGACCCAGACACACACCAGATTTGAAAAAAACGTCGTGATTCATGTTCTCCCTATGTAGTAGAATCAGAAAAACATCATGGTTTCAAGATTCTCTCCTTGCCTTAAGAGAGATCCATAGAATGATGTTGCAAAAACGGCTATTTACCACGAAATACCACTTACAGAATTGAGGTTCCCGGCCCAGACACACACCAGAGTTGAAAAAGACGTCGTGATTCATGTTCTCCCTAGGTAGTAGAATTAGAAAAACATCATGGTTTCAAGATTCTCCCCTTGCCTTAAGAGAGATCCAGAGAATAATGTTGGAAAAAAGGGCCTATTACCGCATTTGCTCAAAAGGCCTATTGTATTGACGGTGATACTCCTCTTTCATAACTCAGGTTCCCGGCCAAGACAAACACCAGATTTGAAAAAGACGTTGTGATTCATGCTCTCCCTAGGTAGTAGAATCAGAAAACCATCATGGTTTCAAGATTCTCTCCTTGCTTTAAGAGAGATCCAGAGAATAATGTTGGAAAAAACGGCCTATTACCGCAAAATACCACTTTCAGAACGGAGGTTCCCGGCTCAGACATACACCAGATTTGAAAAAGACGTTGTGATTCATGTTCTCCATAGGTAGTAGAATCAGAAAAACATCATGGTTTCAAGATTCTCTCCTTGCTTTAAGAGAGATCCAGAGAATAATGTTGGAAAAAACGGCCAATTACCGCAAAATACCACTTTCAGAACGGAGGTTCCCGGCTCAGACATACACCAGATTTGAAAAAGACGTTGTGATTCATGTTCTCCATAGGTAGTAGAATCAGAAAAACATCATGGTTTCAAGATTCTCTCCTTGCTTTAAGAGAGATCCAGAGAATAATGTTGGAAAAAACGGCCTATTACCGCAAAATACCACTTTCAGGACGGAGGTTCCCGTCTGAGACAAACACCTGATCTGAAAAAGAAGTCGTGATTCTTGTTCTCCCTAGGTAGTAGAATCAGAAAAACATCATGGTTTCAAGATTCTCTCCTTCCCTTAAGAAAGATCCAGAGAATATTGTTGGAAATAAAGGCCTACTACCGCGAAATACCACTTACAGAACTGAGGTTCCCGGCCCAGACACACACCAGATTTGAAAAAAACGTCGTGATTCATGTTCTCCCTAGGTAGTAGAATCAGAAAAACATCATGGTTTCAAGATTCTCTCCTTGCCTTAAGAGAGATCCATAGAATGATGTTGCAAAAACGGCCAATTACCACGAAATACCACTTACAGAATTGAGGTTCCCGGCCCAGACACACACCAGATTTGAAAAAGACGTCGTGATTCATGTTCTCCCTAGGTAGTAGAATCAGAAAAACATCATGGTTTCAAGATTCTCCCCTTGCCTTAAGAGAGATCCAGAGAATAATGTTGGAAAAAACGGCCTATTACCGCATTTGCTCAAAAGGCCTATTGTATTGACTGTGAAACTCCACTTTCATAGCGCAGGTTCCCGGCCAAGACAAACACCAGGTTTGAAAAAAGCGTCGTGATTCATGTTCTCCCTAGGTAGTAGAATCAGAAAAACATCATGGTTTAAAGATTCTCCCCTTGCCTTAAGAGAGATCCAGAGAATAAAGTTGGAAAAACGGCCTATTACCGCATTTGCTCAAAAGGCCTATTGTATTTACGGTGATACTCCTCTTTCATAACTCAGGTTCCCGGCCAAGACAAACACCAGATTTGAAAAAGACGTTGTGATTCATGCTCTCCCTAGGTAGTAGAATCAGAAAACCATCCTGGTTTCAAGATTCTCTCCTTGCCTTAAGAGAGATCCAGAGAATAATGTTGGAAAAAACGGCCAATTACCGCAAAATACCACTTTCAGAACGGAGGTTCCCGGCTCAGACATACACCAGATTTGAAAAAGACGTCGTGATTCTTGTTCTCCCTATGTAGTAGAATCAGAAAAACATCATGGTTTCAAGATTCTCTCCTTCCCTTAAGAGAGATCCAGAAAATAATGTTGTAAATAAAGGCCTACTACCGCGAAATACCACTTACAGAACTGAGGTTCCCGGCTCAGACAAACACCAGATTTGAAAAAGACGTCGTGATTCTTGTTCTCCCTAGGTAGTAGAATCAGAAAAACATCATGGTTTCAAGATCCTCCCCTTGCCTTAAGAGAGATCCAGAGAATAATTTTATAAATAAAGGCCTACTACCGCGAAATACCACTTACAGAACTGCGGTTCCCGGCCCAGACACACACCAGATTTGAAAAACACGTCTTGATTCATGTTCTCCCTAGATGGTAGAATCAGTAAAACATCATATTTTCAAGCTTCTCTCCTTGCCTTAAGTGAGATCCAGAGAATAATGTTGGAAAAAACGGCCTATTACCGCATTTGCTCAAAAGGCCTATTGTATTGACGGTGAAACTCCACTTTCAGAACTGAGCTTCCCGGCCAAGACAAACACCAGGTTTGAAAAAGACGTCTTCATTCATGTTCTCCCTAGATGGTAGAATCAGAAAAACATCATATTTTCAAGGTTCTGTCCTTGCCTTAAGAGAGATCCAAACAATAAATTTTGAAAAAACGGCCTATTACCGGATATGCTCAAAAGGCCTATTGTATTGACGGTGAAACTCCACTTTTAGAACTGAAGTTCCCGGCCCCGACAAACACCAGATTTGAAAAAGACATCATGATTCATGTTCTCCCCAGGTAGTAGAATCAGAAAAACATCATGGTTTCAAGATTCTCTCCTTCCCTTAAGAGAGATCCAGAGAATGATGTTGCAAAAACGGCCAATTACCACGAAATACCACTTACAGAATTGAGGTTCCCGGCCCAGACACACACCAGATTTGAAAAAGACGTCGTGATTCATGTTCTCCCTAGGTAGTAGAATCAGAAAAACATCATGGTTTCAAGATTCTCCCCTTGCCTTATGAAAGATCCAGAGAATAATGTTGGAAAAAACGGCCTATTACCTTGAAATACCACTTTCAGAACGGAGGTTCCCAGCTCAGACACACATCAGATTTCAAAAAGACATTGTGATTCTTGTTCTCCCTAGATAGTAGAATCAGAAAAACATCATGCTTTCAAGATTCTCTCCTTGCCTTAAGAGAGATACAGAGAATAATGTTGGAAAAAACGGCCTATTACCGCATTTGCTCAAAAGGCCTATTGTATTGACGGTGATACTCCTCTTTCATAACTCAGGTTCCCGGCCAAGACAAACACCAGATTTGAAAAAGACGTTGTGATTCATGCTCTCCCTAGGTAGTAGAATCAGAAAACCATCATGGTTTCAAGATTCTCTCCTTGCCTTAAGAGAGATCCAGAGAATAATGTTGGAAAAAACGGCCAATTACCGCGAAATACCACTTTCAGAACGGATGTTCCCGGCTCAGACAAAAACCAGATTTGAAAAAGACGTCGTGATTCTTGTTCTCCCTAGGTAGTAGAATCAGAAAAACATCATATTTTCAAGGTTCTGTCCTTGCCTTAAGAGAGATCCAAACAATAAATTTTGAAAAAACGGCCTATTACCGGATATGCTCAAAAGGCCTATTGTATTGACGGTGAAACTCCACTTTTAGAACTGAAGTTCCCGGCCCCGACAAACACCAGATTTGAAAAACACATCATGATTCATGTTCTCCCCAGGTAGTAGAATCAGAAAAACATCATGGTTTCAAGATTCTCTCCTTCCCTTAAGAGAGATCCAGAGAATATTGTTGGAAATAAAGGCCTACTACCGCGAAATACCACTTACAGAACTGAGGTTCCCGGCCCAGACACACACCAGATTTGAAAAACAGGTCTTGATTCATGTTCTCCCTAGATGGTAGAATCAGAAAAACATCATGGTTTCAAGATTCTCCCCTTGCATTAAGAGAGATCCAGAGAATAATGTTGGAAAAACGGCCTATTACCGCATTTGCTCAAAAGGCCTATTGTATTTACGGTGATACTCCTCTTTCATAACTCAGGTTCCCGGCCAAGACAAACACCAGATTTGAAAAAGACGTTGTGATTCATGCTCTCCCTAGGTAGTAGAATCAGAAAACCATCATGGTTTCAAGATTCTCTCCTTGCCTTAAGAGAGATCCAGAGAATAATGTTGGAAAAAAAGGCCAAGTACCGCAAAATACCACTTTCAGAACGGAGGTTCCCGGCTCAAACATACACCAGATTTGAAAAAGACGTCGTGATTCTTGTTCTCCCTAGGTAGTAGAATCAGAAAAACATCATGGTTTCGAGATTCTCTCCTTCCCTTAAGAGAGATCCAGAGAAAAATGTTGTAAATAAAGGCCTACTACCGCGAAATACCACTTACAGAACTGAGGTTCCCGGCCCAGACACACACCAGATTTGAAAAACACGTCTTGATTCATGTTCTCCCTAGATGGTAGAATCAGAAAAACATCATATTCTGAAGCTTCTCTCCTTGCCTTAAGAGAGATCCAAAGAATAATTTTGGAAAAAACGGCGTATTACCGGATATGCTCAAAAGACCTATTGTATTGACTGTGAAACTCCACTTTTAGAACTGAAGTTCCCGGCCCCGACAAACACCAGATTTGAAAAAGACGTTGTGATTCATGTTCTCCCTAGGTAGTAGAATCAGAAAAACATCATGGTTTCAAGATTCTCTCCTTGCCTTAAGAGAGATCCAGAGAATAATGTTGGAAAAAACGGCCAATTACCGCATTTGCTCAAAAGGCCTATTGTATTGACGGTGATACTCCTCTTTCATAACTCAGGTTCCCGGCCAAGACAAACACCAGATTTGAAAAAGACGTTGTGATTCATGCTCTCCCTAGGTAGTAGAATCAGAAAACCATCATGGTTTCAAGATTCTCTCCTTGCCTTAAGAGAGATCCAGAGAATAATGTTGGAAAAAACGGCCAATTACCGCAAAATACCACTTTCAGAACGGATGTTCCCGGCTCAGACAAAAACCAGATTTGAAAAAGACGTCGTGATTCTTGTTCTCCCTAGGTAGTAGAATCAGAAAAACATCATGGTTTCAAGATTCTCTCCTTGCCTTAAGAGAGATACAGAGAATAATGTTGGAAAAAACGGCCAATTACCGCATTTGCTCAAAAGGCCTATTGTATTGACGGTGAAACTCCACTTTCAGAACGGAGCTTCCCGGCCAAGACAAACACCAGATTTGAAAAAGACGTCGTGATTCTTGTTCTCCCTAGGTAGTAGAATCAGAAAAACATCATGGTTTCAAGATTCTCTCCTTGCCTTAAGAAAGATCCAGAGAATAATGTTGGAAAAAACGGCCAATTACCGCGAAATACCACTTTCAGGACGGAGGTTCCCGTCTGAGACAAACACCTGATCTGAAAAAGAAGTCGTGATTCTTGTTCTCCCTCGGTAGTAGAATCAGAAAAACATCATGGTTTCAAGATTCTCTCCTTCCCTTAAGAGAGATCCAGAGAATATTGTTGGAAATAAAGGCCTACTACCGCGAAATACCACTTACAGGACTGAGGTTCCCGGCCCAGACACACACCAGATTTGAAAAAAACGTCGTGATTCATGTTCTCCCTAGGTAGTAGAATCAGAAAAACATCATGGTTTCAAGATTCTCTCCTTGCCTTAAGAGAGATCCATAGAATGATGTTGCAAAAACGGCCAATTACCACGAAATACCACTTACAGAATTGAGGTTCCCGGCCCAGACACACACCAGATTTGAAAAAGACGTCGTGATTCATGTTCTCCCTAGGTAGTAGAATCAGAAAAACATCATGGTTTCAAGATTCTCCCCTTGCCTTAAGAGAGATCCAGAGAATAATGTTGGAAAAAACGGCCTAGTACCGCATTTGCTCAAAAGGCCTATTGTATTGACTGTGAAACTCCACTTTCATAACGCAGGTTCCCGGCCAAGACAAACACCAGATTTGAAAAAGACGTTGTGATTCATGTTCTCCCTAGGTAGTAGAATCAGAAAAACATCATGGTTTCAAGATTCTATCATTGCTTTAAGAGAGATCCAGAGAATAATGTTGGAAAAAACGGCCAATTACCGCGAAATACCACTTTCAGAACGGAGGTTCCCGGCCGAGACATACACCAGATTTGAAAAAGACGTCGTGATTCTTGTTCTCCCTAGGTAGTAGAATCAGAAAAACATCATGGTTTCAAGAATCTCTCCTTCCCTTAAGAGAGATCCAGAGAATAATTTTATAAATAAAGGCCTACTACCGCGAAATACAACTTACAGAACTGAGGTTCCCAGCCCAGACACACACCAGATTTGAAAAACACGTCTTGATTCATGTTCTCCCTAGATGGTAGAATCAGAAAAACATCATATTTTCAAGCTTCTCTCCTTGCCTTAAGTGAGATCCAGAGAATAATGTTGGAAAAAACGGCCTATTACCGATTTGCTCAAAAGGCCTATTGTATTGACGGTGAAACTCCACTTTCAGAACTGAGCTTCCCGGCCAAGACAAGCACCAGGTTTGAAAAAGACGTCTTCATTCATGTTCTCCCTAGATGGTAGAATCAGAAAAACATCATATTTTCAAGGTTCTGTCCTTGCCTTAAGAGAGATCCAGAGAATAATATTCAAAAAAAAGGCCTATTACCGTATATGCTCAAAACGGCTATTGTATTGACTGTGAAACTCCACTTTAAGAACTGAGGTTCCCGGCCCAGACAAACACCAGATTTGAAAAAGACGTCGTGATGCATGTTCTCCCTAGGAAGTAGAATCAGAAAAACATCATAGTTTCAAGATTCTCTCCTTCCCTTAAGAGAGATCCAGAGAATATTGTTGGAAATAAAGGCCTACTACCGCGAAATACCACTTACAGAACTGAGGTTCCCGGCCCAGACACAGACCAGATTTGAAAAAGACGTTGTGATTCATGTTCTCCCTAGGTAGTAGAATCAGAAAAACATCATGGTTTCAAGATTCTCTCCTTGCCTTAAGAGAGATCCAGAGAATAATGTTGGAAAAAACGGCCAATTACCGCATTTGCTCAAAAGGCCTATTGTATTGACGGTGATACTCCTCTTTCATAACTCAGGTTCCCGGCCAAGACAAACACCAGATTTGAAAAAGACGTTGTGATTCATGCTCTCCCTAGGTAGTAGAATCAGAAAACCATCATGGTTTCAAGATTCTCTCCTTGCCTTAAGAGAGATCCAGAGAATAATGTTGGAAAAAACGGCCAATTACCGCAAAATACCACTTTCAGAACGGAGGTTCCCGGCTCAGACATACACTAGATTTGAAAAAGACGTTGTGATTCATGTTCTCCATAGGTAGTAGAATCAGAAAAACATCATGGTTTCAAGATTCTCTCCTTGCCTTAAGAGAGATCCAGAGAATAATGTTGGAAAAAACGGCCAATTACCGCAAAATACCACTTTCAGAACGGAGGTTCCCGGCTCAGACATACACCAGATTTGAAAAAGGCGTCGTGATTCTTGTTCTCCCTAGGTAGTAGAATCAGAAAAACATCATGGTTTCAAGATTCTCTCCTTCCCTTAAGAGAGATCCAGAGAATAATGTTGTAAATAAAGGCCTACTACCGCGAAATACCACTTACAGAACTGAGGTTCCCGGCCCAGACACACACCAGATTTGAAAAACACGTCTTGATTCATGTTCTCCCTAGATGGTAGAATCAGAAAAACATCATATTCTCAAGCTTCTCTCCTTGCCTTAAGAGAGATCCAAAGAATAATTTTGGAAAAAACGGCGTATTACCGGATCTGCTCAAAAGACCTATTGTATTGACGGTGAAACTCCACTTTTAGAACTGAAGTTCCCGGCCCCGACAAACACCAGATTTGAAAAAGACGTTGTGATTCATGTTCTCCCTAGGTAGTAGAATCAGAAAAACATCATGGTTTCAAGATTCTCTCCTTGCCTTAAGAGAGATCCAGAGAATAATGTTGGAAAAAACAGCCAATTACCGCGAAATACCACTTTCAGAACGGAGGTTCCCGGCTCAGACAAACACCAGATTTGAAAAAGACGTCGGGATTCTTGTTCTCCCTAGGTAGTAGAATCAGAATAACATCATGGTTTCAAGCTTCTCTCCATGCCTTAAGAAAGTTCCAGAGAATAATGTTGGAAAAAACGGCCTATTACCGCGAAATACCACTTTCAGGACGGAGGTTCCCGGCTGAGACACACACCTGATTTGAAAAAGAAGTCGTGATTCTTCTTCTCCCTAGGTAGTAGAATCATAAAAACATCATGGTTTCAAGATTCTCTCCTTGCCTTAAGAGAGATCCAGAGAATATTGTTGGAAATAAAGGCCTACTACTGTGAAATACCACTTACAGAACTGAGGTTCCCGGCCCAGACACACACCTGATTTGAAAAAAACATCGTGATTCATGTTCTCCCTAGGTAGTAGAATCAGAAAAACATCATGGTTTCAAGATTCTCTCCTTGCCTTAAGAGAGATCCAGAGAATAATGTTGGAAAAAACGGCCTATTACGGCATTTGCTCAAAAGGCCTATTGTATTGACGGTGAAACTCCAGTTTCAGAACGGAGCTTCCCGGCCAAGACAAACACCAGATTTGAAAAAGACGTTGTGATTCATGTTCTCCCTAGGTAGTAGAATCAGAAAAACATCATGGTTTCAAGATTCTCTCCTTGCCTTAAGAGAGATCCAAACAATAAATTGTGAAAAAACTGCCTATTACCGGATATGCTCAAAAGGCCTATTGTATTGACGGTGAAACTCCACTTTTAGAACTGAAGTTCCCGGCCCCGACAAACACCAGATTTGAAAAACACATCATGATTCATGTTCTCCCTAGGTAGTAGAATCAAAAAAACATCATGTTTTCAAGATTCTCTCCTTCCCTTAAGAGAGATCCAGAGAATATTGTTGGAAATAAAGGCCTACTACCGCGAAATACCACTTACAGAACTGAGGTTCCCGGCCCAGACACACACCAGATTTGAAAAAGACGTTGTGATTCATGTTCTCTCTAGGTAGTAGAATCAGAAAAACATCATGGTTTCAAGATTCTCCCCTTGCCTTAAGAGAGATCCAGAGAATAATGTTGGAAAAAACGGCCAATTACCGCGAAATACCACTTTCAGAACGGAGGTTCCCGGCTCAGAGATACACCAGATTTGAAAAAGACGTCGTGATTCTTGTTCTCCCTAGGTAGTAGAATCAGAAAAACATCATGCTTTCAAGATTCTCTCCTTCCCTTAAGAGAGATCCAGAGAATAATGTTGTAAATAAAAGCCTACTACCGCGAAATACCACTTACAGAACTGAGGTTCCCGGCCCAGACACACATCAGATTTAAAAAACACGTCTTTATTCATGTTCTACCTAGATGGTAGAATCAGAAAAACATCATATTTTCAAGCTTCTCTCCTTGCCTTAAGAGAGATCCAAAGAATAATTTTGGAAAAAACGGCGTATTAATGGATATGCTCAAAAGGCCTATTGTGTTGACGGTGAAACTCCACTTTTAGAACTGAAGTTCCCGGCCCCGACAAACACCAGATTTGAAAAAGACGTTGTGATTCATGTTCTCCCTAGGTAGTAGAATCAGAAAAACATCATGGTTTCAAGATTCTCTCCTTGCCTTAAGAGAGATCCAGAGAATATTGTTGGAAATAAAGGCCTACTACTGTGAAATACCACTTACAGAATTGAGGTTCCCGGCCCAGACACACACCTGATTTGAAAAAAACATCGTGATTCATGTTCTCCCTAGGTAGTAGAATCAGAAAAACATCATGGTTTCAAGATTCTCTCCTTGCCTTAAGAGAGATCCAGAGAATGATGTTGCAAAAACGGCCAATTACCGCGAAATACCACTTACAGAATTGAGGTTCCCGGCCCAGACACACTCCAGATTTGAAAAAGACGTCGTGATTCATGTTCTCCCTAGGTAGTATAATCAGAAAAACATCATGGTTTCAAGCTTCTCTCCTTGCCTTAAGAGAGATCCAGAGAATAATGTTGGAAAAAACGGCCTATTACCGCATTTGCTCAAAAGGCCTATTGTATTGACGGTGAAACTCCAGTTTCAGAACGGAGCTTCCCGGCCAAGACAAACACCAGATTTGAAAAAGACGTTGTGATTCATGTTCTCCCTAGGTAGTAGAATCAGAAAAACATCATGGTTTCAAGATTCTCTCCTTGCCTTAAGAGAGATCAAAACAATAAATTGTGAATAAACTGCCTATTACCGGATATGCTCAAAAGGCCTATTGTATTGACGGTGAAACTCCACTTTTAGAACTGAAGTTCCCGGCCCCGACAAACACCAGATTTGAAAAACACATCATGATTCATGTTCTCCCTAGGTAGTAGAATCAAAAAAACATCATGTTTTCAAGATTCTCTCCTTCCCTTAAGAGAGATCCAGAGAATATTGTTGGAAATAAAGGCCTACTACCGCGAAATACCACTTACAGAACTGAGGTTCCCGGCCAAGAGACACACCAGATTTGAAAAAAACGTCGTAATTCATGTTCTCCCTAGGTAGTAGAATCAGAAAAACATCATGGTTTCAAGATTCTCTCCTTGCCTTAAGAGAGATCCACAGAATGATGTTGCAAAAACGGCCAATTTCCACGAAATACCACTTACAGAATTGAGGTTCCCGGCCCAGACACACACCAGATTTGAAAAAGACGTTGTGATTCATGTTCTCTCTAGGTAGTAGAATCAGAAAAAGATCATGGTTTCAAGATTCTCCCCTTGCCTTAAGAGAGATCCAGAGAATAATGTTGGAAAAAACGGCCAATTACCGCAAAATACCACTTTCAGAACGGAGGTTCCCGGCTCAGAGATACACCAGATTTGAAAGAGACGTCGTGATTCTTGTTCTCCCTAGGTAGTAGAATCAGAAAAACATCATGCTTTCAAGATTCTCTCTTTCCCTTAAGAGAGATCCAGAGAATAATGTTGTAAATAAAAGCCTACTACCGCGAAATACCACTTACAGAACTGAGGTTCCCGGCCCAGACACACACCAGATTTAAAAAACACGTCTTGATTCATGTTCTCCCTAGATGGTAGAATCAGAAAAACATCATATTTTCAAGCTTCTCTCCTTGCCTTAAGAGAGATCCAAAGAATAATTTTGGAAAAAACGGCGTATTACCGGATATGCTCAAAAGGCCTATTGTGTTGACGGTGAAACTCCACTTTTAGAACTGAAGTTCCCGGCCCCGACAAACACCAGATTTGAAAAAGACGTTGTGATTCATGTTCTCCCTAGGTAGTAGAATCAGAAAAACATCATATTTTCAAGGTTCTGTCCTTGCCTTAAGAGAGATCCAAACAATAAATTTTGAAAAAACGGCCTATTACCGGATATGCTCAAAAGGCCTATTGTATTGATGGTGAAACTCCACTTTTAGAACTGAAGTTCCCGGCCCCGACAAACACCAGATTTGAAAAACACATCATGATTCATGTTCTCCCCAGGTAGTAGAATCAGAAAAACATCATGGTTTCAAGATTCTCTCCTTCCCTTAAGAGAGATCCAGAGAATATTGCTGGAAATAAAGGCCTACTACCGCGAAAAACCACTTACAGAACTGAGGTTCCCGGCCCAGACACACACCAGATTTGAAAAAAACGTCGTGATTCATGTTCTCCCTAGGTAGTAGAATCAGAAAAACATCATGGTTTCAAGATTCTCCCCTTGCCTTAAGAGAGAACCAGAGAATAATCTTGGAAAAACGGCCTATTACCGCATTTGCTCAAAAGGCCTATTGTATTGACGGTGATACTCCACTTTCATAACTCAGGTTCCCGGCCAAGACAAACACCAGATTTGAAAAAGACGTTGTGATTCATGTTCTCCCTAGGTAGTAGAATCAGAAAACCATCATGGTTTCAAGATTCTCTCCTTGCCTTAAGAGAGATCCAGAGAATAATGTTGGAAAAAACGGCCAATTACCGCAAAATACCACTTTCAGAACGGAGGTTCCCGGCTCAGACATATACAGATTTGAAAAAGACGTCGTGATTCTTGTTCTCCCTAGGTAGTAGAATCAGAAAAACATCATGGTTTCAAGATTGTCTCCTTCCCTTAAGAGAGATCCAGAGAATAATGTTGTAAATAAAGGCCTACTACCGCGAAATACCACTTACAGAACTGAGGTTCCCGGCCCAGACACACACCAGATTTGAAAAACACGTCTTGATTCATGTTCTCCCTAGATGGTAGAATCAGAAAAACATCATATTCTCAAGCTTCTCTCCTTGCCTTAAGAGAGATCCAAAGAATAATTTTGGAAAAAACGGCGTATTACCGGATATGCTCAAAAGGCCTATTGTGTTGACGGTGAAACTCCACTTTTAGAACTGAAGTTCCCGGCCCCGACAAACACCAGATTTGAAAAAGACGTTGTGATTCATGTTCTCCCTAGGTAGTAGAATCAGAAAAACATCATGGTTTCAAGATTCTCTCCTTGCCTTAAGAGAGATCCAGAGAATAATGTTGGAAAAAACGGCCAATTACCGCGAAATACCACTTACAGAATTGAGGTTCCCGGCCCAGACACACACCAGATTTGAAAAAGACGTCGTGATTCATGTTCTCCCTAGGTAGTAGAATTAGAAAAACATCATGGTTTCAAGATTCTCCCCTTGCCTTAAGAGAGATCCAGAGAATAATGTTGGAAAAAACGGCCTATTAACGCATTTGCTCAAAAGGCCTATTGTATTGACTGTGAAACTCCACTTTCATAACGCAGGTTCCCGGCCAAGACAAACACCAGATTTGAAAAAGACGTTGTGATTCATGTTCTCCCAAGGTACTAGAATCAGAAAAACTTCATGGTTTCAAGATTCTATCATTGCTTTAAGAGAGATCCAGAGAATAATGTTGGAAAAAACGGCCAATTACCGCGAAATACCACTTACAGAACGGAGTTTCCCGGCTCAGACATACACCAGATTTGAAAAAGATGTCGTGATTCTTGTTCTCCCTTGGTAGTAGAATCAGAAAAACGTCATGGTTTCAAGATTCTCTCCTTCCCTTAAGAGAGATCCAGAGAATAATTTTATAAATAAAAGCCTACTACCGCGAAATACCACTTACAGAACTGAGGTTCCCGGCCCAGACACACACCAGATTTGAAAAACACGTGTTGATTCATGTTCTCCCTAGATGGTAGAATCAGAAAAACATCATATTTTCAAGGTTCTGTCCTTGCCTTAAGAGAGATCCAAACAATAAATTTTGAAAAAACGGCCTATTACCGGATATGCTCAAAAGGCCTATTGTATTGATGGTGAAACTCCACTTTTAGAACTGAAGTTCCCGGCCCCGACAAACACCAGATTTGAAAAACACATCATGATTCATGTTCTCCCCAGGTAGTAGAATCAGAAAAACATCATGGTTTCAAGATTCTCTCCTTCCCTTAAGAGAGATCCAGAGAATATTGCTGGAAATAAAGGCCTACTACCGCGAAAAACCACTTACAGAACTGAGGTTCCCGGCCCAGACACACACCAGATTTGAAAAAAACGTCGTGATTCATGTTCTCCCTAGGTAGTAGAATCAGAAAAACATCATGGTTTCAAGATTCTCCCCTTGCCTTAAGAGAGAACCAGAGAATAATCTTGGAAAAACGGCCTATTACCGCATTTGCTCAAAAGGCCTATTGTATTGACGGTGATACTCCACTTTCATAACTCAGGTTCCCGGCCAAGACAAACACCAGATTTGAAAAAGACGTTGTGATTCATGTTCTCCCTAGGTAGTAGAATCAGAAAACCATCATGGTTTCAAGATTCTCTCCTTGCCTTAAGAGAGATCCAGAGAATAATGTTGGAAAAAACGGCCAATTACCGCAAAATACCACTTTCAGAACGGAGGTTCCCGGCTCAGACATATACAGATTTGAAAAAGACGTCGTGATTCTTGTTCTCCCTAGGTAGTAGAATCAGAAAAACATCATGGTTTCAAGATTGTCTCCTTCCCTTAAGAGAGATCCAGAGAATAATGTTGTAAATAAAGGCCTACTACCGCGAAATACCACTTACAGAACTGAGGTTCCCGGCCCAGACACACACCAGATTTGAAAAACACGTCTTGATTCATGTTCTCCCTAGATGGTAGAATCAGAAAAACATCATATTCTCAAGCTTCTCTCCTTGCCTTAAGAGAGATCCAAAGAATAATTTTGGAAAAAACGGCGTATTACCGGATATGCTGAAAAGACCTATTGTATTGACGGTGAAACTCCACTTTTAGAACAGAAGATCCCGGCACCGACAAACACCAGATTTGAAAAAGACGTTGTGATTCATGTTCTCCCTAGGTAGTAGAATCAGAAAAACATCATGGTTTCAAGATTCTCTCCTTGCCTTAAGAGAGATCCAGAGAATATTGTTGGAAATAAAGGCCTACTACTGTGAAATACCACTTACAGAACTGAGGTTCCCGGCCCAGACACAGACCTGATTTGAAAAAAACGTCGTGATTCATGTTCTCCCTAGGTAGTAGAATCAGAAAAACATCATGGTTTCAAGATTCTCTCCTTGCCTTAAGAGAGATCCAGAGAATGATGTTGCAAAAACGGCCAATTACCACGAAACACCACTTACAGAATTGAGGTTCCCGGCCCAGACACACACCAGATTTGAAAAAGACGTTGTGATTCATGTTCTCTCTAGGTAGTAGAATCAGAAAAACATCATGGTTTCAAGATTCTCCCCTTGCCTTAAGAGAGATCCAGAGAATAATGTTGGAAAAAACGGCCAATTACCGCGAAATACCACTTTCAGAACGGAGGTTCCCGGCTCAGAGATACACCAGATTTGAAAAAGACGTCGTGATTCTTGTTCTCCCTAGGTAGTAGAATCAGAAAAACATCATGCTTTCAAGATTCTGTCCTTCCCTTAAGAGAGATCCAGAGAATAATGTTGTAAATAAAAGCCTACTACCGCGAAATACCACTTACAGAACTGAGGTTCCCGGCCCAGACACACATCAGATTTAAAAAACACGTCTTGATTCATGTTCTAC
The DNA here is from genome assembly GCA_030867105.1 of Liasis olivaceus. NCBI lineage: Eukaryota > Metazoa > Chordata > Lepidosauria > Squamata > Pythonidae > Liasis > Liasis olivaceus. Next base: position 61,554,844 of record CM061354.1, read on the forward strand.
CTAGATGGTAGAATCAGAAAAACATCATATTTTCAAGCTTCTCTCCTTGCCTTAAGAGAGATCCAAAGAATAATTTTGGAAAAAACGGCGTATTACCGGATATGCTCAAAAGGCCTATTGTGTTGACGGTGAAACTCCACTTTTAGAACTGAAGTTCCCGGCCCCGACAAACACCAGATTTGAAAAAGACGTTGTGATTCATGTTCTCCCTAGGTAGTAGAATCAGAAAAACATCATGGTTTCAAGATTCTCCCCTTGCCTTAAGAGAGATCCAGAGAATAATGTTGGAAAAAACGGCCAATTACCGCGAAATACCACTTTCAGAACGGAGGTTCCCGGCTCAGAGATACACCAGATTTGAAAAAGACGTCGTGATTCTTGTTCTCCCTAGGTAGTAGAATCAGAAAAACTTCATGCTTTCAAGATTCTCTCCTTCCCTTAAGAGAGATCCAGAGAATAATGTTGTAAATAAAAGCCTACTACCGCGAAATACCACTTACAGAACTGAGGTTCCCGGCCCAGACACACATCAGATTTAAAAAACACGTCTTGATTCATGTTCTACCTAGATGGTAGAATCAGAAAAACATCATATTTTCAAGCTTCTCTCCTTGCCTTAAGAGAGATCCAAAGAATAATTTTGGAAAAAACGGCGTATTAATGGATATGCTCAAAAGGCCTATTGTGTTGACGGTGAAACTCCACTTTTAGAACTGAAGTTCCCGGCCCCGACAAACACCAGATTTGAAAAAGACGTTGTGATTCATGTTCTCCCTAGGTAGTAGAATCAGAAAAACATCATGGTTTCAAGATTCTCTCCTTGCCTTAAGAGAGATCCAGAGAATATTGTTGGAAATAAAGGCCTACTACTGTGAAATACCACTTACAGAATTGAGGTTCCCGGCACAGACACACACCTGATTTGAAAAAAACATCGTGATTCATGTTCTCCCTAGGTAGTAGAATCAGAAAAACATCATGGTTTCAAGATTCTCTCCTTGCCTTAAGAGAGATCCAGAGAATATTGTTGGAAATAAAGGCCTACTACTGTGAAATACCACTTACAGAATTGAGGTTCCCGGCACAGACACACACCAGATTTGAAAAAGACGTCGTGATTCATGTTCTCCCTAGGTAGTAGAATTAGAAAAACATCATGGTTTCAAGATTCTCCCCTTGCCTTAAGAGAGATCCAGAGAATAATGTTGGAAAAAACGGCCTATTAACGCATTTGCTCAAAAGGCCTATTGTATTGACTGTGAAACTCCACTTTCATAACGCAGGTTCCCGGCCAAGACAAACACCAGATTTGAAAAAGACGTTGTGATTCATGTTCTCCCAAGGTACTAGAATCAGAAAAACTTCATGGTTTCAAGATTCTATCATTGCTTTAAGAGAGATCCAGAGAATAATGTTGGAAAAAACGGCCAATTACCGCGAAATACCACTTTCAGAACGGAGGTTCCCGGCTCAGACATACACCAGATTTGAAAAAGACGTCGTGATTCTTGTTCTCCCTAGGTAGTAGAATCAGAAAAACGTCATGGTTTCAAGATTCTCTCCTTCCCTTAAGAGAGATCCAGAGAATAATTTTATAAATAAAAGCCTACTACCGCGAAATACCACTTACAGAACTGAGGTTCCCGGCCCAGACACACACCAGATTTGAAAAACACGTGTTGGTTCATGTTCTCCCTAGATGGTAGAATCAGAAAAACATCATATTTTCAAGGTTCTGTCCTTGCCTTAAGAGAGATCCAAACAATAAATTTTGAAAAAACGGCCTATTACCGGATATGCTCAAAAGGCCTATTGTATTGATGGTGAAACTCCACTTTTAGAACTGAAGTTCCCGGCCCCGACAAACACCAGATTTGAAAAACACATCATGATTCATGTTCTCCCCAGGTAGTAGAATCAGAAAAACATCATGGTTTCAAGATTCTCTCCTTCCCTTAAGAGAGATCCAGAGAATATTGCTGGAAATAAAGGCCTACTACCGCGAAAAACCACTTACAGAACTGAGGTTCCCGGCCCAGACACACACCAGATTTGAAAAAAACGTCGTGATTCATGTTCTCCCTAGGTAGTAGAATCAGAAAAACATCATGGTTTCAAGATTCTCCCCTTGCCTTAAGAGAGAACCAGAGAATAATCTTGGAAAAACGGCCTATTACCGCATTTGCTCAAAAGGCCTATTGTATTGACGGTGATACTCCACTTTCATAACTCAGGTTCCCGGCCAAGACAAACACCAGATTTGAAAAAGACGTTGTGATTCATGTTCTCCCTAGGTAGTAGAATCAGAAAACCATCATGGTTTCAAGATTCTCTCCTTGCCTTAAGAGAGATCCAGAGAATGATGTTGCAAAAACGGCCAATTACCGCGAAATACCACTTACAGAACTGAGGTTCCCGGCCCAGACACAGACCTGATTTGAAAAAAACGTCGTGATTCATGTTCTCCCTAGGTAGTAGAATCAGAAAAACATCATGGTTTCAAGATTCTCTCCTTGCCTTAAGAGAGATCCAGAGAATGATGTTGCAAAAACGGACAATTACCGCGAAATACCACTTACAGAATTGAGGTTCCCGGCCCAGACACAGACCAGATTTGAAAAAGACGTCGTGATTCATGTTCTCCCTAGGTAGTATAATCAGAAAAACATCATGGTTTCAAGCTTCTCTCCTTGCCTTAAGAGAGATCCAGAGAATAATGTTGGAAAAAACGGCCTATTACCGCATTTGCTCAAAAGGCCTATTGTATTTACGGTGATACTCGTCTTTCATAACTCAGGTTCCCGGCCAAGACAAACACCAGATTTGAAAAAGACGTTGTGATTCATGTTCTCCCTAGGTAGTAGAATCAGAAAAACATCATGGTTTCAAGATTCTCCCCTTGCCTTAAGAGAGATCCAGAGAATAATGTTGGAAAAAACTGCCAATTACCGCGAAATACCACTTTCATAACGGAGGTTCCCGGCTCAGAGATACACCAGATTTGAAAAAGACGTCGTGATTCTTGTTCTCCCTAGGTAGTAGAATCAGAAAAACATCATGGTTTCAAGATTGTCTCCTTCCCTTAAGAGAGATCCAGAGAATAATGTTGTAAATAAAGGCCTACTACCGCGAAATACCACTTACAGAACTGAGGTTCCCGGCCCAGACACACACCAGATTTGAAAAACACGTCTTGATTCATGTTCTCCCTAGATGGTAGAATCAGAAAAACATCATATTCTCAAGCTTCTCTCCTTGCCTTAAGAGAGATCCAAAGAATAATTTTGGAAAAAACGGCGTATTACCGGATATGCTGAAAAGACCTATTGTATTGACGGTGAAACTCCACTTTTAGAACTGAAGATCCCGGCCCCGACAAACACCAGATTTGAAAAAGACGTTGTGATTCATGTTCTCCCTAGGTAGTAGAATCAGAAAAACATCATGGTTTCAAGATTCTCTCCTTTCCTTAAGAGAGATCCAGAGAATATTGTTGGAAATAAAGGCCTACTACTGTGAAATACCACTTACAGAACTGAGGTTCCCGGCCCAGACACAGACCTGATTTGAAAAAAACGTCGTGATTCATGTTCTCCCTAGGTAGTAGAATCAGAAAAACATCATGGTTTCAAGATTCTCTCCTTGCCTTAAGAGAGATCCAGAGAATGATGTTGCAAAAACGGCCAATTACCGCGAAATACCACTTTCAGAACGGAGGTTCCCGGCTCAGACATACACCAGATTTGAAAAAGACGTCGTGATTCTTGTTCTCCCTGGGTAGTAGAATCAGAAAAACATCATGGTTTCAGGATTCTCTCCTTCCCTTAAGAGGGATCCAGAGAATAATGTTGTAAATAAAGGCCGACTACCGCGAAATACCACTTACAGAACTGAGGTTCCCGGCCCAGACACACACCAGATTTGAAAAACACGTCTTGATTCATGTTCTCCCTAGATGGAAGAATCAGAAAAACATCATATTTTCAAGCTTCTCTCCTTGCCTTAAGAGAGATCCAAAGAATAATTTTGGAAAAAACGGCGTATTACCGGATATGCTCAAAAGGCCTATTGTGTTGACGGTGAAACTCCACTTTTTGAACTGAAGTTCCCGGCCCCGACAAACACCAGATTTGAAAAAGACGTTGTGATTCATGTTCTCCCTAGGTAGTAGAATCAGAAAAACATCATGGTTTCAAGATTCTCTCCTTGCCTTAAGAGAGATCCAGAGAATAATGTTGGAAAAAACGGCCAATTACCGCGAAATACCACTTTCAGAACGGAGGTTCCCGGCTCAGACAAACACCAGATTTGAAAAAGACGTCGTGATTCTTGTTCTCCCTAGGTAGTAGAATCAGAAAAACATCATGGTTTCAAGATTCTCTCCTTGCCTTAAGAGAGATCCAGAGAATAATGTTGGAAAAAACGGCCTATTACGGCATTTGCTCAAAAGGCCTATTGTATTGACGGTGAAACTCCACTTTCAGAACGGAGCTTCCCGGCCAAGACAAACACCAGATTTGAAAAAGACGCCTTCATTCATGTTCTCCGTAGATGGTAGAATCAGAAAAACATCATATTTTCAAGCTTCTGTCCTTGCCTTAAGAGAGATCCAAACAATAAATTTTGAAAAAACGGCCTATTACTGGATATGCTCAAAAGACCTATTTTATTGACGGTGAAACTCCACTTTTAGAACTGAAGTTCCCGGCCCCGACAAACACCAGATTTGAAAAAGACGTTCTGATTCATGTTCTCCCTAGGTAGTAGAATCAGAAAAACATCATGGTTTCAAGATTCTCTCCTTGCCTTAAGAGAGATCCAGAGAATAATGTTGGAAAAAACGGCCAATTACCGCGAAATACCACTTTCAGAACGGAGGTTCCCGGCTCAGACAAACACCAGATTTGAAAAAGACGTCGTGATTCTTGTTCTCCCTAGGTAGTAGAATCATAAAAACATCATGGTTTCAAGATTCTCTCCTTCCCTTAAGAGAGATCCAGAGAATATTGTTGGAAATAAAGGCCTACTACCGCGAAATACCACTTACAGAACTGAGGTTCCCGACCCACAGACACACCAGATTTGAAAAAAACGTCGTGATTCATGTTCTCCCTAGGTAGTAGAATCAGAAAAACATCATAGTTTCAAGATTCTCTCCTTGCCTTAAGAGAGATCCAGAGAATGATGTTGCAAAAACGGCCAATTACCACGAAATACCACTTACAGAATTGAGCTTCCCGGCCCAGAAACACAACAGTTTTGAAAAAGACGTCGTGATTCATGTTCTCCCTAGGTAGTAGAATCAGAAAAACATCATGGTTTCAAGATTCTCTCCTTCCCTTAAGAGAGATCCAGAGAATATTGCTGGAAAGAAAGGCCTACTACCGCGAAAAACCACTTACAGAACTGAGGTTCCCGGCCCAGACACACACCAGATTTGAAAAAAACGTCGTGATTCATGTTCTCCCTAGGTAGTAGAATCAGAAAAACATCATGGTTTCAAGATTCTCCCCTTGCCTTAAGAGAGAACCAGAGAATAATCTTGGAAAAACGGCCTATTACCGCATTTGCTCAAAAGGCCTATTGTATTGACGGTGATACTCCACTTTCATAACTCAGGTTCCCGGCCAAGACAAACACCAGATTTGAAAAAGACGTTGTGATTCATGTTCTCCCTAGGTAGTAGAATCAGAAAACCATCATGGTTTCAAGATTCTCTCCTTGCCTTAAGAGAGATCCAGAGAATGATGTTGCAAAAACGGCCAATTACCGCGAAATACCACTTACAGAACTGAGGTTCCCGGCCCAGACACAGACCTGATTTGAAAAAAACGTCGTGATTCATGTTCTCCCTAGGTAGTAGAATCAGAAAAACATCATGGTTTCAAGATTCTCTCCTTGCCTTAAGAGAGATCCAGAGAATGATGTTGCAAAAACGGACAATTACCGCGAAATACCACTTACAGAATTGAGGTTCCCGGCCCAGACACAGACCAGATTTGAAAAAGACGTCGTGATTCATGTTCTCCCTAGGTAGTATAATCAGAAAAACATCATGGTTTCAAGCTTCTCTCCTTGCCTTAAGAGAGATCCAGAGAATAATGTTGGAAAAAACGGCCTATTACCGCATTTGCTCAAAAGGCCTATTGTATTTACGGTGATACTCGTCTTTCATAACTCAGGTTCCCGGCCAAGACAAACACCAGATTTGAAAAAGACGTTGTGATTCATGTTCTCCCTAGGTAGTAGAATCAGAAAAACATCATGGTTTCAAGATTCTCCCCTTGCCTTAAGAGAGATCCAGAGAATAATGTTGGAAAAAACTGCCAATTACCGCGAAATACCACTTTCATAACGGAGGTTCCCGGCTCAGAGATACACCAGATTTGAAAAAGACGTCGTGATTCTTGTTCTCCCTAGGTAGTAGAATCAGAAAAACATCATGGTTTCAAGATTGTCTCCTTCCCTTAAGAGAGATCCAGAGAATAATGTTGTAAATAAAGGCCTACTACCGCGAAATACCACTTACAGAACTGAGGTTCCCGGCCCAGACACACACCAGATTTGAAAAACACGTCTTGATTCATGTTCTCCCTAGATGGTAGAATCAGAAAAACATCATATTCTCAAGCTTCTCTCCTTGCCTTAAGAGAGATCCAAAGAATAATTTTGGAAAAAACGGCGTATTACCGGATATGCTGAAAAGACCTATTGTATTGACGGTGAAACTCCACTTTTAGAACTGAAGATCCCGGCCCCGACAAACACCAGATTTGAAAAAGACGTTGTGATTCATGTTCTCCCTAGGTAGTAGAATCAGAAAAACATCATGGTTTCAAGATTCTCTCCTTTCCTTAAGAGAGATCCAGAGAATATTGTTGGAAATAAAGGCCTACTACTGTGAAATACCACTTACAGAACTGAGGTTCCCGGCCCAGACACAGACCTGATTTGAAAAAAACGTCGTGATTCATGTTCTCCCTAGGTAGTAGAATCAGAAAAACATCATGGTTTCAAGATTCTCTCCTTGCCTTAAGAGAGATCCAGAGAATGATGTTGCAAAAACGGCCAATTACCGCGAAATACCACTTTCAGAACGGAGGTTCCCGGCTCAGACATACACCAGATTTGAAAAAGACGTCGTGATTCTTGTTCTCCCTGGGTAGTAGAATCAGAAAAACATCATGGTTTCAGGATTCTCTCCTTCCTTTAAGAGGGATCCAGAGAATAATGTTGTAAATAAAGGCCGACTACCGCGAAATACCACTTACAGAACTGAGGTTCCCGGCCCAGACACACACCAGATTTGAAAAACACGTCTTGATTCATGTTCTCCCTAGATGGAAGAATCAGAAAAACATCATATTTTCAAGCTTCTCTCCTTGCCTTAAGAGAGATCCAAAGAATAATTTTGGAAAAAACGGCGTATTACCGGATATGCTCAAAAGGCCTATTGTGTTGACGGTGAAACTCCACTTTTTGAACTGAAGTTCCCGGCCCCGACAAACACCAGATTTGAAAAAGACGTTGTGATTCATGTTCTCCCTAGGTAGTAGAATCAGAAAAACATCATGGTTTCAAGATTCTCTCCTTGCCTTAAGAGAGATCCAGAGAATAATGTTGGAAAAAACGGCCAATTACCGCGAAATACCACTTTCAGAACGGAGGTTCCCGGCTCAGACAAACACCAGATTTGAAAAAGACGTCGTGATTCTTGTTCTCCCTAGGTAGTAGAATCAGAAAAACATCATGGTTTCAAGATTCTCTCCTTGCCTTAAGAGAGATCCAGAGAATAATGTTGGAAAAAACGGCCTATTACGGCATTTGCTCAAAAGGCCTATTGTATTGACGGTGAAACTCCACTTTCAGAACGGAGCTTCCCGGCCAAGACAAACACCAGATTTGAAAAAGACGCCTTCATTCATGTTCTCCCTAGATGGTAGAATCAGAAAAACATCATATTTTCAAGCTTCTGTCCTTGCCTTAAGAGAGATCCAAACAATAAATTTTGAAAAAACGGCCTATTACTGGATATGCTCAAAAGACCTATTTTATTGACGGTGAAACTCCACTTTTAGAACTGAAGTTCCCGGCCCCGACAAACACCAGATTTGAAAAAGACGTTCTGATTCATGTTCTCCCTAGGTAGTAGAATCAGAAAAACATCATGGTTTCAAGATTCTCTCCTTGCCTTAAGAGAGATCCAGAGAATAATGTTGGAAAAAACGGCCAATTACCGCGAAATACCACTTTCAGAACGGAGGTTCCCGGCTCAGACAAACACCAGATTTGAAAAAGACGTCGTGATTCTTGTTCTCCCTAGGTAGTAGAATCATAAAAACATCATGGTTTCAAGATTCTCTCCTTCCCTTAAGAGAGATCCAGAGAATATTGTTGGAAATAAAGGCCTACTACCGCGAAATACCACTTACAGAACTGAGGTTCCCGACCCACACACACACCAGATTTGAAAAAAACGTCGTGATTCATGTTCTCCCTAGGTAGTAGAATCAGAAAAACATCATAGTTTCAAGATTCTCTCCTTGCCTTAAGAGAGATCCAGAGAATGATGTTGCAAAAACGGCCAATTACCACGAAATACCACTTACAGAATTGAGCTTCCCGGCCCAGAAACACAACAGTTTTGAAAAAGACGTCGTGATTCATGTTCTCCCTAGGTAGTAGAATCAGAAAAACATCATGGTTTCAAGATTCTCCCCTTGCCTTAAGAGAGATCCAGAGAATAATGTTGGAAAAAACGGCCAATTACCGCGAAATACCACTTTCAGAACGGAGGTTCCCGGCTCAGACATACACCAGATTTGAAAAAGATGTCGTGATTCTTGTTCTCCCTAGGTAGTAGAATCAGAAAAACATCATGGTTTCAAGATTCTCTCCTTCCCTTAAGAGAGATCCAGAGAATATTGTTGTAAATAAAGGCCTACTACCGCGAAATACCACTTACAGAACTGAGGTTCCCGGCCCAGACACACACCAGATTTGAAAAACACGTCTTGATTCATGTTCTCCCTAGGTAGTAGAATCAGAAAAACATCATGGTTTCAAGATTCTCCCCTTGCCTTAAGAGAGAACCAGAGAATAATCTTGGAAAAACGGCCTATTACCGCATTTGCTCAAAAGGCCTATTGTATTGACGGTGATACTCCACTTTCATAACTCAGGTTCCCGGCCAAGACAAACACCAGATTTGAAAAAGACGTTGTGATTCATGTTCTCCCTAGGTAGTAGAATCAGAAAACCATCATGGTTTCAAGATTCTCTCCTTGCCTTAAGAGAGATCCAGAGAATGATGTTGCAAAAACGGCCAATTACCGCGAAATACCACTTACAGAACTGAGGTTCCCGGCCCAGACACAGACCTGATTTGAAAAAAACGTCGTGATTCATGTTCTCCCTAGGTAGTAGAATCAGAAAAACATCATGGTTTCAAGATTCTCTCCTTGCCTTAAGAGAGATCCAGAGAATGATGTTGCAAAAACGGCCAATTACCGCGAAATACCACTTACAGAATTGAGGTTCCCGGCCCAGACACAGACCAGATTTGAAAAAGACGTCGTGATTCATGTTCTCCCTAGGTAGTATAATCAGAAAAACATCATGGTTTCAAGCTTCTCTCCTTGCCTTAAGAGAGATCCAGAGAATAATGTTGGAAAAAACGGCCTATTACCGCATTTGCTCAAAAGGCCTATTGTATTTACGGTGATACTCGTCTTTCATAACTCAGGTTCCCGGCCAAGACAAACACCAGATTTGAAAAAGACGTTGTGATTCATGTTCTCCCTAGGTAGTAGAATCAGAAAAACATCATGGTTTCAAGATTCTCCCCTTGCCTTAAGAGAGATCCAGAGAATAATGTTGGAAAAAACTGCCAATTACCGCGAAATACCACTTTCATAACGGAGGTTCCCGGCTCAGAGATACACCAGATTTGAAAAAGACGTCGTGATTCTTGTTCTCCCTAGGTAGTAGAATCAGAAAAACATCATGGTTTCAAGATTGTCTCCTTCCCTTAAGAGAGATCCAGAGAATAATGTTGTAAATAAAGGCCTACTACCGCGAAATACCACTTACAGAACTGAGGTTCCCGGCCCAGACACACACCAGATTTGAAAAACACGTCTTGATTCATGTTCTCCCTAGATGGTAGAATCAGAAAAACATCATATTCTCAAGCTTCTCTCCTTGCCTTAAGAGAGATCCAAAGAATAATTTTGGAAAAAACGGCGTATTACCGGATATGCTGAAAAGACCTATTGTATTGACGGTGAAACTCCACTTTTAGAACTGAAGATCCCGGCCCCGACAAACACCAGATTTGAAAAAGACGTTGTGATTCATGTTCTCCCTAGGTAGTAGAATCAGAAAAACATCATGGTTTCAAGATTCTCTCCTTTCCTTAAGAGAGATCCAGAGAATATTGTTGGAAATAAAGGCCTACTACTGTGAAATACCACTTACAGAACTGAGGTTCCCGGCCCAGACACAGACCTGATTTGAAAAAAACGTCGTGATTCATGTTCTCCCTAGGTAGTAGAATCAGAAAAACATCATGGTTTCAAGATTCTCTCCTTGCCTTAAGAGAGATCCAGAGAATGATGTTGCAAAAACGGCCAATTACCGCGAAATACCACTTTCAGAACGGAGGTTCCCGGCTCAGACATACACCAGATTTGAAAAAGACGTCGTGATTCTTGTTCTCCCTGGGTAGTAGAATCAGAAAAACATCATGGTTTCAGGATTCTCTCCTTCCTTTAAGAGGGATCCAGAGAATAATGTTGTAAATAAAGGCCGACTACCGCGAAATACCACTTACAGAACTGAGGTTCCCGGCCCAGACACACACCAGATTTGAAAAACACGTCTTGATTCATGTTCTCCCTAGATGGAAGAATCAGAAAAACATCATATTTTCAAGCTTCTCTCCTTGCCTTAAGAGAGATCCAAAGAATAATTTTGGAAAAAACGGCGTATTACCGGATATGCTCAAAAGGCCTATTGTGTTGACGGTGAAACTCCACTTTTTGAACTGAAGTTCCCGGCCCCGACAAACACCAGATTTGAAAAAGACGTTGTGATTCATGTTCTCCCTAGGTAGTAGAATCAGAAAAACATCATGGTTTCAAGATTCTCTCCTTGCCTTAAGAGAGATCCAGAGAATAATGTTGGAAAAAACGGCCAATTACCGCGAAATACCACTTTCAGAACGGAGGTTCCCGGCTCAGACAAACACCAGATTTGAAAAAGACGTCGTGATTCTTGTTCTCCCTAGGTAGTAGAATCAGAAAAACATCATGGTTTCAAGATTCTCTCCTTGCCTTAAGAGAGATCCAGAGAATAATGTTGGAAAAAACGGCCTATTACGGCATTTGCTCAAAAGGCCTATTGTATTGACGGTGAAACTCCACTTTCAGAACGGAGCTTCCCGGCCAAGACAAACACCAGATTTGAAAAAGACGCCTTCATTCATGTTCTCCCTAGATGGTAGAATCAGAAAAACATCATATTTTCAAGCTTCTGTCCTTGCCTTAAGAGAGATCCAAACAATAAATTTTGAAAAAACGGCCTATTACTGGATATGCTCAAAAGACCTATTTTATTGACGGTGAAACTCCACTTTTAGAACTGAAGTTCCCGGCCCCGACAAACACCAGATTTGAAAAAGACGTTCTGATTCATGTTCTCCCTAGGTAGTAGAATCAGAAAAACATCATGGTTTCAAGATTCTCTCCTTTCCTTAAGAGAGATCCAGAGAATAATGTTGGAAAAAACGGCCAATTACCGCGAAATACCACTTTCAGAACGGAGGTTCCCGGCTCAGACAAACACCAGATTTGAAAAAGACGTCGTGATTCTTGTTCTCCCTAGGTAGTAGAATCATAAAAACATCATGGTTTCAAGATTCTCTCCTTCCCTTAAGAGAGATCCAGAGAATATTGTTGGAAATAAAGGCCTACTACCGCGAAATACCACTTACAGAACTGAGGTTCCCGACCCACACACACACCAGATTTGAAAAAAACGTCGTGATTCATGTTCTCCCTAGGTAGTAGAATCAGAAAAACATCATAGTTTCAAGATTCTCTCCTTGCCTTAAGAGAGATCCAGAGAATGATGTTGCAAAAACGGCCAATTACCACGAAATACCACTTACAGAATTGAGCTTCCCGGCCCAGAAACACAACAGTTTTGAAAAAGACGTCGTGATTCATGTTCTCCCTAGGTAGTAGAATCAGAAAAACATCATGGTTTCAAGATTCTCCCCTTGCCTTAAGAGAGATCCAGAGAATAATGTTGGAAAAAACGGCCAATTACCGCGAAATACCACTTTCAGAACGGAGGTTCCCGGCTCAGACATACACCAGATTTGAAAAAGATGTCGTGATTCTTGTTCTCCCTAGGTAGTAGAATCAGAAAAACATCATGGTTTCAAGATTCTCTCCTTCCCTTAAGAGAGATCCAGAGAATATTGTTGTAAATAAAGGCCTACTACCGCGAAATACCACTTACAGAACTGAGGTTCCCGGCCCAGACACACACCAGATTTGAAAAACACGTCTTGATTCATGTTCTCCCTAGGTAGTAGAATCAGAAAAACGTCATGGTTTCAAGATTCCCTCCTTGCCTTAAGAAAGATCCAGAGAATAATGTTGGAAAAAACGGCCTATTACCGCATTTGCTCAAAAGGCCTATTGTATTCACGGTGAAACTCCACTTCCATAACTCAGGTTCCCGGCCAAGACAAACACCAGATTTGAAAAAGACGTTGTGATTCATGTTCTCCCTAGGTAGTAGAATCAGAAAAACATCATGGTTTCAAGATTCTCTCCTTTCCTTAAGAGAGATCCAGAGAATACTGTTGGAAAAAACGGCCAATTACCGCGAAATACCACTTTCAGAACAGAGGTTCCCGGCTCAGAAAAACACCAGATTTGAAAAAGACGTCGTGATTCATGTTCTCCCTAGGTAGTAGAATCAGAAAAACATCATGGTTTCAAGATTCTCCCCTTGCCTTAAGAGAGATCCAGAGAATAATGTTGGAAAAAACGGCCAATTACCGCGAAATACCACTTTCAGAACGGAGGTTCCCGGCCCAGACACACACCAGATTTGAAAAAGACGTCGTGATTCATGTTCTCCCTAGGTAGTAGAATTAGAAAAACATCATGGTTTCAAGATTCTCCCCTTGCCTTAAGAGAGATCCAGAGAATAATGTTGGAAAAAACGGCCAATTACCGCGAAATACCACTTTCAGAACGGAGGTTCCCGGCTCAGACATACACCAGATATGAAAAAGACGTCGTGATTCTTGTTCTCCCTAGGTAGTAGAATCAGAAAAACATCATGGTTTCAAGATTCTCTCCTTCCCTTAAGAGAGATCCAGAGAATAATTTTATAAATAAAGGCCTACTACCGCGAAATACCACTTACAGAACTGAGGTTCCCGGCCCAGACACACACCAGATTTGAAAAACACGTCTTGATTCATGTTCTCCCTAGATGGTAGAATCAGAAAAACATCATATTTTCAAGCTTCTCTCCTTGCCTTAAGTGAGATCCAGAGAATAATGTTGGAAAAAACGGCCTATTACCGCATTTGCTCAAAAGGCCTATTGTATTGATGGTGAAACTCCACTTTCAGAACTGAGCTTCCAGGCCAAGACAAACACCAGGTTTGAAAAAGACGTCTTCATTCATGTTTTCCCTAGATGATAGAATCAGAAAAACATCATATTTTCAAGGTTCTGTCCTTGCCTTAAGAGAGATCCAAACAATAAATTTTGAAAAAACGGCCTATTACCGGATATGCTCAACAGGCCTATTGTATTGACGGTGAAACTCCACTTTTAGAACTGAAGTTCCCGGCCCCGACAAACACCAGATTTGAAAAACACATCATGATTCATGTTCTCCCCAGGTAGTAGAATCAGAAAAACATCATGGTTTCAAGATTCTCTCCTTTCCTTAAGAGAGATCCAGAGAATATTGTTGGAAATAAAGGCCTACTACCGCGAAATACCACTTACAGAACTGAGGTTCCCGGCCCAGACGCACACCAGATTTGAAAAAAACGTCGTGATTCATGTTCTCCCTAGGTAGTAGAATCAGAAAAACATCATGTTTCAAGATTCTCTCCTTGCCTTAAGAGAGATCCAGAGAATGATGTTGCAAAAACGGCCAATTACCACGAAATACCACTTACAGAATTGAGGTTCCCGGCCCAGAAACACAACAGTTTTGAAAAAGACGTCGCGATTCATGTTCTCCCTAGGTAGTAGAATCAGAAAAACATCATGGTTTCAAGATTCTCCCCTTGCCTTAAGAGAGATCCAGAGAATAATGTTGGAAAAACGGCCTATTACCGCATTTGCTCAAAAGGCCTATTGTATTGACGGTGAAACTCCACTTTCATAACTCAGGTTCCCGGCCAAGACTAACACCAGATTTGAAAAAGACGTTGTGATTCATGTTCTCCCTAGGTAGAAGAATCAGAAAAACATCATGGTTTCAAGAGTCTCTCCTTGCCTTAAGAGAGATCCAGAGAATAATGTTGGAAAAAACGGCCAATTACCGCGAAATACCACTTTCAGAACGGAGGTTCCCGGCTTAGACATACACCAGATTTGAAAAAGACGTCGTGATTCTTGTTCTCCCTAGGTAGTAGAATCAGAAAAACATCATGGTTTCAAGATTCTCTCCTTCCCTTAAGAGAGATCCAGAGAATAATGTTGTAAATAAAGGCCTACTACCGCGAAATACCACTTACAGAACTGAGGTTCCCGGCGCAGACACATACCAGATTTGAAAAAAACGTCGTGATTCATGTTCTCCCTAGGTAGTAGAATCAGAAAAACATCATGGTTTCAAGATTCTCTCCTTGCCTTAAGAGAGATCCAGAGAATGATGTTGCAAAAACGGCCAATTACCACGAAATACCACTTACAGAATTGAGGTTCCCGGCCCAGACACACACCAGATTTGAAAAAGACGTCGTGATTCATGTTCTCCCTAGGTAGTAGAATCAGAAAAACATCATGGTTTCAAGATTCTCCCCTTGCCTTAAGAGAGATCCAGAGAATAATGTTGGAAAAAACGGCCTATTACCGCATTTGTTCAAAAGGCCTATTGTATTG
Source organism: Liasis olivaceus (assembly GCA_030867105.1). Classification (NCBI taxonomy): domain Eukaryota; kingdom Metazoa; phylum Chordata; class Lepidosauria; order Squamata; family Pythonidae; genus Liasis; species Liasis olivaceus. The sequence continues at coordinate 61,569,996 of CM061354.1, forward strand.
ACGGTGAAACTCCACTTTCATAACTCAGGTTCCCGGCCAAGACAAACACCAGATTTGAAAAAGACGTTGTGATTCATGTTCTCCCTAGGTAGTAGAATCAGAAAAACATCATGGTTTCAAGATTCTCTCCTTGCCTTAAGAGAGATCCAGAGAATAATGTTGGAAAAAACGGCCTATTACCGCGAAATACCACTTTCAGAACGGAGGTTCCCGGCTCAGACATACACCAGATTTGAAAAAGACGTCGTGATTCTTGTTCTCCCTGGGTAGTAGAATCAGAAAAACATCATGGTTTCAGGATTCTCTCCTTCCCTTAAGAGGGATCCAGAGAATAATGTTGTAAATAAAGGCCGACTACCGCGAAATACCACTTACAGAACTGAGGTTCCCGGCCCAGACACACACCAGATTTGAAAAACACGTCTTGATTCATGTTCTCCCTAGATGGTAGAATCAGAAAAACATCATATTTTCAAGCTTCTCTCCTTGCCTTAAGAGAGATCCAAAGAATAATTTTGGAAAAAACGGCGTATTACCGGATATGCTCAAAAGGCCTATTGTGTTGACGGTGAAACTCCACTTTTTGAACTGAAGTTCCCGGCCCCGACAAACACCAGATTTGAAAAAGACGTTGTGATTCATGTTCTCCCTAGGTAGTAGAATCAGAAAAACATCATGGTTTCAAGATTCTCTCCTTGCCTTAAGAGAGATCCAGAGAATAATGTTGGAAAAAACGGCTAATTACCGCGAAATACCACTTTCAGAACGGAGGTTCCCGGCTCAGACAAACACCAGATTTGAAAAAGACGTCGTGATTCTTGTTCTCCCTAGGTAGTAGAATCAGAAAAACATCATGGTTTCAAGATTCTCTCCTTGCCTTAAGAGAGATCCAGAGAATAATGTTGGAAAAAACGGCCTATTACGGCATTTGCTCAAAAGGCCTATTGTATTGACGGTGAAACTCCACTTTCAGAACGGAGCTTCCCGGCCAAGACAAACACCAGATTTGAAAAAGACGCCTTCATTCATGTTCTCCCTAGATGGTAGAATCAGAAAAACATCATATTTTCAAGCTTCTGTCCTTCCCTTAAGAGAGATCCAAACAATAAATTTTGAAAAAACGGCCTATTACTGGATATGCTCAAAAGACCTATTTTATTGACGGTGAAACTCCACTTTTAGAACTGAAGTTCCCGGCCCCGACAAACACCAGATTTGAAAAAGACGTTCTGATTCATGTTCTCCCTAGGTAGTAGAATCAGAAAAACATCATGGTTTCAAGATTCTCTCCTTGCCTTAAGAGAGATCCAGAGAATAATGTTGGAAAAAACGGCCAATTACCGCGAAATACCACTTTCAGAACGGAGGTTCCCGGCTCAGACAAACACCAGATTTGAAAAAGACATCGTGATTCTTGTTCTCCCTAGGTAGTAGAATCAGAAAAACATCATGGTTTCAAGATTCTCTCCTTGCCTTAAGAAAGATCCAGAGAATAATGTTGGAAAAAACGGCCTATTAACGCGACATACCACTTTCAGAACGGAGGTTCCCGGCTCAGACAAACACCAGATTTGAAAAAGACGTCGTGATTCTTGTTCTCCCTAGGTAGTAGAATCATAAAAACATCATGGTTTCAAGATTCTCTCCTTCCCTTAAGAGAGATCCAGAGAATATTGTTGGAAATAAAGGCCTACTACCACGAAATACCACTTACAGAACTGAGGTTCCCGACCCAGACACACACCAGATTTGAAAAAAACGTCGTGATTCATGTTCTCCCTAGGTAGTAGAATCAGAAAAACATCATGGTTTCAAGATTCTCTCCTTGCCTTAAGAGAGATCCAGAGAATGATGTTGCAAAAACGGCCAATTACCACGAAATACCACTTACAGAATTGAGCTTCCCGGCCCAGAAACACAACAGTTTTGAAAAAGACGTCGTGATTCATGTTCTCCCTAGGTAGTAGAATCAGAAAAACATCATGGTTTCAAGATTCTCCCCTTGCCTTAAGAGAGATCCAGAGAATAATGTTGGAAAAAACGGCCAATTACCGCGAAATACCACTTTCAGAACGGAGGTTCCCGGCTCAGACATACACCAGATTTGAAAAAGATGTCGTGATTCTTGTTCTCCCTAGGTAGTAGAATCAGAAAAACATCATGGTTTCAAGATTCTCTCCTTCCCTTAAGAGAGATCCAGAGAATATTGTTGTAAATAAAGGCCTACTACCGCGAAATACCACTTACAGAACTGAGGTTCCCGGCCCAGACACACACCAGATTTGAAAAACACGTCTTGATTCATGTTCTCCCTAGGTAGTAGAATCAGAAAAACGTCATGGTTTCAAGATTCCCTCCTTGCCTTAAGAAAGATCCAGAGAATAATGTTGGAAAAAACGGCCTATTACCGCATTTGCTCAAAAGGCCTATTGTATTCACGGTGAAACTCCACTTCCATAACTCAGGTTCCCGGCCAAGACAAACACCAGATTTGAAAAAGACGTTGTGATTCATGTTCTCCCTAGGTAGTAGAATCAGAAAAACATCATGGTTTCAAGATTCTCTCCTTGCCTTAAGAGAGATCCAGAGAATACTGTTGGAAAAAACGGCCAATTACCGCGAAATACCACTTTCAGAACAGAGGTTCCCGGCTCAGAAAAACACCAGATTTGAAAAAGACGTTGTGATTCATGTTCTCCCTAGGTAGTAGAATCAGAAAAACATCATGGTTTCAAGATTCTCTCCTTGCCTTAAGAGAGATCCAGAGAATAATGTTGGAAAAAACGGCCAATTACCGCGAAATACCACTTTCAGAACGGAGGTTCCCGGCTCAGACAAACACCAGATTTGAAAAAGACATCGTGATTCTTGTTCTCCCTAGGTAGTAGAATCAGAAAAACATCATGGTTTCAAGATTCTCTCCTTGCCTTAAGAAAGATCCAGAGAATAATGTTGGAAAAAACGGCCTATTAACGCGACATACCACTTTCAGAACGGAGGTTCCCGGCTCAGACAAACACCAGATTTGAAAAAGACGTCGTGATTCTTGTTCTCCCTAGGTAGTAGAATCATAAAAACATCATGGTTTCAAGATTCTCTCCTTCCCTTAAGAGAGATCCAGAGAATATTGTTGGAAATAAAGGCCTACTACCGCGAAATACCACTTACAGAACTGAGGTTCCCGACCCAGACACACACCAGATTTGAAAAAAACGTCGTGATTCATGTTCTCCCTAGGTAGTAGAATCAGAAAAACATCATGGTTTCAAGATTCTCTCCTTGCCTTAAGAGAGATGCAGAGAATGATGTTGCAAAAACGGCCAATTACCACGAAATACCACTTACAGAATTGAGCTTCCCGGCCCAGAAACACAACAGTTTTGAAAAAGACGTCATGATTCATGTTCTCCCTAGGTAGTAGAATCAGAAAAACATCATGGTTTCAAGATTCTCCCCTTGCCTTAAGAGAGATCCAGAAAATAATGTTGGAAAAAACGGCCAATTACCGCGAAATACCACTTTCAGAACGGAGGTTCCCGGCTCAGACATACACCATATTTGAAAAAGATGTCGTGATTCTTGTTCTCCCTAGGTAGTAGAATCAGAAAAACATCATGGTTTCAAGATTCTCTCCTTCCCTTAAGAGAGATCCAGAGAATATTGTTGTAAATAAAGGCCTACTACCGCGAAATACCACTTACAGAACTGAGGTTCCCGGCCCAGACACACACCAGATTTGAAAAACACGTCTTGATTCATGTTCTCCCTAGGTAGTAGAATCAGAAAAACGTCATGGTTTCAAGATTCCATCCTTGCCTTAAGAAAGATCCAGAGAATAATGTTGGAAAAAACGGCCTATTACCGCATTTGCTCAAAAGGCCTATTGTATTCACGGTGAAACTCCACTTCCATAACTCAGGTTCCCGGCCAAGACAAACACCAGATTTGAAAAAGACGTTGTGATTCATGTTCTCCCTAGGTAGTAGAATCAGAAAAACATCATGGTTTCAAGATTCTATCATTGCCTTAAGACAGATCCAGAGAATAATGTTGGAAAAAACGGCTAATTACCGCGAAATACCACTTTCAGAACGGAGGTTCCAGGATCAGACATAAACCAGATTTGAAAAAGACGTCGTGATTCTTGTTCTCCCTAGGTAGTAGAATCAGAAAAACATCATGGTTTCAAGATTCTCTCCTTGCCTTAAGAGAGATCCAGAGAATAATGTTGGAAAAAACGGCCATTTACCGCGAAATACCACTTTCAGAACAGAGGTTCCCGGCTCAGAAAAACACCAGATTTGAAAAAGACGTCGTGATTCATGTTCTCCCTAGGTAGTACAATCAGAAAAACATCATGGTTTCAAGATTCTCTCCTTGCCTTAAGAGAGATCCAGAGAAAAATGTTGGAAAAAACGGCCTATTACCGCGAAATACCACTTTCAGAACGGAGGTTCCCGGCTCAGACATACACCAGATTTGAAAAAGACGTCGTGATTCTTGTTCTCCCTGGGTAGTAGAATCAGAAAAACATCATGGTTTCAGGATTCTCTCCTTCCCTTAAGAGAGATCCAGAGAATAATGTTGTAAATAAAGGCCTACTACCGCGAAATACCACTTACAGAACTGAGGTTCCCGGCCCAGACACACACCAGATTTGAAAAACACGTCTTGATTCATGTTCTCCCTAGATGGTAGAATCAGAAAAACATCATATTTTCAAGCTTCTCTCCTTGCCTTAAGAGAGATCCAAAGAATAATTTTGGAAAAAACGGCGTATTACCGGAAATGCTCAAAAGACCGATTGTATTGACGGTGAAACTCCACTTTCAGAACTGAGCTTCCCGGCCAAGACAAACACCAGATTTGAAAAAGACGTCTTTATTCATGTTCTCCCTAGATGGTAGAATCAGAAAAACATCATATTTTCAAGCTTCTGTCCTTGCCTTTAGAGAGATCTAAACAATAAATTTTGAAAAAACGGCCTATTACCGGATATGCTCAAAAGACCTATTGTATTGACGGTGAAACTCCACTTTTAGAACTGATGTTCCCGGCCCCGACAAACACCAGATTTGAAAAAGACGTTGTGATACATGTTCTCCCTAGTTAGTAGAATCAGAAAAACATCATGGTTTCAAGATTCTCTCCTTGCCTTAAGAGAGATCCAGAGAATAATGTTGGAAAAAACGGCCAATTACAGCGAAATACCACTTTCAGAACGGAGGTTCCCGGCTCAGACAAACACCAGATTTGAAAAAGACGTCGTGATTCTTGTTCTCCCTAGGTAGTAGAATCAGAAACACATCAAGGTTTCAAGATTCTCTCCTTCCCTTAAGAGAGATCCAGAGAATATTGTTGTAAATAAAGGCCTACTACCGCGAAATACCACTTACAGAACTGAGGTTCCCGGCCGAGACACACACCAGATTTGAAAAACACGTCTTGATTCATGTTCTCCCTAGGTAGTAGAATCAGAAAAACGTCATGGTTTCAAGATTCCCTCCTTGCCTTCAGAAAGATCCAGAGAATAATGTTGGAAAAAACGGCCTATTACCGCATTTGCTCAAAAGGCCTATTGTATTCACGGTGAAACTCCACTTCCATAACTCAGGTTCCCGGCCAAGACAAACACCAGATTTGAAAAAGACGTTGTGATTCATGTTCTCCCTAGGTAGTAGAATCAGAAAAACATCATGGTTTCAAGATTCTATCATTGCCTTAAGACAGATCCAGAGAATAATGTTGGAAAAAACGGCTGATTACCGCGAAATACCACTTTCAGAACGGAGGTTCCAGGATCAGACATAAACCAGATTTGAAAAAGACGTCGTGATTCTTGTTCTCCCTAGGTAGTAGAATCAGAAAAACATCATGGTTTCAAGATTCTCTCCTTGCCTTAAGAGAGATCCAGAGAATACTGTTGGAAAAAACGGCCAATTACCGCGAAATACCACTTTCAGAACAGAGGTTCCCGGCTCAGAAAAACACCAGATTTGAAAAAGACGTCGTGATTCATGTTCTCCCTAGGTAGTAGAATCAGAAAAACATCATGGTTTCAAGATTCTCTCCTTGCCTTAAGAGAGATCCAGAGAATAATGTTGGAAAAAACGGCCAATTACCGCGAAATACCACTTTCAGAACGGAGGTTCCCGGCTCAGACAAACACCAGATTTGAAAAAGACATCGTGATTCTTGTTCTCCCTAGGTAGTAGAATCAGAAAAACATCATGGTTTCAAGATTCTCTCCTTGCCTTAAGAAAGATCCAGAGAATAATGTTGGAAAAAACGGCCTATTAACGCGACATACCACTTTCAGAACGGAGGTTCCCGGCTCAGACAAACACCAGATTTGAAAAAGACGTCGTGATTCTTGTTCTCCCTAGGTAGTAGAATCATAAAAACATCATGGTTTCAAGATTCTCTCCTTCCCTTAAGAGAGATCCAGAGAATATTGTTGGAAATAAAGGCCTACTACCGCGAAATACCACTTACAGAACTGAGGTTCCCGACCCAGACACACACCAGATTTGAAAAAAACGTCGTGATTCATGTTCTCCCTAGGTAGTAGAATCAGAAAAACATCATGGTTTCAAGATTCTCTCCTTGCCTTAAGAGAGATGCAGAGAATGATGTTGCAAAAACGGCCAATTACCACGAAATACCACTTACAGAATTGAGCTTCCCGGCCCAGAAACACAACAGTTTTGAAAAAGACGTCATGATTCATGTTCTCCCTAGGTAGTAGAATCAGAAAAACATCATGGTTTCAAGATTCTCCCCTTGCCTTAAGAGAGATCCAGAAAATAATGTTGGAAAAAACGGCCAATTACCGCGAAATACCACTTTCAGAACGGAGGTTCCCGGCTCAGACATACACCAGATTTGAAAAAGATGTCGTGATTCTTGTTCTCCCTAGGTAGTAGAATCAGAAAAACATCATGGTTTCAAGATTCTCTCCTTCCCTTAAGAGAGATCCAGAGAATATTGTTGTAAATAAAGGCCTACTACCGCGAAATACCACTTACAGAACTGAGGTTCCCGGCCCAGACACACACCAGATTTGAAAAACACGTCTTGATTCATGTTCTCCCTAGGTAGTAGAATCAGAAAAACGTCATGGTTTCAAGATTCCATCCTTGCCTTAAGACAGATCCAGAGAATAATGTTGGAAAAAACGGCTAATTACCGCGAAATACCACTTTCAGAACGGAGGTTCCAGGATCAGACATAAACCAGATTTGAAAAAGACGTCGTGATTCTTGTTCTCCCTAGGTAGTAGAATCAGAAAAACATCATGGTTTCAAGATTCTCTCCTTGCCTTAAGAGAGATCCAGAGAATAATGTTGGAAAAAACGGCCATTTACCGCGAAATACCACTTTCAGAACAGAGGTTCCCGGCTCAGAAAAACACCAGATTTGAAAAAGACGTCGTGATTCATGTTCTCCCTAGGTAGTACAATCAGAAAAACATCATGGTTTCAAGATTCTCGCCTTGCCTTAAGAGAGATCCAGAGAAAAATGTTGGAAAAAACGGCCTATTACCGCGAAATACCACTTTCAGAACGGAGGTTCCCGGCTCAGACATACACCAGATTTGAATAAGACGTCGTGATTCTTGTTCTCCCTGGGTAGTAGAATCAGAAAAACATCATGGTTTCAGGATTCTCTCCTTCCCTTAAGAGAGATCCAGAGAATAATGTTGTAAATAAAGGCCTACTACCGCGAAATACCACTTACAGAACTGAGGTTCCCGGCCCAGACACACACCAGATTTGAAAAACACGTCTTGATTCATGTTCTCCCTAGATGGTAGAATCAGAAAAACATCATATTTTCAAGCTTCTGTCCTTGCCTTTAGAGAGATCTAAACAATAAATTTTGAAAAAACGGCCTATTACCGGATATGCTCAAAAGACCTATTGTATTGACGGTGAAACTCCACTTTTAGAACTGATGTTCCCGGCCCCGACAAACACCAGATTTGAAAAAGACGTTGTGATACATGTTCTCCCTAGTTAGTAGAATCAGAAAAACATCATGGTTTCAAGATTCTCTCCTTGCCTTAAGAGAGATCCAGAGAATAATGTTGGAAAAAACGGCCAATTACAGCGAAATACCACTTTCAGAACGGAGGTTCCCGGCTCAGACAAACACCAGATTTGAAAAAGACGTCGTGATTCTTGTTCTCCCTAGGTAGTAGAATCAGAAACACATCATGGTTTCAAGATTCTCTCCTTCCCTTAAGAGAGATCCAGAGAATATTGTTGTAAATAAAGGCCTACTACCGCGAAATACCACTTACAGAACTGAGGTTCCCGGCCGAGACACACACCAGATTTGAAAAACACGTCTTGATTCATGTTCTCCCTAGGTAGTAGAATCAGAAAAACGTCATGGTTTCAAGATTCCCTCCTTGCCTTCAGAAAGATCCAGAGAATAATGTTGGAAAAAACGGCCTATTACCGCATTTGCTCAAAAGGCCTATTGTATTCACGGTGAAACTCCACTTCCATAACTCAGGTTCCCGGCCAAGACAAACACCAGATTTGAAAAAGACGTTGTGATTCATGTTCTCCCTAGGTAGTAGAATCAGAAAAACATCATGGTTTCAAGATTCTATCATTGCCTTAAGACAGATCCAGAGAATAATGTTGGAAAAAACGGCTGATTACCGCGAAATACCACTTTCAGAACGGAGGTTCCAGGATCAGACATAAACCAGATTTGAAAAAGACGTCGTGATTCTTGTTCTCCCTAGGTAGTAGAATCAGAAAAACATCATGGTTTCAAGATTCTCTCCTTGCCTTAAGAGAGATCCAGAGAATACTGTTGGAAAAAACGGCCAATTACCGCGAAATACCACTTTCAGAACAGAGGTTCCCGGCTCAGAAAAACACCAGATTTGAAAAAGACGTCGTGATTCATGTTCTCCCTAGGTAGTAGAATCAGAAAAACATCATGGTTTCAAGATTCTCGCCTTGCCTTAAGAGAGATCCAGAGAATAATGTTGGAAAAAACGGCCTATTACCGCGAAATACCACTTTCAGAACGGAGGTTCCCGGCTCAGACATACACCAGATTTGAAAAAGACGTCGTGATTCTTGTTCTCCCTGGGTAGTAGAATCAGAAAAACATCATGGTTTCAGGATTCTCTCCTTCCCTTAAGAGAGATCCAGAGAATAATGTTGTAAATAAAGGCCTACTACCGCGAAATACCACTTACAGAACTGAGGTTCCCGGCCCAGACACACACCAGATTTGAAAAACACGTCTTGATTCATGTTCTCCCTAGATGGTAGAATCAGAAAAACATCATATTTTCAAGCTTCTCTCCTTGCCTTAAGAGAGATCCAAAGAATAATTTTGGAAAAAACGGCGTATTACCGGAAATGCTCAAAAGACCGATTGTATTGACGGTGAAACTCCACTTTCAGAACTGAGCTTCCCGGCCAAGACAAACACCAGATTTGAAAAAGACGTCTTTATTGATGTTCTCCCTAGATGGTAGAATCAGAAAAACATCATATTTTCAAGCTTCTGTCCTTGCCTTTAGAGAGATCTAAACAATAAATTTTGAAAAAACGGCCTATTACCGGATATGCTCAAAAGACCTATTGTATTGACGGTGAAACTCCAAATTTAGAACTGATGTTCCCGGCCCCGACAAACACCAGATTTGAAAAAGACGTTGTGATTCATGTTCTCCCTAGGTAGTAGAATCAGAAAAACATCATGGTTTCAAGATTCTCTCCTTGCCTTAAGAGAGATCCAGAGAAAAATGTTGGAAAAAACGGCCTATTACCGCGAAATACCACTTTCAGAACGGAGGTTCCCGGCTCAGACATACACCAGATTTGAATAAGACGTCGTGATTCTTGTTCTCCCTGGGTAGTAGAATCAGAAAAACATCATGGTTTCAGGATTCTCTCCTTCCCTTAAGAGAGATCCAGAGAATAATGTTGTAAATAAAGGCCTACTACCGCGAAATACCACTTACAGAACTGAGGTTCCCGGCCCAGACACACACCAGATTTGAAAAACACGTCTTGATTCATGTTCTCCCTAGATGGTAGAATCAGAAAAACATCATATTTTCAAGCTTCTCTCCTTGCCTTAAGAGAGATCCAAAGAATAATTTTGGAAAAAACGGCGTATTACCGGAAATGCTCAAAAGACCGATTGTATTGACGGTGAAACTCCACTTTCAGAACTGAGCTTCCCGGCCAAGACAAACACCAGATTTGAAAAAGACGTCTTTATTCATGTTCTCCCTAGATGGTAGAATCAGAAAAACATCATATTTTCAAGCTTCTGTCCTTGCCTTTAGAGAGATCTAAACAATAAATTTTGAAAAAACGGCCTATTACCGGATATGCTCAAAAGACCTATTGTATTGACGGTGAAACTCCACTTTTAGAACTGATGTTCCCGGCCCCGACAAACACCAGATTTGAAAAAGACGTTGTGATACATGTTCTCCCTAGTTAGTAGAATCAGAAAAACATCATGGTTTCAAGATTCTCTCCTTGCCTTAAGAGAGATCCAGAGAATAATGTTGGAAAAAACGGCCAATTACAGCGAAATACCACTTTCAGAACGGAGGTTCCCGGCTCAGACAAACACCAGATTTGAAAAAGACGTCGTGATTCTTGTTCTCCCTAGGTAGTAGAATCAGAAACACATCATGGTTTCAAGATTCTCTCCTTCCCTTAAGAGAGATCCAGAGAATATTGTTGTAAATAAAGGCCTACTACCGCGAAATACCACTTACAGAACTGAGGTTCCCGGCCGAGACACACACCAGATTTGAAAAACACGTCTTGATTCATGTTCTCCCTAGGTAGTAGAATCAGAAAAACGTCATGGTTTCAAGATTCCCTCCTTGCCTTCAGAAAGATCCAGAGAATAATGTTGGAAAAAACGGCCTATTACCGCATTTGCTCAAAAGGCCTATTGTATTCACGGTGAAACTCCACTTCCATAACTCAGGTTCCCGGCCAAGACAAACACCAGATTTGAAAAAGACGTTGTGATTCATGTTCTCCCTAGGTAGTACAATCAGAAAAACATCATGGTTTCAAGATTCTATCATTGCCTTAAGACAGATCCAGAGAATAATGTTGGAAAAAACGGCTGATTACCGCGAAATACCACTTTCAGAACGGAGGTTCCAGGATCAGACATAAACCAGATTTGAAAAAGACGTCGTGATTCTTGTTCTCCCTAGGTAGTAGAATCAGAAAAACATCATGGTTTCAAGATTCTCTCCTTGCCTTAAGAGAGATCCAGAGAATACTGTTGGAAAAAACGGCCAATTACCGCGAAATACCACTTTCAGAACAGAGGTTCCCGGCTCAGAAAAACACCAGATTTGAAAAAGACGTCGTGATTCATGTTCTCCCTAGGTAGTAGAATCAGAAAAACATCATGGTTTCAAGATTCTCGCCTTGCCTTAAGAGAGATCCAGAGAATAATGTTGGAAAAAACGGCCTATTACCGCGAAATACCACTTTCAGAACGGAGGTTCCCGGCTCAGACATACACCAGATTTGAAAAAGACGTCGTGATTCTTGTTCTCCCTGGGTAGTAGAATCAGAAAAACATCATGGTTTCAGGATTCTCTCCTTCCCTTAAGAGAGATCCAGAGAATAATGTTGTAAATAAAGGCCTACTACCGCGAAATACCACTTACAGAACTGAGGTTCCCGGCCCAGACACACACCAGATTTGAAAAACACGTCTTGATTCATGTTCTCCCTAGATGGTAGAATCAGAAAAACATCATATTTTCAAGCTTCTCTCCTTGCCTTAAGAGAGATCCAAAGAATAATTTTGGAAAAAACGGCGTATTACCGGAAATGCTCAAAAGACCGATTGTATTGACGGTGAAACTCCACTTTCAGAACTGAGCTTCCCGGCCAAGACAAACACCAGATTTGAAAAAGACGTCTTTATTGATGTTCTCCCTAGATGGTAGAATCAGAAAAACATCATATTTTCAAGCTTCTGTCCTTGCCTTTAGAGAGATCTAAACAATAAATTTTGAAAAAACGGCCTATTACCGGATATGCTCAAAAGACCTATTGTATTGACGGTGAAACTCCAAATTTAGAACTGATGTTCCCGGCCCCGACAAACACCAGATTTGAAAAAGACGTTGTGATTCATGTTCTCCCTAGGTAGTAGAATCAGAAAAACATCATGGTTTCAAGATTCTCTCCTTGCCTTAAGAGAGATCCAGAGAAAAATGTTGGAAAAAACGGCCTATTACCGCGAAATACCACTTTCAGAACGGAGGTTCCCGGCTCAGACATACACCAGATTTGAATAAGACGTCGTGATTCTTGTTCTCCCTGGGTAGTAGAATCAGAAAAACATCATGGTTTCAGGATTCTCTCCTTCCCTTAAGAGAGATCCAGAGAATAATGTTGTAAATAAAGGCCTACTACCGCGAAATACCACTTACAGAACTGAGGTTCCCGGCCCAGACACACACCAGATTTGAAAAACACGTCTTGATTCATGTTCTCCCTAGATGGTAGAATCAGAAAAACATCATATTTTCAAGCTTCTCTCCTTGCCTTAAGAGAGATCCAAAGAATAATTTTGGAAAAAACGGCGTATTACCGGAAATGCTCAAAAGACCGATTGTATTGACGGTGAAACTCCACTTTCAGAACTGAGCTTCCCGGCCAAGACAAACACCAGATTTGAAAAAGACGTCTTTATTCATGTTCTCCCTAGATGGTAGAATCAGAAAAACATCATATTTTCAAGCTTCTGTCCTTGCCTTTAGAGAGATCTAAACAATAAATTTTGAAAAAACGGCCTATTACCGGATATGCTCAAAAGACCTATTGTATTGACGGTGAAACTCCACTTTTAGAACTGATGTTCCCGGCCCCGACAAACACCAGATTTGAAAAAGACGTTGTGATACATGTTCTCCCTAGTTAGTAGAATCAGAAAAACATCATGGTTTCAAGATTCTCTCCTTGCCTTAAGAGAGATCCAGAGAATAATGTTGGAAAAAACGGCCAATTACAGCGAAATACCACTTTCAGAACGGAGGTTCCCGGCTCAGACAAACACCAGATTTGAAAAAGACGTCGTGATTCTTGTTCTCCCTAGGTAGTAGAATCAGAAACACATCATGGTTTCAAGATTCTCTCCTTCCCTTAAGAGAGATCCAGAGAATATTGTTGTAAATAAAGGCCTACTACCGCGAAATACCACTTACAGAACTGAGGTTCCCGGCCGAGACACACACCAGATTTGAAAAACACGTCTTGATTCATGTTCTCCCTAGGTAGTAGAATCAGAAAAACGTCATGGTTTCAAGATTCCCTCCTTGCCTTCAGAAAGATCCAGAGAATAATGTTGGAAAAAACGGCCTATTACCGCATTTGCTCAAAAGGCCTATTGTATTCACGGTGAAACTCCACTTCCATAACTCAGGTTCCCGGCCAAGACAAACACCAGATTTGAAAAAGACGTTGTGATTCATGTTCTCCCTAGGTAGTAGAATCAGAAAAACATCATGGTTTCAAGATTCTATCATTGCCTTAAGACAGATCCAGAGAATAATGTTGGAAAAAACGGCTGATTACCGCGAAATACCACTTTCAGAACGGAGGTTCCAGGATCAGACATAAACCAGATTTGAAAAAGACGTCGTGATTCTTGTTCTCCCTAGGTAGTAGAATCAGAAAAACATCATGGTTTCAAGATTCTCTCCTTGCCTTAAGAGAGATCCAGAGAATACTGTTGGAAAAAACGGCCAATTACCGCGAAATACCACTTTCAGAACAGAGGTTCCCGGCTCAGAAAAACACCAGATTTGAAAAAGACGTCGTGATTCATGTTCTCCCTAGGTAGTAGAATCAGAAAAACATCATGGTTTCAAGATTCTCGCCTTGCCTTAAGAGAGATCCAGAGAATAATGTTGGAAAAAACGGCCTATTACCGCGAAATACCACTTTCAGAACGGAGGTTCCCGGCTCAGACATACACCAGATTTGAAAAAGACGTCGTGATTCTTGTTCTCCCTGGGTAGTAGAATCAGAAAAACATCATGGTTTCAGGATTCTCTCCTTCCCTTAAGAGAGATCCAGAGAATAATGTTGTAAATAAAGGCCTACTACCGCGAAATACCACTTACAGAACTGAGGTTCCCGGCCCAGACACACACCAGATTTGAAAAACACGTCTTGATTCATGTTCTCCCTAGATGGTAGAATCAGAAAAACATCATATTTTCAAGCTTCTCTCCTTGCCTTAAGAGAGATCCAAAGAATAATTTTGGAAAAAACGGCGTATTACCGGAAATGCTCAAAAGACCGATTGTATTGACGGTGAAACTCCACTTTCAGAACTGAGCTTCCCGGCCAAGACAAACACCAGATTTGAAAAAGACGTCTTTATTGATGTTCTCCCTAGATGGTAGAATCAGAAAAACATCATATTTTCAAGCTTCTGTCCTTGCCTTTAGAGAGATCTAAACAATAAATTTTGAAAAAACGGCCTATTACCGGATATGCTCAAAAGACCTATTGTATTGACGGTGAAACTCCAAATTTAGAACTGATGTTCCCGGCCCCGACAAACACCAGATTTGAAAAAGACGTTGTGATTCATGTTCTCCCTAGGTAGTAGAATCAGAAAAACATCATGGTTTCAAGATTCTCTCCTTGCCTTAAGAGAGATCCAGAGAACAATGTTGGAAAAAACGGCCAATTACCGCGAAATACCACTTTCAGAACGGAGGTTCCCGGCTCAGACAAACACCAGATTTGAAAAAGGTGTCGTGATTCTTGTTCTCCCTAGGTAGTAGAATCAGAAAAACATCATGGTTTCAAGATTCTCTCCTTGCCTTAAGAGAGATCCAGAGAATAATGTTGGAAAAAACGGCCTATTACCGCAAAATACCACTTTCAGAACGGAGGTTCCCGGCTCAGACAAACACCAGATTTGAAAAAGACGTTGTGATTCATGTTCTCCCTAGGTAGTAGAACCAGAAAAACATCATGGTTTCAAGATTCTCTCCTTGCCTTAAGAGAGATCCAGAGAATAATGTTGGAAAAACGGCCAATTACCGCGAAATACCACTTCCAGAACGGAGGTTCCCGGCTCAGACAAACACCAGATTTGAAAAAGACGTCGTGATTCTTGTTCTCCCTAGTTACTAGAATCAGAAAAACATCATGGTTTCAAGATTCTCTCCTTGCCTTAAGAAAGATCCAGAGAATAATGTTGTAAAAAACGGCCTATTACCGCGAAATAACACTTTCAGGACGGAGGTTCCCGGCTGAGACAAACACCTGATTTGAAAAAGACGTTGTGATTCATGTTCTCCCTAGGTAGTAGAATCATAAAAACATCATGGTTTCAAGATTCTCTCCTTGCCTTAAGAGAGATCCAGAGAATAATGTTGGAAAAACGGCCAATTACCGCGAAATACCACTTCCAGAACGGAGGTTCCCGGCTCAGACAAACACCAGATTTGAAAAAGACGTCGTGATTCTTGTTCTCCCTAGTTACTAGAATCAGAAAAACATCATGGTTTCAAGATTCTCTCCTTGCCTTAAGAGAGATCCAGAGAATAATGTTGGAAAAAACGGCCTATTACCGCGAAATACCACTTTCAGAACGGAGGTTCCCGGCTCAGACATACACCAGATTTGAAAAAGACGTCGTGATTCTTGTTCTCCCTGGGTAGTAGAATCAGAAAAACATCATGGTTTCAGGATTCTCTCCTTCCCTTAAGAGAGATCCAGAGAATAATGTTGTAAATAAAGGCCTACTACCGCGAAATACCACTTACAGAACTGAGGTTCCCGGCCCAGACACACACCAGATTTGAAAAACACGTCTTGATTCATGTTCTCCCTAGATGGTAGAATCAGAAAAACATCATATTTTCAAGCTTCTCTCCTTGCCTTAAGAGAGATCCAAAGAATAATTTTGGAAAAAACGGCGTATTACCGGAAATGCTCAAAAGACCGATTGTATTGACGGTGAAACTCCACTTTCAGAACTGAGCTTCCCGGCCAAGACAAACACCAGATTTGAAAAAGACGTCTTTATTCATGTTCTCCCTAGATGGTAGAATCAGAAAAACATCATCTTTTCAAGCTTCTGTCCTTGCCTTTAGAGAGATCTAAACAATAAATTTTGAAAAAACGGCCTATTACCGGATATGCTCAAAAGACCTATTGTATTGACGGTGAAACTCCACTTTTAGAACTGATGTTCCCGGCCCCGACAAACACCAGATTTGAAAAAGACGTTGTGATACATGTTCTCCCTAGTTAGTAGAATCAGAAAAACATCATGGTTTCAAGATTCTCTCCTTGCCTTAAGAGAGATCCAGAGAATAATGTTGGAAAAAACGGCCTATTACCGCATTTGCTCAAAAGGCCTATTGTATTCACGGTGAAACTCCACTTCCATAACTCAGGTTCCCGGCCAAGACAAACACCAGATTTGAAAAAGACGTTGTGATTCATGTTCTCCCTAGGTAGTAGAATCAGAAAAACATCATGGTTTCAAGATTCTATCATTGCCGTAAGACAGATCCAGAGAATAATGTTGGAAAAAACGGCTGATTACCGCGAAATACCACTTTCAGAACGGAGGTTCCAGGATCAGACATAAACCAGATTTGAAAAAGACGTCGTGATTCTTGTTCTCCCTAGGTAGTAGAATCAGAAAAACATCATGGTTTAAAGATTCTCTCCTTGCCTTAAGAGAGATCCAGAGAATACTGTTGGAAAAAACGGCCAATTACCGCGAAATACCACTTTCAGAACAGAGGTTCCCGGCTCAGAAAAACACCAGATTTGAAAAAGACGTCGTGATTCATGTTCTCCCTAGGTAGTAGAATCAGAAAAACATCATGGTTTCAAGATTCTCGCCTTGCCTTAAGAGAGATCCAGAGAATAATGTTGGAAAAAACGGCCTATTACCGCGAAATACCACTTTCAGAACGGAGGTTCCCGGCTCAGACATACACCAGATTTGAAAAAGACGTCGTGATTCTTGTTCTCCCTGGGTAGTAGAATCAGAAAAACATCATGGTTTCAGGATTCTCTCCTTCCCTTAAGAGAGATCCAGAGAATAATGTTGTAAATAAAGGCCTACTACCGCGAAATACCACTTACAGAACTGAGGTTCCCGGCCCAGACACACACCAGATTTGAAAAACACGTCTTGATTCATGTTCTCCCTAGATGGTAGAATCAGAAAAACATCATATTTTCAAGCTTCTCTCCTTGCCTTAAGAGAGATCCAAAGAATAATTTTGGAAAAAACGGCGTATTACCGGAAATGCTCAAAAGACCGATTGTATTGACGGTGAAACTCCACTTTCAGAACTGAGCTTCCCGGCCAAGACAAACACCAGATTTGAAAAAGACGTCTTTATTCATGTTCTCCCTAGATGGTAGAATCAGAAAAACATCATATTTTCAAGCTTCTGTCCTTGCCTTTAGAGAGATCTAAACAATAAATTTTGAAAAAACGGCCTATTACCGGATATGCTCAAAAGACCTATTTTATTGACGGTGAAACTCCACTTTTAGAACTGATGTTCCCGGCCCCGACAAACACCAGATTTGAAAAAGACGTTGTGATTCATGTTCTCCCTAGTTAGTAGAATCAGAAAAACATCATGGTTTCAAGATTCTCTCCTTGCCTTAAGAGAGATCCAGAGAATAATGTTGGAAAAAACGGCCAATTACCGCGAAATACCACTTTCAGAACGGAGGTTCCCGGCTCAGACAAACACCAGATTTGAAAAAGACGTCGTGATTCTTGTTCTCCCTAGGTAGTAGAATCAGAAACACATCATGGTTTCAAGATTCTCTCCTTGTCTTAAGAGAGATCCAGAGAATAAAGTTGGAAAAAACGGCCAATTACCGCGAAATACCACTTTCAGAACGGAGGTTCCCGGCTCAGACAAACACCAGATTTGAAAAAGACGTTGTGATTCATGTTCTCCCTAGGTAGTAGAACCAGAAAAACATCATGGTTTCAAGATTCTCTCCTTGCCTTAAGAGAGATCCAGAGAATAATGTTGGAAAAAACGGCCAATTACCGTGAAATACCACTTTCAGAACGGAGGTTCCCGGCCCCGACAAACACCAGATTTGAAAAACACATAATGATTCATGTTCTCCCCAGGTAGTAGAATCAGAAAAACATCATGGTTTCAAGATTCTCTCCTTCCCTTAAGAGAGATCCAGAGAATAATTTTATAAATAAAAGCCTACTACCGCGAAATACCACTTACAGAACTGAGGTTCCCGACCCAGACACACACCAGATTTGAAAAAAGCGTCGTGATTCATGTTCTCCCTAGGTAGTAGAATCAGAAAAACATCATGGTTGCAAGATTCTCTCCTTGCCTTAAGAGAGATCCAGAGAATAATGTTGGAAAAAACGGCCAATTACCGCGAAATACCACTTTCAGAACAGAGGTTCCCGGCTCAGAAAAACACCAGATTTGAAAAAGATGTCGTGATTCATGTTCTCCCTAGGTAGTAGAATCAGAAAAACATCATGGTTTCAAGATTCTCGCCTTGCCTTAAGAGAGATCCAGAGAATAATGTTGGAAAAAACGGCCTATTACCGCGAAATACCACTTTCAGAACGGAGGTTCCCGGCTCAGACATACACCAGATTTGAAAAAGACGTCGTGATTCTTGTTCTCCCTGGGTAGTAGAATCAGAAAAACATCATGGTTTCAGGATTCTCTCCTTCCCTTAAGAGAGATCCAGAGAATAATGTTGTAAATAAAGGCCTACTACCGCGAAATACCACTTACAGAACTGAGGTTCCCGGCCCAGACACACACCAGATTTGAAAAACACGTCTTGATTCATGTTCTCCCTAGATGGTAGAATCAGAAAAACATCATATTTTCAAGCTTCTCTCCTTGCCTTAAGAGAGATCCAAAGAATAATTGTGGAAAAAACGGCGTATTACCGGAAATGCTCAAAAGACGTATTTTATTGACGGTGAAACTCCACTTTTAGAACTGAGCTTCCCGGCCAAGACAAACACCAGATTTGAAAAAGACGTCTTTATTGATGTTCTCCCTAGATGGTAGAATCAGAAAAACATCATATTTTCAAGCTTCTGTCCTTGCCTTTAGAGAGATCTAAACAATAAATTTTGAAAAAACGGCCTATTACCGGATATGCTCAAAAGACCTATTGTATTGACGGTGAAACTCCAAATTTAGAACTGATGTTCCCGGCCCCGACAAACACCAGATTTGAAAAAGACGTTGTGATTCATGTTCTCCCTAGGTAGTAGAATCAGAAAAACATCATGGTTTCAAGATTCTCTCCTTGCCTTAAGAGAGATCCAGAGAATAATGTTGGAAAAAACGGCCAATTACCGCGAAATACCACTTTCAGAACGGAGGTTCCCGGCTCAGACAAACACCAGATTTGAAAAAGGTGTCGTGATTCTTGTTCTCCCTAGGTAGTAGAATCAGAAAAACATCATGGTTTCAAGATTCTCTCCTTGCCTTAAGAGAGATCCAGAGAATAATGTTGGAAAAAACGGCCTATTACCGCAAAATACCACTTTCAGAACGGAGGTTCCCGGCTCAGACAAACACCAGATTTGAAAAAGACGTTGTGATTCATGTTCTCCCTAGGTAGTAGAACCAGAAAAACATCATGGTTTCAAGATTCTCTCCTTGCCTTAAGAGAGATCCAGAGAATAATGTTGGAAAAACGGCCAATTACCGCGAAATACCACTTTCAGAACGGAGGTTCCCGGCTCAGACAAACACCAGATTTGAAAAAGACGTCGTGATTCTTGTTCTCCCTAGTTACTAGAATCAGAAAAACATCATGGTTTCAAGATTCTCTCCTTGCCTTAAGAAAGATCCAGAGAATAATGTTGTAAAAAACGGCCTATTACCGCGAAATAACACTTTCAGGACGGAGGTTCCCGGCTGAGACAAACACCTGATTTGAAAAAGACGTTGTGATTCATGTTCTCCCTAGGTAGTAGAATCATAAAAACATCATGGTTTCAAGATTCTCTCCTTGCCTTAAGAGAGATCCAGAGAATAATGTTGGAAAAACGGCCAATTACCGCGAAATACCACTTCCAGAACGGAGGTTCCCGGCTCAGACAAACACCAGATTTGAAAAAGACGTCGTGATTCTTGTTCTCCCTAGTTACTAGAATCAGAAAAACATCATGGTTTCAAGATTCTCTCCTTGCCTTAAGAGAGATCCAGAGAATAATGTTGGAAAAAACGGCCTATTACCGCGAAATACCACTTTCAGAACGGAGGTTCCCGGCTCAGACATACACCAGATTTGAAAAAGACGTCGTGATTCTTGTTCTCCCTGGGTAGTAGAATCAGAAAAACATCATGGTTTCAGGATTCTCTCCTTCCCTTAAGAGAGATCCAGAGAATAATGTTGTAAATAAAGGCCTACTACCGCGAAATACCACTTACAGAACTGAGGTTCCCGGCCCAGACACACACCAGATTTGAAAAACACGTCTTGATTCATGTTCTCCCTAGATGGTAGAATCAGAAAAACATCATATTTTCAAGCTTCTCTCCTTGCCTTAAGAGAGATCCAAAGAATAATTTTGGAAAAAACGGCGTATTACCGGAAATGCTCAAAAGACCGATTGTATTGACGGTGAAACTCCACTTTCAGAACTGAGCTTCCCGGCCAAGACAAACACCAGATTTGAAAAAGACGTCTTTATTCATGTTCTCCCTAGATGGTAGAATCAGAAAAACATCATCTTTTCAAGCTTCTGTCCTTGCCTTTAGAGAGATCTAAACAATAAATTTTGAAAAAACGGCCTATTACCGGATATGCTCAAAAGACCTATTGTATTGACGGTGAAACTCCACTTTTAGAACTGATGTTCCCGGCCCCGACAAACACCAGTTTTGAAAAAGACGTTGTGATACATGTTCTCCCTAGTTAGTAGAATCAGAAAAACATCATGGTTTCAAGATTCTCTCCTTGCCTTAAGAGAGATCCAGAGAATAATGTTGGAAAAAACGGCCTATTACCGCATTTGCTCAAAAGGCCTATTGTATTCACGGTGAAACTCCACTTCCATAACTCAGGTTCCCGGCCAAGACAAACACCAGATTTGAAAAAGACGTTGTGATTCATGTTCTCCCTAGGTAGTAGAATCAGAAAAACATCATGGTTTCAAGATTCTATCATTGCCGTAAGACAGATCCAGAGAATAATGTTGGAAAAAACGGCTGATTACCGCGAAATACCACTTTCAGAACGGAGGTTCCAGGATCAGACATAAACCAGATTTGAAAAAGACGTCGTGATTCTTGTTCTCCCTAGGTAGTAGAATCAGAAAAACATCATGGTTTAAAGATTCTCTCCTTGCCTTAAGAGAGATCCAGAGAATACTGTTGGAAAAAACGGCCAATTACCGCGAAATACCACTTTCAGAACAGAGGTTCCCGGCTCAGAAAAACACCAGATTTGAAAAAGACGTCGTGATTCATGTTCTCCCTAGGTAGTAGAATCAGAAAAACATCATGGTTTCAAGATTCTCGCCTTGCCTTAAGAGAGATCCAGAGAATAATGTTGGAAAAAACGGCCTATTACCGCGAAATACCACTTTCAGAACGGAGGTTCCCGGCTCAGACATACACCAGATTTGAAAAAGACGTCGTGATTCTTGTTCTCCCTGGGTAGTAGAATCAGAAAAACATCATGGTTTCAGGATTCTCTCCTTCCCTTAAGAGAGATCCAGAGAATAATGTTGTAAATAAAGGCCTACTACCGCGAAATACCACTTACAGAACTGAGGTTCCCGGCCCAGACACACACCAGATTTGAAAAACACGTCTTGATTCATGTTCTCCCTAGATGGTAGAATCAGAAAAACATCATATTTTCAAGCTTCTCTCCTTGCCTTAAGAGAGATCCAAAGAATAATTTTGGAAAAAACGGCGTATTACCGGAAATGCTCAAAAGACCGATTGTATTGACGGTGAAACTCCACTTTCAGAACTGAGCTTCCCGGCCAAGACAAACACCAGATTTGAAAAAGACGTCTTTATTCATGTTCTCCCTAGATGGTAGAATCAGAAAAACATCATATTTTCAAGCTTCTGTCCTTGCCTTTAGAGAGATCTAAACAATAAATTTTGAAAAAACGGCCTATTACCGGATATGCTCAAAAGACCTATTTTATTGACGGTGAAACTCCACTTTTAGAACTGATGTTCCCGGCCCCGACAAACACCAGATTTGAAAAAGACGTTGTGATTCATGTTCTCCCTAGTTAGTAGAATCAGAAAAACATCATGGTTTCAAGATTCTCTCCTTGCCTTAAGAGAGATCCAGAGAATAATGTTGGAAAAAACGGCCAATTACCGCGAAATACCACTTTCAGAACGGAGGTTCCCGGCTCAGACAAACACCAGATTTGAAAAAGACGTCGTGATTCTTGTTCTCCCTAGGTAGTAGAATCAGAAACACATCATGGTTTCAAGATTCTCTCCTTGTCTTAAGAGAGATCCAGAGAATAAAGTTGGAAAAAACGGCCAATTACCGCGAAATACCACTTTCAGAACGGAGGTTCCCGGCTCAGACAAACACCAGATTTGAAAAAGACGTTGTGATTCATGTTCTCCCTAGGTAGTAGAACCAGAAAAACATCATGGTTTCAAGATTCTCTCCTTGCCTTAAGAGAGATCCAGAGAATAATGTTGGAAAAAACGGCCAATTACCGTGAAATACCACTTTCAGAACGGAGGTTCCCGGCCCCGACAAACACCAGATTTGAAAAACACATAATGATTCATGTTCTCCCCAGGTAGTAGAATCAGAAAAACATCATGGTTTCAAGATTCTCTCCTTCCCTTAAGAGAGATCCAGAGAATAATTTTATAAATAAAAGCCTACTACCGCGAAATACCACTTACAGAACTGAGGTTCCCGACCCAGACACACACCAGATTTGAAAAAAGCGTCGTGATTCATGTTCTCCCTAGGTAGTAGAATCAGAAAAACATCATGGTTGCAAGATTCTCTCCTTGCCTTAAGAGAGATCCAGAGAATAATGTTGGAAAAAACGGCCAATTACCGCGAAATACCACTTTCAGAACAGAGGTTCCCGGCTCAGAAAAACACCAGATTTGAAAAAGATGTCGTGATTCATGTTCTCCCTAGGTAGTAGAATCAGAAAAACATCATGGTTTCAAGATTCTCGCCTTGCCTTAAGAGAGATCCAGAGAATAATGTTGGAAAAAACGGCCTATTACCGCGAAATACCACTTTCAGAACGGAGGTTCCCGGCTCAGACATACACCAGATTTGAAAAAGACGTCGTGATTCTTGTTCTCCCTGGGTAGTAGAATCAGAAAAACATCATGGTTTCAGGATTCTCTCCTTCCCTTAAGAGAGATCCAGAGAATAATGTTGTAAATAAAGGCCTACTACCGCGAAATACCACTTACAGAACTGAGGTTCCCGGCCCAGACACACACCAGATTTGAAAAACACGTCTTGATTCATGTTCTCCCTAGATGGTAGAATCAGAAAAACATCATATTTTCAAGCTTCTCTCCTTGCCTTAAGAGAGATCCAAAGAATAATTGTGGAAAAAACGGCGTATTACCGGAAATGCTCAAAAGACGTATTTTATTGACGGTGAAACTCCACTTTTAGAACTGAGCTTCCCGGCCAAGACAAACACCAGATTTGAAAAAGACGTCTTTATTGATGTTCTCCCTAGATGGTAGAATCAGAAAAACATCATATTTTCAAGCTTCTGTCCTTGCCTTTAGAGAGATCTAAACAATAAATTTTGAAAAAACGGCCTATTACCGGATATGCTCAAAAGACCTATTGTATTGACGGTGAAACTCCAAATTTAGAACTGATGTTCCCGGCCCCGACAAACACCAGATTTGAAAAAGACGTTGTGATTCATGTTCTCCCTAGGTAGTAGAATCAGAAAAACATCATGGTTTCAAGATTCTCTCCTTGCCTTAAGAGAGATCCAGAGAATAATGTTGGAAAAAACGGCCAATTACCGCGAAATACCACTTTCAGAACGGAGGTTCCCGGCTCAGACAAACACCAGATTTGAAAAACGTGTCGTGATTCTTGTTCTCCCTAGGTAGTAGAATCAGAAAAACATCATGGTTTCAAGATTCTCTCCTTGCCTTAAGAGAGATCCAGAGAATAATGTTGGAAAAAACGGCCTATTACCGCAAAATACCACTTTCAGAACGGAGGTTCCCGGCTCAGACAAACACCTGATTTGAAAAAGACGTTGTGATTCATGTTCTCCCTAGGTAGTAGAACCAGAAAAACATCATGGTTTCAAGATTCTCTCCTTGCCTTAAGAGAGATCCAGAGAATAATGTTGGAAAAACGGCCAATTACCGCGAAATACCACTTTCAGAACGGAGGTTCCCGGCTCAGACAAACACCAGATTTGAAAAAGACGTCGTGATTCTTGTTCTCCCTAGTTACTAGAATCAGAAAAACATCATGGTTTCAAGATTCTCTCCTTGCCTTAAGAAAGATCCAGAGAATAATGTTGTAAAAAACGGCCTATTACCGCGAAATAACACTTTCAGGACGGAGGTTCCCGGCTGAGACAAACACCTGATTTGAAAAAGACGTTGTGATTCATGTTCTCCCTAGGTAGTAGAATCATAAAAACATCATGGTTTCAAGATTCTCTCCTTCCCTTAAGAGAGATCCAGAGAATATTGTTGGAAATAAAGGCCTACTACCGCGAAATACCACTTACAGAACTGAGGTTCCCGGCCCAGACACACACCAGATTTGAAAAACACGTCTTGATTCATGTTCTCCCTAGATGGTAGAATCAGAAAAACATCATATTTTCAAGCTTCTCTCCTTGCCTTAAGAGAGATCCAAAGAATAATTTTGGAAAAAACGGCGTATTACCGGAAATGCTCAAAAGACCGATTGTATTGACGGTGAAACTCCACTTTCAGAACTGAGCTTCCCGGCCAAGACAAACACCAGATTTGAAAAAGACGTCTTTATTCATGTTCTCCCTAGATGGTAGAATCAGAAAAACATCATATTTTCAAGCTTCTGTCCTTGCCTTTAGAGAGATCTAAACAATAAATTTTGAAAAAACGGCCTATTACCGGATATGCTCAAAAGACCTATTGTATTGACGGTGAAACTCCACTTTTAGAACTGATGTTCCCGGCCCCGACAAACACCAGATTTGAAAAAGACATTGTGATACATGTTCTCCCTAGTTAGTAGAATCAGAAAAACATCATGGTTTCAAGATTCTCTCCTTGCCTTAAGAGAGATCCAGAGAATAATGTTGGAAAAAACGGCCTATTACCGCATTTGCTCAAAAGGCCTATTGTATTCACGGTGAAACTCCACATCCATAACTCAGGTTCCCGGCCAAGACAAACACCAGATTTGAAAAAGACGTTGTGATTCATGTTCTCCCTAGGTAGTAGAATCAGAAAAACATCATGGTTTCAAGATTCTATCATTGCCTTAAGACAGATCCAGAGAATAATGTTGGAAAAAACGGCTGATTACCGCGAAATACCACTTTCAGAACGGAGGTTCCAGGATCAGACATAAACCAGATTTGAAAAAGACGTCGTGATTCTTGTTCTCCCTAGGTAGTAGAATCAGAAAAACATCATGGTTTCAAGATTCTCTCCTTGCCTTAAGAGAGATCCAGAGAATACTGTTGGAAAAAACGGCCAATTACCGCGAAATACCACTTTCAGAACAGAGGTTCCCGGCTCAGAAAAACACCAGATTTGAAAAAGACGTCGTGATTCATGTTCTCCCTAGGTAGTAGAATCAGAAAAACATCATGGTTTCAAGATTCTCGCCTTGCCTTAAGAGAGATCCAGAGAATAATGTTGGAAAAAACGGCCTATTACCGCGAAATACCACTTTCAGAACGGAGGTTCCCGGCTCAGACATACACCAGATTTGAAAAAGACGTCGTGATTCTTGTTCTCCCTGGGTAGTAGAATCAGAAAAACATCATGGTTTCAGGATTCTCTCCTTCCCTTAAGAGAGATCCAGAGAATAATGTTGTAAATAAAGGCCTACTACCGCGAAATACCACTTACAGAACTGAGGTTCCCGGCCCAGACACACACCAGATTTGAAAAACACGTCTTGATTCATGTTCTCCCTAGATGGTAGAATCAGAAAAACATCATATTTTCAAGCTTCTCTCCTTGCCTTAAGAGAGATCCAAAGAATAATTTTGGAAAAAACGGCGTATTACCGGAAATGCTCAAAAGACCGATTGTATTGACGGTGAAACTCCACTTTCAGAACTGAGCTTCCCGGCCAAGACAAACACCAGATTTGAAAAAGACGTCTTTATTCATGTTCTCCCTAGATGGTAGAATCAGAAAAACATCATATTTTCAAGCTTCTGTCCTTGCCTTTAGAGAGATCTAAACAATAAATTTTGAAAAAACGGCCTATTACCGGATATGCTCAAAAGACCTATTGTATTGACGGTGAAACTCCACTTTTAGAACTGATGTTCCCGGCCCCGACAAACACCAGATTTGAAAAAGACGTTGTGATTCATGTTCTCCCTAGTTAGTAGAATCAGAAAAACATCATGGTTTCAAGATTCTCTCCTTGCCTTAACAGAGATCCAGAGAATAATGTTGGAAAAAACGGCCAATTACCGCGAAATACCACTTTCAGAACGGAGGTTCCCGGCTCAGACAAACACCAGATTTGAAAAAGACGTCGTGATTCTTGTTCTCCCTAGGTAGTAGAATCAGAAACACATCATGGTTTCAAGATTCTCTCCTTGTCTTAAGAGAGATCCAGAGAATAAAGTTGGAAAAAACGGCCAATTACCGCGAAATACCACTTTCAGAACGGAGGTTCCCGGCTCAGACAAACACCAGATTTGAAAAAGACGTTGTGATTCATGTTCTCCCTAGGTAGTAGAACCAGAAAAACATCATGGTTTCAAGATTCTCTCCTTGCCTTAAGAGAGATCCAGAGAATAATGTTGGAAAAAACGGCCAATTACCGTGAAATACCACTTTCAGAACGGAGGTTCCCGGCCCCGACAAACACCAGATTTGAAAAACACATCATGATTCATGTTCTCCCCAGGTAGTAGAATCAGAAAAACATCATGGTTTCAAGATTCTCTCCTTCCCTTAAGAGAGATCCAGAAAATATTGTTGGAAATAAAGGCCTACTACCGCGAAATACCACTTACAGAACTGAGGTTCCCGACCCAGACACACACCAGATTTGAAAAAAGCGTCGTGATTCATGTTCTCCCTAGGTAGTAGAATCAGAAAAACATCATGGTTGCAAGATTCTCTCCTTGCCTTAAGAGAGATCCAGAGAATAATGTTGGAAAAAACGGCCAATTACCGCGAAATACCACTTTCAGAACAGAGGTTCCCGGCTCAGAAAAACACCAGATTTGAAAAAGATGTCGTGATTCATGTTCTCCCTAGGTAGTAGAATCAGAAAAACATCATGGTTTCAAGATTCTCGCCTTGCCTTAAGAGAGATCCAGAGAATAATGTTGGAAAAAACGGCCTATTACCGCGAAATACCACTTTCAGAACGGAGGTTCCCGGCTCAGACATACACCAGATTTGAAAAAGACGTCGTGATTCTTGTTCTCCCTGGGTAGTAGAATCAGAAAAACATCATGGTTTCAGGATTCTCTCCTTCCCTTAAGAGAGATCCAGAGAATAATGTTGTAAATAAAGGCCTACTACCGCGAAATACCACTTACAGAACTGAGGTTCCCGGCCCAGACACACACCAGATTTGAAAAACACGTCTTGATTCATGTTCTCCCTAGATGGTAGAATCAGAAAAACATCATATTTTCAAGCTTCTCTCCTTGCCTTAAGAGAGATCCAAAGAATAATTGTGGAAAAAACGGCGTATTACCGGAAATGCTCAAAAGACGTATTTTATTGACGGTGAAACTCCACTTTTAGAACTGAGCTTCCCGGCCAAGACAAACACCAGATTTGAAAAAGACGTCTTTATTGATGTTCTCCCTAGATGGTAGAATCAGAAAAACATCATATTTTCAAGCTTCTGTCCTTGCCTTTAGAGAGATCTAAACAATAAATTTTGAAAAAACGGCCTATTACCGGATATGCTCAAAAGACCTATTGTATTGACGGTGAAACTCCAAATTTAGAACTGATGTTCCCGGCCCCGACAAACACCAGATTTGAAAAAGACGTTGTGATTCATGTTCTCCCTAGGTAGTAGAATCAGAAAAACATCATGGTTTCAAGATTCTCTCCTTGCCTTAAGAGAGATCCAGAGAATAATGTTGGAAAAAACGGCCTATTACCGCAAAATACCACTTTCAGAACGGAGGTTCCCGGCTCAGACAAACACCAGATTTGAAAAAGACGTTGTGATTCATGTTCTCCCTAGGTAGTAGAACCAGAAAAACATCATGGTTTCAAGATTCTCTCCTTGCCTTAAGAGAGATCCAGAGAATAATGTTGGAAAAACGGCCAATTACCGCGAAATACCACTTTCAGAACGGAGGTTCCCGGCTCAGACAAACACCAGATTTGAAAAAGACGTCGTGATTCTTGTTCTCCCTAGTTACTAGAATCAGAAAAACATCATGGTTTCAAGATTCTCTCCTTGCCTTAAGAAAGATCCAGAGAATAATGTTGTAAAAAACGGCCTATTACCGCGAAATAACACTTTCAGGACGGAGGTTCCCGGCTGAGACAAACACCTGATTTGAAAAAGACGTTGTGATTCATGTTCTCCCTAGGTAGTAGAATCATAAAAACATCATGGTTTCAAGATTCTCTCCTTCCCTTAAGAGAGATCCAGAGAATATTGTTGGAAATAAAGGCCTACTACCGCGAAATACCACTTACAGAACTGAGGTTCCCGGCCCAGACACACACCAGATTTGAAAAACACGTCTTGATTCATGTTCTCCCTAGATGGTAGAATCAGAAAAACATCATATTTTCAAGCTTCTCTCCTTGCCTTAAGAGAGATCCAAAGAATAATTTTGGAAAAAACGGCGTATTACCGGAAATGCTCAAAAGACCGATTGTATTGACGGTGAAACTCCACTTTCAGAACTGAGCTTCCCGGCCAAGACAAACACCAGATTTGAAAAAGACGTCTTTATTCATGTTCTCCCTAGATGGTAGAATCAGAAAAACATCATATTTTCAAGCTTCTGTCCTTGCCTTTAGAGAGATCTAAACAATAAATTTTGAAAAAACGGCCTATTACCGGATATGCTCAAAAGACCTATTGTATTGACGGTGAAACTCCACTTTTAGAACTGATGTTCCCGGCCCCGACAAACACCAGATTTGAAAAAGACGTTGTGATACATGTTCTCCCTAGTTAGTAGAATCAGAAAAACATCATGGTTTCAAGATTCTCTCCTTGCCTTAAGAGAGATCCAGAGAATAATGTTGGAAAAAACGGCCAATTACAGCGAAATACCACTTTCAGAACGGAGGTTCCCGGCTCAGACAAACACCAGATATGAAAAAGACGTCGTGATTCTTGTTCTCCCTAGGTAGTAGAATCAGAAACACATCATGGTTTCAAGATTCTCTCCTTCCCTTAAGAGAGATCCAGAGAATATTGTTGTAAATAAAGGCCTACTACCGCGAAATACCACTTACAGAACTGAGGTTCCCGGCCGAGACACACACCAGATTTAAAAAACACGTCTTGATTCATGTTCTCCCTAGGTAGTAGAATCAGAAAAACGTCATGGTTTCAAGATTCCCTCCTTGCCTTCAGAAAGATCCAGAGAATAATGTTGGAAAAAACGGCCTATTACCGCATTTGCTCAAAAGGCCTATTGTATTCACGGTGAAACTCCACTTCCATAACTCAGGTTCCCGGCCAAGACAAACACCAGATTTGAAAAAGACGTTGTGATTCATGTTCTCCCTAGGTAGTAGAATCAGAAAAACATCATGGTTTCAAGATTCTATCATTGCCTTAAGACAGATCCAGAGAATAATGTTGGAAAAAACGGCTGATTACCGCGAAATACCACTTTCAGAACGGAGGTTCCAGGATCAGACATAAACCAGATTTGAAAAAGACGTCGTGATTCTTGTTCTCCCTAGGTAGTAGAATCAGAAAAACATCATGGTTTCAAGATTCTCTCCTTGCCTTAAGAGAGATCCAGAGAATACTGTTGGAAAAAACGGCCAATTACCGCGAAATACCACTTTCAGAACAGAGGTTCCCGGCTCAGAAAAACACCAGATTTGAAAAAGACGTCGTGATTCATGTTCTCCCTAGGTAGTAGAATCAGAAAAACATCATGGTTTCAAGATTCTCGCCTTGCCTTAAGAGAGATCCAGAGAATAATGTTGGAAAAAACGGCCTATTACCGCGAAATACCACTTTCAGAACGGAGGTTCCCGGCTCAGACATACACCAGATTTGAAAAAGACGTCGTGATTCTTGTTCTCCCTGGGTAGTAGAATAAGAAAAACATCATGGTTTCAGGATTCTCTCCTTCCCTTAAGAGAGATCCAGAGAATAATGTTGTAAATAAAGGCCTACTACTGCGAAATACCACTTACAGAACTGAGGTTCCCGGCCCAGACACACACCAGATTTGAAAAACACGTCTTGATTCATGTTCTCCCTAGATGGTAGAATCAGAAAAACATCATATTTTCAAGCTTCTCTCCTTGCCTTAAGAGAGATCCAAAGAATAATTTTGGAAAAAACGGCGTATTACCGGAAATGCTCAAAAGACCGATTGTATTGACGGTGAAACTCCACTTTCAGAACTGAGCTTCCCGGCCAAGACAAACACCAGATTTGAAAAAGACGTCTTTATTCATGTTCTCCCTAGATGGTAGAATCAGAAAAACATCATATTTTCAAGCTTCTGTCCTTGCCTTTAGAGAGATCTAAACAATAAATTTTGAAAAAACGGCCTATTACCGGATATGCTCAAAAGACCTATTGTATTGACGGTGAAACTCCACTTTTAGAACTGATGTTCCCGGCCCCGACAAACACCAGATTTGAAAAAGACGTTGTGATTCATGTTCTCCCTAGTTAGTAGAATCAGAAAAACATCATGGTTTCAAGATTCTCTCCTTGCCTTAAGAGAGATCCAGAGAATAATGTTGGAAAAAACGGCCAATTACCGCGAAATACCACTTTCAGAACGGAGGTTCCCGGCTCAGACAAACACCAGATTTGAAAAAGACGTTGTGATTCTTGTTCTCCCTAGGTAGTAGAATCAGAAACACATCATGGTTTCAAGATTCTCTCCTTGTCTTAAGAGAGATCCAGAGAATAAAGTTGGAAAAAACGGCCAATTACCGCGAAATACCACTTTCAGAACGGAGGTTCCCGGCTCAGACAAACACCAGATTTGAAAAAGACGTTGTGATTCATGTTCTCCCTAGGTAGTAGAACCAGAAAAACATCATGGTTTCAAGATTCTCTCCTTGCCTTAAGAGAGATCCAGAGAATAATGTTGGAAAAAACGGCCAATTACCGTGAAATACCACTTTCAGAACGGAGGTTCCCGGCCCCGACAAACACCAGATTTGAAAAACACATCATGATTCATGTTCTCCCCAGGTAGTAGAATCAGAAAAACATCATGGTTTCAAGATTCTCTCCTTCCCTTAAGAGAGATCCAGAAAATATTGTTGGAAATAAAGGCCTACTACCGCGAAATACCACTTACAGAACTGAGGTTCCCGACCCAGACACACACCAGATCTGAAAAAAACGTCGTGATTCATGTTCTCCCTAGGTAGTAGCATCAGAAAAACATCATGGTTTCAAGATTCTCTCCTTGCCTTAAGAGAGATCCAGAGAATAATGTTGGAAAAAACGGCCAATTACCGCGAAATACCACTTTCAGAACAGAGGTTCCCGGCTCAGAAAAACACCAGATTTGAAAAAGACGTCGTGATTCATGTTCTCCCTAGGTAGTAGAATCAGAAAAACATCATGGTTTCAAGATTCTCGCCTTGCCTTAAGAGAGATCCAGAGAATAATGTTGGAAAAAACGGCCTATTACCGCGAAATACCACTTTCAGAACGGAGGTTCCCGGCTCAGACATACACCAGATTTGAAAAAGACGTCGTGATTCTTGTTCTCCCTGGGTAGTAGAATCAGAAAAACATCATGGTTACAGGATTCTCTCCTTCCCTTAAGAGAGATCCAGAGAATAATGTTGTAAATAAAGGCCTACTACCGCGAAATACCACTTACAGAACTGAGGTTCCCGGCCCAGACACACACCAGATTTGAAAAACACGTCTTGATTCATGTTCTCCCTAGATGGTAGAATCAGAAAAACATCATATTTTCAAGCTTCTCTCCTTGCCTTAAGAGAGATCCAAAGAATAATTGTGGAAAAAACGGCGTATTACCGGAAATGCTCAAAAGACCTATTTTATTGACGGTGAAACTCCACTTTTAGAACTGAGCTTCCCGGCCAAGACAAACACCAGATTTGAAAAAGACGTCTTTATTCATGTTCTCCCTAGATGGTAGAATCAGAAAAACATCATATTTTCAAGCTTCTGTCCTTGCCTTTAGAGAGATCTAAACAATAAATTTTGAAAAAACGGCCTATTACCGGATATGCTCAAAAGACCTATTGTATTGACGGTGAAACTCCACTTTTAGAACTGATGTTCCCGGCCCCGACAAACACCAGATTTGAAAAAGACGTTGTGATTCATGTTCTCCCTAGTTAGTAGAATCAGAAAAACATCATGGTTTCAAGATTCTCTCCTTGCCTTAAGAGAGATCCAGAGAATAATGTTGGAAAAAACGGCCAATTACCGCGAAATACCACTTTCAGAACGGAGGTTCCCGGCTCAGACAAACACCAGATTTGAAAAAGACGTTGTGATTCTTGTTCTCCCTAGGTAGTAGAATCAGAAACACATCATGGTTTCAAGATTCTCTCCTTGTCTTAAGAGAGATCCAGAGAATAAAGTTGGAAAAAACGGCCAATTACCGCGAAATACCACTTTCAGAACGGAGGTTCCCGGCTCAGACAAACACCAGATTTGAAAAAGACGTTGTGATTCATGTTCTCCCTAGGTAGTAGAACCAGAAAAACATCATGGTTTCAAGATTCTCTCCTTGCCTTAAGAGAGATCCAGAGAATAATGTTGGAAAAAACGGCCAATTACCGTGAAATACCACTTTCAGAACGGAGGTTCCCGGCCCCGACAAACACCAGATTTGAAAAACACATCATGATTCATGTTCTCCCCAGGTAGTAGAATCAGAAAAACATCATGGTTTCAAGATTCTCTCCTTCCCTTAAGAGAGATCCAGAAAATATTGTTGGAAATAAAGGCCTACTACCGCGAAATACCACTTACAGAACTGAGGTTCCCGACCCAGACACACACCAGATTTGAAAAAAACGTCGTGATTCATGTTCTCCCTAGGTAGTAGCATCAGAAAAACATCATGGTTTCAAGATTCTCTCCTTGCCTTAAGAGAGATCCAGAGAATAATGTTGGAAAAAACGGCCAATTACCGCGAAATACCACTTTCAGAACAGAGGTTCCCGGCTCAGAAAAACACCAGATTTGAAAAAGACGTCGTGATTCATGTTCTCCCTAGGTAGTAGAATCAGAAAAACATCATGGTTTCAAGATTCTCGCCTTGCCTTAAGAGAGATCCAGAGAATAATGTTGGAAAAAACGGCCTATTACCGCGAAATACCACTTTCAGAACGGAGGTTCCCGGCTCAGACATACACCAGATTTGAAAAAGACGTCGTGATTCTTGTTCTCCCTGGGTAGTAGAATCAGAAAAACATCATGGTTACAGGATTCTCTCCTTCCCTTAAGAGAGATCCAGAGAATAATGTTGTAAATAAAGGCCTACTACCGCGAAATACCACTTACAGAACTGAGGTTCCCGGCCCAGACACACACCAGATTTGAAAAACACGTCTTGATTCATGTTCTCCCTAGATGGTAGAATCAGAAAAACATCATATTTTCAAGCTTCTCTCCTTGCCTTAAGAGAGATCCAAAGAATAATTGTGGAAAAAACGGCGTATTACCGGAAATGCTCAAAAGACCTATTTTATTGACGGTGAAACTCCACTTTTAGAACTGAGCTTCCCGGCCAAGACAAACACCAGATTTGAAAAAGACGTCTTTATTGATGTTCTCCCTAGATGGTAGAATCAGAAAAACATCATATTTTCAAGCTTCTGTCCTTGCCTTTAGAGAGATCTAAACAATAAATTTTGAAAAAACGGCCTATTACCGGATATGCTCAAAAGACCTATTGTATTGACGGTGAAACTCCAAATTTAGAACTGATATTCCCGGCCCCGACAAACACCAGATTTGAAAAAGACGTTGTGATTCATGTTCTCCCTAGGTAGTAGAATCAGAAAAACATCATGGTTTCAAGATTCTCTCCTTGCCTTAAGAGAGATCCAGAGAATAATGTTGGAAAAAACGGCCAATTACCGCGAAATACCACTTTCAGAACGGAGGTTCCCGGCTCAGACAAACACCAGATTTGAAAAAGGTGTCGTGATTCTTGTTCTCCCTAGGTAGTAGAATCAGAAAAACATCATGGTTTCAAGATTCTCTCCTTGCCTTAAGAGAGATCCAGAGAATAATGTTGGAAAAAACGGCCTATTACCGCATTTGCTCAAAAGGCCTATTGTATTGACGTTGAAACTCCAGTTTCATAACTCAGGTTCCAGGCCAAGACAAACACCAGATTTGAAAAAGACGTTGTGATTCATGTTCTCCCTAGGTAGTAGAATCGGAAAAACATCATGGTTTCAAGATTCTCTCCTTGCCTTAAGAGAGATCCAGAGAATAATGTTGGAAAAAATGGCCAATTACCGCGAAATACCACTTTCAGAACGGAGGTTCCCGGCTCAGACATACACCAGATTTGAATAAGACGTCGTGATTCTTGTTCTCCCTGGGTAGTAGAATCAGAAAAACATCATGGTTTCAGGATTCTCTCCTTCCCTTAAGAGAGATCCAGAGAATAATGTTGTAAATAAAGGCCTACTACCGCGAAATACCACTTACAGAACTGAGGTTCCCGGCCCAGACACACACCAGATTTGAAAAACACGTCTTGATTCATGTTCTCCCTAGATGGTAGAATCAGAAAAACATCATATTTTCAAGCTTCTCTCCTTGCCTTAAGAGAGATCCAAAGAATAATTTTGGAAAAAACGGCGTATTACTGGAAATGCTCAAAAGACCGATTGTATTCACGGTGAAACTCCACTTTCAGAACTGAGCTTCCCGGCCAAGACAAACACCAGATTTCAAAAAGACTTCTTTATTCATGTTCTCCCTAGATGGTAGAATCAGAAAAACATCATATTTTCAAGCTTCTGTCCTTGCCTTTAGAGAGATTTAAACAATAAATTTTGAAAAAACGGCCTATTACCGGATATGCTCAAAAGACCTATTGTATTGACGGTGAAACTCCACTTTTAGAACTGATGTTCCCGGCCCCGACAAACACCAGATTTGAAAAAGACGTTGTGATTCATGTTCTCCCTAGTTAGTAGAATCAGAAAAACATCATGGTTTCAAGATTCTCTCCTTGCCTTAAGAGAGATCCAGAGAATAATGTTGGAAAAAACGGCCAATTACCGCGAAATACCACTTTCAGAACGGAGGTTCCCGGCTCAGACAAACACCAGATTTGAAAAAGACGTCGTGATTCTTGTTCTCCCTAGATAGTAGAATCAGAAACACATCATGGTTTCAAGATTCTCTCCTTGTCTTAAGAGAGATCCAGAGAATAATGTTGGAAAAAACGGCCAATTACCGCGAAATACCACTTTCAGAACGGAGGTTCCCGGCTCAGACAAACACCAGATTTGAAAAAGGCGTTGTGATTCATGTTCTCCCTAGGTAGTAGAACCAGAAAAACATCATGGTTTCAAGATTCTCTCCTTGCCTTAAGAGAGATCCAGAGAAAAATGTTGGAAAAAACGGCCAATTACCGCGAAATACCACTTTCAGAACGGAGGTTCCCGGCCCCGACAAACACCAGATATGAAAAACACATCATGATTCATGTTCTCCCCAGGTAGTAGAATCAGAAAAACATCATGGTTTCAAGATTCTCTCCTTTCCTTAAGAGAGATCCAGAGAATATTGTTGGAAATAAAGGCCTACTACCGCGAAATACCACTTACAAAACTGAGGTTCCCGGCCCAGACGCACACCAGATTTGAAAAAAACGTCGTGATTCATGTTCTCCCTAGGTAGTAGAATAAGAAAAACATCATGGTTTCAAGATTCTCTCCTTGCCTTAAGAGAGATCCAGAGAATGATGTTGCAAAAACGGCCAATTACCGCGAAATACCACTTTCAGAACAGAGGTTCCCGGCTCAGAAAAACACCAGATTTGAAAAAGACGTCGTGATTCATGTTCTCCCTAGGTAGTAGAATCAGAAAAACATCATGGTTTCAAGATTCTCGCCTTGCCTTAAGAGAGATCCAGAGAATAATGTTGGAAAAAACGGCCTATTACCGCGAAATACCACTTTCAGAACGGAGGTTCCCGGCTCAGACATACACCAGATTTGAAAAAGACGTCATGATTCTTGTTCTCCCTGGGTAGTAGAATCAGAAAAACATCATGGTTACAGGATTCTCTCCTTCCCTTAAGAGAGATCCAGAGAATAATGTTGTAAATAAAGGCCTACTACCGCGAAATACCACTTACAGAACTGAGGTTCCCGGCCCAGACACACACCAGATTTGAAAAACACGTCTTGATTCATGTTCTCCCTAGATGGTAGAATCAGAAAAACATCATATTTTCAAGCTTCTCTCCTTGCCTTAAGAGAGATCCAAAGAATAATTGTGGAAAAAACGGCGTATTACCGGAAATGCTCAAAAGACCTATTTTATTGACGGTGAAACTCCACTTTTAGAACTGAGCTTCCCGGCCAAGACAAACACCAGATTTGAAAAAGACGTCTTTATTGATGTTCTCCCTAGATGGTAGAATCAGAAAAACATCATATTTTCAAGCTTCTGTCCTTGCCTTTAGAGAGATCTAAACAATAAATTTTGAAAAAACGGCCTATTACCGGATATGCTCAAAAGACCTATTGTATTGACGGTGAAACTCCAAATTTAGAACTGATATTCCCGGCCCCGACAAACACCAGATTTGAAAAAGACGTTGTGATTCATGTTCTCCCTAGGTAGTAGAATCAGAAAAACATCATGGTTTCAAGATTCTCTCCTTGCCTTAAGAGAGATCCAGAGAATAATGTTGGAAAAAACGGCCAATTACCGCGAAATACCACTTTCAGAACGGAGGTTCCCGGCTCAGACAAACACCAGATTTGAAAAAGGTGTCGTGATTCTTGTTCTCCCTAGGTAGTAGAATCAGAAAAACATCATGGTTTCAAGATTCTCTCCTTGCCTTAAGAGAGATCCATAGAATGATGTTGCAAAAACGGCCAATTACCACGAAATACCACTTACAGAATTGAGGTTCCCGGCCCAGACACACACCAGATTTGAAAAAGACGTCGTGATTCATGTTCTCCCTAGGTAGTAGAATCAGAAAAACGTCATGGTTTCAAGATTCTCCCCTTGCCTTAAGAGAGATCCAGAGAATAATGTTGGAAAAAACGGCCTATTACCGCATTTGCTCAAAAGGCCTATTGTATTGACGTTGAAACTCCAGTTTCATAACTCAGGTTCCAGGCCAAGACAAACACCAGATTTGAAAAAGACGTTGTGATTCATGTTCTCCCTAGGTAGTAGAATCGGAAAAACATCATGGTTTCAAGATTCTCTCCTTGCCTTAAGAGAGATCCAGAGAATAATGTTGGAAAAAATGGCCAATTACCGCGAAATACCACTTTCAGAACGGAGGTTCCCGGCTCAGACATACACCAGATTTGAATAAGACGTCGTGATTCTTGTTCTCCCTAGGAAGTAGAATCAGAAAAACATCATGGTTTCAAGATTCTCTCCTTGCCTTAAGAGAGATCCAGAGAATAATGTTGTAAATAAAGGCCTACTACCGCGAAATACTACTTACAGAACTGAGGTTCCTGGCCCAGAGACACACCAGATTTGAAAAACACGTCTTGATTCATGTTCTCCCTAGATGGTAGAATCAGAAAAACATCATGGTTTCAAGCTTCTCTCCTTGCCTTAAGAGAGATCCAGAGAATACTGTTGGAAAAAACGGCCTATTACCGCATTTGCTCAAAAGGCCTATTGTATTCACGGTGAAACTCCACTTCCATAACTCAGGTTCCCGGCCAAGACAAAGACCAGATTTGAAAAAGACGTTGTGATTCATGTTCTCCCTAGGTAGTACAATCAGAAAAACATCATGGTTTCAAGATTCTATCATTGCCTTAAGACAGATCCAGAGAATAATGTTGGAAAAAATGGCCAATTACCGCGAAATACCACTTTCAGAACGGAGGTTCCCGGCTCAGACATACACCAGATTTGAATAAGACGTCGTGATTCTTGTTCTCCCTGGGTAGTAGAATCAGAAAAACATCATGGTTTCAGGATTCTCTCCTTCCCTTAAGAGAGATCCAGAGAATAATGTTGTAAATAAAGGCCTACTACCGCGAAATACCACTTACAGAACTGAGGTTCCCGGCCCAGACACACACCAGATTTGAAAAACACGTCTTGATTCATGTTCTCCCTAGATGGTAGAATCAGAAAAACATCATATTTTCAAGCTTCTCTCCTTGCCTTAAGAGAGATCCAAAGAATAATTTTGGAAAAAACGGCGTATTACTGGAAATGCTCAAAAGACCGATTGTATTCACGGTGAAACTCCACTTTCAGAACTGAGCTTCCCGGCCAAGACAAACACCAGATTTCAAAAAGACGTCTTTATTCATGTTCTCCCTAGATGGTAGAATCAGAAAAACATCATATTTTCAAGCTTCTGTCCTTGCCTTTAGAGAGATTTAAACAATAAATTTTGAAAAAACGGCCTATTACCGGATATGCTCAAAAGACCTATTGTATTGACGGTGAAACTCCACTTTTAGAACTGATGTTCCCGGCCCCGACAAACACCAGATTTGAAAAAGACGTTGTGATTCATGTTCTCCCTAGTTAGTAGAATCAGAAAAACATCATGGTTTCAAGATTCTCTCCTTGCCTTAAGAGAGATCCAGAGAATAATGTTGGAAAAAACGGCCAATTACCGCGAAATACCACTTTCAGAACGGAGGTTCCCGGCTCAGACAAACACCAGATTTGAAAAAGACGTCGTGATTCTTGTTCTCCCTAGATAGTAGAATCAGAAACACATCATGGTTTCAAGATTCTCTCCTTGTCTTAAGAGAGATCCAGAGAATAATGTTGGAAAAAACGGCCAATTACCGCGAAATACCACTTTCAGAACGGAGGTTCCCGGCTCAGACAAACACCAGATTTGAAAAAGGCGTTGTGATTCATGTTCTCCCTAGGTAGTAGAACCAGAAAAACATCATGGTTTCAAGATTCTCTCCTTGCCTTAAGAGAGATCCAGAGAAAAATGTTGGAAAAAACGGCCAATTACCGCGAAATACCACTTTCAGAACGGAGGTTCCCGGCCCCGACAAACACCAGATTTGAAAAACACATCATGATTCATGTTCTCCCCAGGTAGTAGAATCAGAAAAACATCATGGTTTCAAGATTCTCTCCTTTCCTTAAGAGAGATCCAGAGAATATTGTTGGAAATAAAGGCCTACTACCGCGAAATACCACTTACAAAACTGAGGTTCCCGGCCCAGACGCACACCAGATTTGAAAAAAACGTCGTGATTCATGTTCTCCCTAGGTAGTAGAATAAGAAAAACATCATGGTTTCAAGATTCTCTCCTTGCCTTAAGAGAGATCCAGAGAATGATGTTGCAAAAACGGCCAATTACCACGAAATACCACTTACAGAATTGAGGTTCCCGGCCCAGAAACACAACAGTTTTGAAAAAGACGTCGTGATTCATGTTCTCCCTAGGTAGTAGAATCAGAAAAACATCATGGTTTCAAGATTCTCTCCTTGCCTTAAGAGAGATCCAGAGAATAATGTTGGAAAAAACGGCCAATTACCGCGAAATACCACTTTCAGAACAGAGGTTCCCGGCTCAGAAAAACACCAGATTTGAAAAAGACGTCGTGATTCATGTTCTCCCTAGATAGTAGAATCAGAAAAACATCATGGTTTCAAGATTCTCGCCTTGCCTTAAGAGAGATCCAGAGAATAATGTTGGAAAAAACGGCCTATTACCGCGAAATACCACTTTCAGAACGGAGGTTCCCGGCTCAGACATACACCAGATTTGAAAAAGACGTCGTGATTCTTGTTCTCCCTGGGTAGTAGAATCAGAAAAACATCATGGTTTCAGGATTCTCTCCTTCCCTTAAGAGAGATCCAGAGAATAATGTTGTAAATAAAGGCCTACTACCGCGAAATACCACTTACAGAACTGAGGTTCCCGGCCCAGACACACACCAGATTTGAAAAACACGTCTTGATTCATGTTCTCCCTAGATGGTAGAATCAGAAAAACATCATATTTTCAAGCTTCTCTCCTTGCCTTAAGAGAGATCCAAAGAATAATTGTGGAAAAAACGGCGTATTACCGGAAATGCTCAAAAGACCTATTGTACTGACGGTGAAACTCCACTTTTAGAACTGAGCTTCCCGGCCAAGACAAACACCAGATTTGAAAAAGACGTCTTTATTGATGTTCTCCCTAGATGGTAGAATCAAAAAAACATCATATTTTCAAGCTTCTGTCCTTGCCTTTAGAGAGATCTAAACAATAAATTTTGAAAAAACGGCCTATTACCGGATATGCTCAAAAGACCTATTGTATTGACGGTGAAACTCCAAATTTAGAACTGATGTTCCCGGCCCCGACAAACACCAGATTTGAAAAAGACGTTGTGATTCATGTTCTCCCTAGGTAGTAGAATCAGAAAAACATCATGGTTTCAAGATTCTCTCCTTGCCTTAAGAGAGATCCAGAGAATAATGTTGGAAAAAACGGCCAATTACCGCGAAATACCACTTTCAGAACGGAGGTTCCCGGCTCAGACAAACACCAGATTTGAAAAAGGTGTCGTGATTCTTGTTCTCCCTAGGTAGTAGAATCAGAAAAACATCATGGTTTCAAGATTCTCTCCTTGCCTTAAGAGAGATCCAGAGAATAATGTTGGAAAAAACGGCCTATTACCGCAAAATACCACTTTCAGAACGGAGGTTCCCGGCTCAGACAAACACCGGATTTGAAAAAGACGTTGTGATTCATGTTCTCCCTAGGTAGTAGAACCAGAAAAACATCATGGTTTCAAGATTCTCTCCTTGCCTTAAGAGAGATCCAGAGAATAATGTTGGAAAAACGGCCAATTACCGCGAAATACCACTTTCAGAACGGAGGTTCCCGGCTCAGACAAACACAAGATTTGAAAAAGACGTCGTGATTCTTGTTCTCCCTAGGTACTAGAATCAGAAAAACATCATGGTTTCAAGATTCTCTCCTTCCCTTAAGAGAGATCCAGAGAATATTGTTGGAAATAAAGGCCTACTACCGCGAAATACCACTTACAGAACTGAGGTTCCCGACCCAGACACACACCAGATTTCAAAAAAACGTCGTGATTCATGTTCTCCCTATGTAGTAGAATCAGAAAAATATCATGGTTTCAAGATTCTCCCCTTGCCTTAAGAGAGATCCAGAGAATAATGTTGGAAAAAACGGCCTATTACCGCATTTGCTCAAAAGGCCTATTGTATTGACGGTGAAACTCCACTTTCATAACTCAGGTTCCAGGCCAAGACAAACACCAGATTTGAAAAAGACGTTGGGATTCATGTTCTCCCTAGGTAGTAGAATCGGAAAAACATCATGGTTTCAAGATTCTCTCCTTGCCTTAAGAGAGATCCAGAGAATAATGTTGTAAATAAAGGCCTACTACCGCGAAATACTACTTACAGAACTGAGGTTCCTGGCCCAGAGACACACCAGATTTGAAAAACACATCTTGATTCATGTTCTCCCTAGATGGTAGAATCAGAAAAACATCATATTTTCAAGCTTCTCTCCTTCCCTTAAGAGAGATCCAAAGAATAATTTTGGAAAAAACGGCGTATTACCGGATATGCTCAAAAGACCTATTGTATTGACGGTGAAACTCCACTTTTAGAACTCAGGTTCCCGGCCAAGACAAACACCAGATTTGAAAAAGACGTTGTGATTCATGTTCTCCCTAGGTAGTAGAATCAGAAAAACATCATGGTTTCAAGATTCTCTCCTTGCCTTAAGAGAGATCCAGAGAATAATGTTGGAAAAAACGGCCTATTACCGCGAAATACCACTTTCAGAACGGAATTTCCCGGCTCAGACAAAC
Source organism: Liasis olivaceus (assembly GCA_030867105.1). Classification (NCBI taxonomy): domain Eukaryota; kingdom Metazoa; phylum Chordata; class Lepidosauria; order Squamata; family Pythonidae; genus Liasis; species Liasis olivaceus. The sequence continues at coordinate 61,612,451 of CM061354.1, forward strand.
ACCAGATTTGAAAAACACGTCTTGATTCATGTTCTCCCTAGATGGTAGAATCAGAAAAACATCATATTTTCAAGCTTCTCTCCTTGCCTTAAGAGAGATCCAAAGAATAATTTTGGAAAAAACGGTGTATTACCGGATATGCTGAAAAGACCTATTGTATTGACGGTGAAACTCCACTTTTAGAACTGAAGTTCCCGGCCCCGACAAACACCAGATTTGAAAAACACATCATGATTCATGTTCTCCCTAGGTAGTAGAATCAGAAAAACATCATGGTTTCAAGATTCTATCATCGCTTTAAGAGAGATCCAGAGAATAATGTTGGAAAAAACGGCCAATTACCGCGAAATACCACTTTCACAACGGAGGTTCCCGGCTCAGACATAAACCATATTTGAAAAAGACGTCGTGATTCTTGTTCTCCCTAGGTAGTAGAATCAGAAAAACATCATGGTTTCAAGATTCTCTCCTTCCGTTAAGAGAGATCCATGGAATAATGTTATAAATAAAGGCCTACTACCGCGAAATACCACTTACAGAACTGAGGTTCCCGGCCCAGACACACACCAGATTTGAAAAACACGTCTTGATTCATGTTCTCCCTAGATGGTAGAATCAGAAAAACATCATATTTTCAAGCTTCTCTCCTTGCCTTAAGTGAGATCCAGAGAATAATGTTGGAAAAAACGGCCTATTACCGCATTTGCTCAAAAGGCCTATTGTATTGACGGTGAAACTCCACTTTCATAACTCAGGTTCCCGGCTAAGACAAACACCAGATTTGAGAAAGACGTTGTGATTCATGTTCTCCCTAGGTAGTAGAATCAGAAAAACATCATGGTTTCAAGATTCTTTCCTTGCCTTAAGAGAGATCCAGAGAATAATGTTGGAAAAAACGGCCAATTACCGCGAAATACCACTTTCAGAACGGAGGTTCCCGGCTCAGACATACACCAGATTTGAAAAAGACGTCGTGATTCTTGTTCTCCCTAGGTAGTAGAATCAGAAAAACATCATGGTTTCAAGATTCTCTCCTTCCCTTAAGAGAGATCCAGAGAATAATGTTGTAAATAAAGGCCTACTACCGCGAAATACCACTTACAGAACTGAGGTTACCGGCCCAGACACACACCAGATTTGAAAAACACGTCTTGATTCATGTTCTCCCTAGATGGTAGAATCAGAAAAACATCATATTTTCAAGCTTCTCTCCTTGCCTTAAGAGAGATCAAAAGAATAATTTTGGAAAAAAAGGCGTATTACCGGATATGCTCAAAAGACCTATTGTATTGACGGTGAAACTCCACTTTTAGAACTGAAGTTCCCGGCCCCGACAAACACCAGATTTGAAAAACACATCATGATTCATGTTCTCCCTAGGTAGTAGAATCAGAAAAACATCATGGTTTCAAGATTCTCTCCTTGCCTTATGAAAGATCCAGAGAATAATGTTGGAAAAAACGGCCTATTACCGCGAGATACCACTTTCAGAACAGAGGTTCCCGGCTCAGACAAACATCAGATTTCAAAAAGACATTGTGATTCTTGTTCTCCCTAGGTAGTAGAATCAGAAAAACATCATGGTTTCAAGATTCTCTCCTTGCCTTAAGAGAGATACAGAAAATAATGTTGGAAAAAACGGCCTATTACCGCATTTGCTCAAAAAGCCTATTGTATTGACGGTGAAACTCCACTTTCAGAACTGAGCTTCCCGGCCAAGACAAACACCAGATTTGAAAAAGACGTCTTCATTCATGTTCCCCCTCGATGGTAGAATCAGAAAAACATCATGTTTTCAAGCTTCTGTCCTTGCCTTAAGAGAGATCCAAACAATAAATTTTGAAAAAACGGCCTATTACAGGATATGCTGAAAAGACCTATTTTATTGACGGTGAAACTCCACTTTTAGAACTGAAGTTCCCGGCCCCGACAAACACCAGATTTGCAAAAGATGTTGTGATTCATGTTATCCCTAGGTAGTAGAATCAGAAAAACATCATGGTTTCAAGATTCTCTCCTTGCCTTAAGAGAGATCCAGAGAATAATGTTGGAAAAAACGGCCAATTACCGCGAAATACCACTTTCAGAATGGAGGTTCCCGGCTCAGACAAACACCAGATTTGAAAAACACGTCTTGATTCATGTTCTCCCTAGATGGTAGGATCAGAAAAACATCATATTTTCAAGCTTCTCTCCTTGCCTTAAGAGAGATCCAAAGAATAATTTTGGAAAAAACGGCGTATTACCGGATATGCTGAAAAGACCTATTGTATTGACGGTGAAACTCCACTTTTAGAACTGAAGTTCCCGGCCCCGACAAACACCAGATTTGAAAAACACATCATGATTCATGTTCTCCCTAGAGAGTAGAATCAGAAAAACATCATGGTTTCAAGATTCTATCATTGCTTTAAGAGAGATCCAGAGAATAATGTTGGAAAAAACGGCCTATTACCGCGAAATACCACTTTCAGAACGGAGGTTCCCGGCTCGGACAAACACCAGATTTGAAAAACACGTCTTGATTCATGTTCTCCCTAGATGGTAGAATCAGAAAAACATCATATTTTTAAGCTTCTCTCTTTGCCTTAAGAGAGATACAAAGAATAATTTTGGAAAAAACGGCGTATTACCGAATATGCTGAAAAGACCTATTGTATTGATGGTGAAACTCCACTTTTAGAACTGAAGTTCCCGGCCCCGACAAACACCAGATTTGAAAAACACATCATGATTCATGTTCTCCCTAGGTAGTAGAATCAGAAAAACATCATGGTTTCAAGATTCTATCATTGCTTTAAGAGAGATCCAGAGAATAATGTTGGAAAAAACGGCCAATTACCGCGAAATACCACTTTCAGAACGGAGGTTCCCGGCTCAGACATAAACCATATTTGAAAAAGACGTCGTGATTCTTGTTCTCCCTAGGTAGTAGAATCAGAAAGACATCATGGTTTCAAGATTCTCTCCTTCCCTTAAGAGAGATCCATGGAATAATGTTATAAATAAAGGCCTACTACCGCGAAATACCACTTACAGAACTGAGGTTCCCGGCCCAGACACACACCAGATTTGAAAAACACGTCTTGATTCATGTTCTCCCTAGATGGTAGAATCTGAAAAACATCATATTTTCAAGCTTCTCTCCTTGCCTTAAGTGAGATCCAGAGAATAATGTTGGAAAAAACAGCCTATTACCGCATTTGCTCAAAAGGCCTATTGTATTGACGGTGAAACTCCACTTTCATAACTCAGGTTCCCGGCTAAGACAAACACCAGATTTGAGAAAGACGTTGTGATTCATGTTCTCCCTAGGTAGTAGAATCAGAAAAACATCATGGTTTCAAGATTCTTTCCTTGCCTTAAGAGAGATCCAGAGAATAATGTTGGAAAAAACGGCCAATTACCGCGAAATACCACTTTCAGAACGGAGGTTCCCGGCTCAGACATACACCAGATTTGAAAAAGACGTCGTGATTCTTGTTCTCCATAGGTAGTAGAATCAGAAAAACATCATGGTTTCAAGATTCTCTCCTTCCCTTAAGAGAGATCCAGAGAATAATGTTGTAAATAAAGGCCTACTACCGCGAAATACCACTTACAGAACTGAGGTTACCGGCCCAGACACACACCAGATTTGAAAAACACGTCTTGATTCATGTTCTCCCTAGATGGTAGAATCAGAAAAACATCATATTTTCAAGCTTCTCTCCTTGCCTTAAGAGAGATCAAAAGAATAATTTTGGAAAAAACGGCGTATTACCGGATATGCTCAAAAGACCTATTGTATTGACGGTGAAACTCCACTTTTAGAACTGAAGTTCCCGGCCCCGACAAACACCAGATTTGAAAAACACATCATGATTCATGTTCTCCCTAGGTAGTAGAATCAGAAAAACATCATGGTTTCAAGATTCTCTCCTTGCCTTATGAAAGATCCAGAGAATAATGTTGGAAAAAACGGCCTATTACCGCGAGATACCACTTTCAGAACAGAGGTTCCCGGCTCAGACAAACATCAGATTTCAAAAAGACATTGTGATTCTTGTTCTCCCTAGGTAGTAGAATCAGAAAAACATCATGGTTTCAAGATTCTCTCCTTGCCTTAAGAGAGATACAGAAAATAATGTTGGAAAAAACGGCCTATTACCGCATTTGCTCAAAAAGCCTATTGTATTGACGGTGAAACTCCACTTTCAGAACTGAGCTTCCCGGCCAAGACAAACACCAGATTTGAAAAAGACGTCTTCATTCATGTTCTCCCTAGATGGTAGAATCAGAAAAACATCATATTTTCAAGCTTCTGTCCTTGCCTTAAGAGAGATCCAAACAATAAATTTTGAAAAAACGGCCTATTACAGGATATGCTCAAAAGACCTATTTTATTGACGGTGAAACTCCACTTTTAGAACTGAAGTTCCCGGCCCCGACAAACACCAGATTTGCAAAAGACGTTGTGATTCATGTTCTCCCTAGGTAGTAGAATCAGAAAAACATCATGGTTTCAAGATTCTCTCCTTGCCTTAAGAGAGATCCAGAGAATAATGTTGGAAAAAACGGCCAATTACCGCGAAATACCACTTTCAGAACGGAGGTTCCCGGCTCAGACAAACACCAGATTTGAAAAACACGTCTTGATTCATGTTCTCCCTAGATGGTAGAATCAGAAAAACATCATATTTTCAAGCTTCTCTCCTTGCCTTAAGAGAGATCGAAAGAATAATTTTGGAAAAAACGGCGTATTACCGGATATGCTGAAAAGACCTATTGTATTGACGGTGAAACTCCACTTTTAGAACTGAAGTTCCCGGCCCCGACAAACACCAGATTTGAAAAACACATCATGATTCATGTTCTCCCTAGGGAGTAGAATCAGAAAAACATCATGGTTTCAAGATTCTATCATTGCTTTAAGAGAGATCCAGAGAATAATGTTGGAAAAAACGGCCTATTACCGCGAAATACCACTTTCAGAACGGAGGTTCCCGGCTCGGACAAACACCAGATTTGAAAAACACGTCTTGATTCATGTTCTCCCTAGATGGTAGAATCAGAAAAACATCATATTTTTAAGCTTCTCTCTTTGCCTTAAGAGAGATACAAAGAATAATTTTGGAAAAAACGGCGTATTACCGGATATGCTGAAAAGACCTATTGTATTAATGGTGAAACTCCACTTTTAGAACTGAAGTTCCCGGCCCCGACAAACACCAGATTTGAAAAACACATCATGATTCATGTTCTCCCTAGGTAGTAGAATCAGAAAAACATCATGGTTTCAAGATTCTATCATTGCTTTAAGAGAGATCCAGAGAATAATGTTGGAAAAAACGGCCAATTACCGCGAAATACCACTTTCAGAACGGAGGTTCCCGGCTCAGACATAAACCATATTTGAAAAAGACGTCGTGATTCTTGTTCTCCCTAGGTAGTAGAATCAGAAAAACATCATGGTTTCAAGATTCTCTCCTTCCCTTAAGAGAGATCCATGGAATAATGTTATAAATAAAGGCCTACTACCGCGAAATACCACTTACAGAACTGAGGTTCCCGGCCCAGACACACACCAGATTTGAAAAACACGTCTTGATTCATGTTCTCCCTAGATGGTAGAATCAGAAAAACATCATATTTTCAAGCTTCTCTCCTTGCCTTAAGTGAGATCCAGAGAATAATGTTGGAAAAAACGGCCTACTACCGCATTTGCTCAAAAGGCCTATTGTATTGACGGTGAAACTCCACTTTCATAACTCAGGTTCCCGGCCAAGACAAACACCAGATTTGAGAAAGACGTTGTGATTCATGTTCTCCCTAGGTAGTAGAATCAGAAAAACATCATGGTTTCAAGATTCTTTCCTTGCTTTAAGAGAGATCCAGAGAATAATGCTGGAAAAAACGGCCAATTACCGCGAAATACCACTTTCAGAACGGAGGTTCCCGGCTCAGACATACACCAGATTTGAAAAAGACGTCGTGATTCTTGTTCTCCCAAGGTAGTAGAATCAGAAAAACATCATGGTTTCAAGATTCTCTCCTTCCCTTAAGAGAGATCCAGAGAATAATGTTGTAAATAAAGGCCTACTACCGCGAAATACCACTTACAGAACTGAGGTTCCCGGCCCAGACACACACCAGATTTGAAAAACACGTCTTGATTCATGTTCTCCCTAGATGGTAGAATCAGAAAAACATCATATTTTCAAGCTTCTCTCCTTGCCTTAAGAGAGATCCAAAGAAAAATTTTGGAAAAAACGGCGTATTACCGGATATGCTCAAAAGACCTATTGTATTGACGGTGAAACTCCACTTTTAGAACTGAAGTTCCCGGCCCCGACAAACACCAGATTTGAAAAACACATCATGATTAATGTTCTCCCTAGGTAGTAGAATCAGAAAAACATCATGGTTTCAAGATTCTCTCCTTGCCTTATGAAAGATCCAGAGAATAATGTTGGAAAAAACGGCCTATTACCGCGAGATACCACTTTCAGAACAGAGGTTCCCGGATCAGACAAACATCAGATTTCAAAAAGACATTGTGATTCTTGTTCTCCCTAGGTAGTAGAATCAGAAAAACATCATGGTTTCAAGATTCTCTCCTTGCCTTAAGAGAGATACAGAAAATAATGTTGGAAAAAACGGCCTATTACCGCATTTGCTCAAAAAGCCTATTGTATTGACGGTGAAACTCCACTTTCAGAACTGAGCTTCCCGGCCAAGACAAACACCAGATTTCAAAAAGACGTCTTCATTCATGTTCTCCCTAGATGGTAGAATCAGAAAAACATCATATTTTCAAGCTTCTGTCCTTGCCTTAAGAGAGATCCAAACAATAAATTTTGAAAAAACGGCCTATTACAGGATATGCTCAAAAGACCTATTTTATTGACGGTGAAACTCCACTTTTAGAACTGAAGTTCCCGGCCCCGACAAACACCAGATTTGAAAAAGACGTTGTGATTCATGTTCTCCCTAGGTAGTAGAATCAGAAAAACATCATGGTTTCAAGATTCTCTCCTTGCCTTAAGAGAGATCCAGAGAATAATGTTGGAAAAAACGGCCAATTACCGCGAAATACCACTTTCAGAACGGAGGTTCCCGGCTCAGACAAACACCAGATTTGAAAAACACGTCTTGATTCATGTTCTCCCTAGATGGAAGAATCAGAAAAACATCATATTTTCAAGCTTCTCTCCTTGCCTTAAGAGAGATCCAAAGAATAATTTTGGAAAAAACGGCGTATTACCGGATATGCTGAAAAGACCTATTGTATTGACGGTGAAACTCCATTTTTAGAACTGAAGTTCCCGGCCCCGACAAACACCAGATTTGAAAAACACATCATGATTCATGTTCTCCCTAGGGAGTAGAATCAGAAAAACATCATGGTTTCAAGATTCTATCATTGCTTTAAGAGAGATCCAGAGAATAATGTTGGAAAAAACGGCCTATTACCGCGAAATACCACTTTCAGAACGGAGGTTCCCGGCTCGGACAAACACCAGATTTGAAAAATACGTCTTGATTCATGTTCTCCCTACATGGTAGAATCAGAAAAACATCATATTTTTAAGCTTCTCTCTTTGCCTTAAGAGAGATACAAAGAATAATTTTGGAAAAAACGGCGTATTACCGGATATGCTGAAAAGACCTATTATATTGATGGTGAAACTCCACTTTTAGAACTGAAGTTCCCGGCCCCGACAAACACCAGATTTGAAAAACACATCATGATTAATGTTCTCCCTAGGTAGTAGAATCAGAAAAACATCATGGTTTCAAGATTCTATCATTGCTTTAAGAGAGATCCAGAGAATAATGTTGGAAAAAACGGCCAATTACCGCGAAATACCACTTTCAGAACGGAGGTTCCCGGCTCAGACATAAACCATATTTGAAAAAGACGTCGTGATTCTTGTTCTCCCTAGGTAGTAGAATCAGAAAGACATCATGGTTTCAAGATTCTCTCCTTCCCTTAAGAGAGATCCATGGAATAATGTTATAAATAAAGGCCTACTACCGCGAAATACCACTTACAGAACTGAGGTTCCCGGCCCAGACACACACCAGATTTGAAAAACACGTCTTGATTCATGTTCTCCCTAGATGGTAGAATCAGAAAAACATCATATTTTCAAGCTTCTCTCCTTGCCTTAAGTGAGATCCAGAGAATAATGTTGGAAAAAACGGCCTATTACCGCATTTGCTCAAAAGGCCTATTGTATTGACGGTGAAACTCCACTTTCATAACTCAGGTTCCCGGCCAAGACAAACACCAGATTTGAGAAAGACGTTGTGATTCATGTTCTCCCTAGGTAGTAGAATCAGAAAAACATCATGGTTTCAAGATTCTTTCCTTGCCTTAAGAGAGATCCAGAGAATAATGTTGGAAAAAACGGCCAATTACCGCGAAATACCACTTTCAGAACGGAGGTTCCCGGCTCAGACATACACCAGATTTGAAAAAGACGTCGTGATTCTTGTTCTCCCTAGGTAGTAGAATCAGAAAAACATCATGGTTTCAAGATTCTCTCCTTCCATTAAGAGAGATCCAGAGAATAATGTTGTAAATAAAGGCCTACTACCGCGAAATACCACTTACAGAACGGAGGTTCCCGGCCCAGACACACACCAGATTTGAAAAACACGTCTTGATTCATGTTCTCCCTAGATGGTAGAATCAGAAAAACATCATATTTTCAAGCTTCTCTCCTTGCCTTAAGAGAGATCCAAAGAATAATTTTGGAAAAAACGGCGTATTACCGGATATGCTCAAAAGACCTATTGTATTGACGGTGAAACTCCACTTTTCGAACTGAAGTTCCCGGCCCCGACAAACACCAGATTTGAAAAACACATCATGATTCATGTTCTCCCTAGGTAGTAGAATCAGAAAAACATTATGGTTTCAACATTCTCTCCTTGCCTTATGAAAGATCCAGAGAATAATGTTGGAAAAAACGGCCTATTACCGCGAAATACCACTTTCAGAACAGAGGTTCCCGGCTCAGACAAACATCAGATGTCAAAAAGACATTGTGATTCTTGTTCTCCCTAGGTAGTATAATCAGAAAAACATCATGGTTTCAAGATTCTCTCCTTGCCTTAAGAGAGATACAGAAAATAATGTTGGAAAAAACGGCCTATTACCGCATTTGCTCAAAAAGCCTATTGTATTGACGGTGAAACTCCACTTTCAGAACTGAGCTTCCCGGCCAAGACAAACACCAGATTTGAAAAAGACGTCTTCATTCATGTTCTCCCTAGATGGTAGAATCAGAAAAACATCATATTTTCAAGCTTCTGTCCTTGCCTTAAGAGAGATCCAAAGAATAATTTTGGAAAAAACGGCGTATTACCGGATATGCTCAAAAGACCTATTCTATTGACGGTGAAACTCCACATTTAGAACTGAAGTTCCCGGCCCCGACAAACACCAGATTTGAAAAACACATCATGATTCATGTTCTCCCTAGGTAGTAGAATCAGAAAAACATCATGGTTTCAAGATTCTCTCCTTGCCTTAAGAAAGATCCAGAGAATAATGTTGGAAAAAACGGCCTATTACCGCGAAATACCACTTTCAGGACGGAGGTTCCCGGCTGAGACAAACACCTGATTTGAAAAAGAAGTCGTGATTCTTGTTCTCCCTAGGTAGTAGAATCAGGAAAACATCATGGTTTCAAGATTCTCTCCTTGCCTTAAGAGAGATCCATAGAATGATGTTCCAAAAACGGCCAATTACCACGAAATACCACTTACAGAATTGAGGTTCCCGGCCCAGACACACACCAGATTTGAAAAAGACGTCGTGATTCTTGTTCTCCCTAGGTAGTAGAATCAGAAAAACATCATGGTTTCAAGATTCTCTCCTTCCCTTAAGAGAGATCCATGGAATAATGTTATAAATAAAGGCCTACTACCGCGAAATACCACTTACAGAACTGATGTTCCCGGCCCAGACACACACCAGATTTGAAAAACACGTCTTGATTCATGTTCTCCCTAGATGGTAGAATCAGAAAAACATCATATTTTCAAGCTTCTCTCCTTGCCTTAAGTGAGATCCAGAGAATAATGTTGGAAAAAACGGCCTATTACCGCATTTGCTCAAAAGGCCTATTGTATTGACGGTGAAACTCCACTTTCATAACTCAGGTTCCCGGCCAAGACAAACACCAGATTTGAGAAAGACGTTGTGATTCATGTTCTCTCTAGGTAGTAGAATCAGAAAAACATCATGGTTTCAAGATTCTTTCCTTGCCTTAAGAGAGATCCAGAGAATAATGTTGGAAAAAACGGCCAATTACCGCGAAATACCACTTTCAGAACGGAGGTTCCCGGCTCAGACATACACCAGATTTGAAAAAGACGTCGTGATTCTTGTTCTCCCTAGGTAGTAGAATCAGAAAAACATCATGGTTTCAAGATTCTCTCCTTCCCTTAAGAGAGATCCAGAGAATAATGTTGTAAATAACGGCCTACTACCGCGAAATACCACTTACAGAACTGAGGTTCCCGGCCCAGACACACACCAGATTTGAAAAACACGTCTTGATTCATGTTCTCCCTAGATGGTAGAATCAGAAAAACATCATATTTTCAAGCTTCTCTCCTTGCCTTAAGAGAGATCCAAAGAATAATTTTGGAAAAAACGGCGTATTACCGGATATGCTCAAAAGACCTATTGTATTGACGGTGAAACTCTACTTTTCGAACTGAAGTTCCCGGCCCCGACAAACACCAGATTTGAAAAACACATCATGATTCATGTTCTCCCTAGGTAGTAGAATCAGAAAAACATTATGGTTTCAACATTCTCTCCTTGCCTTATGAAAGATCCAGAGAATAATGTTGGAAAAAACGGCCTATTACCGCGAAATACCACTTTCAGAACAGAGGTTCCCGGCTCAGACAAACATCAGATGTCAAAAAGACATTGTGATTCTTGTTCTCCCTAGGTAGTATAATCAGAAAAACATCATGGTTTCAAGATTCTCTCCTTGCCTTAAGAGAGATACAGAAAATAATGTTGGAAAAAACGGCCTATTACCGCATTTGCTCAAAAAGCCTATTGTATTGACGGTGAAACTCCACTTTCAGAACTGAGCTTCCCGGCCAAGACAAACACCAGATTTGAAAAAGACGTCTTCATTCATGTTCTCCCTAGATGGTAGAATCAGAAAAACATCATATTTTCAAGCTTCTGTCCTTGCCTTAAGAGAGATCCAAAGAATAATTTTGGAAAAAACGGCGTATTACCGGATATGCTCAAAAGACCTATTCTATTGACGGTGAAACTCCACATTTAGTACTGAAGTTCCCGGCCCCGACAAACACCAGATTTGAAAAACACATCATGATTCATGTTCTCCCTAGGTAGTAGAATCAGAAAAACATCATGGTTTCAAGATTCTCTCCTTGCCTTAAGAAAGATCCAGAGAATAATGTTGGAAAAAACGGCCTATTACCGCGAAATACCACTTTCAGGACGGAGGTTCCCGGCTGAGACAAACACCTGATTTGAAAAAGAAGTCGTGATTCTTGTTCTCCCTAGGTAGTAGAATCAGGAAAACATCATGGTTTCAAGATTCTCTCCTTGCCTTAAGAGAGATCCATAGAATGATGTTCCAAAAACGGCCAATTACCACGAAATACCACTTACAGAACTGAGGTTCCCGGCCCAGACACACACCAGATTTGAAAAAGACGTCGTGATTCATGTTCTCCCTAGGTAGTAGAATCAGAAAAACATCATGGTTTCAAGATTCTCCCCTTGCCTTAAGAGAGATCCAGAGAATAATGTTGGAAAAAACGGCCTATTACCGCATTTGCTCAAAAGGCCTCTTGTATTGACGGTGAAACTCCACTCTCATAACTCAGGTTCCCGGCCAAGACAAACACCAGATTTGAAAAAGACGTTGTGATTCATGTTCTCCCTACGTAGTAGAATCAGAAAAACATCATGGTTTCAAGATTCTCTCCTTCCCTTAAGAGAGATCCATGGAATAATGTTATAAATAAAGGCCTACTACCGCGAAATACCACTTACAGAACTGAGGTTCCCGGCCCAGACACACACCAGATTTGAAAAACACGTCTTGATTCATGTTCTCCCTAGATGGTAGAATCAGAAAAACATCATATTTTCAAGCTTCTCTCCTTGCCTTAAGTGAGATCCAGAGAATAATGTTGGAAAAAACGGCCTATTACCGCATTTGCTCAAAAGGCCTATTGTATTGACGGTGAAACTCCACTTTCAGAACTGAGCTTCCCGGCCAAGACAAACACCAGGTTTGAAAAAGACGTCTTCATTCATGTTCTCCCTAGATGGTAGAATCAGAAGAACATCATATTTTCAAGGTTCTGTCCTTGCCTTACGAGAGATCCAAACAATAAATTTTGAAAAAACGGCCTATTACCGGATATGCTCAAAAGGCCTATTGTATTGAAGGTGAAACTCCACTTTTAGAACTGAAGTTCCCGGCCCCGACAAACACCAGATTTGAAAAACACATCATGATTCATGTTCTCCCCAGGTAGTAGAATCAGAAAAACATCATGGTTTCAAGATTCTCTCCTTCCCTTAAGAGAGATCCAGAGAATATTGTTGGAAATAAAGGCCTACTACCGCGAAATACCACTTACAGAACTGAGGTTCCCGGCCCAGACACTCACCAGATTTGAAAAAAACGTCGTGATTCATGTTCTCCCTAGGTAGTAGAATCAGAAAAACATCATGGTTTCAAGATTCTCCCCTTGCCTTAAGAGAGATCCAGAGAATAATGTTGGAAAAAACGGCCAATTACCGAGAAATACCACTTTCAGAACGGAGGTTCCCGGCTGAGACAAGCACCTGATTTGAAAAAGAAGTCGTGATTCTTGTTCTCCCTAGGTAGTAGAATCAGGAAAACATCATGGTTTCAAGATTCTCTCCTTGCCTTAAGAGAGATCCATAGAATGATGTTCCAAAAACGGCCAATTACCACGAAATACCACTTACAGAATTGAGGTTCCCGGCCCAGACACACACCAGATTTGAAAAAGACGTCGTGATTCATGTTCTCCCTAGGTAGTAGAATCAGAAAAACATCATGGTTTCAAGATTCTCCCCTTGCCTTAAGAGAGATCCAGAGAATAATGTTGGAAAAAACGGCCTATTACCGCATTTGCTCAAAAGGCCTCTTGTATTGACGGTGAAACTCCACTCTCATAACTCAGGTTCCCGGCCAAGACAAACACCAGATTTGAAAAAGACGTTGTGATTCATGTTCTCTCTACGTAGTAGAATCAGAAAAACATCATGGTTTCAAGATTCTCTCCTTCCCTTAAGAGAGATCCATGGAATAATGTTATAAATAAAGGCCTACTACCGCGAAATACCACTTACAGAACTGAGGTTCCCGGCCCAGACACACACCAGATTTGAAAAACACGTCTTGATTCATGTTCTCCCTAGATGGTAGAATCAGAAAAACATCATATTTTCAAGCTTCTCTCCTTGCCTTAAGTGAGATCCAGAGAATAATGTTGGAAAAAACGGCCTATTACCGCATTTGCTCAAAAGGCCTATTGTATTGACGGTGAAACTCCACTTTCAGAACTGAGCTTCCCGGCCAAGACAAACACCAGGTTTGAAAAAGACGTCTTCATTCATGTTCTCCCTAGATGGTAGAATCAGAAGAACATCATATTTTCAAGGTTCTGTCCTTGCCTTACGAGAGATCCAAACAATAAATTTTGAAAAAACGGCCTATTACCGGATATGCTCAAAAGGCCTATTGTATTGACGGTGAAACTCCACTTTTAGAACTGAAGTTCCCGGCCCCGACAAACACCAGATTTGAAAAACACATCATGATTCATGTTCTCCTTAGGTAGTAGAATCAGAAAAACATCATGGTTTCAAGATTCTCTCCTTGCCTTATGAAAGATCCAGAGAATAATGTTGGAAAAAACGGCCTATTACCGCGAGATACCACTTTCAGAACAGAAGTTCCCGGCTCAGACAAACATCAGATTTCAAAAAGACATTGTGATTCTTGTTCTCCCTAGGTAGTAGAATCAGAAAAACATCATGGTTTCAAGATTCTCTCCTTGCCTTAAGAGAGATACAGAAAATAATGTTGGAAAAAACGGCCTATTACCGCATTTGCTGAAAAAGCCTATTGTATTGACCATGAAACTCCACTTTCAGAACTGAGCTTCCCGGCCTAGACAAACACCAGATTTGAAAAAGACGTCTTCATTCATGTTCTCCCTAGATGGTAGAATCAGAAAAACATCATATTCTCAAGCTTCTGTCCTTGCCTTAAGAGAGATCCAAACAATAAATTTTGAAGAAACGGCCTATTACCGGATATGCTCAAAAGACCTATTTTATTGACGGTGAAACTCCACTTTTAGAACTGAAGTTCCCGGCCCCGACAAACACCAGATTTGAAAAAGACGTTGTGATTCATGTTCTCCCTAGGTAGTAGAATCAGAAAAACACCATGGTTTCAAGATTCTCTCCTTGCCTTAAGAGAGATCCAGAGAATAATCTTGGAAAAAACGGCCAATTACCGCGAAATACCACTTTCAGAACGGAGGTTCCCGGCTCAGACAAACACCAGATTTGAAAAAGAAGTCGTGATTCTTGTTCTCCCTAGGCAGTAGAATCAGAGAAACATCATGATTTCAAGATTCTCTCCTTCCCTTTAGAGAGATCCAGAGAATATTGTTGGAAATAAAGGCCTACTACCGCGAAATACCACTTACAGAACTGAGCTTCCCGGCCCAGACACACACCAGATTTGAAAAAAACGTCGTGATTCATGTTCTCCCTAGGTAGTAGAATCAGAAAAACATCATGGTTTCAAGATTCTCTCCTTGCCTTAAGAGAGATCCAGAGAATGATGTTGCAAAAACGGCCAATTACCACGAAATACCACTTACAGAATTGAGGTTCCCGGCCCATACACACACCACTTTTGAAAAAGACGTCGTGATTCATGTTCTCCCTAGGTAGTAGAATCAGAAAAACATCATGGTTTCAAGATTCTCCCCTTGCCTTAAGAGAGATCCAGAGAATAATGTTGGAAAAAACGGCCTATTACCGCATTTGTTCAAAAGGCCTATTGTATTGACGGTGAAACTCCACTTTCATAACTCAGGTTCCCGGCCAAGACAAACACCAGATTTGAGAAACACATTGTGATTCATGTTCTCCCTAGGTAGTAGAATCAGAAAAACATCATGGTTTCAAGATTCTCTCCTTGCCTTAAGAGAGATCCAGAGAATAATGTTGGAAAAAAAGGCCTATTACCGCGAAATACCACTTTCAGAACGGAGGTTCCCGGCTCAGACATACACCAGATTTGAAAAAGACGTCCTGATTCTTGTTCTCCCTAGGTAGTAGAATCAGAAAAACATCATGGTTTCAGGATTCTCTCCTTGCCTTAAGAGAGATCCAGAGAATAATGTTGTAAATAAAGGCCTACTACCGCGAAATACCACTTACAGAACTGAGGTTCCCGGCCCAGACACACACCAGATTTGAAAAACACGTCTTGATTCATGTTCTCCCTAGAGGGTAGAATCAGAAAAACATCATATTTTCAATCTTCTCTCCTTGCCTTAAGAGAGATCCAAAGAATAATTTTGGAAAAAACTGCGTATTACCGGATATGCTGAAAAGACCTATTGTATTGACGGTGAAACTCCACTTTTAGAACTGAAGTTCCCGGCCCCGACAAACACCAGATTTGAAAAACACATCATGATTCATGTTCTCCCTAGGTAGTAGAATCAGAAAAACATCATGGTTTCAAGATTCTCTCCTTGCCTTATGAAAGATCCAGAGAATAATGTTGGAAAAAACGGCCTATTACCGCGAGATACCACTTTCAGAACAGAAGTTCCCGGCTCAGACAAACATCAGATTTCAAAAAGACATTGTGATTCTTGTTCTCCCTAGGTAGTAGAATCAGAAAAACATCATGGTTTCAAGATTCTCTCCTTGCCTTAAGAGAGATACAGAAAATAATGTTGGAAAAAACGGCCTATTACCGCATTTGCTCCAAAAGCCTATTGTATTGACGGTGAAACTCCACTTTCAGAACTGAGCTTCCCGGCCAAGACAAACACCAGATTTGAAAAAGACGTCTTCATTCATGTTCTCCCTAGATGGTAGAATCAGAAAAACATCATATTTTCAAGCTTCTGTCCTTGCCTTAAGAGAGATCCAAACAATAAATTTTGAAGAAACGGCCTAATACCGGATATGCTCAAAAGACCTATTTTATTGACGGTGAAACTCCACTTTTAGAACTGAAGTTCCCGGCCCCGACAAACACCAGATTTGAAAAAGACGTTGTGATTCATGTTCTCCCTAGGTAGTAGAATCAGAAAAACACCATGGTTTCAAGATTCTCTCCTTGCCTTAAGAGAGATCCAGAGAATAATCTTGGAAAAAACGGCCAATTACCGCGAAATACCACTTTCAGAACAGAGGTTCCCGGCTCAGACAAACACCAGATTTGAAAAAGAAGTCGTGATTCTTGTTCTCCCTAGGCAGTAGAATCAGAGAAACATCATGATTTCAAGATTCTCTCCTTCCCTTTAGAGAGATCCAGAGAATATTGTTGGAAATAAAGGCCTACTACCGCGAAATACCACTTACAGAACTGAGCTTCCCGGCCCAGACACACACCAGATTTGAAAAAAACGTCGTGATTCATGTTCTCCCTAGGTAGTAGAATCAGAAAAACATCATGGTTTCAAGATTCTCTCCTTGCCTTAAGAGAGATCCAGAGAATGATGTTGCAAAAACGGCCAATTACCACGAAATACCACTTACAGAATTGAGGTTCCCGGCCCATACACACACCACTTTTGAAAAAGACGTCGTGATTCATGTTCTCCCTAGGTAGTAGAATCAGAAAAACATCATGGTTTCAAGATTCTCCCCTTGCCTTAAGAGAGATCCAGAGAATAATGTTGGAAAAAACGGCCTATTACCGCATTTGTTCAAAAGGCCTATTGTATTGACGGTGAAACTCCACTTTCATAACTCAGGTTCCCGGCCAAGACAAACACCAGATTTGAGAAACACATTGTGATTCATGTTCTCCCTAGGTAGTAGAATCAGAAAAACATCATGGTTTCAAGATTCTCTCCTTGCCTTAAGAGAGATCCAGAGAATAATGTTGGAAAAAAAGGCCTATTACCGCGAAATACCACTTTCAGAACGGAGGTTCCCGGCTCAGACATACACCAGATTTGAAAAAGACGTCGTGATTCTTGTTCTCCCTGGGTAGTAGAATCAGAAAAACATCAAGGTTTCAGGATTCTCTCCTTCCCTTAAGAGAGATCCAGAGAATAATGTTGTAAATAAAGGCCTACTACCGCGAAATACCACTTACAGAACTGAGGTTCCCAGCCCAGACACACACCAGATTTGAAAAACACGTCTTGATTCATGTTCTCCCTAGATGGTAGAATCAGAAAAACATCATATTTTCAATCTTCTCTCCTTGCCTTAAGAGAGATCCAAAGAATAATTTTGGAAAAAACTGCGTATTACCGGATATGCTGAAAAGACCTATTGTATTGACGGTGAAACTCCACTTTTAGAACTGAAGTTCCCGGCCCCGACAAACACCAGATTTGAAAAACACATCATGATTCATGTTCTCCCTAGGTAGTAGAATCAGAAAAACATCATGGTTTCAAGATTCTCTCCTTGCCTTATGAAAGATCCAGAGAATAATGTTGGAAAAAACGGCCTATTACCGCGAGATACCACTTTCAGAACAGAAGTTCCCGGCTCAGACAAACATCAGATTTCAAAAAGACATTGTGATTCTTGTTCTCCCTAGGTAGTAGAATCAGAAAAACATCATGGTTTCAAGATTCTCTCCTTGCCTTAAGAGAGATACAGAAAATAATGTTGGAAAAAACGGCCTATTACCGCATTTGCTCCAAAAGCCTATTGTATTGACGGTGAAACTCCACTTTCAGAACTGAGCTTCCCGGCCAAGACAAACACCAGATTTGAAAAAGACGTCTTCATTCATGTTCTCCCTAGATGGTAGAATCAGAAAAACATCATATTTTCAAGCTTCTGTCCTTGCCTTAAGAGAGATCCAAACAATAAATTTTGAAGAAACGGCCTATTACCGGATATGCTCAAAAGACCTATTTTATTGACGGTGAAACTCCACTTTTAGAACTGAAGTTCCCGGCCCCGACAAACATCAGATTTGAAAAAGACGTTGTGATTCATGTTCTCCCTAGGTAGTAGAATCAGAAAAACACCATGGTTTCAAGATTCTCTCCTTGCCTTAAGAGAGATCCAGAGAATAATCTTGGAAAAAACGGCCAATTACCGCGAAATACCACTTTCAGAACGGAGGTTCCCGGCTCACACAAACACCAGATTTGAAAAAGAAGTCGTGATTCTTGTTCTCCCTAGGCAGTAGAATCAGAGAAACATCATGATTTCAAGATTCTCTCCTTCCCTTTAGAGAGATCCAGAGAATATTGTTGGAAATAAAGGCCTACTACCGCGAAATACCACTTACAGAACTGAGCTTCCCGGCCCAGACACACACCAGATTTGAAAAAAACGTCGTGATTCATGTTCTCCCTAGGTAGTAGAATCAGAAAAACATCATGGTTTCAAGATTCTCTCCTTGCCTTAAGAGAGATCCAGAGAATGATGTTGCAAAAACGGCCAATTACCACGAAATACCACTTACAGAATTGAGGTTCCCGGCCCATACACACACCACTTTTGAAAAAGACGTCGTGATTCATGTTCTCCCTAGGTAGTAGAATCAGAAAAACATCATGGTTTCAAGATTCTCCCCTTGCCTTAAGAGAGATCCAGAGAATAATGTTGGAAAAAACGGCCTATTACCGCATTTGTTCAAAAGGCCTATTGTATTGACGGTGAATCTCCACTTTCATAACTCAGGTTCCCGGCCAAGACAAACACCAGATTTGAGAAACACATTGTGATTCATGTTCTCCCTAGGTAGTAGAATCAGAAAAACATCATGGTTTCAAGATTCTCTCCTTGCCTTAAGAGAGATCCAGAGAATAATGTTGGAAAAAAAGGCCTATTACCGCGAAATACCACTTTCAGAACGGAGGTTCCCGGCTCAGACATACACCAGATTTGAAAAAGACGTCGTGATTCTTGTTCTCCCTGGGTAGTAGAATCAGAAAAACATCATGGTTTCAGGATTCTCTCCTTCCCTTAAGAGAGATCCAGAGAATAATGTTGTAAATAAAGGCCTACTACCGCGAAATACCACTTACAGAACTGAGGTTCCCGGCCCAGACACACACCAGATTTGAAAAACACGTCTTGATTCATGTTGTCCCTAGATGGTAGAATCAGAAAAACATCATATTTTCAATCTTCTCTCCTTGCCTTAAGAGAGATCCAAAGAATAATTTTGGAAAAAACTGCGTATTACCGGATATGCTGAAAAGACCTATTGTATTGACGGTGAAACTCCACTTTTAGAACTGAAGTTCCCGGCCCCGACAAACACCAGATTTGAAAAACACATCATGATTCATGTTCTCCCTAGGTAGTAGAATCAGAAAAACATCATGGTTTCAAGATTCTCTCCTTGCCTTATGAAAGATCCAGAGAATAATGTTGGAAAAAACGGCCTATTACCGCGAGATACCACTTTCAGAACAGAAGTTCCCGGCTCAGACAAACATCAGATTTCAAAAAGACATTGTGATTCTTGTTCTCCCTAGGTAGTAGAATCAGAAAAACATCATGGTTTCAAGATTCTCTCCTTGCCTTAAGAGAGATACAGAAAATAATGTTGGAAAAAACCGCCTATTACCGCATTTGCTCAAAAGGCCTATTGTATTGACGGTGAAACTCCACTTTCAGAACTGAGCTTCACGGCCACGACAAACACCAGGTTTGAAAAAGACGTCTTCATTCATGTTCTCCCTAGATGGTAGAATCAGAAAAACATCATATTTTCAAGGTTCTGTCCTTGCCTTAGGAGAGATCCAAACAATAAATTTTGAAAAAACGGCCTATTACCGGATATGCTCAAAAGGCCTATTGTATTGACGGTGAAACTCCAATTTCAGAACTGAAGTTCCCGGCCCCGACAAACACCAGATTTGAAAAACACATCATGATTCATGTTCTCCCCAGGTAGTAGAATCAGAAAAACATCATGGTTTCAAGATTCTCTCCTTCCCTTAAGAGAGATCCAGAGAATATTGTTGGAAATAAAGGCCTACTACCGCGAAATACCACTTACAGAACTGAGGTTCCCGGCCCAGACACACACCAGATTTGAAAAAAACGTCGTGATTCATGTTCTCCCTAGGTAGTAGAATCAGAAAAACATCATGGTTTCAAGATTCTCCCCTTGCCTTAAGAGAGATCCAGAGAATAATGTTGGAAAAAACGGCCTATTACCGCATTTGCTCAAAAGGCCTATTGTATTGACGGTGAAACTCCACTTTCAGAACTGAGCTTCCCGGACAAGACAAACACCAGATTTGAAAAAGACGTCTTCATTCATGTTCTACCTAGATGGTAGAATCAGAAAAACATCATATTTTCAAGCTTCTGTCCTTGCCTTTAGAGAGATCTAAACAATAAATTTTGAAAAAACGGCCTATTACCGGATATGCTCAAAAGACCTATTGTATTGACGGTGAAACTCCACTTTTAGAACTGAAGTTCCCGGCCCCGACAAACACCAGATTTGAAAAACACATCTTGATTCATGTTCTCCCTAGGTAGTAGAATCAGAAAAACATCATGGTTTCAAGATTCTCTCCTTGCCTTAAGAGAGAACCAGAGAATAATGTTGGAAAAAAGGGCCAATTACCGCGAAATACCACTTACAGAATTGAGGTTCCCGGCCCAGACACACACCAGATTTGAAAAAGACGTCATGATTCATGTTCTCCCTAGGTAGTAGAATCAGAAAAACATCATGGTTTCAAGATTCTCTCCTTCCCTTAAGAGAGATCCAGAGAATAATGTTGTAAATAAAGGCCTACTACCGCGAAATACCACTTACAGAACTGAGGTTCCCGGCCCAGACACACACCAGATTTGAAAAACACCTCTTGATTCATGTTCTCCCTAGATGGTAGAATCAGAAAAACATCATATTTTCAAGCTTCTCTCCTTGCCTTAAGAGAGATTCAAAGAATAAATTTGGAAAAAACGGCGTATTACCGGATATGCTCAAAAGACTTATTGTATTGACGGTGAAACTTCACTTTTAGAACTGAAGTTCCCGGCCCCTACAAACACCAGATTTGAAAAACACATCATGATTCATGTTCCCCTAGGTAGTAGAATCAGAAAAACATCATGGTTTCAAGATTCTCTCCTTGCCTTAAGAGAGATCCAGAGAATAATGTTGGAAAAAACGGCCTACTACTGCGAAATACCACTTCAAGATCTAAGGTTCCCGGCTCAGACAAACACTACATTTGAAAAAGACATCGTGATTCTTGTTCTCCCTAGGTGGTAGAATCAGAAAAACATCATGGTTTCAAGATTCTCTCCTTCCCTTAAGAGAGATCCAGAGAAAAATGTTGGAAATAAAGGCCTACTACCGCGAAATACCACTTACAGAAATGAGGTTCCCGGCCCAGACACATACCAGATTTGAAAAAGACGTTGTGATTCTTGTAATCCCTAGGTAGTAGAATCAGAAAAACATCATGGTTTCAAGTTTCTCTCTTTCCCTTAAGAGAGATCCAAAGAATAAAGTTGGGAAAAACGGCCTATTACCACATATGCTCAAAAGGCCTACTGTATTGACGGTGAAACTCCACTTTAGAACTGAAGTTCCAGCCCCCGACAAACACTAGACTTGAAAAAGACATCATGATTCATGTTCTACCTAGGTAGTAGAACCAGAAAAACATCATGGTTTCGAGATTCTCCTTGCCTTAAGAAAGATGCAGAGAATAATGTTGGAAAAAACGGCCTATTACCGCGAAATACCACTTTCAGAACTGAGGTTCCCGGCTCAAACAAACACCAGATTTGAAAAAGTCATCATGATTCATTTTCTCTCTAGGTAGAATTAGAAACACATCATGGTTTTAAGATTCTCTCCCTGCCTTAAGAGAGATCCAGAAAATAATGTTGGAAAAAACGGCCTATTACCGCGAAATAGCTCTTCCACATCTGAGGTTCCCGGCGCAGACAAACACAAGATTGGAAAAAGACTTCGTGATTCTTCTTCTCCCTAGGTAGTAGAATCAGAAAAACATCATGGTTTCAAGATTCTCTCTTTGCCTTAAGAGAGATCCAAAGAATAATGTTGGAAAAAACGGCCTATTACCGCATATGCTGAAAAGGCCTATTGTATTGACGGTGAAACTCCACTTTTAGAAATGAAGTTCCCGGCCAGGACAAACACCAGATTTGAAAAAGACATCATGATTCATGTTCTCTCTAGGTAGTAGAATCAGAAACACATCATGGTTTCAAGATTCTCTCCCTGCCTTAAGAGAGATCCAAAGAATAAAGTTGGAAAAAACGGCCTATTACCGCATATGCTCAAAAGGCTATTGTATTCACGATGAAACTCCACTTTCAGAACTGAGGTTCCCGGCCAAGACAAACACCAATTTTGAAAAAGTCATCATGATTCATGTTCTCTCTAGGGAGTAGAATCAGAAAAACATCATGGTTTCAAGATTCTCTCCCTGCCTAAAGAGAGATCCAGAAAATAATGTTGGAAAAAACGGCCTATTACCGCGAAATGGCTCTTCCACATCTGAGGTTCCCGGCCTAGACAAAGACAAGATTTGAAAAAGACTTCGTGATTCTTGTTCTCCCTAGGTAGTAGAATAAGAAAAACATCATGGTTTCAAGATTCTCTCCTTGCCTTAAGAGAGATCCAAAGAATAAAGTTGGAAAAAACGGCCTATTACCGCGAAACACACCTTTCAGAACTGAGGTTCCCGGCCTAGACAAACACCAAATTTGAAAAAGACGTTGTGATTCATGTTCTCCCTAGATACTAGAATCAGAAAAACATCATGGTTTCAAGCTTCTCTCCTTGCCTTAAGAGAGATCCAAAGAATAAAGTTGGAAAAAACGGCCTATTACCGCATATGCTCAAAACGCCTATTGTATTCACGGTGAAACTTCACTTTTAGAACTGAAGTTCCCGGCCCCAACAAACACCAGATTTGAAAAAGACATCATGATTCATGTTCTCCCTAGATAGTAGAATCAGAAAAACATCATGGTTTCAAGATTCTCTCCTTGCCTTAAGAGAGATCAGAAGAATAATGTTTGAAAAAACGGCCTACTACCGCGAAATACCACTTACAGAAATGAGGTTCCCGGCCTAAACACACACCAGATTTGGAAAAGACGTCGTGATTCATCTTCTCCCTAGGTAGTAGAATCATAAAAACATCACGGTTACAAGATTCTCTCCTTGCCTTAAGAGATACAGAGAATAATGTTGGAAAAAATGGGCTATTACCGCGAAATACATCTTTCAGAACTGAGGTTCCCGGCCCAGACAAACACCAGATTTTAAAAAGGCTTCGTGATTCATGTTCTCCCTAGGTAGTAGAATCAGAAAAACATCATGGTTTCAAGATTCTCTCCTTCCCTTAAGAGAGATCAAGAGAATAATGTTGGAAAAAACGGCCTACTATCGCGAAATACCACTTACAGAACTGAGGTTCCCGGCCCAGACACACACCAGATTTGGAAAAGACATCGTGATTCATGTTCTCTATAGGTAGTAGAATCAGAAAAACATCACGGTTTCAAGATTCTCTCCTTCCCTTAAGAGAGATCCAGAGAAAAATGTTGGAAATAAAGGCCTACTACCACGAAATACCACTTATAGAAGTGAGGTTCCCGGCCCAGACACACACCAGATTCGGAGAAGACGTCGTTATTCATGTTCTCCATAGGTAGTAGAATCAGAAAAACATCATGGTTTCAAGATTCTCTCCTTGCCTTAACAATGATCCAGAGAAAAATGTTGGAAAAAACGGACTATTACCGCAAAATACACCTTTCTGAACAGAAGTTCCCGGCACAGACAAACACCAGATTTGAAAAAGACATCGTGATTCTTGTTCTCCGTAGGAGGTAGAATCAGAAAAACATGGTTTCAAGATTCTCTCCTTCCCTTTAGAGAGATCCAGAGAAAAATGTTGGAAATAAAGGCCTACTACCGCGAAATACCAGTTACAAAAGTGAGGTTCCAGGCCCAGACACATACCAGATTTGAAAAAGACGTCGTCGTTCATGTTCTCCCTAGGTAGTAGAATCAGAAAAACATCATGGTTTCAAGATTCTCTCCTTGCCTTAAGAGAGATCAAGAGAATAATGTTTTAAAAAACGTCCTATTACCGCAAAATACCACTTTCAGAACTGAGGTTCCCGGCTCAGACAAACACCAGATTTGAAAAAGACGTCGTGATTCATGTTCTCCCTAGATACTAGAATCAGAAAAACATCATTGTTTCAAGCTTCTCTCCTTCCCTTAAGAGAGATGCAAGGAATAATGTTGGAAAAAACGGCCTACTACCGCGAAGTACCACTTACAGAACTGAGGTTCCCGGCCCAGACACACACCAGATTTGGAAAAGACGTCGTGATTCATGTTCTCCGTAGGTAGTAGAATCAGAAAAACATCATGGTTTCAAGATTCTCTCCTTGCGTTAAGAGAGATCCAGAGAAAAATGTTGGAAATAAAGGCCTACTACCGCGAAATACCACTTACAGAAGTGAGGTTCCCGGCCCAGACACATACCAGATTTGAAAAAGACGTCGTCGTTCATGTTCTCCCTAGGTAGTAGAATGATAAAAACATCATGGTTTCAAGATTCTCTCCTTGCCTTAAGAGAGATCCAGAGAAAAATGGTGGAAAAAACGGCCTATTACCGCGAAATACCACTTTCACAACTGAGGTTCCCGGCTCAGACAAACACTACATTTGAAAAAGACGTCGTGATTCTTGTTCTCCCTAGGTGGTAGAATCAGAAAAACATCATGGTTTCAAGGTTCTCTCCTTCCCTTAAGAGAGATCCAGAGAAAAATGTTGGAAATAAAGGCCTACTACCGCGAAATACCACTTACAGAAATGAGGTTCCCGGCCCAGACACATACCAGATTTGAAAAAGACGTCGTGATTGATGTTCTCTCTTGGTAGTAGAATCAGAAAAACATCATGGTTTCAAGATTCTCCTTGCCCTAAGAAAGATGCAGAGATTAATGTTGGAAAAAACGGCCTATTACCGCGAAATACCACTTTCAGAACTGAGGTTCCCAGCTCAGACAAACACCAGATTTGAAAAAGATGCCGTAATTCTTGTTCTCCCTAGGTAGTAGAATCAGAAAAACATCATGATTTCAAGATTCTCTCCTTCCCTTAAGAGAGATCCATTGAACAATGTTGGAAAAAACGGCCTATTACCGTATATGCTCAAAAGGCCTATTATGTTGACGATGAAACTCCACTTTCAGAACTGAGGTTCCCGGCCAAGACAAACACCAGATTTGAAAAAGTCATCATGATTCATGTTCTCTCTAGGTAGTAGAATCAGAAACACATCATGGTTTCAAGATTCTCTCCCTGCCTTAAGAGAGATCCAAAGAATAAAGTTGGAAAAAACGGCCTATTACCGCATATGCTCAAAAGGCTATTGTATTGACGATGAAACTCCACTTTCAGAACTGAGGTTCCCGGCCAAGACAAACACCAGATTTGAAAAAGTCATCATGATTCATGTCCTCCCTAGGGAGTAGAATCAGAAAAACATCATGGTTTCAAGATTCTCTCCCTGCCTAAAGAGAGATCCAGAAAATAATGTTGGAAAAAACGGCCTATTACCGCGAAATAGCTCTTCCACATCTGAGGTTCCCGGCCTAGACAAAGACAAGATTTGAAAAAGACTTCGTGATTCTTGTTCTCCCTAGGTAGTAGAATAAGAAAAACATCATGGTTTCAAGATTCTCTCTTTGCCTTAAGAGAGATCCAAAGAATAATGTTGGAAAAAACGGCCTATTACCGCATATGCTCAAAAGGGCTATTGTATTGACGGTGAAACTCCACTTTTAGAAATGAAGTTCCCGGCCCCGACAAACCCCAGATTTGAAAAAGACATCATGATTCATGTTCTCCCTAGGTAGTAGAATCAGAAAAACATCGTAGTTTCAAGATTCTCTCCTGGCCTTAAGAGAGATCCAGAGAATAATGTTGGAAAAAACGGCCTATTACCGCATATTCTGAAAAGGCCTATTGTATTGATGGTGAATCTCCACTTGCGGAACTGAGGTTCCCGGCCAAGAAAAACACCAGATTTGAAAAAGTCATCATGATTAATGTTCTCCCTAGGTAGTAGAATCAGAAAAACATAATGGTTTCAAGATTCTCTCCTTGCCTTAAGAGAGATCCAGAGAATAATGTTGGAAAAAACGGCCTATTACCGCGAAATACCACTTCCAGATCTAAGGTTCCCGGCCCAGACAAACATCAGATTTGAAAAAGACTTCGTGATTCTTCTTCTCCCTAGGTAGTAGAATCAGAAAAACATCATGGTTTCATTATTCTCTCCTTCCCTTAAGAGAGATCCAGAGAATAAAGTTGGGAAAAACAGACTATTACCACATATGCTCAAAAGGCCTACTGTATTGACGGTGAAACTTCACTTTAGAACTGAAGTTCCAGCCCCCGACAAACACTAGACTTGAAAAAGACATCATGATTCATGTTCTACCTAGGTAGTAGAACCAGAAAAACATCATGGTTTCGAGATTCTCCTTGCCTTAAGAAAGATGCAGAGAATAATGTTGGAAAAAACGGCCTATTACCGCGAAATACCACTTTCAGAACTGAGGTTCCCGGCTCAAACAAACACCAGATTTGAAAAAGTCATCATGATTCATTTTCTCTCTAGGTAGAATTAGAAACACATCATGGTTTTAAGATTCTCTCCCTGCCTTAAGAGAGATCCAGAGAATAATGTTGGAAAAAACGGCCTATTACCGCATATTCTGAAAAGGCCTATTGTATTGATGGTGAATCTCCACTTGCGGAACTGAGGTTCCCGGCCAAGAAAAACACCAGATTTGAAAAAGTCATCATGATTAATGTTCTCCCTAGGTAGTAGAATCAGAAAAACATAATGGTTTCAAGATTCTCTCCTTGCCTTAAGAGAGATCCAGAGAATAATGTTGGAAAAAACGGCCTATTACCGCGAAATACCACTTCCAGATCTAAGGTTCCCGGCCCAGAGAAACACCAGATTTGAAAAAGACTTCGTGATTCTTCTTCTCCCTAGGTAGTAGAATCAGAAAAACATCATGGTTTCATTATTCTCTCCTTCCGTTAAGGGAGATCCAGAGAATAAAGTTGGGAAAAACGGACTATTACCACATATGCTCAAAAGGCCTACTGTATTGACGGTGAAACTTCACTTTAGAACTGAAGTTCCAGCCCCCGACAAACACTAGACTTGAAAAAGACATCATGATTCATGTTCTACCTAGGTAGTAGAACCAGAAAAACATCATGGTTTCGAGATTCTCCTTGCCTTAAGAAAGATGCAGAGAATAATGTTGGAAAAAACGGCCTATTATCGCGAAATACCACTTTCAGAACTGAGGTTCCCGGCTCAAACAAACACCAGATTTGAAAAAGTCATCATGATTCATTTTCTCTCCAGGTAGAATTAGAAACACATCATGGTTTTAAGATTCTCTCCCTGCCTTAAGAGAGATCCAGAAAATAATGTTGGAAAAAACGGCCTATTACCGCGAAATAGCTCTTCCACATCTGAGGTTCCCGGCGCAGACAAACACAAGATTGGAAAAAGACTTCGTGATTCTTCTTCTCCCTAGGTAGTAGAATCAGAAAAACATCATGGTTTCAAGATTCTCTCTTTCCTTAAGAGAGATCCAAAGAATAATGTTGGAAAAAACGGCCTATTACCGCATATGCTCAAAAGGCCTATTGTATTGACGGTGAAACTCCACTTTTAGAAATGAAGTTCCCGGCCCCGACAAACCCCAGATTTGAAAAAGACATCATGATTCATGTTCTCCCTAGGTAGTAGAATCAGAAAAACATCGTAGTTTCAAGATTCTCTCCTGGCCTTAAGAGAGATCCAGAGAATAATGTTGGAAAAAACGGCCTATTACCGCGAACTACCACTTCCAGATCTGAGGTTCCCAGCCCAGACAGACACCAGATTTTCAAAAGGCTTCGTGATTCATGTTCTCCCTAGGTAGTAGAATCAGAAAAAGATCATGGTTTCAAGATTCTCTCTTTGCCTTAAAAGAGATCCAGAGAATAACTTTGGAAAAAACGGCCTATTACCGCGAAACACACCTTTCAGAACTGAGGTTCCCGGCCCAGACAAACACCAAATTTGAAAAAGACGTTGTGATTCATGTTCTCCCTAGATACTAGAATCAGAAAAACATCATGGTTTCAAGCTTCTCTCCTTGCCTTAAGAGAGATCCAAAGAATAAAGTTGGAAAAAACGGCCTATTACCGCATATGCTCAAAACGCCTATTGTATTCACGGTGAAACTTCACTTTTAGAACTGAAGTTCCCGGCCCCAACAAACACCAGATTTGAAAAAGACATCATGATTCATGTTCTCCCTAGATAGTAGAATCAGAAAAACATCATGGTTTCAAGATTCTCTCCTTGCCTTAAGAGAGATCAGAAGAATAATGTTTGAAAAAACGGCCTACTACCACGAAATACCACTTACAGAAATGAGGTTCCCGGCCCAAACACACACCAGATTTGGAAAAGACGTCGTGATTCATCTTCTCCCTAGGTAGTAGAATCATAAAAACATCACGGTTACAAGATTCTCTCCTTCCCTTAAGAGATACAGAGAATAATGTTGGAAAAAATGGGCTATTACCGCGAAATAGCTCTTCCACATCTGAGGTTCCCGGCCTAGACAAAGACAAGATTTGAAAAAGACTTCGTGATTCTTGTCCTCCCTAGGTAGTAGAATAAGAAAAACATCATGGTTTCAAGATTCTCTCTTTGCCTTAAGAGAGATCCAAAGAATAATGTTGGAAAAAACGGCCTATTACCGCATATGCTCAAAAGGGCTATTGTATTGACGGTGAAACTCCACTTTTAGAAATGAAGTTCCCGGCCCCGACAAACCCCAGATTTGAAAAAGACATCATGATTCATGTTCTCCCTAGGTAGTAGAATCAGAAAAACATCGTAGTTTCAAGATTCTCTCATGGCCTTAAGAGAGATCCAGAGAATAATGTTGGAAAAAACGGCCTATTACCGCATATTCTGAAAAGGCCTATTGTATTGATGGTGAATCTCCACTTGCGGAACTGAGGTTCCCGGCCAAGAAAAACACCAGATTTGAAAAAGTCATCATGATTAATGTTCTCCCTAGGTAGTAGAATCAGAAAAACATAATGGATTCAAGATTCTCTCCTTGCCTTAAGAGAGATCCAGAGAATAATGTTGGAAAAAACGGCCTATTACCGCGAAATACCACTTCCAGATCTAAGGTTCCCGGCCCAGACAAACATCAGATTTGAAAAAGACTTCGTGATTCTTCTTCTCCCTAGGTAGTAGAATCAGAAAAACATCATGGTTTCATTATTCTCTCCTTCCCTTAAGAGAGATCCAGAGAATAAAGTTGGGAAAAACGGACTATTACCACATATGCTCAAAAGGCCTACTGTATTGACGGTGAAACTTCACTTTAGAACTGAAGTTCCAGCCCCCGACAAACACTAGACTTGAAAAAGACATCATGATTCATGTTCTACCTAGGTAGTAGAACCAGAAAAACATCATGGTTTCGAGATTCTCCTTGCCTTAAGAAAGATGCAGAGAATAATGTTGGAAAAAACGGCCTATTACCGCGAAATACCACTTTCAGAACTGAGGTTCCCGGCTCAAACAAACACCAGATTTGAAAAAGTCATCATGATTCATTTTCTCTCTAGGTAGAATTAGAAACACATCATGGTTTTAAGATTCTCTCCCTGCCTTAAGAGAGATCCAGAAAATAATGTTGGAAAAAACGGCCTATTACCGCGAAATAGCTCTTCCACATCTGAGGTTCCCGGCGCAGACAAACACAAGATTGGAAAAAGACTTCGTGATTCTTCTTCTCCCTAGGTAGTAGAATCAGAAAAACATCATGGTTTCAAGATTCTCTCTTTGCCTTAAGAGAGATCCAAAGAATAATGTTGGAAAAAACGGCCTATTACCGCATATGCTCAAAAGGCCTATTGTATTGACGGTGAAACTCCACTTTTAGAAATGAAGTTCCCGGCCAGGACAAACACCAGATTTGAAAAAGACATCATGATTCATGTTCTCTCTAGGTAGTAGAATCAGAAACACATCATGGTTTCAAGATTCTCTCCCTGCCTTAAGAGAGATCCAAAGAATAAAGTTGGAAAAAACGGCCTATTACCGCATATGCTCAAAAGGCTATTGTATTCACGATGAAACTCCACTTTCAGAACTGAGGTTCCCGGCCAAGACAAACACCAATTTTGAAAAAGTCATCATGATTCATGTTCTCTCTAGGGAGTAGAATCAGAAAAACATCATGGTTTCAAGATTCTCTCCCTGCCTAAAGAGAGATCCAGAAAATAATGTTGGAAAAAACGGCCTATTACCGCGAAATAGCTCTTCCACATCTGAGGTTCCCGGCCTAGACAAAGACAAGATTTGAAAAAGACTTCGTGATTCTTGTTCTCCCTAGGTAGTAGAATCAGAAAAACATCGTAGTTTCAAGATTCTCTCCTGGCCTTAAGAGAGATCCAGAGAATAATGTTGGAAAAAACGGCCTATTACCGCGAACTACCACTTCCAGATCTGAGGTTCCCAGCCCAGACAAACACCAGATTTTAAAAAGGCTTCGTGATTCATGTTCTCCCTAGGTAGTAGAATCAGAAAAAGATCATGGTTTCAAGATTCTCTCTTTGCCTTAAAAGAGATCCAGAGAATAACTTTGGAAAAAACGGCCTATTACCGCGAAACACACCTTTCAGAACTGAGGTTCCCGGCCTAGACAAACACCAAATTTGAAAAAGACGTTGTGATTCATGTTCTCCCTAGATACTAGAATCAGAAAAACATCATGGTTTCAAGCTTCTCTCCTTGCCTTAAGAGAGATCCAAAGAATAAAGTTGGAAAAAACGGCCTATTACCGCATATGCTCAAAACGCCAATTGTATTCACGGTGAAACTTCACTTTTAGAACTGAAGTTCCCGGCCCCAACAAACACCAGATTTGAAAAAGACATCATGATTCATGTTCTCCCTAGATAGTAGAATCAGAAAAACATCATGGTTTCAAGATTCTCTCCTTGCCTTAAGAGAGATCAGAAGAATAATGTTTGAAAAAACGGCCTACTACCGCGAAATACCACTTACAGAAATGAGGTTCCCGGCCCAAACACACACCAGATTTGGAAAAGACGTCGTGATTCATCTTCTCCCTAGGTAGTAGAATCATAAAAACATCACGGTTACAAGATTCTCTCCTTGCCTTAAGAGATACAGAGAATAATGTTGGAAAAAATGGGCTATTACCGCGAAATACATCTTTCAGAACTGAGGTTCCCGGCCCAGACAAACACCAGATTTTAAAAAGGCTTCGTGATTCATGTTCTCCCTAGGTAGTAGAATCAGAAAAACATCATGGTTTCAAGATTCTCTCCTTCCCTTAAGAGAGATCAAGAGAATAATGTTGGAAAAAACGGCCTACTATCGCGAAATACCACTTACAGAACTGAGGTTCCCGGCCCAGACACACACCAGATTTGGAAAAGACATCGTGATTCATGTTCTCTATAGGTAGTAGAATCAGAAAAACATCACGGTTTCAAGATTCTCTCCTTCCCTTAAGAGAGATCCAGAGAAAAATGTTGGAAATAAAGGCCTACTACCACGAAATACCACTTATAGAAGTGAGGTTCCCGGCCCAGACACACACCAGATTCGGAGAAGACGTCGTTATTCATGTTCTCCATAGGTAGTAGAATCAGAAAAACATCATGGTTTCAAGATTCTCTCCTTGCCTTAAGAATGATCCAGAGAAAAATGTTGGAAAAAACGGACTATTACCGCAAAATACACCTTTCTGAACAGAAGTTCCCGGCACAGACAAACACCAGATTTGAAAAAGACATCGTGATTCTTGTTCTCCGTAGGAGGTAGAATCAGAAAAACATGGTTTCAAGATTCTCTCCTTCCCTTTAGAGAGATCCAGAGAAAAATGTTGGAAATAAAGGCCTACTACCGCGAAATACCAGTTACAAAAGTGAGGTTCCAGGCCCAGACACATACCAGATTTGAAAAAGACGTCGTCGTTCATGTTCTCCCTAGGTAGTAGAATCAGAAAAACATCATGGTTTCAAGATTCTCTCCTTGCCTTAAGAGAGATCAAGAGAATAATGTTTTAAAAAACGTCCTATTACCGCAAAATACCACTTTCAGAACTGAGGTTCCCGGCTCATACAAACACCAGATTTGAAAAAGACGTCGTGATTCATGTTCTCCCTAGATACTAGAATCAGAAAAACATCATGGTTTCAAGCTTCTCTCCTTCCCTTAAGAGAGATGCAAGGAATAATGTTGGAAAAAACGGCCTACTACCGCGAAGTACCACTTACAGAACTGAGGTTCCCGGCCCAGACACACACCAGATTTGGAAAAGACGTCGTGATTCATGTTCTCCGTAGGTAGTAGAATCAGGAAAACATCATGGTTTCAAGATTCTCTCCTTGCGTTAAGAGAGATCCAGAGAAAAATGTTGGAAATAAAGGCCTACTACCGCGAAATACCACTTACAGAAGTGAGGTTCCCGGCCCAGACACATACCAGATTTGAAAAAGACGTCGTCGTTCATGTTCTCCCTAGGTAGTAGAATGATAAAAACATCATGGTTTCAAGATTCTCTCCTTGCCTTAAGAGAGATCCAGAGAAAAATGGTGGAAAAAACGGCCTATTACCGCGAAATACCACTTTCACAACTGAGGTTCCCGGCTCAGACAAACACTACATTTGAAAAAGACGTCGTGATTCTTGTTCTCCCTAGGTGGTAGAATCAGAAAAACATCATGGTTTCAAGGTTCTCTCCTTCCCTTAAGAGAGATCCAGAGAAAAATGTTGGAAATAAAGGCCTACTACCGCGAAATACCACTTACAGAAATGAGGTTCCCGGCCCAGACACATACCAGATTTGAAAAAGACGTCGTGATTGATGTTCTCTCTTGGTAGTAGAATCAGAAAAACATCATGGTTTCAAGATTCTCCTTGCCTTAAGAAAGATGCAGAGATTAATGTTGGAAAAAACGGCCTATTACCGCGAAATACCACTTTCAGAACTGAGGTTCCCAGCTCAAACACCAGATTTGAAAAAGATGCCGTAATTCTTGTTCTCCCTAGGTAGTAGAATCAGAAAAACATCATGATTTCAAGATTCTCTCCTTCCCTTAAGAGAGATCCATTGAACAATGTTGGAAAAAACGGCCTATTACCGTATATGCTCAAAAGGCCTATTATGTTGACGATGAAACTCCACTTTCAGAACTGAGGTTCCCGGCCAAGACAAACACCAGATTTGAAAAAGTCATCATGATTCATGTTCTCTCTAGGTAGTAGAATCAGAAACACATCATGGTTTCAAGATTCTCTCCCTGCCTTAAGAGAGATCCAAAGAATAAAGTTGGAAAAAACGGCCTATTACCGCATATGCTCAAAAGGCTATTGTATTGACGATGAAACTCCACTTTCAGAACTGAGGTTCCCGGCCAAGACAAACACCAGATTTGAAAAAGTCATCATGATTCATGTTCTCTCTAGGGAGTAGAATCAGAAAAACATCATGGTTTCAAGATTCTCTCCCTGCCTAAAGAGAGATCCAGAAAATAATGTTGGAAAAAACGGCCTATTACCGCGAAATAGCTCTTCCACATCTGAGGTTCCCGGCCTAGACAAAGACAAGATTTGAAAAAGACTTCGTGATTCTTGTTCTCCCTAGGTAGTAGAATAAGAAAAACATCATGGTTTCAAGATTCTCTCTTTGCCTTAAGAGAGATCCAAAGAATAATGTTGGAAAAAACGGCCTATTACCGCATATGCTCAAAAGGGCTATTGTATTGACGGTGAAACTCCACTTTTAGAAATGAAGTTCCCGGCCCCGACAAACCCCAGATTTGAAAAAGACATCATGATTCATGTTCTCCCTAGGTAGTAGAATCAGAAAAACATCGTAGTTTCAAGATTCTCTCCTGGCCTTAAGAGAGATCCAAAGAATAATGTTGGAAAAAACGGCCTATTACCGCATATGCTCAAAAGGCCTATTGTATTGACGGTGAAACTCCACTTTTAGAAATGAAGTTCCCGGCCAGGACAAACACCAGATTTGAAAAAGACATCATGATTCATGTTCTCTCTAGGTAGTAGAATCAGAAACACATCATGGTTTCAAGATTCTCTCCCTGCCTTAAAAGAGATCCAAAGAATAAAGTTGGAAAAAACGGCCTATTACCGCATATGCTCAAAAGGCTATTGTATTCACGATGAAACTCCACTTTCAGAACTGAGGTTCCCGGCCAAGACAAACACCAATTTTGAAAAAGTCATCATGATTCATGTTCTCTCTAGGGAGTAGAATCAGAAAAACATCATGGTTTCAAGATTCTCTCCCTGCCTAAAGAGAGATCCAGAAAATAATGTTGGAAAAAACGGCCTATTACCGCGAAATAGCTCTTCCACATCTGAGGTTCCCGGCCTAGACAAAGACAAGATTTGAAAAAGACTTCGTGATTCTTGTTCTCCCTAGGTAGTAGAATCAGAAAAACATCGTAGTTTCAAGATTCTCTCCTGGCCTTAAGAGAGATCCAGAGAATAATGTTGGAAAAAACGGCCTATTACCGCGAACTACCACTTCCAGATCTGAGGTTCCCAGCCCAGACAAACACCAGATTTTAAAAAGGCTTCGTGATTCATGTTCTCCCTAGGTAGTAGAATCAGAAAAAGATCATGGTTTCAAGATTCTCTCTTTGCCTTAAAAGAGATCCAGAGAATAACTTTGGAAAAAACGGCCTATTACCGCGAAACACACCTTTCAGAACTGAGGTTCCCGGCCTAGACAAACACCAAATTTGAAAAAGACGTTGTGATTCATGTTCTCCCTAGATACTAGAATCAGAAAAACATCATGGTTTCAAGCTTCTCTCCTTGCCTTAAGAGAGATCCAAAGAATAAAGTTGGAAAAAACGGCCTATTACCGCATATGCTCAAAACGCCAATTGTATTCACGGTGAAACTTCACTTTTAGAACTGAAGTTCCCGGCCCCAACAAACACCAGATTTGAAAAAGACATCATGATTCATGTTCTCCCTAGATAGTAGAATCAGAAAAACATCATGGTTTCAAGATTCTCTCCTTGCCTTAAGAGAGATCAGAAGAATAATGTTTGAAAAAACGGCCTACTACCGCGAAATACCACTTACAGAAATGAGGTTCCCGGCCCAAACACACACCAGATTTGGAAAAGACGTCGTGATTCATCTTCTCCCTAGGTAGTAGAATCATAAAAACATCACGGTTACAAGATTCTCTCCTTGCCTTAAGAGATACAGAGAATAATGTTGGAAAAAATGGGCTATTACCGCGAAATACATCTTTCAGAACTGAGGTTCCCGGCCCAGACAAACACCAGATTTTAAAAAGGCTTCGTGATTCATGTTCTCCCTAGGTAGTAGAATCAGAAAAACATCATGGTTTCAAGATTCTCTCCTTCCCTTAAGAGAGATCAAGAGAATAATGTTGGAAAAAACGGCCTACTATCGCGAAATACCACTTACAGAACTGAGGTTCCCGGCCCAGACACACACCAGATTTGGAAAAGACATCGTGATTCATGTTCTCTATAGGTAGTAGAATCAGAAAAACATCACGGTTTCAAGATTCTCTCCTTCCCTTAAGAGAGATCCAGAGAAAAATGTTGGAAATAAAGGCCTACTACCACGAAATACCACTTATAGAAGTGAGGTTCCCGGCCCAGACACACACCAGATTCGGAGAAGACGTCGTTATTCATGTTCTCCATAGGTAGTAGAATCAGAAAAACATCATGGTTTCAAGATTCTCTCCTTGCCTTAAGAATGATCCAGAGAAAAATGTTGGAAAAAACGGACTATTACCGCAAAATACACCTTTCTGAACAGAAGTTCCCGGCACAGACAAACACCAGATTTGAAAAAGACATCGTGATTCTTGTTCTCCGTAGGAGGTAGAATCAGAAAAACATGGTTTCAAGATTCTCTCCTTCCCTTTAGAGAGATCCAGAGAAAAATGTTGGAAATAAAGGCCTACTACCGCGAAATACCAGTTACAAAAGTGAGGTTCCAGGCCCAGACACATACCAGATTTGAAAAAGACGTCGTCGTTCATGTTCTCCCTAGGTAGTAGAATCAGAAAAACATCATGGTTTCAAGATTCTCTCCTTGCCTTAAGAGAGATCAAGAGAATAATGTTTTAAAAAACGTCCTATTACCGCAAAATACCACTTTCAGAACTGAGGTTCCCGGCTCAGACAAACACCAGATTTGAAAAAGACGTCGTGATTCATGTTCTCCCTAGATACTAGAATCAGAAAAACATCATGGTTTCAAGCTTCTCTCCTTCCCTTAAGAGAGATGCAAGGAATAATGTTGGAAAAAACGGCCTACTACCGCGAAGTACCACTTACAGAACTGAGGTTCCCGGCCCAGACACACACCAGATTTGGAAAAGACGTCGTGATTCATGTTCTCCGTAGGTAGTAGAATCAGAAAAACATCATGGTTTCAAGATTCTCTCCTTGCGTTAAGAGAGATCCAGAGAAAAATGTTGGAAATAAAGGCCTACTACCGCGAAATACCACTTACAGAAGTGAGGTTCCCGGCCCAGACACATACCAGATTTGAAAAAGACGTCGTCGTTCATGTTCTCCCTAGGTAGTAGAATGATAAAAACATCATGGTTTCAAGATTCTCTCCTTGCCTTAAGAGAGATCCAGAGAAAAATGGTGGAAAAAACGGCCTATTACCGCGAAATACCACTTTCACAACTGAGGTTCCCGGCTCAGACAAACACTACATTTGAAAAAGACGTCGTGATTCTTGTTCTCCCTAGGTGGTAGAATCAGAAAAACATCATGGTTTCAAGGTTCTCTCCTTCCCTTAAGAGAGATCCAGAGAAAAATGTTGGAAATAAAGGCCTACTACCGCGAAATACCACTTACAGAAATGAGGTTCCCGGCCCAGACACATACCAGATTTGAAAAAGACGTCGTGATTGATGTTCTCTCTTGGTAGTAGAATCAGAAAAACATCATGGTTTCAAGATTCTCCTTGCCTTAAGAAAGATGCAGAGATTAATGTTGGAAAAAACGGCCTATTACCGCGAAATACCACTTTCAGAACTGAGGTTCCCAGCTCAGACAAACACCAGATTTGAAAAAGATGCCGTAATTCTTGTTCTCCCTAGGTAGTAGAATCAGAAAAACATCATGATTTCAAGATTCTCTCCTTCCCTTAAGAGAGATCCATTGAACAATGTTGGAAAAAACGGCCTATTACCGTATATGCTCAAAAGGCCTATTATGTTGACGATGAAACTCCACTTTCAGAACTGAGGTTCCCGGCCAAGACAAACACCAGATTTGAAAAAGTCATCATGATTCATGTTCTCTCTAGGTAGTAGAATCAGAAACACATCATGGTTTCAAGATTCTCTCCCTGCCTTAAGAGAGATCCAAAGAATAAAGTTGGAAAAAACGGCCTATTACCGCATATGCTCAAAAGGCTATTGTATTGACGATGAAACTCCACTTTCAGAACTGAGGTTCCCGGCCAAGACAAACACCAGATTTGAAAAAGTCATCATGATTCATGTTCTCTCTAGGGAGTAGAATCAGAAAAACATCATGGTTTCAAGATTCTCTCCCTGCCTAAAGAGAGATCCAGAAAATAATGTTGGAAAAAACGGCCTATTACCGCGAAATAGCTCTTCCACATCTGAGGTTCCCGGCCTAGACAAAGACAAGATTTGAAAAAGACTTCGTGATTCTTGTTCTCCCTAGGTAGTAGAATAAGAAAAACATCATGGTTTCAAGATTCTCTCTTTGCCTTAAGAGAGATCCAAAGAATAATGTTGGAAAAAACGGCCTATTACCGCATATGCTCAAAAGGGCTATTGTATTGACGGTGAAACTCCACTTTTAGAAATGAAGTTCCCGGCCCCGACAAACCCCAGATTTGAAAAAGACATCATGATTCATGTTCTCCCTAGGTAGTAGAATCAGAAAAACATCGTAGTTTCAAGATTCTCTCCTGGCCTTAAGAGAGATCCAAAGAATAATGTTGGAAAAAACGGCCTATTACCGCATATGCTCAAAAGGCCTATTGTATTGACGGTGAAACTCCACTTTTAGAAATGAAGTTCCCGGCCAGGACAAACACCAGATTTGAAAAAGACATCATGATTCATGTTCTCTCTAGGTAGTAGAATCAGAAACACATCATGGTTTCAAGATTCTCTCCCTGCCTTAAAAGAGATCCAAAGAATAAAGTTGGAAAAAACGGCCTATTACCGCATATGCTCAAAAGGCTATTGTATTCACGATGAAACTCCACTTTCAGAACTGAGGTTCCCGGCCAAGACAAACACCAATTTTGAAAAAGTCATCATGATTCATGTTCTCTCTAGGGAGTAGAATCAGAAAAACATCATGGTTTCAAGATTCTCTCCCTGCCTAAAGAGAGATCCAGAAAATAATGTTGGAAAAAACGGCCTATTACCGCGAAATAGCTCTTCCACATCTGAGGTTCCCGGCCTAGACAAAGACAAGATTTGAAAAAGACTTCGTGATTCTTGTTCTCCCTAGGTAGTAGAATCAGAAAAACATCGTAGTTTCAAGATTCTCTCCTGGCCTTAAGAGAGATCCAGAGAATAATGTTGGAAAAAACGGCCTATTACCGCGAACTACCACTTCCAGATCTGAGGTTCCCAGCCCAGACAAACACCAGATTTTAAAAAGGCTTCGTGATTCATGTTCTCCCTAGGTAGTAGAATCAGAAAAAGATCATGGTTTCAAGATTCTCTCTTTGCCTTAAAAGAGATCCAGAGAATAACTTTGGAAAAAACGGCCTATTACCGCGAAACACACCTTTCAGAACTGAGGTTCCCGGCCTAGACAAACACCAAATTTGAAAAAGACGTTGTGATTCATGTTCTCCCTAGATACTAGAATCAGAAAAACATCATGGTTTCAAGCTTCTCTCCTTGCCTTAAGAGAGATCCAAAGAATAAAGTTGGAAAAAACGGCCTATTACCGCATATGCTCAAAACGCCAATTGTATTCACGGTGAAACTTCACTTTTAGAACTGAAGTTCCCGGCCCCAACAAACACCAGATTTGAAAAAGACATCATGATTCATGTTCTCCCTAGATAGTAGAATCAGAAAAACATCATGGTTTCAAGATTCTCTCCTTGCCTTAAGAGAGATCAGAAGAATAATGTTTGAAAAAACGGCCTACTACCGCGAAATACCACTTACAGAAATGAGGTTCCCGGCCCAAACACACACCAGATTTGGAAAAGACGTCGTGATTCATCTTCTCCCTAGGTAGTAGAATCATAAAAACATCACGGTTACAAGATTCTCTCCTTGCCTTAAGAGATACAGAGAATAATGTTGGAAAAAATGGGCTATTACCGCGAAATACATCTTTCAGAACTGAGGTTCCCGGCCCAGACAAACACCAGATTTTAAAAAGGCTTCGTGATTCATGTTCTCCCTAGGTAGTAGAATCAGAAAAACATCATGGTTTCAAGATTCTCTCCTTCCCTTAA
This sequence comes from Liasis olivaceus, assembly GCA_030867105.1. NCBI lineage: Eukaryota > Metazoa > Chordata > Lepidosauria > Squamata > Pythonidae > Liasis > Liasis olivaceus. Next base: position 61,652,366 of record CM061354.1, read on the forward strand.
GAGAGATCAAGAGAATAATGTTGGAAAAAACGGCCTACTATCGCGAAATACCACTTACAGAACTGAGGTTCCCGGCCCAGACACACACCAGATTTGGAAAAGACATCGTGATTCATGTTCTCTATAGGTAGTAGAATCAGAAAAACATCACGGTTTCAAGATTCTCTCCTTCCCTTAAGAGAGATCCAGAGAAAAATGTTGGAAATAAAGGCCTACTACCACGAAATACCACTTATAGAAGTGAGGTTCCCGGCCCAGACACACACCAGATTCGGAGAAGACGTCGTTATTCATGTTCTCCATAGGTAGTAGAATCAGAAAAACATCATGGTTTCAAGATTCTCTCCTTGCCTTAAGAATGATCCAGAGAAAAATGTTGGAAAAAACGGACTATTACCGCAAAATACACCTTTCTGAACAGAAGTTCCCGGCACAGACAAACACCAGATTTGAAAAAGACATCGTGATTCTTGTTCTCCGTAGGAGGTAGAATCAGAAAAACATGGTTTCAAGATTCTCTCCTTCCCTTTAGAGAGATCCAGAGAAAAATGTTGGAAATAAAGGCCTACTACCGCGAAATACCAGTTACAAAAGTGAGGTTCCAGGCCCAGACACATACCAGATTTGAAAAAGACGTCGTCGTTCATGTTCTCCCTAGGTAGTAGAATCAGAAAAACATCATGGTTTCAAGATTCTCTCCTTGCCTTAAGAGAGATCAAGAGAATAATGTTTTAAAAAACGTCCTATTACCGCAAAATACCACTTTCAGAACTGAGGTTCCCGGCTCAGACAAACACCAGATTTGAAAAAGACGTCGTGATTCATGTTCTCCCTAGATACTAGAATCAGAAAAACATCATGGTTTCAAGCTTCTCTCCTTCCCTTAAGAGAGATGCAAGGAATAATGTTGGAAAAAACGGCCTACTACCGCGAAGTACCACTTACAGAACTGAGGTTCCCGGCCCAGACACACACCAGATTTGGAAAAGACGTCGTGATTCATGTTCTCCGTAGGTAGTAGAATCAGAAAAACATCATGGTTTCAAGATTCTCTCCTTGCGTTAAGAGAGATCCAGAGAAAAATGTTGGAAATAAAGGCCTACTACCGCGAAATACCACTTACAGAAGTGAGGTTCCCGGCCCAGACACATACCAGATTTGAAAAAGACGTCGTCGTTCATGTTCTCCCTAGGTAGTAGAATGATAAAAACATCATGGTTTCAAGATTCTCTCCTTGCCTTAAGAGAGATCCAGAGAAAAATGGTGGAAAAAACGGCCTATTACCGCGAAATACCACTTTCACAACTGAGGTTCCCGGCTCAGACAAACACTACATTTGAAAAAGACGTCGTGATTCTTGTTCTCCCTAGGTGGTAGAATCAGAAAAACATCATGGTTTCAAGGTTCTCTCCTTCCCTTAAGAGAGATCCAGAGAAAAATGTTGGAAATAAAGGCCTACTACCGCGAAATACCACTTACAGAAATGAGGTTCCCGGCCCAGACACATACCAGATTTGAAAAAGACGTCGTGATTGATGTTCTCTCTTGGTAGTAGAATCAGAAAAACATCATGGTTTCAAGATTCTCCTTGCCTTAAGAAAGATGCAGAGATTAATGTTGGAAAAAACGGCCTATTACCGCGAAATACCACTTTCAGAACTGAGGTTCCCAGCTCAGACAAACACCAGATTTGAAAAAGATGCCGTAATTCTTGTTCTCCCTAGGTAGTAGAATCAGAAAAACATCATGATTTCAAGATTCTCTCCTTCCCTTAAGAGAGATCCATTGAACAATGTTGGAAAAAACGGCCTATTACCGTATATGCTCAAAAGGCCTATTATGTTGACGATGAAACTCCACTTTCAGAACTGAGGTTCCCGGCCAAGACAAACACCAGATTTGAAAAAGTCATCATGATTCATGTTCTCTCTAGGTAGTAGAATCAGAAACACATCATGGTTTCAAGATTCTCTCCCTGCCTTAAGAGAGATCCAAAGAATAAAGTTGGAAAAAACGGCCTATTACCGCATATGCTCAAAAGGCTATTGTATTGACGATGAAACTCCACTTTCAGAACTGAGGTTCCCGGCCAAGACAAACACCAGATTTGAAAAAGTCATCATGATTCATGTTCTCTCTAGGGAGTAGAATCAGAAAAACATCATGGTTTCAAGATTCTCTCCCTGCCTAAAGAGAGATCCAGAAAATAATGTTGGAAAAAACGGCCTATTACCGCGAAATAGCTCTTCCACATCTGAGGTTCCCGGCCTAGACAAAGACAAGATTTGAAAAAGACTTCGTGATTCTTGTTCTCCCTAGGTAGTAGAATAAGAAAAACATCATGGTTTCAAGATTCTCTCTTTGCCTTAAGAGAGATCCAAAGAATAATGTTGGAAAAAACGGCCTATTACCGCATATGCTCAAAAGGGCTATTGTATTGACGGTGAAACTCCACTTTTAGAAATGAAGTTCCCGGCCCCGACAAACCCCAGATTTGAAAAAGACATCATGATTCATGTTCTCCCTAGGTAGTAGAATCAGAAAAACATCGTAGTTTCAAGATTCTCTCCTGGCCTTAAGAGAGATCCAGAGAATAATGTTGGAAAAAACGGCCTATTACCGCATATTCTGAAAAGGCCTATTGTATTGATGGTGAATCTCCACTTGCGGAACTGAGGTTCCCGGGCAAGAAAAACACCAGATTTGAAAAAGTCATCATGATTAATGTTCTCCCTAGGTAGTAGAATCAGAAAAACATAATGGTTTCAAGATTCTCTCCTTGCCTTAAGAGAGATCCAGAGAATAATGTTGGAAAAAACGGCCTATTACCGCGAAATACCACTTCCAGATCTAAGGTTCCCGGCCCAGACAAACACCAGATTTGAAAAAGACTTCGTGATTCTTCTTCTCCCTAGGTAGTAGAATCAGAAAAACATCATTGTTTCATTATTCTCTCCTTCCCTTAAGAGAGATCCAGAGAATAAAGTTGGGAAAAACGGACTATTACCACATATGCTCAAAAGGCCTACTGTATTGACGGTGAAACTTCACTTTAGAACTGAAGTTCCAGCCCCCGACAAACACTAGACTTGAAAAAGACATCATGATTCATGTTCTACCTAGGTAGTAGAACCAGAAAAACATCATGGTTTCGAGATTCTCCTTGCCTTAAGAAAGATGCAGAGAATAATGTTGGAAAAAACGGCCTATTACCGCGAAATACCACTTTCAGAACTGAGGTTCCCGGCTCAAACAAACACCAGATTTGAAAAAGTCATCATGATTCATTTATTCTCTACGTAGAATTAGAAACACATCATGGTTTTAAGATTCTCTCCCTGCCTTAAGAGAGATCCAGAAAATAATGTTGGAAAAAACGGCCTATTACCGCGAAATAGCTCTTCCACATCTGAGGTTCCCGGCGCAGACAAACACAAGATTGGAAAAAGACTTCGTGATTCTTCTTCTCCCTAGGTAGTAGAATCAGAAAAACATCATGGTTTCAAGATTCTCTCTTTGCCTTAAGAGAGATCCAAAGAATAATGTTGGAAAAAACGGCCTATTACCGCATATGCTCAAAAGGCCTATTGTATTGACGGTGAAACTCCACTTTTAGAAATGAAGTTCCCGGCCAGGACAAACACCAGATTTGAAAAAGACATCATGATTCATGTTCTCCCTAGGTAGTAGAATCAGAAAAACATCGTGGTTTCAAGGTTCTCTCCTTGCCTTAAGAGAGATCCAGAGAATAACTTTGGAAAAAACGGCCTATTACCGCGAACTACCACTTCCAGATCTGAGGTTACCAGCCCAGACAAACACCAGATTTTAAAAAGGCTTCGTGATTCATGTTCTCCCTAGGTAGTAGAATCAGAAAAACATCATGGTTTCAAGATTCTCTCCTTGCCTTAAGAGAGATCCAGAGAAAAATGTTGGAAAAAACGGCCTATTACCGCGAAATACCACTTTCAGAACTGAGGTTCCCGGCTCAGACAAACACTACATTTGAAAAAGACGTCGTGATTCTTGTTCTCCCTAGGTGGTACAATCAGAAAAATATCATGGTTTCAATATTCTCTCCTTCCCTTAAGAGAGATCCAGAGAAAAATGTTGGAAATAAAGGCCTACTACCGCGAAATACCACTTACAGAAATGAGGTTCCCGGCCGAGACACATACCAGATTTGAAAAAGACGTCGTGATTCTTCTTCTCCCTAGGTAGTAGAATCAGAAAAACATCATGGTTTCAAGTTTCTCTCTTTGCCTTAAGAGAGATCCAAAGAATAAAGTTGGGAAAAACGGCCTATTACCACATATGCTCAAAAGGCCTACTGTATTGACGGTGAAATTCCACTTTAGAACTGAAGTTCCAGGCCCCGACAAACACTAGACTTGAAAAAGACATCATGATTCATGTTCTACCTAGGTAGTAGAACCAGAAAAACATCATGGTTTCGAGATTCTCCTTGCCTTAAGAAAGATGCAGAGAATAATGTTGGAAAAAACGGCCTATTACCGCGAAATACCACCTTCAGAACTGAGGTTCCCGACTCAGAGAAACACCAGATTTTAAAAAGGCTTCGTGATTCATGTTCTCCCTAGGTAGTAGAATCAAAAACACATCATGGTTTCAAGATTCTCTCTTTGCCTTAAGAGAGATCCAAAGAATAAAGTTGGAAAAAACGGCCTATTACCGCATATGCTCAAAAGGCCTATTGTATTGACGGTGAAACTCCACTTTTAGAAATGAAGTTCCCGGACCCGACAAACACCAGATTTGAAAAAGACATCATGATTCATGTTCTCCCTAGGTAGTAGAATCAGAAAAACATCGTGGTTTCAAGATTCTCTCCTTGCCTTAAGAGAGATCCAGAGAATAATGTTGGAAAAAACGGCCTATTACCGCATATCCTCAAAAGGCCTATTGTATTGACGGTGAAACTCCACTTTCAGAACTGAGGTTCCCGGCCAAGACAAACACCAGATTTGAAAAAGGCATCATGATTAATGTTCTCTCTAGGTAGTAGAATCAGAAAAACATCATGGTTTCAAGATTCTCTCCTTGCCTTAAGAGAGATCCAGAGAATAATATTGGAAAAAACGGCCTCTTACCGCGGAATACCGCTTCCAGATCTAAGGTTCCCGGCCCAGACAAACACCAGATTTGAAAAAGACTTCGTGATTCTTCTTCTCCCTAGGTAGTAGAATCAGAAAAACATCATGGTTTCAAGATTCTCTCCTTGCCTTAAGAGAGATCAAGAGAATAATGTTGGAAAAAACGGCCTACTACCGCGAAATACCACTTACAGAACTGAGGTTTCCGGCCCAGACACATAACAGATTTGGAAGAGACGTCGTGATTCATGTTCTCCATAGGTAGTAGAATCAGAAAAACATCATGGTTTCAAGATTCTCTCCTTGCCTTAACAGAAATCCAGAGAAAAATGTTGGAAAAAACGGCCTATAACCGCGAAATACCACTTTCAGAACTGAGGTTCCCGGCTCAGACAAACACCAGATTTGAAAAAGACGTCGTGATTCTTGTTCTCCCTAGGTGGTAGAATCAGAAAAACATCATGGTTTCAAGATTCTCTCCTTCCCTTAAGAGAGATCCAGAGAAAAATGTTGGAAATAAAGGCCTACTACCGCGAAATACCACTTACAGAAGTGAGGTTCGTGGGCAGACACATACAAGATTTGAAAAAGACGTCGTGATTCATGTTCTCCCTAGGTAGTAGAATCAGAAAAACATCATGGTTTCAAGATTCTCTCCTTGCCTTAAGAGAGATCAAGAGAATAATGTTGGAAAAAACGGCCTACTACCGTGAAATACCACTTACAAAACTGAGGTTCCCGGCTCAGACAAACACCAGATTTGAAAAAGACGTCGTGATTCTTGTTCTCCCTAGGTAGTAGAATCAGAAAAACATCATGGTTTCAAGATTCTCTCTTTGCTTTAAGACAGATCCAAAGAATAAAGTTGGAAAAAACGGCCTATTACCGCATATGCTCAAAAGGCCTATTGTATTGACGATGAAACTCCACTTTCAGAACTGAGGTTCCCGGCCAAGACAAACACTAGATTTGAAAAAGGCATCATGATTAATGTTCTCCCTAGGTAGTAGAATCAGAAAAACATCATGGTTTCAAGATTCTCTCCTTGCCTTAAGAGAGATCCAGAGAATAATGTTGGAAAAAACGGCCTATTACCGCGGAATACCACTTCCAGATCTAAGGTTCCCGGCCCAGAAAAACACCAGATTTGAAAAAGACTTCGTGATTCTTCTTCTCCCTAGGTAGTAGAATCAGAAAAACATCATCGTTTCAAGATTCTCTCTTTGCTTTAAGAGAGATCCAAAGAATAAAGTTGGAAAAAACGGCCTATTACCGCATATGCTCAAAAGGCCTATTGTATTGACAATGAAACTCCACTTTCAGAACTGAGGTTCCCGGCCAAGGCAAACACCAGATTTCAAAAAGTCATCATGATTCATGTTCTCTCTACGTAGTAGAATCAGAAACACATCATGGTTTCAAGATACTCTCCCTGCCTTAAGAGAGATCCAGGGAATAATGTCGGAAAAAACGGCCTATTACCGCGAAATACCTCTTCGACATCTGAGGTTCCCGGCCAAGACAAACACCAGATTTGAAAAAGTCATCATGATTCATGTTCTCTCTAGGTAGTAGAATCAGAAACACATCAGGGTTTCAAGATTCTCTCCCTGCCTTAAGAGAGATCCAGAGAATAATGTTGGAAAAAACGGCCTATTACCGCGAAATACCACTTCCAGATCTAAGGTTCCCGGCCCAGACAAACACCAGTTTTGAAAAAGACTTCGTGATTCTTCTTCCCCATAGGTAGTAGAATCAGAAAAACATCATGGTTTCAAGATTCTCTCCTTGCCTTAAGAGAGATCAAGAGAATAATGTTGGAAAAAACGGCCTATTTCCGCGAAATACACCTTTCAGGACTGAGGTTCCCGGCCCAGACAAACACCAGATTTGAAAAAGACGTAGTGATTCATGTTCTCCCTAGGTAGTAGAATCAGAAAAACATCATGGTTTCAAGATTCTCTCCCTGCCTTAAGAGAGATCTAGAGAATAATGTTGGAAAAAACGGCCTATTACCGCGAAATACCTCTTCCACATCTGAGGTTCCCGGCCAAGACAAACACCAGATTTGAAAAAGTCATCATGATTCATGTTCTCTCTAGGTAGTAGAATCAGAAACACATCGGGGTTTCAAGATTCTCTCCCTGCCTTAAGAGAGATCCAGAGAATAATGTTGGAAAAAACGGCCTATTACCGCGAAATACCTCTTTCACATCTGAGGTTCGCGGCGCAGACAAACATAAGATTTGAAAAAGACTTCGTGATTCTTGTTCTCCCTAGGTAGTGGAATCAGAAAAACATCATGGTTTCAAGATTCTCTCTTTGCCTTAAGAGAGATCCAAAGAATAAAGTTGGAAAAAACGGCCTATTACCGCATATTCTCAAAAGGCCTATTGTATTGACGCTGAAACTCCACTTTCAGAACTGAGGTTCCCGGCCAAGACAAACACCAGATTTGAAAAAGACGTCGTGACTGATGTTCTCCCTAGGTAGTAGAATCAGAAAAACATCATGGTTTCAAGATACTCTCTTTGCCTTAAGAGAGATCCAAAGAATAATGTTGGAAAAAACGGCCTATTACCGCATATGCTCAAAAGGCCTATTGTATTGACGGTGAAATTCCACTTTTAGAAATGAAGTTCCCGGACCCGACAAACACCAGATTTGAAAAAGACATCATGATTCATGTTCTCCCTAGGTAGTAGAATCAGAAAAACATCGTGGTTTCAAGATTCTCTCTTTGACTTAAGAGAGATCCAAAGAATAACGTTGGAAAAAACGGCCTATTACCGCATACGTAAAAAGGCCTATTGTATTGACGATGAAACTGCACTTTCAGAACTGAGGTTCCCGGCCAAGACAAACACCAGATTTGAAAAAGTCATCATGATTCATGTTCTCTCTAGGTAGTAGAATCAGAAAAACATCATGGTTTCAAGATTCTCTCCCTGCCTTAAGTGAGATCCAGAAAATAATGTTGGAAAAAACGGCCTACTAACGCGAAATACCACTTACCGAACTGAGGTTCCCGGACCAGACACACCCCAGATTTAGAAAAGACGTCGTGATTCATCTTCTCCCTAGATACTAGAACCAGAAAAACATCATGGTTTCAAGCTTCTCTCCTTACCTTAAGAGAGATCCAAAGAATAAAGTTGGAAAAAACGGCCAATTACCGCATATGCTCAAAAGGCCTATTGTATTCACGGCGAAACTGCATTTTTAGAACTGAAGTTCCCGGCCCCGACAATCACCAGATTTAAAGAAGACATCATGATTCATGTTCTCCCTAGGTAGTAGAATCAGAAACACATCATGGTTTCAAGATTCTCTCCTTGGCTTAAGAGAGATCAGAAGAATAATGTTTGAAAAAACGGCCTACTACCGCGAAATACCACTTACAGAACTGAGGTTCCCGGCTCAGACAAACACTAGATTTGAAAAAGACGTCGTGATTCTTGTTCTCCCTAGGTAGTAGAATCAGAAAAACATCATGGTTTCAAGATTCTCTCCTTGCCGTAAGAGAGATCCAGAGAATAATGTTGGAAAAAACGGCCTATTACCGCGGAATACCACTTCCAGATCTAAGGTTCCCGGCCCAGACAAACACCAGATTTGAAAAAAACGTCGTGATTCTTGTTCTCCCTAGGTGGTAGAATCAGAAAAACATCATGGTTTCAAGATTCTCTCCTTCCCTTAAGAGAGATCCAGAGAAAAATGTTGGAAATAAAGGCCTACTACCGCGAAATACCACTTACAGAAGTGAGGTTCCCGGGCAGACACATACCAGATTTGAAAAAGACGTCGTGATTCATCTTCTCCCTAGATACTAGAACCAGAAAAACATCATGGTTTCAAGCTTCTCTCCTTACCTTAAGAGAGATCCAAAGAATAAAGTTGGAAAAAACGGCCAATTACCGCATATGCTCAAAAGGCCTATTGTATTCACGGTGAAACTCCACTTTCAGAACTGAGGTTCCCGGCCAAGACAAACACCAGATTTAGAAAAGATGTCGTGATTCATCTTCTCCCTAGATACTAGAATCAGAAAAACATCATGGTTTCAAGCTTCTCTCCTTACCTTAAGAGAGATCCAAAGAATAAAGTTGGAAAAAACGGCCTATTACCGCATATGCTCAAAAGGCCTATTGTATTCACGGTGAAACTCCATTTTCAGAACTGAAGTTCCCAGCCCCGACAATCACCAGATTTGAAAAAGACATCATGATTCATGTTCTCCCTAGGTAGTAGAATCAGAAACACAACATGGTTTCAAGATTCTCTCCTTGGCTTAAGAGAAATCAGAAGAATAATGTTTGAAAAAACGGCCTACTACCGCGAAATACCACTTACACAACTGAGGTTCCCGGCTCAGACAAACACCAGATTTGAAAAAGACGTCGTGATTCTTGTTCTCCCTAGGTAGTAGAATCAGAAAAACATCATGGTTTCAAGATTCTCTCCTTGCCTTAAGAGAGATACAGAGAATAATGTTGGAAAAAATGGCCTATTACCGCGAAATACACCTTTCAGAACTGAGGTTCCCGGCCCAGACAAACCCCAGATTTTAAAAAGGCTTCGTGATTCATGTTCTCCCTAGGTAGTAGAATCAGAAAAACATCATGGTTTCAAGAATCTCTCTTTGCTTTAAGACAGATCCAAAGAATAAAGTTGGAAAAAACGGCCTATTACCGCATATGCTCAAAAGGCCTATTGTATTGACGAAGAAACTCCACTTTCAGAACTGAGGTTCCCGGCCAAGACAAACACCAGATTTCAAAAAGTCATCATGATTCATCTTCTCTCTAGGTAGTAGAATCAGAAACACATCATGGTTTCAAGATACTCTCCCTGCCTTAAGAGAGATCCAGAGAATAATGTTGGAAAAAACGGCCTATTACCGCGAAATACCTCTTCCACATCTGAGGTTCCCGGCCAAGACAAACACCAGATTTGAAAAAGTCATCATGATTCATGTTCTCTCTAGGTAGTAGAATCAGAAACACATCAGGGTTTCAAGATTCTCTCCCTGCCTTAAGAGAGATCCAGAGAATAATGTTGGAAAAAACGGCCTATTACCGCGAAATACCTCTTCCACATCTGAGGTTCCCGGCGCAGACAAACACAAGATTTGAAAAAGACTTCGTGATTCTTGTTCTCCCTAGGTAGTGGAATCAGAAAAACATCATGGTTTCAAGATTCTCTCTTTGCCTTAAGAGAGATCCAAAGAATAAAGTTGGAAAAAACGGCCTATTACCGCATATTCTCAAAAGGCCTATTGTATTGACGGTGAAACTCCACTTTCAGAACTGAGGTTCCCGGCCAAGACAAACACCAGATTTGAAAAAGACGTCGTGACTGATGTTCTCCCTAGGTAGTAGAATCAGAAAAACATCATGGTTTCAAGATACTCTCTTTGCCTTAAGAGAGATCCAAAGAATAATGTTGGAAAAAACGGCCTATTACCGCATATGCTCAAAAGGCCTATTGTATTGACGGTGAAATTCCACTTTTAGAAATGAAGTTCCCGGACCCGACAAACACCAGATTTGAAAAAGACATCATGATTCATGTTCTCCCTAGGTAGTAGAATCAGAAAAACATCGTGGTTTCAAGATTCTCTCTTTGACTTAAGAGAGATCCAAAGAATAACGTTGGAAAAAACGGCCTATTACCGCATACGTAAAAAGGCCTATTGTATTGACGATGAAACTGCACTTTCAGAACTGAGGTTCCCGGCCAAGACAAACACCAGATTTGAAAAAGTCATCATGATTCATGTTCTCTCTAGGTAGTAGAATCAGAAAAACATCATGGTTTCAAGATTCTCTCCCTGCCTTAAGTGAGATCCAGAAAATAATGTTGGAAAAAACGGCCTACTAACGCGAAATACCACTTACCGAACTGAGGTTCCCGGACCAGACACACCCCAGATTTAGAAAAGACGTCGTGATTCATCTTCTCCCTAGATACTAGAACCAGAAAAACATCATGGTTTCAAGCTTCTCTCCTTACCTTAAGAGAGATCCAAAGAATAAAGTTGGAAAAAACGGCCAATTACCGCATATGCTCAAAAGGCCTATTGTATTCACGGCGAAACTGCATTTTTAGAACTGAAGTTCCCGGCCCCGACAATCACCAGATTTAAAGAAGACATCATGATTCATGTTCTCCCTAGGTAGTAGAATCAGAAACACATCATGGTTTCAAGATTCTCTCCTTGGCTTAAGAGAGATCAGAAGAATAATGTTTGAAAAAACGGCCTACTACCGCGAAATACCACTTACAGAACTGAGGTTCCCGGCTCAGACAAACACTAGATTTGAAAAAGACGTCGTGATTCTTGTTCTCCCTAGGTAGTAGAATCAGAAAAACATCATGGTTTCAAGATTCTCTCCTTGCCGTAAGAGAGATCCAGAGAATAATGTTGGAAAAAACGGCCTATTACCGCGGAATACCACTTCCAGATCTAAGGTTCCCGGCCCAGACAAACACCAGATTTGAAAAAAACGTCGTGATTCTTGTTCTCCCTAGGTGGTAGAATCAGAAAAACATCATGGTTTCAAGATTCTCTCCTTCCCTTAAGAGAGATCCAGAGAAAAATGTTGGAAATAAAGGCCTACTACCGCGAAATACCACTTACAGAAGTGAGGTTCCCGGGCAGACACATACCAGATTTGAAAAAGACGTCGTGATTCATCTTCTCCCTAGATACTAGAACCAGAAAAACATCATGGTTTCAAGCTTCTCTCCTTACCTTAAGAGAGATCCAAAGAATAAAGTTGGAAAAAACGGCCAATTACCGCATATGCTCAAAAGGCCTATTGTATTCACGGTGAAACTCCACTTTCAGAACTGAGGTTCCCGGCCAAGACAAACACCAGATTTAGAAAAGATGTCGTGATTCATCTTCTCCCTAGATACTAGAATCAGAAAAACATCATGGTTTCAAGCTTCTCTCCTTACCTTAAGAGAGATCCAAAGAATAAAGTTGGAAAAAACGGCCTATTACCGCATATGCTCAAAAGGCCTATTGTATTCACGGTGAAACTCCATTTTCAGAACTGAAGTTCCCAGCCCCGACAATCACCAGATTTGAAAAAGACATCATGATTCATGTTCTCCCTAGGTAGTAGAATCAGAAACACAACATGGTTTCAAGATTCTCTCCTTGGCTTAAGAGAAATCAGAAGAATAATGTTTGAAAAAACGGCCTACTACCGCGAAATACCACTTACACAACTGAGGTTCCCGGCTCAGACAAACACCAGATTTGAAAAAGACGTCGTGATTCTTGTTCTCCCTAGGTAGTAGAATCAGAAAAACATCATGGTTTCAAGATTCTCTCCTTGCCTTAAGAGAGATACAGAGAATAATGTTGGAAAAAATGGCCTATTACCGCGAAATACACCTTTCAGAACTGAGGTTCCCGGCCCAGACAAACCCCAGATTTTAAAAAGGCTTCGTGATTCATGTTCTCCCTAGGTAGTAGAATCAGAAAAACATCATGGTTTCAAGAATCTCTCTTTGCTTTAAGACAGATCCAAAGAATAAAGTTGGAAAAAACGGCCTATTACCGCATATGCTCAAAAGGCCTATTGTATTGACGAAGAAACTCCACTTTCAGAACTGAGGTTCCCGGCCAAGACAAACACCAGATTTCAAAAAGTCATCATGATTCATCTTCTCTCTAGGTAGTAGAATCAGAAACACATCATGGTTTCAAGATACTCTCCCTGCCTTAAGAGAGATCCAGAGAATAATGTTGGAAAAAACGGCCTATTACCGCGAAATACCTCTTCCACATCTGAGGTTCCCGGCCAAGACAAACACCAGATTTGAAAAAGTCATCATGATTCATGTTCTCTCTAGGTAGTAGAATCAGAAACACATCAGGGTTTCAAGATTCTCTCCCTGCCTTAAGAGAGATCCAGAGAATAATGTTGGAAAAAACGGCCTATTACCGCGAAATACCTCTTCCACATCTGAGGTTCCCGGCGCAGACAAACACAAGATTTGAAAAAGACTTCGTGATTCTTGTTCTCCCTAGGTAGTGGAATCAGAAAAACATCATGGTTTCAAGATTCTCTCTTTGCCTTAAGAGAGATCCAAAGAATAAAGTTGGAAAAAACGGCCTATTACCGCATATTCTCAAAAGGCCTATTGTATTGACGGTGAAACTCCACTTTCAGAACTGAGGTTCCCGGCCAAGACAAACACCAGATTTGAAAAAGACGTCGTGACTGATGTTCTCCCTAGGTAGTAGAATCAGAAAAACATCATGGTTTCAAGATACTCTCTTTGCCTTAAGAGAGATCCAAAGAGTAATGTTGGAAAAAACGGCCTATTACCGCATATGCTCAAAAGGCCTATTGTATTGACGGTGAAACTCCACTTTTAGAAATGAAGTTCCCGGACCCGACAAACACCAGATTTGAAAAAGACATCATGATTCATGTTCTCCCTAGGTAGTAGAATCAGAAAAACATCGTGGTTTCAAGATTCTCTCCTTGCCTTAAGAGAGATCCAGAGAATAATGTTGGAAAAAACGGCCTATTACCGCATAGTCTCAAAAGGCCTATTGTATTGATGGTGAAACTCCACTTTCAGAACTGAGGTTCCCGGCCAAGACAAACACCAGATTTGAAAAAGGCATCATGATTAATGTTCTCCCTAGGTAGTAGAATCAGAAAAACATCATGGTTTCAAGATTCTCTCCTGGCCTTAAGAGAGATCCAGAGAATAATGTTGGAAAAAACGGCCTATTACCGCGAAATACCACTTCCAGATCTAAGGTTCCCGGCCCAGACAAACACCAGATTTGAAAAAGACTTCGTGATTCTTCTTCTCCATAGGTAGTAGAATCAGAAAAACATCATGGTTTCAAGATTCTCTCCTTGCCTTAAGAGAGATCAAGAGAATAATGTTGGAAAAAACGGCCTATTACCGCGAAATACCACTTCCAGATCTAAGGTTCCCGGCCCAGACAAACACCAGATTTGAAAAAGACTTCGTGATTCTTGTTCTCCCTAGGTAGTAGAATCAAAAAAACATCATGGCTTCAAGATTCTCTCTTTGACTTAAGAGAGATCCAAAGAATAAAGTTGGAAAAAACGGCCTATTACCGCATATGTCAAAAGGCCTATTGTATTGACGATGAAATTCCACTTTCAGAACTGAGGTTCCCGGCCAAGACAAACACCAGATTTGAAAAAGTCATCATGATTCATGTTCTCTCTAGGTAGTAGAATCAGAAAAACATCATGGTTTCAAGATTCTCTCCCTGCCTTAAGTGAGATCCAGAAAATAATGTTGGAAAAAACGGCCTACTAACGCGAAATACCACTTACAGAACTGAGGTTCCCGGACCAGACACACACCAGATTTAGAAAAGACGTCGTGATTCATCTTCTCCCTAGATACTAGAATCAGAAAAACATCATGGTTTCAAGCTTCTCTCCTTACCTTAAGAGAGATCGAAAGAATAAAGTTGGAAAAAACGGCCTATTACCGCATATGCTCAAAAGGCCTATTGTATTCACGGTGAAACTCCATTTTTGGAACTGAAGTTCCCGGCACCGACAATCACCAGATTTGAAAAAGACATCATGATTCATGTTCTCCCTAGGTAGTAGAATCAGAAACACATCATGGTTTCAAGATTCTCTCCTTGGCTAAAGAGAGATAAGACGAATAATGTTTGAAAAAACGGCCTACTACCGTGAAATACCACTTACAGAACTGAGGTTCCCGGCTCAGACAAACACCAGATTTTAAAAAGACGTCGTCATTCTTGTTCTCCCTAGGTGGTAGAATCAGAAAAACATCATGGTTTCAAGATTCTCTCCTTCCCTTAAGAGAGATCCAGAGAAAAATGTTGGAAATAAAGGCCTACTACCGCGAAATACCACTTACAGAAGTGAGGTTCCCGGCCAGACACATACCAGATTTGAAAAAGACGTCGTGATTCATGTTCTCCCTAGGTAGTAGAATCAGAAAAACATCATGGTTTCAAGATTCTCTCTTTGCTTTAAGAGAGATCCAAAGAATAAAGTTGGAAAAAACGGCCTATTACCGCATATGCTCAAAAGGCCTATTGTATTGACGCTGAAACTCCACTTTCAGAACTGAGGTTCCCAGCCAAGACAAACACCAGATTTCAAAAAGTCATCATCATTCATGTTCTCTCTAGGTAGTAGAATCAGAAACACATCATGGTTTCAAGATACTCTCCCTGCCTTAAGAGAGATCCAGAGAATAATGTCGGAAAAAACGGCCTATTACCGCGAAATACCTCTTCCACATCTGAGGTTCCCGGCCAAGACAAACACCAGATTTGAAAAAGTCAACATGATTCATGTTTTCTCTAGGTAGTAGAATCAGAAACACATCATGGTTTCAAGATTCTCTCCCTGCCTTAAGTGAGAAACAGAAAATAATGTTGGAAAAAACGGCCTACTAACGCGAAATACCACTTACAGAACTGAGGTTCCTGGACCAGACACACACCAGATTTAGAAAAGACGTCGTGATTCATCTTCTCCCTAGATACTAGAATCAGAAAAACATCATGGTTTCAAGCTTCTCTCCTTACATTAAGAGAGATCCAAAGAATAAAGTTGGAAAAAACGGCCTATTACCGCATATGCTCAAAAGGCCTATTGTATTGACGATGAAACTCCACTTTCAGAACTGAGGTTCCCGGCCAAGACAAACACCAGATTTCAAAAAGTCATCATGATTCATGTTCTCCTTAGGTAGTAGAATCAGAAACACATCATGGTTTCAAGATTCTCTCCTTGCCTTAAGAGAGATCAGAAGAATAATGTTTGAAAAAATGGCCTACTACTGCGAAATACCACTTACAGAAGTGAGGTTCCCGGCCCAGACACACACCAGATTTGGAAAAGACGTCGTGATTCATGTTCTCCCTAGGTACTAGAATCATAAAAACATCATGGTTTCAAGACTCTCTCCTTGCCTTAAGAGAGATCCAGAGAATAATGTTGGAAAAAACGGCCTATTATCACATATTCCCACAAGGCCTATTGTATTGAGGGTGAAACTCCACTTTCAGACTTGAAGTTCCCGGCCCCGACAAACACCAGATTTGGAAAAGAAATCATGATTCATGTTCTCCATAGATAGTAGAATCAGAAACACATCATGGTTTCATGATTCTCTCCTTGCCTTAAGAGAGATCCAGAGAATAATGTTGGAAAAAACGGCCTATTACCGCGGAATACCACTTTCAGAACTGAGGTTCCCGGCTGAGACAAACACCAGATTTGAAAAAGTCATCATGATTCATGTTCTCTCTAGGTAGTAGAATCAGAAACACATCATGGTTTCAAGATTCTCTCTCTGCCTTAACAGAGATCTAGAGAATAATGTTGGAAAAAACGGCCTATTACCGCGGAATACCACTTCCAGATCTAAGGTTCCCGGCCCAGACAAACACGAGAGTTGAAAAAGACTTCGTGATTCTTCTTCTCCCTAGGTAGTAGAATCAGAAAAACATCATGGTTTCAAGATTCTCTCCTTGCCTTAAGAGAGATGAAGAGAATAATGTTGGAAAAAATGGCCTACTACCGCGAAATACCACTTACAGAACTGAGGTTTCTGGCCCAGAGACACACCAGATTTGGAAAAGACGTCGTGATTCATGTTCTCCCTAGGTAGTAGAATCAGAAAAACATCATGGTTTCAAGATTCTCTCCTTGCCTTAAGAGAGATCCAAAGAATAAAGTTGGAAAAAACGGCCAATTACGACATAGGCTCAAAGGCCTATTGTATTGACGGTGAAACTCCAGTTTCAGAACTGAGGTTCCCGGCCGAGACAAACACCAGATTTGAAAAAGACGTCGTGATTCATGTTTTCCCTAGGTAGTAGAATCAGAAAAACATCATAGTTTCAAGATTCTCTCCTTGCCTTAAGAGAGATCCAGAGAATAATGTTGCAAAAAACGGCCTATTACCGCGAAATACCACTTTCAGAACTGAGTTTCCCGGCCCAGACAAACGCCAGATTTGAAAATGACGTCGTGATTCATGATCTCCCTAGGAAGTAGAATCAGAAAAACATCATAGTTTCAAGATTGTCTCCTTGCCTTAAGAGAGATACAGAGAATAATGTTGGAAAAAACGACCTATTACCGCGAAATTCCACTTTCAGAACTGAGGTTCCCGGCCCAAACAAACACCAGATTAGAAAAAGACGTCGTTATTCATGTTATCCCTAGGTAGTAGAATCAGAAAAACATCATGGTTTCAAGATTCTCTCCTTCCCTTAAGAGAGATCCAGAGAAAAATGTTGGAAATAAAGGCCTACTACCGCGAAATACCACTTACAGAAGTGAGGTTCCCGGGCAGACACATACCAGATTTGAAAAAGACGTCGTGATTCAAGTTCTCCCTAGGTAGTAGAATCAGAAAAACATCATGGTTTCAAGATTCTCTCTTTGCTTTAAGAGAGATCCAAAGAATAAAGTTGGAAAAAACGGCCTATTACCGCATATGCTCAAAAGGCCTATTGTATTGACGATGAAACTCCACTTTCAGAACTGAGGTTCCCTTGCCAAGACAAACACCAGATTTCAAAAAGTCATCATGATTCATGTTCTCTCTAGGTAGTAGAATCAGAAACACATGATGGTTTCAAGATACTCTCCCTGCCTTAAGAGAGATCCAGAGAATAATGTTGGAAAAAACGGCCTATTACCGCGAAATACCTCTTCCACATCTGAGGTTCCCGGCCAAGACAAACACCAGATTTGAAAAAGTCATCATGATTCATGTTCTCTCTAGGTAGTAGAATCAGAAAAACATCATGGTTTCAAGATTCTCTCCCTGCCTTAAGAGAGATCCAGAGAATAATGTTGGAAAAAACGGCCTATTACCGCGAAATACCTCTTCCACATCTGAGGTTCCCGGCGCAGACAAACACAAGATTTGAAAAAGACTTCGTGATTCTTGTTCTCCCTAGGTAGTGGAATCAGAAAAACATCATGGTTTCAAGATTCTCTCTTTGCCTTAAGAGAGATCCAAAGAATAAAGTTGGAAAAAACGGCCTATTACCGCATATTCTCAAAAGGCCTATTGTATTGACGGTGAAACTCCACTTTCAGAACTGAGGTTCCCGGCCAAGACAAACACCAGATTTGAAAAAGACGTCGTGACTGATGTTCTCCCTAGGTAGTAGAATCAGAAAAACATCATGGTTTCAAGATACTCTCTTTGCCTTAAGAGAGATCCAAAGAGTAATGTTGGAAAAAACGGCCTATTACCGCATATGCTCAAAAGGCCTATTGTATTGACGGTGAAACTCCACTTTTAGAAATGAAGTTCCCGGACCCGACAAACACCAGATTTGAAAAAGACATCATGATTCATGTTCTCCCTAGGTAGTAGAATCAGAAAAACATCGTGGTTTCAAGATTCTCTCCTTGCCTTAAGAGAGATCCAGAGAATAATGTTGGAAAAAACGGCCTATTACCGCATAGTCTCAAAAGGCCTATTGTATTGATGGTGAAACTCCACTTTCAGAACTGAGGTTCCCGGCCAAGACAAACACCAGATTTGAAAAAGGCATCATGATTAATGTTCTCCCTAGGTAGTAGAATCAGAAAAACATCATGGTTTCAAGATTCTCTCCTGGCCTTAAGAGAGATCCAGAGAATAATGTTGGAAAAAACGGCCTATTACCGCGAAATACCACTTCCAGATCTAAGGTTCCCGGCCCAGACAAACACCAGATTTGAAAAAGACTTCGTGATTCTTCTTCTCCATAGGTAGTAGAATCAGAAAAACATCATGGTTTCAAGATTCTCTCCTTGCCTTAAGAGAGATCAAGAGAATAATGTTGGAAAAAACGGCCTATTACCGCGAAATACCACTTCCAGATCTAAGGTTCCCGGCCCAGACAAACACCAGATTTGAAAAAGACTTCGTGATTCTTGTTCTCCCTAGGTAGTAGAATCAAAAAAACATCATGGCTTCAAGATTCTCTCTTTGACTTAAGAGAGATCCAAAGAATAAAGTTGGAAAAAACGGCCTATTACCGCATATGTCAAAAGGCCTATTGTATTGACGATGAAATTCCACTTTCAGAACTGAGGTTCCCGGCCAAGACAAACACCAGATTTGAAAAAGTCATCATGATTCATGTTCTCTCTAGGTAGTAGAATCAGAAAAACATCATGGTTTCAAGATTCTCTCCCTGCCTTAAGTGAGATCCAGAAAATAATGTTGGAAAAAACGGCCTACTAACGCGAAATACCACTTACAGAACTGAGGTTCCCGGACCAGACACACACCAGATTTAGAAAAGACGTCGTGATTCATCTTCTCCCTAGATACTAGAATCAGAAAAACGTCATGGTTTCAAGCTTCTCTCCTTACCTTAAGAGAGATCCAAAGAATAAAGTTGGAAAAAACGGCCTATTACCGCATATGCTCAAAAGGCCTATTGTATTCACGGTGAAACTCCATTTTTGGAACTGAAGTTCCCGGCACCGACAATCACCAGATTTGAAAAAGACATCATGATTCATGTTCTCCCTAGGTAGTAGAATCAGAAACACATCATGGTTTCAAGATTCTCTCCTTGGCTAAAGAGAGATAAGACGAATAATGTTTGAAAAAACGGCCTACTACCGTGAAATACCACTTACAGAACTGAGGTTCCCGGCTCAGACAAACACTAGATTTGAAAAAGACTTCGTGATTCTCGTTCTCCCTAGGTAGTAGAATCAGAAAAACATCATGGTTTCAAGATTCTCTCCTTGCCGTAAGAGAGATCCAGAGAATAATGTTGGAAAAAACGGCCTATTACCGCGGAATACCACTTCCAGATCTAAGGTTCCCGGCCCAGACAAACACCAGATTTGAAAAAGACATCGTGATTCTTGTTCTCCCTAGGTGGTAGAATCAGAAAAACATCATGGTTTCAAGATTCTCTCCTTCCCTTAAGAGAGATCCAGAGAAAAATGTTGGAAATAAAGGCCTACTACCGCGAAATACCACTTACAGAAGTGAGGTTCCCGGGCAGAAACATACCAGATTTGAAAAAGACGTCGTGATTCATGTTCTCCCTAGGTAGTAGAATTAGAAAAACAACATGGTTTCAAGATTCTCTCTTTGCTTTAAGAGAGATCCAAAGAATAATGTTGGAAAAAACGGCCTATTACCGCATATGCTAAAAAGGCCTATTGTATTGACGATGAAAATCCACTTTCAGAACTGAGGTTCCCGGCCAAGACAAACACCAGATTTCAAAAAGTCATCATGATTCATGTTCTCTCTAGGTAGTAGAATCAGAAACACATCATGGTTTCAAGATACTCTCCCTGCCTTAAGAGAGATCCAGAGAATAATGTCGGAAAAAGCGGCCTATTACCGCGAAATACCTCTTCCACATCTGAGGTTCCCGGCCAAGACAAATACCAGATTTGAAAAAGTCATCATGATTCATGTTCTCTCTAGGTAGTAGAATCAGAAACACATCATGGTTTCAAGATTCTCTCCCTGCCTTAAGAGAGATCCAGAGAATAATGTTGGAAAAAACGCCCTATTACCGCGAAATACCTCTTCCACATCTGAGGTTCCCGGCGCAGACAAACACAAGATTTGAAAAAGACTTCGTGATTCTTGTTCTCCCTAGGTAGTACAATCAGAAAAACATCATGGTTTCAAGATACTCTCTTTGCCTTAAGAGAGATCCAAAGAATAAAGTTGGAAAAAACGGCCTATTACCGCATATGCTCAAAAGGCCTATTGTATTGACGGTGAAACTCCACTTTTATAAATGAAGTTCCCGGACCCGACAAACACCAGATTTGAAAAAGACATCATGATTCATGTTCTCCCTAGGTAGTAGAATCAGAAAAACATCGTGGTTTCAAGATTCTCTCTTTGACTTAAGAGAGATCCAAAGAATAAAGTTGGAAAAAACGGCCTATTACCGCTTATGTCAAAAGGCCTATTGTATTAACGATGAAACTCCACTTTCAGAACTGAGGTTCCCGGCCAAGACAAACACCAGATTTGAAAAAGGCATCATGATTAATGTTCTCCCTAGGTAGTAGAATCAGAAAAACATCATGGTTTCAAGATTCTCTCCTTGCCTTAAGAGAGATCCAGAGAATAATGTTGGAAAAAACGGCCTATTACCTCGGAATACCACTTCCAGATCTCAGTTTCCCGGCCCAGACAAACACCAGATTTGAAAAAGACTTCGTGATTCTTCTTCTCCCTAGGTAGTAGAATCAGAAAAACATCATGGTTTCAAGATTCTCTCCTTGCCTTAAGAGAGATCAAGAGAATAATGTTGGAAAAAACGGCCTATTACCGCATATTCTCAAAAGGCCTATTGTATTGACGATGAAACTCCACTTTCAGAACTGAGGTTCCCGGCCAAGACAAATACCAGATTTGAAAAAGACGTCGTGACTGATGTTCTCCCTAGGTAGTAGAATCAGAAAAACATCATGGTCTCAAGATTCTCTCCTGGCCTTAAGAGAGATCCAGAGAATAATGTTGGAAAAAACGGCCTATTACCGCGAAATACCACTTCCATATCTAAGGTTCCCGGCCCAGAAAACACCAGATTTGAAAAAGGCTTCGTGATTCTTCTTCTCCATAGGTAGTAGAATCAGAAAAACATCATGGTTTCAAGATTCTCTCCTTGCCTTAAGAGAGATCAAGAGAATAATGTTGGAAAAAACGGCCTACTACCGCGAAATACCACTTTCAGAACTGAGGTTCCCGGCTCAGACAAACACCAGATTTGAAAAAGACGTCGTGATTGTTGTTCTCCCTAGGTAGTAGAATCAAAAAAACATAATTGTTTCAAGATTCTCTCTTTTACTTAAGAGAGATCCAAAGAATAAAGTTGGAAAAAACGGCCTATTACCGCATATGTCAAAAGGCCTATTGTATTGACGATGAAACTCCACTTTCAGAACTGAGGTTCCCGGCCAAGACAAACACCAGATTTGAAAAAGTCATCATGATTCATGTTCTCCCTAGGTAGTAGAATCAGAAAAACATCATGGTTTCAAGATTCTCTCCCAGCCTTAAGTGAGATCCAGAAAATAATGTTGGAAAAAACGGCCTACTAACGCGAAATACCACTTACAGAACTGAGGTTCCCGGCTCAGACAAAAACCAGATTTAAAAAAGACATCATGATTCATGTTCTCCCTAGGTAGTAGAATCAGAAAAACATCGTGGTTTCAAGATTCTCTCCTTGTCTTAAGAGAGATCCAGAGAATAATGTTGGAAAAAACGGCCTATTACCGCATATTCTCAAAAGGCCTATTGTATTGACGGTGAAACTCCAGTTTCAGAACTGAGGTTCCCGGCCAAGACAAACACCAGATTTGAAAAAGAGATCATGATTCATGTTCTCCCAAGGTAGTAGAATCAGAAAAACATCGTGGTTTCAAGATTCTCTCCTTGCCTTAAGAGAGATCCAGAGAAAAATGTTGGAAATAAAGGCCTACTACCGCGAAATACCACTTTCAGAAGTGAGGTTCCCGGGCAGACACATACCAGATTTGAAAAAGACGTCGTGATTCATGTTCTCCCTAGGTAGTAGAATCAGAAAAACATCATGGTTTCAAGATTCTCTCTTTGCTTTAAGAGAGATCCAAAGAATAAAGTTGGAAAAAACGGCCTGTTACCGCATATGCTCAAAAGGCCTATTGTATTGACTATGAAACTCCACTTTCAGAACTGAGGTTCCCGGCCAAGACAAACACCAGATTTCAAAAAGTCATCATGATTCATGTTCTCTCTAGGTAGTAGAATCAGAAACACATCATGGTTTCAAGATACTCTCCCTGCCTTAAGAGAGATCCAGAGAATAATATCGGAAAAAACGGCCTATTACCGCGAAATACCTCTTCCACATCTGAGGTTCCCGGCCAAGACAAACACCAGATTTGAAAAAGTCATCATGATTCATGTTCTCTCTAGGTAGTAGAATCAGAAACACATCAGGGTTTCAAGATTCTCTCCCTGCCTTAAGAGAGATCCAGAGAATAATGTTGGAAAAAACGGCCTATTACCGCGAAATACCTCTTCCACATCTGAGGTTCCCGGCGCAGACAAACACAAGATTTGAAAAAGACTTCGTGATTCTTGTTCTCCCTAGGTAGTATAATCAGAAAAACATCATGGTTTCAAGATTCTGTCTTTGCCTTAAGAGAGATCCAAAGAATAAAGTTGGAAAAAACGGCCTATTACCGCATATGCTCAAAAGGCCTATTGTATTGACGGTGAAACTCCACTTTTAGAAATGAAGTTCCCGGACCCGACAAACACCAGATTTGAAAAAGACATCATGATTCATGTTCTCCCTAGGTAGTAGAATCAGAAAAACATCGTGGTTTCAAGATTCTCTCCTTGCCTTAAGAGAGATCCAGAGAATAATGTTGGAAAAAACGGCCTATTACCGCATATTCTCAACAGGCCTATTGTATTGACGGTGAAACTCCACTTTCAGAACTGAGGTTCCCGGCCAAGACAAACACCAGATTTGAAAAAGGCATCATGATTAATGTTCTCCCTAGGTAGTAGAATCAGAAAAACATCATGGTTTCAAGATTCCCTCCTTGCCTTAAGAGAGATCCAGAGAATAATGTTGGAAAAAACGGCCTATTACCGCGAAATACAGCTTTCAGAACAGAGGTTCCCCGCCCAGACAAACACTACATTTAAAAAAGACTTCGTGATTCATGTTCCCCCTAGGTAGTAGAAACAGAAAAACATCATGGTTTCAAGATTCTCTCTTTGCCTTAAGAGAGATCCAAAGAATAAAGTTGGAAAAAACGGCCTATTACCGCATATGTCAAAAGGCCTATTGTATTGACGATGAAACTGCACTTTCAGAACTGAGGTTCCCGGCCAAGACAAACACCAGATTTGAAAAAGTCATCATGATTCATGTTCTCCCTAGGTAGTAGAAGAAGAAAAAAATCATGGTTTCAAGATTCTCTCCTTGCCTTAAGAGAGATACAGAGAATAATGTTGGAAAAAATGGCCTATTACCGCGAAATATACCTTTCAGAACTGAGGTTCCCGGCCTAGACAAACACCAGATTTTAAAAAGGCTTCGTGATTCATGTTCTCCCTATGTAGTAGAATCAAAAAAACATCATGGTTTCAAGATTCTCTCTTTGACTTAAGAGAGATCCAAAGAATAAAGTTGGAAAAAACGGCCTATTACCGCATATCTCAAAAGGCCTATTGTACTGACGATGAAACTCCACTTTCAGAACTGAGGTTCCCGGCCAAGACAAACACCAGATTTGAAAAAGATGTCGTGACTGATGTTCTCCCTAGGTAGTAGAATCAGAAAAACATCACGGTTTCAAGATACTCTCTTTGCCTTAAGAGAGATCCAAAGAATAATGTTGGAAAAAACGGCCTATTACCGCATATGCTCAAAAGGCCTATTGTATTGACGGTGAAACTCCACTTTTAGAAATGAAGTTCCTGGACCCGACAAACACCAGATTTGAAAAAGACATCATGATTCATGTTCTCCCTAGGTAGTAGAATCAGAAAAACATCGTGGTTTCAAGATTCTCTCCTTGCCTTAAGAGAGATCCAGAGAATAATGTTGGAAAAAACGGCCTATTACCGCGAAATACCTCTTCCACATCTGAGGTTCCCGGCGCAGACAAACATAAGATTTGAAAAAGACTTCGTGATTCTTGTTCTCCCTAGGTAGTGGAATCAGAAAAACATCATGGTTTCAAGATTCTCTCCCTGCCTTAAGAGAGATCCAGAGAATAATGTTGGAAAAAACGGCCTATTACCGCGGAATACCACTTCCAAATCTAAGTTTCCCGGCCCAGACAAACACCAGATTTGAAAAAGACTTCGTGATTCTTCTTCTCCCTAGGTAGTAGAATCAGAAAAACATCATGGTTTCAAGATTCTCTCCTTGCCTTAAGAGAGATCAAGAGAATAATGTTGGAAAAAACGGCCTATTACCGCATATTCTCAGAGGCCTATTGTATTGACGATGAAACTCCACTTTCAGAACTGAGGTTCCCGGCCAAGACAAATACCAGATTTGAAAAAGACGTCGTGACTGATGTTCTCCCTAGGTAGTAGAATCAGAAAAACATCATGGTTTCAAGATTCTCTCCTGGCCTTAAGAGAGATCCAGAGAATAATGTTGGAAAAAACGGCCTACTACCGCGAAATATCACTTTCAGAACTGAGGTTCCCGGCTCAGACAAACACCAGATTTGAAAAAGACGTCGTGATTCTTGTTCTCCCTAGGTAGTAGAATCAAAAAAACATCATGGTTTCAAGATTCTCTCTTTGACTTAAGAGAGATCCAAAGTATAAAGTTGGAAAAAACGGCCTATTACCGCATATGTCAAAAGGCCTATTGTATTGACGATGAAACTCCACTTTCAGAACTGAGGTTCCCGGCCAAGACAAACACCAGATTTGAAAAAGTCATCATGATTCATGTTCTCTCTAGGTAGTAGAATCAGAAAAACATCATGGTTTCAAGATTCTCTCCCAGCCTTAAGTGAGATCCAGAAAATAATGTTGGAAAAAACGGCCTACTAACGCGAAATACCACTTACAGAACTGAGGTTCCCGGCTCAGACAAACACCAGATTTGAAAAAGACGTCGTGATTCTTGTTCTCCCTAGGTAGTAGAATCAAAAAAACATCATGGTTTCAAGATTCTCTCCTTGCCTTAAGCGAGATCAAGAGAATAATGTTGGAAAAAACGGCCTACTACCGCATATTCTCAAAAGGCCTATTGTATTGACGATGAAACTCCACTTTCAGAACTGAGGTTCCCGGCCAAGACAAACACCAGATTTGAAAAAGTCATCATGATTCATGTTCTCTCTAGGTAGTAGAATCAGAAACACATCAGGGTTTCAAGATTCTCTCCCTGCCTTAAGAGAGATCCAGAGAATAATGTTGGAAAAAACGGCCTATTACCGTGAAATACCTCTTCCACATCTGAGGTTCCCGGCGCAGACAAACACAAGATTTGAAAATGACTTCATGATTCTTGTTCTCCCTAGGTAGTATAATCAGAAAAACATCATGGTTTCAAGATTCTGTCTTTGCCTTAAGAGAGATCCAAAGAATAAAGTTGGAAAAAACGGCCTATTACCGCATATGCTCAAAAGGCCTATTGTATTGACGGTGAAACTCCACTTTTAGAAATGAAGTTCCCGGACCCGACAAACACCAGATTTGAAAAAGACATCATGATTCATGTTCTCCCTAGGTAGTAGAATCAGAAAAACATCATGGTTTCAAGATTCCCTCCTTGCCTTAAGAGAGATCCAGAGAATAATGTTGGAAAAAACGGCCTATTACCGCGAAATACAGCTTTCAGAACAGAGGTTCCCCGCCCAGACAAACACTAGATTTAAAAAAGACTTCGTGATTCATGTTCTCCCTAGGTAGTAGAAACAGAAAAACATCATGGTTTCAAGATTCTCTCTTTGCCTTAAGAGAGATCCAAAGAATAAAGTTGGAAAAAACGGCCTATTACCGCATATGTCAAAAGGCCTATTGTATTGACGGTGAAACTCCACTTTCAGAACTGAGGTTCCCGGCCAAGACAAACACCAGATTTGAAAAAGTCATCATGATTCATGTTCTCCCTAGGTAGTAGAAGAAGAAAAAAATCATGGTTTCAAGATTCTCTCCTTGCCTTTAGAGAGATACAGAGAATAATGTTGGAAAAAATGGCCTATTACCGCGAAATACACCTTTCAGAACTGAGGTTCCCGGCCCAGACAAACACCAGATATTAAAAAGGCTTCGTGATTCATGTTCTCCCTAGGTAGTAGAATCAAAAAAACATCATGGTTTCAAGATTCTCTCTTTGACTTAAGAGAGATCCAAAGAATAAAGTTGGAAAAAACGGCCTATTACCGCATATCTCAAAAGGCCTATTGTACTGACGATGAAACTCCACTTTCAGAACTGAGGTTCCCGGCCAAGACAAACACCAGATTTGAAAAAGACGTCGTGATTGATGTTCTCCCTAGGTAGTAGAATCAGAAAAACATCATGGTTTCAAGATACTCTCTTTGCCTTAAGAGAGATCCAAAGAATAATGTTGGAAAAAACGGCCTATTACCGCATATGCTCAAAAGGCCTATTGTATTGACGGTGAAACTCCACTTTTAGAAATGAAGTTCCCGGACCCGACAAACACCAGATTTGAAAAAGACATCATGATTCATGTTCTCCCTAGGTAGTAGAATCAGAAAAACATCGTGGTTTCAAGATTCTCTCCTTGCCTTAAGAGAGATCCAGAGAATAATGTTGGAAAAAACGGCCTATTACCGCATATTCTCAACAGGCCTATTGTATTGACGGTGAAACTCCACTTTCAGAACTGAGGTTCCCGGCCAAGACAAACACCAGATTTGAAAAAGGCATCATGATTAATGTTCTCCCTAGGTAGTAGAATCAGAAAAACATCATGGTTTCAAGATTCCCTCCTTGCCTTAAGAGAGATCCAGAGAATAATGTTGGAAAAAACGGCCTATTACCGCGAAATACAGCTTTCAGAACAGAGGTTCCCCGCCCAGACAAACACTACATTTAAAAAAGACTTCGTGATTCATGTTCCCCCTAGGTAGTAGAAACAGAAAAACATCATGGTTTCAAGATTCTCTCTTTGCCTTAAGAGAGATCCAAAGAATAAAGTTGGAAAAAACGGCCTATTACCGCATATGTCAAAAGGCCTATTGTATTGACGATGAAACTGCACTTTCAGAACTGAGGTTCCCGGCCAAGACAAACACCAGATTTGAAAAAGTCATCATGATTCATGTTCTCCCTAGGTAGTAGAAGAAGAAAAAAATCATGGTTTCAAGATTCTCTCCTTGCCTTAAGAGAGATACAGAGAATAATGTTGGAAAAAATGGCCTATTACCGCGAAATACACCTTTCAGAACTGAGGTTCCCGGCCTAGACAAACACCAGATTTTAAAAAGGCTTCGTGATTCATGTTCTCCCTATGTAGTAGAATCAAAAAAACATCATGGTTTCAAGATTCTCTCTTTGACTTAAGAGAGATCCAAAGAATAAAGTTGGAAAAAACGGCCTATTACCGCATATCTCAAAAGGCCTATTGTACTGACGATGAAACTCCACTTTCAGAACTGAGGTTCCCGGCCAAGACAAACACCAGATTTGAAAAAGATGTCGTGACTGATGTTCTCCCTAGGTAGTAGAATCAGAAAAACATCACGGTTTCAAGATACTCTCTTTGCCTTAAGAGAGATCCAAAGAATAATGTTGGAAAAAACGGCCTATTACCGCATATGCTCAAAAGGCCTATTGTATTGACGGTGAAACTCCACTTTTAGAAATGAAGTTCCTGGACCCGACAAACACCAGATTTGAAAAAGACATCATGATTCATGTTCTCCCTAGGTAGTAGAATCAGAAAAACATCGTGGTTTCAAGATTCTCTCCTTGCCTTAAGAGAGATCCAGAGAATAATGTTGGAAAAAACGGCCTATTACCGCGAAATACCTCTTCCACATCTGAGGTTCCCGGCGCAGACAAACATAAGATTTGAAAAAGACTTCGTGATTCTTGTTCTCCCTAGGTAGTGGAATCAGAAAAACATCATGGTTTCAAGATTCTCTCCCTGCCTTAAGAGAGATCCAGAGAATAATGTTGGAAAAAACGGCCTATTACCGCGGAATACCACTTCCAGATCTAAGTTTCCCGGCCCAGACAAACACCAGATTTGAAAAAGACTTCGTGATTCTTCTTCTCCCTAGGTAGTAGAATCAGAAAAACATCATGGTTTCAAGATTCTCTCCTTGCCTTAAGAGAGATCAAGAGAATAATGTTGGAAAAAACGGCCTATTACCGCATATTCTCAGAGGCCTATTGTATTGACGATGAAACTCCACTTTCAGAACTGAGGTTCCCGGCCAAGACAAATACCAGATTTGAAAAAGACGTCGTGACTGATGTTCTCCCTAGGTAGTAGAATCAGAAAAACATCATGGTTTCAAGATTCTCTCCTGGCCTTAAGAGAGATCCAGAGAATAATGTTGGAAAAAACGGCCTACTACCGCGAAATATCACTTTCAGAACTGAGGTTCCCGGCTCAGACAAACACCAGATTTGAAAAAGACGTCGTGATTCTTGTTCTCCCTAGGTAGTAGAATCAAAAAAACATCATGGTTTCAAGATTCTCTCTTTGACTTAAGAGAGATCCAAAGTATAAAGTTGGAAAAAACGGCCTATTACCGCATATGTCAAAAGGCCTATTGTATTGACGATGAAACTCCACTTTCAGAACTGAGGTTCCCGGCCAAGACAAACACCAGATTTGAAAAAGTCATCATGATTCATGTTCTCTCTAGGTAGTAGAATCAGAAAAACATCATGGTTTCAAGATTCTCTCCCAGCCTTAAGTGAGATCCAGAAAATAATGTTGGAAAAAACGGCCTACTAACGCGAAATACCACTTACAGAACTGAGGTTCCCGGCTCAGACAAACACCAGATTTGAAAAAGACGTCGTGATTCTTCTTCTCCCTAGGTAGTAGAATCAAAAAAACATCATGGTTTCAAGATTCTCTCCTTGCCTTAAGCGAGATCAAGAGAATAATGTTGGAAAAAACGGCCTACTACCGCATATTCTCAAAAGGCCTATTGTATTGACGATGAAACTCCACTTTCAGAACTGAGGTTCCCGGCCAAGACAAACACCAGATTTGAAAAAGTCATCATGATTCATGTTCTCTCTAGGTAGTAGAATCAGAAACACATCAGGGTTTCAAGATTCTCTCCCTGCCTTAAGAGAGATCCAGAGAATAATGTTGGAAAAAACGGCCTATTACCGTGAAATACCTCTTCCACATCTGAGGTTCCCGGCGCAGACAAACACAAGATTTGAAAATGACTTCATGATTCTTGTTCTCCCTAGGTAGTATAATCAGAAAAACATCATGGTTTCAAGATTCTGTCTTTGCCTTAAGAGAGATCCAAAGAATAAAGTTGGAAAAAACGGCCTATTACCGCATATGCTCAAAAGGCCTATTGTATTGACGGTGAAACTCCACTTTTAGAAATGAAGTTCCCGGACCCGACAAACACCAGATTTGAAAAAGACATCATGATTCATGTTCTCCCTAGGTAGTAGAATCAGAAAAACATCATGGTTTCAAGATTCCCTCCTTGCCTTAAGAGAGATCCAGAGAATAATGTTGGAAAAAACGGCCTATTACCGCGAAATACAGCTTTCAGAACAGAGGTTCCCCGCCCAGACAAACACTAGATTTAAAAAAGACTTCGTGATTCATGTTCTCCCTAGGTAGTAGAAACAGAAAAACATCATGGTTTCAAGATTCTCTCTTTGCCTTAAGAGAGATCCAAAGAATAAAGTTGGAAAAAACGGCCTATTACCGCATATGTCAAAAGGCCTATTGTATTGACGGTGAAACTCCACTTTCAGAACTGAGGTTCCCGGCCAAGACAAACACCAGATTTGAAAAAGTCATCATGATTCATGTTCTCCCTAGGTAGTAGAAGAAGAAAAAAATCATGGTTTCAAGATTCTCTCCTTGCCTTAAGAGAGATACAGAGAATAATGTTGGAAAAAATGGCCTATTACCGCGAAATACACCTTTCAGAACTGAGGTTCCCGGCCCAGACAAACACCAGATATTAAAAAGGCTTCGTGATTCATGTTCTCCCTAGGTAGTAGAATCAAAAAAACATCATGGTTTCAAGATTCTCTCTTTGACTTAAGAGAGATCCAAAGAATAAAGTTGGAAAAAACGGCCTATTACCGCATATCTCAAAAGGCCTATTGTACTGATGATGAAACTCCACTTTCAGAACTGAGGTTCCCGGCCAAGACAAACACCAGATTTGAAAAAGACGTCGTGATTGATGTTCTCCCTAGGTAGTAGAATCAGAAAAACATCATGGTTTCAAGATACTCTCTTTGCCTTAAGAGAGATCCAAAGAATAATGTTGGAAAAAACGGCCTATTACCGCATATGCTCAAAAGGCCTATTGTATTGACGGTGAAACTCCACTTTTAGAAATGAAGTTCCCGGACCCGACAAACACCAGATTTGAAAAAGACATCATGATTCATGTTCTCCCTAGGTAGTAGAATCAGAAAAACATCGTGGTTTCAAGATTCTCTCCTTGCCTTAAGAGAGATCCAGAGAATAATGTTGGAAAAAACGGCCTATTACCGCGGAATACCACTTCCAGATCTAAGTTTCCCGGCCCAGACAAACACCAGATTTGAAAAAGACATCATGATTCATGTTCTCCCTAGGTAGTAGAATCAGAAAAACATCGTGGTTTCAAGATTCTCTCCTTGCCTTAAGAGAGATCCAGAGAATAATGTTGGAAAAAACGGCCTATTACCGCATATTCTCAAAAGGCCTATTGTATTGACGGTGAAACTCCACTTTCAGAACTGAGGTTCCCGGCCAAAACAAACACCAGATTTGAAAAAGGCATCATGATTAATGTTCTCCCTAGGTAGTAGAATCAGAAAAACATCATGGTTTCAAGATTCCCTCCTTGCCTTAAGAGAGATCCAGAGAATAATGTTGGAAAAAACGGCCTATTACCGCGAAATACAGCTTTCAGAACAGAGGTTCCCCGCCCAGACAAACACTAGATTTAAAAAAGACTTCGTGATTCATGTTCTCCCTAGGTAGTAGAAACAGAAAAACATCATGGTTTCAAGATTCTCTCTTTGCCTTAAGAGAGATCCAAAGAATAAAGTTGGAAAAAACGGCCTATTACCGCATATGTCAAAAGGCCTATTGTATTGACGGTGAAACTCCACTTTCAGAACTGAGGTTCCCGGCCAAGACAAACACCAGATTTGAAAAAGTCATCATGATTCATGTTCTCCCTAGGTAGTAGAAGAAGAAAAAAATCATGGTTTCAAGATTCTCTCCTTGCCTTAAGAGAGATACAGAGAATAATGTTGGAAAAAATGGCCTATTACCGCGAAATACACCTTTCAGAACTGAGGTTCCCGGCCCAGACAAACACCAGATATTAAAAAGGCTTCGTGATTCATGTTCTCCCTAGGTAGTAGAATCAAAAAAACATCATGGTTTCAAGATTCTCTCTTTGACTTAAGAGAGATCCAAAGAATAAAGTTGGAAAAAACGGCCTATTACCGCATATCTCAAAAGGCCTATTGTACTGACGATGAAACTCCACTTTCAGAACTGAGGTTCCCGGCCAAGACAAACACCAGATTTGAAAAAGACGTCGTGATTGATGTTCTCCCTAGGTAGTAGAATCAGAAAAACATCATGGTTTCAAGATACTCTCTTTGCCTTAAGAGAGATCCAAAGAATAATGTTGGAAAAAACGGCCTATTACCGCATATGCTCAAAAGGCCTATTGTATTGACGGTGAAACTCCACTTTTAGAAATGAAGTTCCCGGACCCGACAAACACCAGATTTGAAAAAGACATCATGATTCATGTTCTCCCTAGGTAGTAGAATCAGAAAAACATCGTGGTTTCAAGATTCTCTCCTTGCCTTAAGAGAGATCCAGAGAATAATGTTGGAAAAAACGGCCTATTACCGCGGAATACCACTTCCAGATCTAAGTTTCCCGGCCCAGACAAACACCAGATTTGAAAAAGACTTCGTGATTCTTCTTCTCCCTAGGTAGTAGAATCAGAAAAACATCATGGTTTCAAGATTCTCTCCTTGCCTTAAGAGAGATCAAGAGAATAATGTTGGAAAAAACGGCCTACTACCGCATATGTCAAAAGGCCTATTGTATTGACGGTGAAACTCCACTTTCAGAACTGAGGTTCCCGGCCAAGACAAACACCAGATTTGAAAAAGTCATCATGATTCATGTTCTCCCTAGGTAGTAGAAGAAGAAAAAAATCATGGTTTCAAGATTCTCTCCTTGCCTTAAGAGAGATACAGAGAATAATGTTGGAAAAAATGGCCTATTACCGCGAAATACACCTTTCAGAACTGAGGTTCCCGGCCCAGACAAACACCAGATATTAAAAAGGCTTCGTGATTCATGTTCTCCCTAGGTAGTAGAATCAAAAAAACATCATGGTTTCAAGATTCTCTCTTTGACTTAAGAGAGATCCAAAGAATAAAGTTGGAAAAAACGGCCTATTACCGCATATCTCAAAAGGCCTATTGTACTGACGATGAAACTCCACTTTCAGAACTGAGGTTCCCGGCCAAGACAAACACCAGATTTGAAAAAGACGTCGTGATTGATGTTCTCCCTAGGTAGTAGAATCAGAAAAACATCATGGTTTCAAGATACTCTCTTTGCCTTAAGAGAGATCCAAAGAATAATGTTGGAAAAAACGGCCTATTACCGCATATGCTCAAAAGGCCTATTGTATTGACGGTGAAACTCC
Organism: Liasis olivaceus; assembly: GCA_030867105.1. NCBI lineage: Eukaryota > Metazoa > Chordata > Lepidosauria > Squamata > Pythonidae > Liasis > Liasis olivaceus. The sequence goes on from CM061354.1 coordinate 61,685,910, forward strand.
ACTTTTAGAAATGAAGTTCCCGGACCCGACAAACACCAGATTTGAAAAAGACATCATGATTCATGTTCTCCCTAGGTAGTAGAATCAGAAAAACATCGTGGTTTCAAGATTCTCTCCTTGCCTTAAGAGAGATCCAGAGAATAATGTTGGAAAAAACGGCCTATTACCGCGGAATACCACTTCCAGATCTAAGTTTCCCGGCCCAGACAAACACCAGATTTGAAAAAGACTTCGTGATTCTTCTTCTCCCTAGGTAGTAGAATCAGAAAAACATCATGGTTTCAAGATTCTCTCCTTGCCTTAAGAGAGATCAAGAGAATAATGTTGGAAAAAACGGCCTACTACCGCATATGTCAAAAGGCCTATTGTATTGACGGTGAAACTCCACTTTCAGAACTGAGGTTCCCGGCCAAGACAAACACCAGATTTGAAAAAGTCATCATGATTCATGTTCTCCCTAGGTAGTAGAATCAGAAAAACATCGTGGTTTCAAGATTCTCTCCTTGCCTTAAGAGAGATCCAGAGAATAATGTTGGAAAAAACGGCCTATTACCGCATATTCTCAAAAGGCCTATTGTATTGACGGTGAAACTCCACTTTCAGAACTGAGGTTCCCGGCCAAAACAAACACCAGATTTGAAAAAGGCATCATGATTAATGTTCTCCCTAGGTAGTAGAATCAGAAAAACATCATGGTTTCAAGATTCCCTCCTTGCCTTAAGAGAGATCCAGAGAATAATGTTGGAAAAAACGGCCTATTACCGCGAAATACAGCTTTCAGAACAGAGGTTCCCCGCCCAGACAAACACTAGATTTAAAAAAGACTTCGTGATTCATGTTCTCCCTAGGTAGTAGAAACAGAAAAACATCATGGTTTCAAGATTCTCTCTTTGCCTTAAGAGAGATCCAAAGAATAAAGTTGGAAAAAACGGCCTATTACCGCATATGTCAAAAGGCCTATTGTATTGACGGTGAAACTCCACTTTCAGAACTGAGGTTCCCGGCCAAGACAAACACCAGATTTGAAAAAGTCATCATGATTCATGTTCTCCCTAGGTAGTAGAAGAAGAAAAAAATCATGGTTTCAAGATTCTCTCCTTGCCTTAAGAGAGATACAGAGAATAATGTTGGAAAAAATGGCCTATTACCGCGAAATACACCTTTCAGAACTGAGGTTCCCGGCCCAGACAAACACCAGATATTAAAAAGGCTTCGTGATTCATGTTCTCCCTAGGTAGTAGAATCAAAAAAACATCATGGTTTCAAGATTCTCTCTTTGACTTAAGAGAGATCCAAAGAATAAAGTTGGAAAAAACGGCCTATTACCGCATATCTCAAAAGGCCTATTGTACTGACGATGAAACTCCACTTTCAGAACTGAGGTTCCCGGCCAAGACAAACACCAGATTTGAAAAAGACGTCGTGATTGATGTTCTCCCTAGGTAGTAGAATCAGAAAAACATCATGGTTTCAAGATACTCTCTTTGCCTTAAGAGAGATCCAAAGAATAATGTTGGAAAAAACGGCCTATTACCGCATATGCTCAAAAGGCCTATTGTATTGACGGTGAAACTCCACTTTTAGAAATGAAGTTCCCGGACCCGACAAACACCAGATTTGAAAAAGACATCATGATTCATGTTCTCCCTAGGTAGTAGAATCAGAAAAACATCGTGGTTTCAAGATTCTCTCCTTGCCTTAAGAGAGATCCAGAGAATAATGTTGGAAAAAACGGCCTATTACCGCGGAATACCACTTCCAGATCTAAGTTTCCCGGCCCAGACAAACACCAGATTTGAAAAAGACTTCGTGATTCTTCTTCTCCCTAGGTAGTAGAATCAGAAAAACATCATGGTTTCAAGATTCTCTCCTTGCCTTAAGAGAGATCAAGAGAATAATGTTGGAAAAAACGGCCTACTACCGCATATGTCAAAAGGCCTATTGTATTGACGGTGAAACTCCACTTTCAGAACTGAGGTTCCCGGCCAAGACAAACACCAGATTTGAAAAAGTCATCATGATTCATGTTCTCCCTAGGTAGTAGAAGAAGAAAAAAATCATGGTTTCAAGATTCTCTCCTTGCCTTAAGAGAGATACAGAGAATAATGTTGGAAAAAATGGCCTATTACCGCGAAATACACCTTTCAGAACTGAGGTTCCCGGCCCAGACAAACACCAGATATTAAAAAGGCTTCGTGATTCATGTTCTCCCTAGGTAGTAGAATCAAAAAAACATCATGGTTTCAAGATTCTCTCTTTGACTTAAGAGAGATCCAAAGAATAAAGTTGGAAAAAACGGCCTATTACCGCATATCTCAAAAGGCCTATTGTACTGACGATGAAACTCCACTTTCAGAACTGAGGTTCCCGGCCAAGACAAACACCAGATTTGAAAAAGACGTCGTGATTGATGTTCTCCCTAGGTAGTAGAATCAGAAAAACATCATGGTTTCAAGATACTCTCTTTGCCTTAAGAGAGATCCAAAGAATAATGTTGGAAAAAACGGCCTATTACCGCATATGCTCAAAAGGCCTATTGTATTGACGGTGAAACTCCACTTTTAGAAATGAAGTTCCCGGACCCGACAAACACCAGATTTGAAAAAGACATCATGATTCATGTTCTCCCTAGGTAGTAGAATCAGAAAAACATCGTGGTTTCAAGATTCTCTCCTTGCCTTAAGAGAGATCCAGAGAATAATGTTGGAAAAAACGGCCTATTACCGCGGAATACCACTTCCAGATCTAAGTTTCCCGGCCCAGACAAACACCAGATTTGAAAAAGACTTCGTGATTCTTCTTCTCCCTAGGTAGTAGAATCAGAAAAACATCATGGTTTCAAGATTCTCTCCTTGCCTTAACAGAGATCAAGAGAATAATGTTGGAAAAAACGGCCTACTACCGCATATGTCAAAAGGCCTATTGTATTGACGGTGAAACTCCACTTTCAGAACTGAGGTTCCCGGCCAAGACAAACACCAGATTTGAAAAAGTCATCATGATTCATGTTCTCCCTAGGTAGTAGAAGAAGAAAAAAATCATGGTTTCAAGATTCTCTCCTTGCCTTAAGAGAGATACAGAGAATAATGTTGGAAAAAATGGCCTATTACCGCGAAATACACCTTTCAGAACTGAGGTTCCCGGCCCAGACAAACACCAGATATTAAAAAGGCTTCGTGATTCATGTTCTCCCTAGGTAGTAGAATCAAAAAAACATCATGGTTTCAAGATTCTCTCTTTGACTTAAGAGAGATCCAAAGAATAAAGTTGGAAAAAACGGCCTATTACCGCATATCTCAAAAGGCCTATTGTACTGACGATGAAACTCCACTTTCAGAACTGAGGTTCCCGGCCAAGACAAACACCAGATTTGAAAAAGACGTCGTGATTGATGTTCTCCCTAGGTAGTAGAATCAGAAAAACATCATGGTTTCAAGATACTCTCTTTGCCTTAAGAGAGATCCAAAGAATAATGTTGGAAAAAACGGCCTATTACCGCATATGCTCAAAAGGCCTATTGTATTGACGGTGAAACTCCACTTTTAGAAATGAAGTTCCCGGACCCGACAAACACCAGATTTGAAAAAGACATCATGATTCATGTTCTCCCTAGGTAGTAGAATCAGAAAAACATCGTGGTTTCAAGATTCTCTCCTTGCCTTAAGAGAGATCCAGAGAATAATGTTGGAAAAAACGGCCTATTACCGCGGAATACCACTTCCAGATCTAAGTTTCCCGGCCCAGACAAACACCAGATTTGAAAAAGACATCATGATTCATGTTCTCCCTAGGTAGTAGAATCAGAAAAACATCGTGGTTTCAAGATTCTCTCCTTGCCTTAAGAGAGATCCAGAGAATAATGTTGGAAAAAACGGCCTATTACCGCATATTCTCAAAAGGCCTATTGTATTGACGGTGAAACTCCACTTTCAGAACTGAGGTTCCCGGCCAAAACAAACACCAGATTTGAAAAAGGCATCATGATTAATGTTCTCCCTAGGTAGTAGAATCAGAAAAACATCATGGTTTCAAGATTCCCTCCTTGCCTTAAGAGAGATCCAGAGAATAATGTTGGAAAAAACGGCCTATTACCGCGAAATACAGCTTTCAGAACAGAGGTTCCCCGCCCAGACAAACACTAGATTTAAAAAAGACTTCGTGATTCATGTTCTCCCTAGGTAGTAGAAACAGAAAAACATCATGGTTTCAAGATTCTCTCTTTGCCTTAAGAGAGATCCAAAGAATAAAGTTGGAAAAAACGGCCTATTACCGCATATGTCAAAAGGCCTATTGTATTGACGGTGAAACTCCACTTTCAGAACTGAGGTTCCCGGCCAAGACAAACACCAGATTTGAAAAAGTCATCATGATTCATGTTCTCCCTAGGTAGTAGAAGAAGAAAAAAATCATGGTTTCAAGATTCTCTCCTTGCCTTAAGAGAGATACAGAGAATAATGTTGGAAAAAATGGCCTATTACCGCGAAATACACCTTTCAGAACTGAGGTTCCCGGCCCAGACAAACACCAGATATTAAAAAGGCTTCGTGATTCATGTTCTCCCTAGGTAGTAGAATCAGAAAAACATCATGGTTTCAAGATACTCTCTTTGCCTTAAGAGAGATCCAAAGAATAATGTTGGAAAAAACGGCCTATTACCGCATATGCTCAAAAGGCCTATTGTATTGACGGTGAAACTCCACTTTTAGAAATGAAGTTCCCGGACCCGACAAACACCAGATTTGAAAAAGACATCATGATTCATGTTCTCCCTAGGTAGTAGAATCAGAAAAACATCGTGGTTTCAAGATTCTCTCCTTGCCTTAAGAGAGATCCAGAGAATAATGTTGGAAAAAACGGCCTATTACCGCGGAATACCACTTCCAGATCTAAGTTTCCCGGCCCAGACAAACACCAGATTTGAAAAAGACATCATGATTCATGTTCTCCCTAGGTAGTAGAATCAGAAAAACATCGTGGTTTCAAGATTCTCTCCTTGCCTTAAGAGAGATCCAGAGAATAATGTTGGAAAAAACGGCCTATTACCGCATATTCTCAAAAGGCCTATTGTATTGACGGTGAAACTCCACTTTCAGAACTGAGGTTCCCGGCCAAAACAAACACCAGATTTGAAAAAGGCATCATGATTAATGTTCTCCCTAGGTAGTAGAATCAGAAAAACATCATGGTTTCAAGATTCCCTCCTTGCCTTAAGAGAGATCCAGAGAATAATGTTGGAAAAAACGGCCTATTACCGCGAAATACAGCTTTCAGAACAGAGGTTCCCCGCCCAGACAAACACTAGATTTAAAAAAGACTTCGTGATTCATGTTCTCCCTAGGTAGTAGAAACAGAAAAACATCATGGTTTCAAGATTCTCTCTTTGCCTTAAGAGAGATCCAAAGAATAAAGTTGGAAAAAACGGCCTATTACCGCATATGTCAAAAGGCCTATTGTATTGACGGTGAAACTCCACTTTCAGAACTGAGGTTCCCGGCCAAGACAAACACCAGATTTGAAAAAGTCATCATGATTCATGTTCTCCCTAGGTAGTAGAAGAAGAAAAAAATCATGGTTTCAAGATTCTCTCCTTGCCTTAAGAGAGATACAGAGAATAATGTTGGAAAAAATGGCCTATTACCGCGAAATACACCTTTCAGAACTGAGGTTCCCGGCCCAGACAAACACCAGATATTAAAAAGGCTTCGTGATTCATGTTCTCCCTAGGTAGTAGAATCAAAAAAACATCATGGTTTCAAGATTCTCTCTTTGACTTAAGAGAGATCCAAAGAATAAAGTTGGAAAAAACGGCCTATTACCGCATATCTCAAAAGGCCTATTGTACTGACGATGAAACTCCACTTTCAGAACTGAGGTTCCCGGCCAAGACAAACACCAGATTTGAAAAAGACGTCGTGATTGATGTTCTCCCTAGGTAGTAGAATCAGAAAAACATCATGGTTTCAAGATACTCTCTTTGCCTTAAGAGAGATCCAAAGAATAATGTTGGAAAAAACGGCCTATTACCGCATATGCTCAAAAGGCCTATTGTATTGACGGTGAAACTCCACTTTTATAAATGAAGTTCCCGGACCCGACAAACACCAGATTTGAAAAAGACATCATGATTCATGTTCTCCCTAGGTAGTAGAATCAGAAAAACATCGTGGTTTCAAGATTCTCTCCTTGCCTTAAGAGAGATCCAGAGAATAATGTTGGAAAAAACGGCCTATTACCGCGGAATACCACTTCCAGATCTAAGTTTCCCGGCCCAGACAAACACCAGATTTGAAAAAGACTTCGTGATTCTTCTTCTCCCTAGGTAGTAGAATCAGAAAAACATCATGGTTTCAAGATTCTCTCCTTGCCTTAAGAGAGATCAAGAGAATAATGTTGGAAAAAACGGCCTACTACCGCATATGTCAAAAGGCCTATTGTATTGACGGTGAAACTCCACTTTCAGAACTGAGGTTCCCGGCCAAGACAAACACCAGATTTGAAAAAGTCATCATGATTCATGTTCTCCCTAGGTAGTAGAAGAAGAAAAAAATCATGGTTTCAAGATTCTCTCCTTGCCTTAAGAGAGATACAGAGAATAATGTTGGAAAAAATGGCCTATTACCGCGAAATACACCTTTCAGAACTGAGGTTCCCGGCCCAGACAAACACCAGATATTAAAAAGGCTTCGTGATTCATGTTCTCCCTAGGTAGTAGAATCAAAAAAACATCATGGTTTCAAGATTCTCTCTTTGACTTAAGAGAGATCCAAAGAATAAAGTTGGAAAAAACGGCCTATTACCGCATATCTCAAAAGGCCTATTGTACTGACGATGAAACTCCACTTTCAGAACTGAGGTTCCCGGCCAAGACAAACACCAGATTTGAAAAAGACGTCGTGATTGATGTTCTCCCTAGGTAGTAGAATCAGAAAAACATCATGGTTTCAAGATACTCTCTTTGCCTTAAGAGAGATCCAAAGAATAATGTTGGAAAAAACGGCCTATTACCGCATATGCTCAAAAGGCCTATTGTATTGACGGTGAAACTCCACTTTTAGAAATGAAGTTCCCGGACCCGACAAACACCAGATTTGAAAAAGACATCATGATTCATGTTCTCCCTAGGTAGTAGAATCAGAAAAACATCGTGGTTTCAAGATTCTCTCCTTGCCTTAAGAGAGATCCAGAGAATAATGTTGGAAAAAACGGCCTATTACCGCGGAATACCACTTCCAGATCTAAGTTTCCCGGCCCAGACAAACACCAGATTTGAAAAAGACATCATGATTCATGTTCTCCCTAGGTAGTAGAATCAGAAAAACATCGTGGTTTCAAGATTCTCTCCTTGCCTTAAGAGAGATCCAGAGAATAATGTTGGAAAAAACGGCCTATTACCGCATATTCTCAAAAGGCCTATTGTATTGACGGTGAAACTCCACTTTCAGAACTGAGGTTCCCGGCCAAAACAAACACCAGATTTGAAAAAGGCATCATGATTAATGTTCTCCCTAGGTAGTAGAATCAGAAAAACATCATGGTTTCAAGATTCCCTCCTTGCCTTAAGAGAGATCCAGAGAATAATGTTGGAAAAAACGGCCTATTACCGCGAAATACAGCTTTCAGAACAGAGGTTCCCCGCCCAGACAAACACTAGATTTAAAAAAGACTTCGTGATTCATGTTCTCCCTAGGTAGTAGAAACAGAAAAACATCATGGTTTCAAGATTCTCTCTTTGCCTTAAGAGAGATCCAAAGAATAAAGTTGGAAAAAACGGCCTATTACCGCATATGTCAAAAGGCCTATTGTATTGACGGTGAAACTCCACTTTCAGAACTGAGGTTCCCGGCCAAGACAAACACCAGATTTGAAAAAGTCATCATGATTCATGTTCTCCCTAGGTAGTAGAAGAAGAAAAAAATCATGGTTTCAAGATTCTCTCCTTGCCTTAAGAGAGATACAGAGAATAATGTTGGAAAAAATGGCCTATTACCGCGAAATACACCTTTCAGAACTGAGGTTCCCGGCCCAGACAAACACCAGATATTAAAAAGGCTTCGTGATTCATGTTCTCCCTAGGTAGTAGAATCAAAAAAACATCATGGTTTCAAGATTCTCTCTTTGACTTAAGAGAGATCCAAAGAATAAAGTTGGAAAAAACGGCCTATTACCGCATATCTCAAAAGGCCTATTGTACTGACGATGAAACTCCACTTTCAGAACTGAGGTTCCCGGCCAAGACAAACACCAGATTTGAAAAAGACGTCGTGATTGATGTTCTCCCTAGGTAGTAGAATCAGAAAAACATCATGGTTTCAAGATACTCTCTTTGCCTTAAGAGAGATCCAAAGAATAATGTTGGAAAAAACGGCCTATTACCGCATATGCTCAAAAGGCCTATTGTATTGACGGTGAAACTCCACTTTTAGAAATGAAGTTCCCGGACCCGACAAACACCAGATTTGAAAAAGACATCATGATTCATGTTCTCCCTAGGTAGTAGAATCAGAAAAACATCGTGGTTTCAAGATTCTCTCCTTGCCTTAAGAGAGATCCAGAGAATAATGTTGGAAAAAACGGCCTATTACCGCGGAATACCACTTCCAGATCTAAGTTTCCCGGCCCAGACAAACACCAGATTTGAAAAAGACTTCGTGATTCTTCTTCTCCCTAGGTAGTAGAATCAGAAAAACATCATGGTTTCAAGATTCTCTCCTTGCCTTAAGAGAGATCAAGAGAATAATGTTGGAAAAAACGGCCTACTACCGCATATTCTCAAAAGGCCTATTGTATTGACGGTGAAACTCCACTTTCAGAACTGAGGTTCCCGGCCAAGACAAACACCAAATTTCAAAAAGTCATCATGATTCATGTTCTCTCTAGGTAGTAGAATCAGAAACACATCATGGTTTCAAGATACTCTCCCTGCCTTAAGAGAGATCCAGAGAATAATGTTGGAAAAAACGGCCTATTACCGCGAAATACCTCTTCCACATCTGAGGTTCCTGGCGCAGACAAACATAAGATTTGAAAAAGACTTCGTGATTCTTGTTCTCGCTAGGTAGTGGAATCAGAAAAACATCATGGTTTCAAGATTCTCTCTTAGCCTTAACAGAGATACAAAGAATAAAGTTGGAAAAAACGGCCTATTACCGCATATTCTCAAAAGGCCTATTGTATTGACGGTGAAACTCCACTTTCAGAACTGAGGTTCCCGGCCAAGACAAACACCAGATTTGAAAAAGACGTCGTGACTGATGTTCTCCCTAGGTAGTAGAATCAGAAAAACATCATGGTTTCAAGATACTCTCTTTGCCTTAAGAGAGATCCAAAGAATAATGTTGGAAAAAACGGCCTATTACCGCATATGCTCAAAAGGCCTATTGTATTGACGGTGAAACTCCACTTTTAGAAATGAAGTTCCCGGACTCGACAAACACCAGATTTGAAAAAGACATCATGATTCATGTTCTCCCTAGGTAGTAGAATCAGAAAAACATCGTGGTTTCAAGATTTTCTCTTTGACTTAAGAGAGATCCAAAGAATAAAGTTTGAAAAAACGGCCTATTACCGCATATGTCAAAAGGCCTATTGTATTGACGATGAAACTCCACTTTCAGAACTGAGGTTCCCGGCCAAGACAAACACCAGATTTGAAAAAGTCATCATCATTCATGTTCTCTCTAGGTAGTAGAATCAGAAAAACATCATGGTTTCAAGATTCTCTACCTGCCTTAAGTGAGATCCAGAAAATAATGTTGGAAAAAACAGCCTACTAACGCGAAATACCACTTACACAACTGAGGTTTCCGGACCAGACACACACCAGATTTAGAAAAGACGTCGTGATTCATCTTCTCCCTAGATACTAGAACCAGAAAAACATCATGGTTTCAGGCTTCTCTCCTTACCTTAAGAGAGATCCAAAGAATAATCTTGGAAAAAACGGCCAATTACCGCATATGCTCAAAAGGCCTATTGTTTTCACGGTGAAACTCCATTTTTAGAACTGAAGTTCCCGGCCCCGACAATCACCAGATTTAAAAAAGACATCATGATTCATGTTCTCCCTAGGTAGTAGAATCAGAAACACATCATGGTTTCAAGATTCTCTCCTTGGCTTAAGAGAGATCAGAAGAATGTTTGAAAAAACGGCCTACTACCGCGAAATACCACTTACAGAACTGAGGTTCCCGTCTCAGACAAACACTAGATTTGAAAAAGACGTCGTGATTCTTGTTCTCCCTAGGTAGTAGAATCAGAAAAACATCATGGTTTCAAGATTCTCTCCTTGCCGTAAGAGAGATCCAGAGAATAATGTTGGAAAAAACGGCCTATTACCGCGGAATACCACTTCCAGATCTAAGGTTCCCGGCCCAGACAAACACCAGATTTGAAAAAGGCTTCGTGATTCTTCTTCTCCATAGGTAGTAGAATCAGAAAAACATCATGGTTTCAAGATTCTCTCCTTGCCTTAAGAGAGATCAAGAGAATAATGTTGGAAAAAACGGCCTACTACCGCAAAATACCACTTACAGAAGTGAAGTTCCCGGGCAGACACATACCAGATTTGAAAAAGACGTCGTGATTCATGTTCTCCCTAGGTAGTAGAATCAGAAAAACATCATGGTTTCAAGATTCTCTCTTTGCTTTAAGAGAGATCCAAAGAATAAAGTTGGAAAAAACGGCCTATTACCGCATATGCTCAAAAGGCCTATTGTATTGACGATGAAACTCCACTTTCAGAACTGAGGTTCCCGGCCAAGACAAAAACCAGATTTCAAAAAGTCATCATGATTCATGTTCTCTCTAGGTAGTAGAATCAGAAACACATCATGGTTTCAAGATACTCTCCCTGCCTTAAGAGAGATCCAGAGAATAATGTTGGAAAAAACGGCCTATTACCGCGAAATACCTCTTCCACATCTGAGGTTCCCGGCGCAGACAAACATAAGATTTGAAAAAGACTTTGTGATTCTTGTTCTCCCTAGGTAGTGGAATCAGAAAAACATCATGCTTTCAAGATTCTCTCTTTGCCTTAAGAGAGATCCAAAGAATAAAGTTGGAAAAAATGGCCTATTACCGCATATTCTCAAAAGGCCTATTGTATTGACGGTGAAACTCCACTTTCAGAACTGAGGTTCCCGGCTCAGACAAACACCAGATTTGAAAAAGACGTCGTGATTCTTGTTCTCCCTAGGTAGTAGAATCAAAAAAACATCATGGTTTCAAGATTCTCTCTTTGACTTAAGAGAGATCCAAAGAATAATGTTGGAAAAAACGGCCTATTACCGCATATGTCAAAAGGCCTATTGTATTGACGATGAACTCCACTTTCAGAACTGAGGTTCCCGGCCAAGACAAACACCAGATTTGAAAAAGTCATCATGATTCATGTTCTCTCTAGGTAGTAGAATCAGAAAAACATCATGGTTTCAAGATTCTCTCCCAGCCTTAAGTGAGATCCAGAAAATAATGTTGGAAAAAACGGCCTACTAACGCGAAATACCACTTACAGAACTGAGGTTCCCGGCTCAGACAAACACCAGATTTGAAAAAGACGTCGTGATTCTTGTTCTCCCTAGGTAGTAGAATCAAAAAAACATCATGGTTTCAAGATTCTCTCCTTGCCTTAAGCGAGATCAAGAGAATAATGTTGGAAAAAACGGCCTACTACCGCATATTCTCAAAAGGCCTATTGTATTGACGATGAAACTCCACTTTCAGAACTGAGGTTCCCGGCCAAGACAAACACCAGATTTGAAAAAGTCATCATGATTCATGTTCTCTCTAGGTAGTAGAATCAGAAACACATCAGGGTTTCAAGATTCTCTCCCTGCCTTAAGAGAGATCCAGAGAATAATGTTGGAAAAAACGGCCTATTACCGTGAAATACCTCTTCCACATCTGAGGTTCCCGGCGCAGACAAACACAAGATTTGAAAATGACTTCATGATTCTTGTTCTCCCTAGGTAGTATAATCAGAAAAACATCATGGTTTCAAGATTCTGTCTTTGCCTTAAGAGAGATCCAAAGAATAAAGTTGGAAAAAACGGCCTATTACCGCATATGCTCAAAAGGCCTATTGTATTGACGGTGAAACTCCACTTTTAGAAATGAAGTTCCCGGACCCGACAAACACCAAATTTGAAAAAGACATCATGATTCATGTTCTCCCTAGGTAGTAGAATCAGAAAAACATCATGGTTTCAAGATTCCCTCCTTGCCTTAAGAGAGATCCAGAGAATAATGTTGGAAAAAACGGCCTATTACCGCGAAATACAGCTTTCAGAACAGAGGTTCCCCGCCCAGACAAACACTAGATTTAAAAAAGACTTCGTGATTCATGTTCTCCCTAGGTAGTAGAAACAGAAAAACATCATGGTTTCAAGATTCTCTCTTTGCCTTAAGAGAGATCCAAAGAATAAAGTTGGAAAAAACGGCCTATTACCGCATATGTCAAAAGGCCTATTGTATTGACGGTGAAACTCCACTTTCAGAACTGAGGTTCCCGGCCAAGACAAACACCAGATTTGAAAAAGTCATCATGATTCATGTTCTCCCTAGGTAGTAGAAGAAGAAAAAAATCATGGTTTCAAGATTCTCTCCTTGCCTTAAGAGAGATACAGAGAATAATGTTGGAAAAAATGGCCTATTACCGCGAAATACACCTTTCAGAACTGAGGTTCCCGGCCCAGACAAACACCAGATATTAAAAAGGCTTCGTGATTCATGTTCTCCCTAGGTAGTAGAATCAAAAAAACATCATGGTTTCAAGATTCTCTCTTTGACTTAAGAGAGATCCAAAGAATAAAGTTGGAAAAAACGGCCTATTACCGCATATCTCAAAAGGCCTATTGTACTGACGATGAAACTCCACTTTCAGAACTGAGGTTCCCGGCCAAGACAAACACCAGATTTGAAAAAGACGTCGTGATTGATGTTCTCCCTAGGTAGTAGAATCAGAAAAACATCATGGTTTCAAGATACTCTCTTTGCCTTAAGAGAGATCCAAAGAATAATGTTGGAAAAAACGGCCTATTACCGCATATGCTCAAAAGGCCTATTGTATTGACGGTGAAACTCCACTTTTAGAAATGAAGTTCCCGGACCCGACAAACACCAGATTTGAAAAAGACATCATGATTCATGTTCTCCCTAGGTAGTAGAATCAGAAAAACATCGTGGTTTCAAGATTCTCTCCTTGCCTTAAGAGAGATCCAGAGAATAATGTTGGAAAAAACGGCCTATTACCGCGGAATACCACTTCCAGATCTAAGTTTCCCGGCCCAGACAAACACCAGATTTGAAAAAGACATCATGATTCATGTTCTCCCTAGGTAGTAGAATCAGAAAAACATTGTGGTTTCAAGATTCTCTCCTTGCCTTAAGAGAGATCCAGAGAATAATGTTGGAAAAAACGGCCTATTACCGCATATTCTCAAAAGGCCTATTGTATTGACGGTGAAACTCCACTTTCAGAACTGAGGTTCCCGGCCAAAACAAACACCAGATTTGAAAAAGGCATCATGATTAATGTTCTCCCTAGGTAGTAGAATCAGAAAAACATCATGGTTTCAAGATTCCCTCCTTGCCTTAAGAGAGATCCAGAGAATAATGTTGGAAAAAACGGCCTATTACCGCGAAATACAGCTTTCAGAACAGAGGTTCCCCGCCCAGACAAACACTAGATTTAAAAAAGACTTCGTGATTCATGTTCTCCCTAGGTAGTAGAAACAGAAAAACATCATGGTTTCAAGATTCTCTCTTTGCCTTAAGAGAGATCCAAAGAATAAAGTTGGAAAAAACGGCCTATTACCGCATATGTCAAAAGGCCTATTGTATTGACGGTGAAACTCCACTTTCAGAACTGAGGTTCCCGGCCAAGACAAACACCAGATTTGAAAAAGTCATCATGATTCATGTTCTCCCTAGGTAGTAGAAGAAGAAAAAAATCATGGTTTCAAGATTCTCTCCTTGCCTTAAGAGAGATACAGAGAATAATGTTGGAAAAAATGGCCTATTACCGCGAAATACACCTTTCAGAACTGAGGTTCCCGGCCCAGACAAACACCAGATATTAAAAAGGCTTCGTGATTCATGTTCTCCCTAGGTAGTAGAATCAAAAAAACATCATGGTTTCAAGATTCTCTCTTTGACTTAAGAGAGATCCAAAGAATAAAGTTGGAAAAAACGGCCTATTACCGCATATCTCAAAAGGCCTATTGTACTGACGATGAAACTCCACTTTCAGAACTGAGGTTCCCGGCCAAGACAAACACCAGATTTGAAAAAGACGTCGTGATTGATGTTCTCCCTAGGTAGTAGAATCAGAAAAACATCATGGTTTCAAGATACTCTCTTTGCCTTAAGAGAGATCCAAAGAATAATGTTGGAAAAAACGGCCTATTACCGCATATGCTCAAAAGGCCTATTGTATTGACGGTGAAACTCCACTTTTAGAAATGAAGTTCCCGGACCCGACAAACACCAGATTTGAAAAAGACATCATGATTCATGTTCTCCCTAGGTAGTAGAATCAGAAAAACATCGTGGTTTCAAGATTCTCTCCTTGCCTTAAGAGAGATCCAGAGAATAATGTTGGAAAAAACGGCCTATTACCGCGGAATACCACTTCCAGATCTAAGTTTCCCGGCCCAGACAAACACCAGATTTGAAAAAGACTTCGTGATTCTTCTTCTCCCTAGGTAGTAGAATCAGAAAAACATCATGGTTTCAAGATTCTCTCCTTGCCTTAAGAGAGATCAAGAGAATAATGTTGGAAAAAACGGCCTACTACCGCATATTCTCAAAAGGCCTATTGTATTGACGGTGAAACTCCACTTTCAGAACTGAGGTTCCCGGCCAAGACAAACACCAAATTTCAAAAAGTCATCATGATTCATGTTCTCTCTAGGTAGTAGAATCAGAAACACATCATGGTTTCAAGATACTCTCCCTGCCTTAAGAGAGATCCAGAGAATAATGTTGGAAAAAACGGCCTATTACCGCGAAATACCTCTTCCACATCTGAGGTTCCTGGCGCAGACAAACATAAGATTTGAAAAAGACTTCATGATTCTTGTTCTCGCTAGGTAGTGGAATCAGAAAAACATCATGGTTTCAAGATTCTCTCTTAGCCTTAACAGAGATACAAAGAATAAAGTTGGAAAAAACGGCCTATTACCGCATATTCTCAAAAGGCCTATTGTATTGACGGTGAAACTCCACTTTCAGAACTGAGGTTCCCGGCCAAGACAAACACCAGATTTGAAAAAGACGTCGTGACTGATGTTCTCCCTAGTTAGTAGAATCAGAAAAACATCATGGTTTCAAGATACTCTCTTTGCCTTAAGAGAGATCCAAAGAATAATGTTGGAAAAAACGGCCTATTACCGCATATGCTCAAAAGGCCTATTGTATTGACGGTGAAACTCCACTTTTAGAAATGAAGTTCCCGGACCCGACAAACACCAGATTTGAAAAAGACATCATGATTCATGTTCTCCCTAGGTAGTAGAATCAGAAAAACATCGTGGTTTCAAGATTCTCTCTTTGACTTAAGAGAGATCCAAAGAATAAAGTTTGAAAAAACGGCCTATTACCGCATATGTCAAAAGGCCTATTGTATTGACGATGAAACTCCACTTTCAGAACTGAGGTTCCCGGCCAAGACAAACACCAGATTTGAAAAAGTCATCATCATTCATGTTCTCTCTAGGTAGTAGAATCAGAAAAACATCATGGTTTCAAGATTCTCTACCTGCCTTAAGTGAGATCCAGAAAATAATGTTGGAAAAAACAGCCTACTAACGCGAAATACCACTTACACAACTGAGGTTTCGGACCAGACACACACCAGATTTAGAAAAGACGTCGTGATTCATCTTCTCCCTAGATACTAGAACCAGAAAAACATCATGGTTTCAGGCTTCTCTCCTTACCTTAAGAGAGATCCAAAGAATAATCTTGGAAAAAACGGCCAATTACCGCATATGCTCAAAAGGCCTATTGTTTTCACGGTGAAACTCCATTTTTAGAACTGAAGTTCCCGGCCCCGACAATCACCAGATTTAAAAAAGACATCATGATTCATGTTCTCCCTAGGTAGTAGAATCAGAAACACATCATGGTTTCAAGATTCTCTCCTTGGCTTAAGAGAGATCAGAAGAATGTTTGAAAAAACGGCCTACTGCCGCGAAATACCACTTACAGAACTGAGGTTCCCGTCTCAGACAAACACTAGATTTGAAAAAGACGTCGTGATTCCTGTTCTCCCTATGTAGTAGAATCAGAAAAACATCATGGTTTCAAGATTCTCTCCTTGCCGTAAGAGAGATCCAGAGAATAATGTTGGAAAAAACGGCCTATTACCGCGGAATACCACTTCCAGATCTAAGGTTCCCGGCCCAGACAAACACCAGATTTGAAAAAGGCTTCGTGATTCTTCTTCTCCATAGGTAGTAGAATCAGAAAAACATCATGGTTTCAAGATTCTCTCCTTGCCTTAAGAGAGATCAAGAGAATAATGTTGGAAAAAACGGCCTACTACCGCAAAATACCACTTACAGAAGTGAAGTTCCCGGGCAGACACATACCAGATTTGAAAAAGACGTCGTGATTCATGTTCTCCCTAGGTAGTAGAATCAGAAAAACATCATGGTTTCAAGATTCTCTCTTTGCTTTAAGAGAGATCCAAAGAATAAAGTTGGAAAAAACGGCCTATTACCGCATATGCTCAAAAGGCCTATTGTATTGACGATGAAAATCCACTTTCAGAACTGAGGTTCCCGGCCAAGACAAAAACCAGATTTCAAAAAGTCATCATGATTCATGTTCTCTCTAGGTAGTAGAATCAGAAACACATCATGGTTTCAAGATACTCTCCCTGCCTTAAGAGAGATCCAGAGAATAATGTTGGAAAAAACGGCCTATTACCGCGAAATACCTCTTCCACATCTGAGGTTCCCGGCGCAGACAAACATAAGATTTGAAAAAGACTTTGTGATTCTTGTTCTCCCTAGGTAGTGGAATCAGAAAAACATCATGGTTTCAAGATACTCTCTTTGCCTTAAGAGAGATCCAAAGAATAAAGTTGGAAAAAACGGCCTATTACCGCATATTCTCAAAAGGCCTATTGTATTGACGGTGAAACTCCACTTTCAGAACTGAGGTTCCCGGCTCAGACAAACACCAGATTTGAAAAAGACGTCGTGATTCTTGTTCTCCCTAGGTAGTAGAATCAAAAAAACATCATGGTTTCAAGATTCTCTCTTTGACTTAAGAGAGATCCAAAGAATAATGTTGGAAAAAACGGCCTATTACCGCATATGTCAAAAGGCCTATTGTATTGACGATGAACTCCACTTTCAGAACTGAGGTTCCCGGCCAAGACAAACACCAGATTTGAAAAAGTCATCATGATTCATGTTCTCTCTAGGTAGTAGAATCAGAAAAACATCATGGTTTCAAGATTCTCTCCCAGCCTTAAGTGAGATCCAGAAAATAATGTTGGAAAAAACGGCCTACTAACGCGATATACCACTTACAGATCTGAGGTTCCCGGCTCAGACAAACACCAGATTTGAAAAAGACGTTGTGATTCTTGTTCTCCCTAGGTAGTAGAATCAAAAAAACATCATGGTTTCAAGATTCTCTCCTTGCCTTAAGAGAGATCAAGAGAATAATGTTGGAAAAAACGGCCTACTACCGCATATTCTCAAAAGGCCTATTGTATTGACGGTGAAACTCCACTTTCAGAACTGAGGTTCCCGGCCAAGACAAACACCAAATTTCAAAAAGTCATCATGATTCATGTTCTCTCTAGGTAGTAGAATCAGAAACACATCATGGTTTCAAGATACTCTCCCTGCCTTAAGAGAGATCCAGAGAATAATGTTGGAAAAAACGGCCTATTACCGCGAAATACCTCTTCCACATCTGAGGTTCCCGGCGCAGACAAACATAAGATTTGAAAAAGACTTCGTGATTCTTGTTCTCCTTAGGTAGTGGAATCAGAAAAACATCATGGTTTCAAGATTCTCTCTTTGCCTTAAGAGAGATCCAAAGAATAAAGTTGGAAAAAACGGCTTATTACCGCATATTCTCAAAAGGCCTATTGTATTGACGGTGAAACTCCACTTTCAGAACTGAGGTTCCCGGCCAAGACAAACACCAGATTTGAAAAAGACGTCGTGACTGATGTTCTCCCTAGGTAGTAGAATCAGAAAAACATCATGGTTTCAAGATACTCTCTTTGCCTTAAGAGAGATCCAAAGAATAATGTTGGAAAAAACGGCCTATTACCGCATATGCTCAAAAGGCCTATTGTATTGACGGTGAAACTCCACTTTTAGAAATGAAGTTCCCGGACCCGACAAACACCAGATTTGAAAAAGACATCATGATTCATGTTCTCCCTAGGTAGTAGAATCAGAAACACATCATGGTTTCAAGATTCTCTCCTTGGCTTAAGAGAGATCAGAAGAATGTTTGAAAAAACGGCCTACTACCGCGAAATACCACTTACAGAACTGAGGTTCCCGGCTCAGACAAACACTAGATTTGAAAAAGACGTCGTGATTCTTGTTCTCCCTAGGTAGTAGAATCAGAAAAACATCATGGTTTCAAGATTCTCTCCTTGCCGTAAGAGAGATCCAGAGAATAATGTTGGAAAAAACGGCCTATTACCGCGGAATACCACTTCCAGATGTAAGGTTCCCGGCCCAGACAAACACCAGATTTGAAAAAGATGTCGTGATTCTTGTTCTCCCTAGGTGGTAGAATCAGAAAAACATCATGGTTTCAAGATTCTCTCCTTCCCTTAAGAGAGATCCAGAGAAAAATGTTGGAAATAAAGGCCTACTACCGCGAAATACCACTTACAGAAGTGAGGTTCCCGGGCAGACACATACCAGATTTGAAAAAGACGTCGTGACTGATGTTCTCCCTAGGTAGTAGAATCAGAAAAACATCATGGTTTCAAGATACTCTCTTTGCCTTAAGAGAGATCCAAAGAATAATGTTGGAAAAAACGGCCTATTACCGCATATGCTCAAAAGGCCTATTGTATTGACGGTGAAACTCCACTTTTAGAAATGAAGTTCCCGGACCCGACAAACACCAGATTTGAAAAAGACATCATGATTCATGTTCTCCCTAGGTAGTAGAATCAGAAAAACATCGTGGTTTCAAGATTCTCTCTTTGACTTAAGAGAGATCCAAAGAATAAAGTTGGAAAAAACGGCCTATTACCGCATATGTCAAAAGGCCTATTGTATTGACGATGAAACTCCACTTTCAGAACTGAAGTTCCCGGCCAAGACAAACACCAGATTTGAAAAAGTCATCATCATTCATGTTCTCTCTAGGTAGTAGAATCAGAAAAACATCATGGTTTCAAGATTCTCTCCCTGCCTTAAGTGAGATCCAGAAAATAATGTTGGAAAAAACAGCCTACTAACGCGAAATACCACTTACAGAACTGAGGTTCCCGGACCAGACACACACCAGATTTAGAAAAGACGTCGTGATTCATCTTCTCCCTAGATACTAGAACCAGAAAAACATCATGGTTTCAGGCTTCTCTCCTTACCTTAAGAGAGATCCAAAGAATAAACTTGGAAAAAACGGCCAATTACCGCATATGCTCAAAAGGCCTATTGTATTCACGGTGAAACTCCATTTTTAGAACTGAAGTTCCCGGCCCCGACAATCACCAGATTTAAAAAAGACATCATGATTCATGTTCTCCCTAGGTAGTACAATCAGAAACACATCATGGTTTCAAGATTCTCTCCTTGGCTTAAGAGAGATCAGAAGAATGTTTGAAAAAACGGCCTACTACCGTGAAATACCACTTACAGAACTGAGGTTCCCGGCTCAGACAAACACTAGATTTGAAAAAGACGTCGTGATTCTTGTTCTCCCTAGGTAGTAGAAACAGAAAAACATCATGGTTTCAAGATTCTCTCCTTGCCGTAAGAGAGATCCAGAGAATAATGTTGGAAAAAACGGCCTATTACCACGGAATACCACTTCCAGATCTAAGGTTCCCGGCCCAGACAAACACCAGATTTGAAAAAGACGTCGTGATTCTTGTTCTCCCTAGGTGGTAGAATCAGAAAAACATCATGGTTTCAAATTCTCTCCTTCCCTTAAGAGAGATCCAGAGAAAAATGTTGGAAATAAAGGCCTACTACCGCGAAATACCACTTACAGAAGTGAGGTTCCCGGGCAGACACATACCAGATTTGAAAAAGACGTCGTGATTCATGTTCTCCCTAGGTAGTAGAATCAGAAAAATATCATGGTTTCAAGATTCTCTCTTTGCTTTAAGAGAGATCCAAAGAATAAAGTTGGAAAAAACGGCCTATTACCGCATATGCTCAAAAAGCCTATTGTATTGACGATGAAACTCCACTTTCAGAACTGAGGTTCCCGGCCATGACAAACACCATATTTCAAAAAGTCATCATGATTCATGTTCTCTCGAGGCAGTAGAATCAGAAACACATCATGGTTTCAAGATTCTCTCCCTGCCTTAAGAGAGATCCAGAGAATAATGTTGGAAAAAACGGCCTATTACCGCATATGCTCAAAAGGCCTATTGTATTGACGGTGAAACTCCACTTTTAGAAATGAAGTTCCCGGACCCGACAAACACCAGATTTGAAAAAGACATCATGATTCATGTTCTCCCTACGTAGTAGAATCAGAAAAACATCGTGGTTTCAAGATTCTCTCTTTGACTTAAGAGAGATCCAAAGAATAAAGTTTGAAAAAACGGCCTATTACCGCATATGTCAAAAGGCCTATTGTATTGACGATGAAACTCCACTTTCAGAACTGAAGTTCCCGGCCAAGACAAACACCAGATTTGAAAAAGTCATCATCATTCATGTTCTCTCTAGGTAGTAGAATCAGAAAAACATCATGGTTTCAAGATTCTCTCCCTGCCTTAAGTGAGATCCAGAAAATAATGTTGGAAAAAACAGCCTACTAACGCGAAATACCACTTACAGAACTGAGGTTCCCGGACCAGACACACACCAGATTTAGAAAAGACGTCGTGATTCATCTTCTCCCTAGATACTAGAACCAGAAAAACATCATGGTTTCAGGCTTCTCTCCTTACCTTAAGAGAGATCCAAAGAATAAACTTGGAAAAAACGGCCAATTACCGCATATGCTCAAAAGGCCTATTGTATTCACGGTGAAACTCCATTTTTAGAACTGAAGTTCCCGGCCCCGACAATCACCAGATTTAAAAAAGACATCATGATTCATGTTCTCCCTAGGTAGTACAATCAGAAACACATCATGGTTTCAAGATTCTCTCCTTGGCTTAAGAGAGATCAGAAGAATGTTTGAAAAAACGGCCTACTACCGCGAAATACCACTTACAGAACTGAGGTTCCCGGCTCAGACAAACACTAGATTTGAAAAAGACGTCGTGATTCTTGTTGTCCCTAGGTAGTAGAAACAGAAAAACATCATGGTTTCAAGATTCTCTCGTTGCCGTAAGAGAGATCCAGAGAATAATGTTGGAAAAAACGGCCTATTACCACGGAATACCACTTCCAGATCTAAGGTTCCCGGCCCAGACAAACACCAGATTTGAAAAAGACGTCGTGATTCTTGTTCTCCCTAGGTGGTAGAATCAGAAAAACATCATGGTTTCAAGATTCTCTCCTTCCCTTAAGAGAGATCCAGAGAAAAATGTTGGAAATAAAGGCCTACTACCGCGAAATACCACTTACAGAAGTGAGGTTCCCGGGCAGACACATACCAGATTTGAAAAAGACGTCGTGATTCATGTTCTCCCTAGGTAGTAGAATCAGAAAAATATCATGGTTTCAAGATTCTCTCTTTGCTTTAAGAGAGATCCAAAGAATAAAGTTGGAAAAAACGGCCTATTACCGCATATGCTCAAAAGGCCTATTGTATTGACGATGAAACTCCACTTTCAGAACTGAGGTTCCCGGCCATGACAAACACCATATTTCAAAAAGTCATCATGATTCATGTTCTCTCGAGGCAGTAGAATCAGAAACACATCATGGTTTCAAGATTCTCTCCCTGCCTTAAGAGAGATCCAGAGAATAATGTTGGAAAAAACGGCCTATTACCGCGAAATACCTCTTCCACATCTGAGGTTCCCGGCGCAGACAAACACAAGATTTGAAAAAGACTTCGTGATTCTTGTTCTCCCTAGGTAGTACAATCAGAAAAACATCATGGTTTCAAGATTCTGTCTTTGACTTAAGAGAGATCCATAGAATAAAGTTGGAAAAAACGGCCTATTACCGCATATGCTCAAAAGGCCTATTGTATTGACGGTGAAACTCCACTTTTAGAAATGAAGTTCCCGGACCCGACAAACACCAGATTTGAAAAAGACATCATGATTCATGTTCTCCCTCGGTAGTAGAATCAGAAAAACATCGTGGTTTCAAGATTCTCTCCTTGCCTTAAGAGAGATCCAGAGAATAATGTTGGAAAAAACGGCCTATTACCGCATATTCTCAAAAGGCCTATTGTATTGACGGTGAAACTCCACTTTCAGAACTGAGGTTCCCGGCCAAGACAAACACCAGATTTGAAAAAGACATCATGATTCATGTTCTCCCTAGGTAGTATAATCAGAAACATATCATAGTTTCAAGATTCTCTCCTTGGCTTAAGAGAGATCAGAAGAATAATGTTTGAAAAAACGGCCTACTACCGCGAAATACCACTTACAGAACTGAGGTTCCCGGCTCAGACAAACACTAGATTTGAAAAAGACATCGTGATTCTTGTTCTCCCTAGGTAGTAGAAACAGAAAAACATCATGGTTTCAAGATTCTCTCCTTGCCGTAAGAGAGATCCAGAGAATAATGTTGGAAAAAACGGCCTATTACCGCGGAATACCACTTCCAGATCTAAGGTTCCCGGCCCAGACAAACACGAGATTTGAAAAAGACGTCGTGATTCTTGTTCTCCCTAGGTGGTAGAATCAGAAAAACATCATGGTTTCAAGATTCTCTCCTTCCCTTAAGAGAGATCCAGAGAAAAATGTTGGAAATAAAGGCCAACTACCGCGAAATACCACTTACAGAAGTGAGGTTCCCGGGCAGACACATACCAGATTTGAAAAAGACGTCGTGATTCATGTTCTCCCTAGGTAGTAGAATCAGAAAAACATCATGGTTTCAAGATTCTCTCTTTGCTTTAAGAGAGATCCAAAGAATAAAGTTGGAAAAAACGGCCTATTACCGCATATGCTCAAAAGGCCTATTGTATTGACGATGAAACTCCACTTTCAGAACTGAGGTTCCCGGCCAAGACAAACACCAGATTTCAAAAAGTCATCATGATTCATGTTCTCTCGAGGTAGTAGAATCAGAAACATATCATGGTTTCAAGATACTCTCCCTGCCTTAAGAGAGATCCAGAGAATAATATCGGAAAAAACGGCCTATTACCGCGAAATACCTCTTCCACATGTGAGGTTCCCGGCCAAGACAAACACCAGATTTGAAAAAGTCATCATGATTCATGTTCTCTCTAGGTAGTAGAATCAGAAACACATCAGGTTTTTCAAGATTCTCTCCCTGCCTTAAGAGAGATCCAGAGAATAATGTTGGAAAAAACGGCCTATTACCGCGAAATACCTCTTCCACATCTGAGGTTCCCGGCGCAAACACAAGATTTGAAAAAGACTTCATGATTCTTGTTCTCCCTAGGTAGTATAATCAGAAAAACATCATGGTTTCAAGATTCTGTCTTTTCCTTAAGAGAGATCCAAAGAATAAAGTTGGAAAAAACGGCCTATTACCGCATATGCTCAAAAGGCCTATTGTATTGACGGTGAAACTCCACTTTTAGAAATGAAGTTCCCGGACCCGACAAACACCAGATTTGAAAAAGACATCATGATTCATGTTCTCCCTAGGTAGTAGAATCAGAAAAACATCGTGGTTTCAAGATTCTCTCCTTGCCTTAAGAGAGATCCAGAGAATAATGTTGGAAAAAACGGCCTATTACCGCATATTCTCAAAAGGCCTATTGTATTGACGGTGAAACTCCACTTTCAGAACTGAGGTTCCCGGCCAAGACAAACACCAGATTTAAAAAAGGCATCATGATTAATGTTCTCCCTAGGTAGTAGAATCAGAAAAACATCATGGTTTCAAGATTCCCTCCTTGCCTTAAGAGAGATCCAGAGAATAATGTTGGAAAAAACGGCCTATTACCGCGAAATACAGCTTTCAGAACAGAGGTTCCCCGCCCAGACAAACACTAGATTTAAAAAAGACTTCGTGATTCATGTTCTCCCTAGGTAGTAGAAACAGAAAAACATCATGGTTTCAAGATTCTCTCTTTGCCTTAAGAGAGATCCAAAGAATAAAGTTGGAAAAAACGGCCTATTACCGCATATGTCAAAAGGCCTATTGTATTGACGATGAAACTCCACTTTCAGAACTGAGGTTCCCGGCCAAGACAAACACCAGATTTGAAAAAGACGTCATGACTGATGTTCTCCCTAGGTAGTACAATCAGAAAAACATCATGGTTTCAAGATCCTGTCTTTGCCTTAAGAGAGATCCAAAGAATAAAGTTGGAAAAAACGGCCTATTACCGCCTATGCTCAAAAGGCCTATTGTATTGACGGTGAAACTCCACTTTTAGAAATGAAGTTCCCGGACCCGACAAACACCAGATTTGAAAAAGACATCATGATTCATGTTCTCCCTAGGTAGTAGAATCAGAAAAACATCGTGGTTTCAAGATTCTCTCCTTGCCTTAAGAGAGATCCAGAGAATAATGTTGGAAAAAACGGCCTATTACCGCATATTCTCAAAAGGCCTATTGTATTGACGGTGAAACTCCACTTTCAGAACGGAGGTTCCCGGCAAAGACAAACACCAGATTTGAAAAAGACATCATGATTCATGTTCTCCCTAGGTAGTATAATCAGAAACACATCATGGTTTCAAGATTCTCTCCTTGGCTTAAGAGAGATCAGAAGAATAATGTTTGAAAAAACGGCCTACTACCGCGAAATACCACTTACAGAACTAAGGTTCCCGGCTCAGACAAACACTAGATTTGAAAAAGACATCATGATTCATGATCTCCCTAGGTAGTAGAATCAGAAAAACATCATGGTTTCAAGATTCTCTCCTTGCCTTAAGAGAGATCCAGAGAATAATGTTGGAAAAAACGGCCTATTACCGCGGAATACCACTTCCAGATCTAAGTTTCCCGGCCCAGACAAACACCAGATTTGAAAAAGGCTTCGTGATTCTTCTTCTCCCTAGGTAGTAGAATCAGAAAAACATCATGGTTTCAAGATTCTCTCCTTGCCTTAAGAGAGATCAAGAGAATAATGTTGGAAAAAACGGCCTATTACCGCATATTCTCAAAAGGCCTATTGTATTGACGATGAAACTCCACTTTCAGAACTGAGGTTCCCGGCCAAGACAAATACCAGATTTGAAAAAGACGTCGTGACTGATGTTCTCCCTAGGTAGTAGAATCAGAAAAACATCATGGTTTCAAGATTCTCTCCTTGCCTTAAGAGAGATCAAGAGAATAATGTTGGAAAAAACGGCCTACTACCGCGAAATACCACTTTCAGAACTGAGGTTCCCGGCTCAGACAAACACCAGATTTGAAAAAGACGTCGTGATTCTTGTTCTCCCTAGGTAGTAGAATCAAAAAAACATCATGGTTTCAAGATTCTCTCTTTGACTTAAGAGAGATCCAAAGAATAAAGTTGGAAAAAACGGCCTATTACCGCATATGTCAAAAGGCCTATTGTATTGACGATGAAACTCCACTTTCAGAACTGAGGTTCCCGGCCAAGACAAACACCAGATTTGAAAAAGTTATCATGATTCATGTTCTCTCTAGGTAGTAGAATCAGAAAAACATCATGGTTTCAAGATTCTCTCCCAGCCTTAAGTGAGATCCAGAAAATAATGTTGGAAAAAACGGCCTACTAACGCGAAATACCACTTACAGAACTGAGGTTCCCGGCTCAGACAAACACCAGATTTGAAAAAGACGTCGTGATTCTTGTTCTCCCTAGGTAGTAGAATCAAAAAAACATCATGGTTTCAAGATTCTCTCCTTGCCTTAAGAGAGATCCAGAGAATAATGTTGGAAAAAACGGCCTACTACCGCATATTCTCAAAAGGCGTATTGTATTGACGGTGAAACTCCACTTTCAGAACTGAGGTTCCCGGCCAAGACAAACACCAGATTTCAAAAAGTCATCATGATTCATCTTCTCTCTAGGTAGTAGAATCAGAAACAAATCATGGTTTCAAGATACTCTCCCTGCCTTAAGAGAGATCCAGAGAATAATGTTGGAAAAAACGGCCTATTACCGCGAAATACCTCTTCCACATCTGAGGTTCCCGGCCAAGACAAACACCAGATTTGAAAAAGTCATCATGATTCATGTTCTCTCTAGGTAGTAGAATCAGAAAAACATCGAAGTTTCAAGATTCTCTCCTTGCCTTAAGAGAGATCCAGAGAATAATGTTGGAAAAAACGGCCTATTACCGCATATTCTCAAAAGGCCTATTGTATTGACGATGAAACTCGACTTTCAGAACTGAGGTTCCCGGCCAAGACAAACACCAGATTTGAATCAGTCATCATGATTAATGTTCTCCCTAGGTAGTAGAATCAGAAAAACATCATGGTTTCAATACTCTCTCCTTGCCTTAAGAGAGATCCAGAGAATAATGTTAGAAAAAACGGCCTATTACCGCGAAATACCACTTCCAGATCTAAGGTTCCCGGCCCAGACAAACACCAGATTTGAAAAAGACTTTGTGATTCTTCTTCTCCATAGGTAGTAGAATCAGAAAAACATCATGGTTTCAAGACTCTCTCCTTCCCTTAAGAGAGATCCAGAGAATAATGGAAATAGTTGGAAAAAACGGCCTATTACCACATATTCTCAAAAGGCCTATTGTATTGACGGTGTATCTCCACTTTCAGAACTGAGGTTCCCGGCCAAGACAAACACCAGATTTGGAAAAGACATCGTGATTCATGTTCTCCCTAGGTAGTAGAATCAGAAAACCATCATGGTTTCAAGATTCTCTCCTCGCCTTAAGAGAGATCAAGAGAATAATGTTGGAAAAAACGGCCTACTACCGCGAAATACCACTAACAGAACTGAGGTTCCCGGCCCAGATACACACCAGATTTGCAAAAGACGTCGTGATTCATGTTCTCCATAGGTAGTAGAATAAGAAAAACATCATGGTTTCAAGATTCTCTCCTTGCCTTAAGAGAGATCCAGAGAAAAATGTTGGAAAAAACGGCCTATTACCGCGAAATACCACTTTCAGAACTGAGGTTCCCGGCCCAGAAACATACCAGATTTGAAAAAGACGTCGTGATTCATGTTCTCCCTAGGTAGTAGAATCAGAAAAACATCATGGTTTCAAGATACTCTCTTTGACTTAAGAGAGATTCAAAGAATAAAGTTGGGAAAAACGGCCTATTACCACATATGCTCAAAAAGTCTACTGTATTGACGGTGAAACTCCACTTTAAAAATGAAGTTCCAGGCCCTGACAAACACTAGACTTGAAAAAGACATCATGATTCATGTTTTACCTAGGTAGTAGAACCAGAAAAACATCATGTTTTCGAGATTCTCCTTGCCTTAAGAAAGATGCAGAGAATAATGTAGGAAAAAACAGCCTATTACCGCGAAATACCACTTTCAGAACTGAGGTTCCCGGCTCAGACAAACACCAGATTTGAAAAAGATGCCGTAATTCTTGTTCTCCCTAGGTAGTAGAATCAGAAAAACATCATGGTTTCAAGATTCTCTCCTTGCCTTAAGAGAGACCCAAAGAATAAATTTGGAAAAAACGGCCTATTACCGCATATGCTCAAAAGGCGTATTGTACTGACGAACAAACTCCACTTTCAGAACTGAGGTTCCCGGCCAAGACAAACACCAGATTTGAAAAAGTCATCATGATTCATGTTCTCTCTAGGTAGTAGAATTAGAAAAACACCATGGTTTCAAGATTCTCTCCTTGCCTTAAGAGAGATCCAGAGAAAAACGTTGGAAAAAACGGCCTATTACCGCATATGCTCAAAAGGCGTATTGTACTGACGAACAAACTCCACTTTCAGAACTGAGGTTCCCGGCCAAGACAAACACCAGATTTGAAAAAGTCATCATGATTCATGTTCTCTCTAGGTAGTAGAATTAGAAAAACATCATGGTTTCAAGATTCTCTCCCTGCCTTAAGAGAGATCCAGAGAATAATGTCGGAAAAAACGGCCTAATACCGCATATGCTCAAAAGGCCTATTGTATTGACGATGAAACTCCACTTTCAGAACTGAGGTTCCCGGCCAAGACAAACACCAGATTTCAAAAAGTCATCATGATTCATGTTCTCTCTAGGTAGTAGAATCAGAAACACATCATGGTTTCAAGATACTCTCCCTGCCTTAAGAGAGATCCAGAGAAATATGTTGGAAATAAAGGCTTACTACCGCGAAATACCACTTACAGAAGTGAGGTTCCCGGCCCAGACACACACCAGATTTGTAAAAGACGTCGTGATTCAAGTTCTCCATAGGTAGAAGAATCAGAAAAACATCCTGGTTTCAAGATTCTCTCCTTGCCTTAAGAGAGATACAGAGAAAAATGTTGAAAAAAAAGGCCTATTACCGCATATGCTCAAAATGCCTATTGTATTGAACGTGAATGTCCACTTTTAGAACTAAGTTTCCCGGCCCCGACAAACACCAGATTTGAAAAATATGTCGTGATTCATGTTCTCCCTAGGTAGTAGAATCAGAAAAACATCGTGTTTTCAAGTTTCTCACCTTGCCTTAAGAGAGATCCAAAGAATAATGTTTGAAACAACGGCCTATTACGACGAAATACCACTATCAGAACTGAGGATCCCGGCCCAGACAGATTTGAAAAAGACATCGTTATTCATGTTCTCCCTAGGTAGTAGAATCAGAAAAACATCATGGTTTCAAGTTTCTCTCCTTGCCTTAAGAGAGATCCAGAGAATAATGTTGGAAAAAACGGCCTATTACCACGAAATACCACTTTCTTAACTGAGGTTCCCTGCCCAGACAAACACCAGATTTCAAAAAGATGTCGTGGTTCATGTTCTCCCTTGATAGTAGAATCAGAAAAACATCATGGTTTCAAGTTTCTCTCCTTGCCTTAACAGAGATCCAAAGAATAATGTTGGAAAAAACGGCCTATTACCGCACATTCTCAAATGGCCTATTGTATTCACGGTGAAACCCAACTTTCAGAACTGAGGATCCAGGCCGAGACAAACACCAGATTAGAAAAAGACGTCGTGATTCATGTTCTCCCTAGGTAGAAGAATAAGAAAAACATCGTGGTTTCACGGTTCTCTGTTTGCCTTGATAGCGATCCAGAGAATAATGTTGCAAAAAACGGCCTATTAGAGCGAAATACCACTTTCAGAACTGAGGTTTCCGACCCCGACATACACCAGATTTGAAAAAGGCGTCATGATTCATGTTCTCCCTAGGTAGTAGAATCCGAACCACATCATTGTTTCAAGATTCCCTCCTTGCCTTAAGAGAGATCCAGAGAATGAAGTTGGAAAAAACGGCCTATTACAACATATACTCAAAGGCCTATTGTATTGACGGTGAAACTCCACTTTCAGAACTGAGGTTCCTAGCCCAGACAAACACCAGATTTGAAATAGATGTCGTGATTCATGTTCTCCCTAGGTAGTAGAATCAGAAAAACATCGTGGTTTCAAGTTTCTCACCTTGCCTTAAGAGAGATCCAAAGAATAAAGTTTGAAAAAACGGCCTATTACAACATATGTTCGAAGGCCATTATATTGACAGTGAAACTCCACTTTCGGAACTGAGGTTCTGAATCTGGGAAGTGATATTTCATGTCCTGTTACCACGAAATACCACTTTCAGAACTGAGGTTCCTGGCCAGGACAAACACCAGATTTGAAAAAGACGTCATGATTCATGTGCTCCCTACATAGTAGAATCAGAATAACATCATGGTTTCAAGATTCCCTCCTTGCCTTAAGAGAGATCCAGAGAATAATGTTGGAAAGAACGGCCTATTACCGCGAAATACGACTTTCAGAACTGAGGTTCCCTGCCCAGACAAACACCTGATTTCAAAAAGACGTCGTGATTCATTTTCTCCCTCGGTAGTAGCATTAGAAAAACCTCATGGTTTAAAGATTCTCTCCTTGCCTTAAGAGAGATCCAGAGAATAATGTTGGAAAAAACGGGCTATTACCGTGAAATACCACTTTCAGAACTAAGGATCCAGGCTCAGACAAACACCAGATTTGAAAAAGACGTCGTGATTCATGTTCTCCCTAGGTAGTAGAATCAGAAAAACATCAGGGTTTCAAGATTCTCTCGTTGACTTAAGAGAGATCCAAAGAATAAAGTTGGAAAAAACGGCCTATTACCGCATATGCTCAAAAGGCCTATTGTATTCACGGTGAAACTCCACTTTTAGAACTGAGGTTCCCGGCCCCGACAAACAGCAGATTTGAAAAAGACGTCGTGATTCATGTTCTCCCTAGGTAGTAGAATCAGAAAAACATCATGGTTTCAAGATTCTCTCCTTGTCTTAAGAGATATCCAAAGAATAAAGTTGGAAAAAACGGCCTATTACGACATAAGCTCAAAGGCCTTTTGTATTGACGGTGAAACTCCACTTTCAGAACTCAGTTTCCAGGCCCAGACAAACGCAAGATTTGAAAAAGACCTCGTGATTCATGTTCTCCGTAGGTATTAGAATCAGAAAAACATCATGGTTTCAAGATTCTTTCCTTGCCTTAAGAGAGATCCAGAGAATAATGTTGGAAAAAATGGCCTATTACCGTATATACTCAAAAGCCCATTTGTATTGACGGTGAAACTCCACTTTCAGAACTCAGTTTCCCGGCCGAGACAAACACGAGTTTTGAAAATGACGTCGTGATTCATGTTCTCCCTAGGTAGTAGAATCAGAAAAACATCAGGGTTTCAAGATTCTCTCGTTGACTTAAGAGAGATCCAAAGAATAAAGTTGGAAAAAACGGCCTATTACCGCATATGCTCAAAAGGCCTATTGTATTCACGGTGAAACTCCACTTTTAGAACTGAGGTTCCCGGCCCCGACAAACAGCAGATTTGAAAAAGACGTCGTGATTCATGTTCTCCCTAGGTAGTAGAATCAGAAAAACATCATGGTTTCAAGATTCTCTCCTTGTCTTAAGAGATATCCAAAGAATAAAGTTGGAAAAAACGGCCTATTACGACATAAGCTCAAAGGCCTTTTGTATTGACGGTGAAACTCCACTTTCAGAACTCAGTTTCCAGGCCCAGACAAACGCAAGATTTGAAAAAGACCTCGTGATTCATGTTCTCCGTAGGTATTAGAATCAGAAAAACATCATGGTTTCAAGATTCTTTCCTTGCCTTAAGAGAGATCCAGAGAATAATGTTGGAAAAAATGGCCTATTACCGTATATACTCAAAAGCCCATTTGTATTGACGGTGAAACTCCACTTTCAGAACTCAGTTTCCCGGCCGAGACAAACACGAGTTTTGAAAATGACGTCGTGATTCATGTTCTCCCTAGGTAGTAGAATCAGAAAAACATCATGGTTTCAAGATTCTCTCCTTGCCTTAAGAGAGATCCAAAGAATAAAGTTGGAAAAAACGGCCAATTACGACATAGGCTCAAAGGCCTATTGTATTGACGGTGAAACTCCAGTTTCAGAACTGAGGTTCCCGGCCGAGACAAACACCAGATTTGAAAAAGACGTCGTGATTCATGTTTTCCCTAGGTAGTAGAATCAGAAAAACATCATAGTTTCAAGATTCTCTCCTTGCCTTAAGAGAGATCCAGAGAATAATGTTGCAAAAAACGGCCTGTTACCGCGAAATACCACTTTCAGAACTGAGTTTCCCGGCCCAGACAAACGCCAGATTTGAAAATGACGTCGTGATTCATGATCTCCCTAGGAAGTAGAATCAGAAAAACATCATAGTTTCAAGATTGTCTCCTTGCCTTAAGAGAGATACAGAGAATAATGTTGGAAAAAACGACCTATTACCGCGAAATTCCACTTTCAGAACTGAGGTTCCCGGCCCAAACAAACACCAGATTAGAAAAAGACGTCGTTATTCATGTTATCCCTAGGTAGTAGAATCAGAAAAACATCATGGTTTCAAGATTCTCTCCTTCCCTTAAGAGAGATCCAGAGAAAAATGTTGGAAATAAAGGCCTACTACCGCGAAATACCACTTACAGAAGTGAGGTTCCCGGGCAGACACATACCAGATTTGAAAAAGACGTCGTGATTCAAGTTCTCCCTAGGTAGTAGAATCAGAAAAACATCATGGTTTCAAGATTCTCTCTTTGCTTTAAGAGAGATCCAAAGAATAAAGTTGGAAAAAACGGCCTATTACCGCATATGCTCAAAAGGCCTATTGTATTGACGATGAAACTCCACTTTCAGAACTGAGGTTCCCTTGCCAAGACAAACACCAGATTTCAAAAAGTCATCATGATTCATGTTCTCTCTAGGTAGTAGAATCAGAAACACATGATGGTTTCAAGATACTCTCCCTGCCTTAAGAGAGATCCAGAGAATAATGTCGGAAAAAACGGCCTATTACCGCGAAATACCTCTTCCACATCTGAGGTTCCCGGCCAAGACAAACACCAGATTTGAAAAAGTCATCATGATTCATGTTCTCTCTAGGTAGTAGAATCAGAAACACATCAGGGTTTCAAGATTCTCTCCCTGCCTTAAGAGAGATCCAGAGAATAATGTTGGAAAAAACGGCCTATTACCGCGAAATACCTCTTCCACATCTGAGGTTCCCGGCGCAGACAAACACAAGATTTGAAAAAGACTTCGTGATTCTTGTTCTCCCTAGGTAGTATAATCAGAAAAACATCATGGTTTCAAGATTCTGTCTTTGCCTTAAGAGAGATCCTAAGAATAAAGTTGGAAAAAACGGCCTATTACCGCATATGCTCAAAAGGCCTATTGTATTCACGGTGAAACTCCACTTTTAGAAATGAAGTTCCCGGCCCAGACAAACACCAGATTTGAAAAAGACATCATGATTCATGTTCTCCCTAGGGAGTAGAATCAGAAACACATCATGGTTTCAAGATTCTCTCCTTGCCTTAAGAGAGATCAGAACAGTAATGTTTGAAAAAACGACGTACTACAGCGAAATACCACTTACAGAACTGAGATTCCCGGCCCAGACACACACCAGATTTGGAAAAGACGTCGTGATTCATGTTCTCCCTAGGTAGTAGAATCATAAAAACATCATGGTTTCAATATTTTCTCCTTGTCTTAAGAGAGATCCAGAGAATAATGTTGGAAAAAATGGCCTATTACCGCATGTGCTCAAAAGGCCTATTGTATTGACGGTGAAACTCCACTTTCAGAACTGAGGTTCCCGGCCAAGAGAAACACCAGATTTGAATAAGTCACCATGATTAATGTTCTCCCTAGGTAGTAGAATCAGAAAAACATCATGGTTTCAATACTCTCTCCTTGCCTTAACAGAGATCCAGAGAATAATGTTAGAAAAAACAGCCTATTACCGCGAAATACCACTTCCAGATCTAAGGTTCCCGGCCCAGACAAACACCAGATTTGAAAAAGACTTTATGATTCTTCTTCTCCATAGGTAGTAGAATCAGAAAAACATCATGGTTTCAAGACTCTCTCCTTCCCTTAAGAGAGATCCAGAGAATAATGTTGGAAAAAACGGCCTATTACCACATATTCTCAAAAGGCCTATTGTATTGACGGTGAATCTCCACTTTTAGAACTAAGTTTCCCGGCCCCGACAAACACCAGATTTGAAAAAGATATCATGATTCATGTTCTCCCTAGGTAGTAGAATCAGGAAAACAACATGGTTTCAAGATTCTCTCCTTGACTTAAGAGAGACCCAAAGAATAAATTTGGAAAAAACGGCCTATTACCTCATATGCTCAAAAGGCCTATTGTATTGACGGTGAAACTCCACTTTCAGAACTGAGGTTCCCGGCGAAGACGAACACCAGATTTGAAAAAGACATCATGATTCATGTTCTCCATAGGTAGTAGAATCAGAAAAACATCATGGTTTCAAGATTCTCTCCTTCCCTTAAGAGAGATCCAGAGAAAAATGTTGGAAAAAACGGCCTATTACCGCGAAATACCACTTTCAGAACTGAGGTTCCCGGCTCAGACAAACACCAGATTTGAAAAAGAGGTCGTGATTCTTGTTCTCCCTAGGTGGTAGAATCAGAAAAACACCATGGTTTCAAGTTTCTCTCCTTGCCTTAAGAGAGATCCAAAGAATAAAGTTTGAAAAAACGGCCTATTACAATATACGTTCGAAGGCCTATTATATTGACGGTGAAACTCCACTTTCAGAACTGAGGTTCTGAATCCAGGAAGTGGTATTTCGTGTCCTGTTACCACGAAACACCACTTTCAGAACTGAGGTTCCTGGCCAGGACAAACAACAGATTTGAAAAAGACGTCATGATTCATGTTTTCCCTACATAGTAGAATCAGAATATCATCATGGTTTCAAGATTCCCTCCTTGCCTTAAGAGAGATCCAGAGAAAAATGTTGGAAAAAACGGGCTATTACCGTGAAATACCACTTTCAGAACTAAGGATCCAGGCTCAGACAAACACCAGATTTGAAAAAGACGTCGTGATTCATGTTCTCCCTAGGTAGTAGAATCAGAAACACATCAGGGTTTCAAGATTCTCTCCCTGCCTTAAGAGAGATCCAGAGAATAATGTTGGAAAAAACGGCCTATTACCGCATATGCTCAAAAGGCCTATTGTATTGACGATGAAACTCCACTTTCAGAACTGAGGTTCCCGGCCAAGAAAAACACCAGATTTGAAAAAGTCATCATGATTCATGTTCTCTCTAGGTAGTAGAATCAGAAACACATCAGGGTTTCAAGATTCTCTCCCTGCCTTAAGAGAGATCCAGAGAATAATGTTGGAAAAAACGGCCTATTACCGCGAAATACGTCTTCCACATCTGAGGTTCCCGGCGCAGACAAACATAAGATTTGAAAAAGACTTCGTTATCCTTGTTCTCCCTAGGTAGTGGAATCAGAAAAACATCATGGTTTCAAGATTCTCTCTTTGCCTTAAGAGAGATCCAAAGAATAAAGTTGGAAAAAACGGCCTATTACCGCATATTCTCAAAAGGCCTATTGTATTGACGGTGAAACTCCACTTTCAGAACTGAGGTTCCCGGCCAAGACAAACACCAGATTTGAAAAAGACATCGTGACTGATGTTCTCCCTAGGTAGTAGAATCAGAAAAACATCATGGTTTCAAGATACTCTCTTTGCCTTAAGAGAGATCCAAAGAATAATGTTGGAAAAAACGGCCTATTACCGCATATGCTCAAAAGGCCTATTGTATTGACGGTTAAACTCCACTTTTAGAAATGAAGTTCCCGGACCCGACAAACACCAGATTTGAAAAAGACATCATGATTCATGTTCTCCCTAGGTAGTAGAATCAGAAAAACATCGTGGTTTCAAGATTCTCTCTTTGACTTAAGAGAGATCCAAAGAATAAAGTTGGAAAAAACGGCCTATTACCGCATATGTCAAAAGGCCTATTGTATTGACGATGAAACTCCACTTTCAGAACTGAGGTTCCCGGCCAAGACAAACACCAGATTTGAAAAAGTCATCATCATTCATGTTCTCTCTAGGTAGTATAATCAGAAAAACATCATGGTTTCAAGATTCCCTCCCTGCCTTAAGTGAGATCCAGAAAATAATGTTGGAAAAAACAGCCTACTAACGCGAAATACCACTTACAGAACTGAGGTTCCCGGACCAGACACACACCAGATTTAGAAAAGACGTCGTGATTCATCTTCTCCCTAGATACTAGAACCAGAAAAACATCATGGTTTCAAGCTTCTCTCCTTACCTTAAGAGAGATCCAAAGAATAAAGTTGGAAAAAACGGCCAATTACCGCATATGCTCAAAAGGCCTATTGTATTCACGGTGAAACTCCATTTTTAGAACTAAAGTTCCCGGCCCCGACAATCACCAGATTTAAAAAAGACATCATGATTCATGTTCTCCCTAGGTAGTAGAATCAGAAACACATCATGGTTTCAAGATTCTCTCCTTGGCTTAAGAGAGATCAGAAGAATGTTTGAAAAAACGGCCTACTACCGCGAAATACCACTTACAGAACTGAGGTTCCCGGCTCAGACAAACACTAGATTTGAAAAAGACGTCGTGATTCTTGTTCTCCCTAAGTGGTAGAATAAGAAAAACATCATGGTTTCAATATTCTCTCCTTGCCGTAAGAGAGATCCAGAGAATAATGTTGGAAAAAACGGCCTATTACCGCGGAATACCACTTCCAGATCTAAGGTTCCCGGCCCAGACAAACACCAGATTTGAAAAAGTCGTCGTGATTCTTGTTCTCCCTAAGTGGTAGAATAAGAAAAACATCATGGTTTCAAGATTCTGTCTTTGCCTTAAAGAGATCCAAAGAATAAAGTTGGAAAAAACGGCCTATTACCGCCTATGCTCAAAAGGCCTATTGTATTGACGGTGAAACTCCACTTTTAGAAATGAAGTTCCCGGACCCGACAAACACCAGATTTGAAAAAGACATCATGATTCATGTTCTCCCTAGGTAGTAGAATCAGAAAAACATCGTGGTTTCAAGATTCTCTCCTTGCCTTAAGAGAGATCCAGAGAAAAATGTTGGAAATAAAGGCCTACTACCGCGAAATACCACTTACAGAAGTGAGGTTCCCGGGCAGACACATACCAGATTTGAAAAAGACGTCGTGATTCATGTTCTCCCTAGGTAGTAGAATCAGAAAAACATCATGGTTTCAAGATTCTCTCTTTGCTTTAAGAGAGATCCAAAGAATAAAGTTGGAAAAAACGGCCTATTACCGCATATGCTCAAAAGGCCTATTGTATTCACGGTGAAACTCCATTTTTAGAACTGAAGTTCCCGGCCTCGACAATCACCAGATTTGAAAAAGACATCATGATTAATGTTCTCCATAGGTAGTAGAATCAGAAACACAACATGGTTTCAAGATTCTCTCCTTGGCTTAAGAGAGATCAGAAGAATGTTTGAAAAAACGGCCTACTACCGCGAAATACCACTTACAGAACTGAGGTTCCCGGCTCAGACAAACACCAGATTTGAAAAAGACGTCGTAATTCTTGTTCTCCCTAGGTAGTAGAATCAGAAAAACATCATGGTTTCAAGATTCCCTCCTTGCCTTAAGAGAGATACAGAGAATAATGTTGGAAAAAATGGCCTATTACCGCGAAATACACCTTTTAGAACTGAGGTTCCCGGCCCAGACAAACCCCAGATTTTAAAAAGGCTTCATGATTCATGTTCTCCCTAGGTAGTAGAATCAGAAAAACATCATGGTTTCAAGACTCTGTCTTTGCCTTATGAGAGATCCAAAGAATAAAGTTGGAAAAAACGGCCTATTACCGCCTATGCTCAAAAGGCCTATTGTATTGACGGTGAAACTCCACTTTTAGAAATGAAGTTCCCGGACCCGACAAACACCAGATTTGAAAAAGACATCATGATTCATGTTCTCCCTAGGTAGTAGAATCAGAAAAACATCGTGGTTTCAAGATTCTCTCTTTGCTTTAAGAGAGATCCAGAGAAAAATGTTGGAAATAAAGGCCTACTACCGCGAAATACCACTTACAGAAGTGAGGTTCCCGGGCAGACACATACCAGATTTGAAAAAGACGTCGTGATTCATGTTCTCCCTAGGTAGTAGAATCAGAAAAACATCATGGTTTCAAGATTCTCTCCTTGCCTTAAGAGAGATCCAGAGAATATTGTTGGAAATAAAGGCCTACTACTGTGAAATACCACTTACAGAATTGAGGTTCCCGGCCCAGACACACACCTGATTTGAAAAAGACGTCGTGATTCTTGTTCTCCCTAGGTGGTAGAATCAGAAAAACATCATGGTTTCAAGATTCTCTCCTTCCCTTAAGAGAGATCCAGAGAATAATGTTGGAAAAAACGGCCTATTACCGCGGAATACCACTTCCAGATCTAAGGTTCCCGGCCCAGACAAACACCAGATTTGAAAAAGACGTCGTGATTCTTGTTCTCCCTAGGTGGTAGAATCAGAAAAACATCATGGTTTCAAGATTCTCTCCTTCCCTTAAGATAGATCCAGAGAAAAATGTTGGAAATAAAGGCCTACTACCGCGAAATACCACTTACAGAAGTGAGGTTCCCGGGCAGACACATACCAGATTTGAAAAAGACGTCGTGATTCATGTTCTCCCTAAGTAGTAGAATCAGAAAAACATCATGGTTTCAAGATTCTCTCTTTGCTTTAACAGAGATCCAAAGAATTAAGTTGGAAAAAACGGCCTATTACCGCATATGCTCAAAAGGCCTATTGTATTGACGATGAAACTCCACTTTCAGAACTGAGGTTCCCGGCCAAGACAAACACCAGATTTGAAAAAGTCATCATGATTCATGTTCTCTCTAGGTAGTAGAATCAGAAACACATCAGGGTTTCAAGATTCTCTCCCTGCCTTAAGAGAGATCCAGAGAATAATGTTGGAAAAAACGGCCTAATACCGCGAAATACCTCTTCCACATCTGAGGTTCCCGGCGCAGACAAACATAAGATTTGAAAAAGACTTCGTGATTCTTGTTCTCCCTAGGTAGTGGAATCAGAAAAACATCATGGTTTCAAGATT
Source organism: Liasis olivaceus (assembly GCA_030867105.1). Classification (NCBI taxonomy): domain Eukaryota; kingdom Metazoa; phylum Chordata; class Lepidosauria; order Squamata; family Pythonidae; genus Liasis; species Liasis olivaceus. The sequence continues at coordinate 61,724,720 of CM061354.1, forward strand.
CTCTCTTTGCCTTAAGAGAGATCCAAAGAATAAAGTTGGAAAAAACGGCCTATTACCGCATATTCTCAAAAGGCCTATTGTATTGACGGTGAAACTCCACTTTCAGAACTGAGGTTCCCGGCCAAGACAAACACCAGATTTGAAAAAGACATCGTGACTGATGTTCTCCCTAGGTAGTAGAATCAGAAAAACATCATGGTTTCAAGATACTCTCTTTGCCTTAAGAGAGATCCAAAGAATAATGTTGGAAAAAACGGCCTATTACCGCATATGCTCAAAAGGCCTATTGTATTGACGGTGAAATTCCACTTTTAGAAATGAAGTTCCCGGACCTGACAAACACCAGATTTGAAAAAGACATCATGATTCATGTTCTCCCTAGGTAGTAGAATCAGAAAAACATCGTGGTTTCAAGATTCTCTCTTTGACTTAAGAGAGATCCAAAGAATAAAGTTCGAAAAAACGGCCTATTACCGCATATGTCAAAAGGGCTATTGTATTGACGATGAAACTCCACTTTCAGAACTGAAGTTCCCGGCCAAGACAAACACCAGATTTGAAAAAGTCATCATCATTCATGTTCTCTCTAGGCAGTAGAATCAGAAAAACATCATGGTTTCAAGATTCTCTCCCTGCCTTAAGTGAGATCCAGAAAATAATGTTGGAAAAAACAGCCTACTAACGCGAAATACCACTTACAGAACTGAGGTTCCCGGACCAGACACACACCAGATTTAGAAAAGACGTCGTGATTCATCTTCTCCCTAGATACTAGAACCAGAAAAACATCATGGTTTCAAGCTTCTCTCCTTACCTTAAGAGAGATCCAAAGAATAAAGTTGGAAAAAACGGCCAATTACCGCATATGCTCAAAAGGCCTATTGTATTCACGGTGAAACTCCATTTTTAGAACTAAAGTTCCCGGCCCCGACAATCACCAGATTTAAAAAAGACATGATGATTCATGTTCTCCCTAGGTAGTAGAATCAGAAACACATCATGGTTTCAAGATTCTCTCCTTGGCTTAAGAGAGATCAGAAGTATGTTTGAAAAAACGGCCTACTACCGCGAAATACCACTTACAGAACTGAGTTTCCCGGCTCAGACAAACACTAGATTTGAAAAAGACTTCGTGATTCTCGTTCTCCCTAGGTAGTAGAATCAGAAAAACATCATGGTTTCAAGATTCTCTCCTTGCCGTAAGAGAGATCCAGAGAATAATGTTGGAAAAAACGGCCTATTACCGCGGAATACCACTTCCAGATCTAAGGTTCCCGGCCGAGACAAACACCAGATTTGAAAAAGACATCGTGATTCTTGTTCTCCCTAGGTGGTAGAATCAGAAAAACATCATGGTTTCAAGATTCTCTCCTTCCCTTAAGAGAGATCCAGAGAAAAATGTTGGAAATAAAGGCCTACTACCGCGAAATACCACTTACAGAAGTGAGGTTCCCGGGCAGAAACATACCAGATTTGAAAAAGACGTCGTGATTCATGTTCTCCCTAGGTAGTAGAATTAGAAAAACATCATGGTTTCAAGATTCTCTCTTTGCTTTAAGAGAGATCCAAAGAATAATGTTGGAAAAAACGGCCTATTACCGCATATGCTAAAAAGGCCTATTGTATTGACGATGAAACTCCACTTTCAGAACTGAGGTTCCCGGCCAAGACAAACACCAGATTTCAAAAAGTCATCATGATTCATGTTCTCTCTAGGTAGTAGAATCAGAAACACATCATGGTTTCAAGATACTCTCCCTGCCTTAAGAGAGATCCAGAGAATAATGTCGGAAAAAGCGGCCTATTACCGCGAAATACCTCTTCCACATCTGAGGTTCCCGGCCAAGACAAATACCAGATTTGAAAAAGTCATCATGATTCATGTTCTCTCTAGGTAGTAGAATCAGAAACACATCATGGTTTCAAGATTCTCTCCCTGCCTTAAGAGAGATCCAGAGAATAATGTTGGAAAAAACGCCCAATTACCGCGAAATACCTCTTCCACATCTGAGGTTCCCGGCGCAGACAAACACAAGATTTGAAAAAGACTTGGTGATTCTTGTTCTCCCTAGGTAGTACAATCAGAAAAACATCATGGTTTCAAGATACTCTCTTTGCCTTAAGAGAGATCCAAAGAATAAAGTTGGAAAAAACGGCCTATTACCGCATATGCTCAAAAGGCCTATTGTATTGACGGTGAAACTCCACTTTTATAAATGAAGTTCCCGGACCCGACAAACACCAGATTTGAAAAAGACATCATGATTCATGTTCTCCCTAGGTAGTAGAATCAGAAAAACATCGTGGTTTCAAGATTCTCTCTTTGACTTAAGAGAGATCCAAAGAATAAAGTTGGAAAAAACGGCCTATTACCGCTTATGTCAAAAGGCCTATTGTATTAACGATGAAACTCCACTTTCAGAACTGAGGTTCCCGGCCAAGACAAACACCAGATTTGAAAAAGGCATCATGATTAATGTTCTCCCTAGGTAGTAGAATCAGAAAAACATCATGGTTTCAAGATTCTCTCCTTGCCTTAAGAGAGATCCAGAGAATAATGTTGGAAAAAACGGCCTATTACCTCGGAATACCACTTCCAGATCTCAGTTTCCCGGCCCAGACAAACACCAGATTTGAAAAAGACTTCGTGATTCTTCTTCTCCCTAGGGAGTAGAATCAGAAAAACATCATGGTTTCAAGATTCTCTCCTTGCCTTAAGAGAGATCAAGAGAATAATGTTGGAAAAAACGGCCTATTACCGCATATTCTCAAAAGGCCTATTGTATTGACGATGAAACTCCACTTTCAGAACTGAGGTTCCCGGCCAAGACAAATACCAGATTTGAAAAAGACGTCGTGACTGATGTTCTCCCTAGGTAGTAGAATCAGAAAAACATCATGGTCTCAAGATTCTCTCCTGGCCTTAAGAGAGATCCAGAGAATAATGTTGGAAAAAACGGCCTATTACCGCGAAATACCACTTCCATATCTAAGGTTCCCGGCCCAGAAAACACCAGATTTGAAAAAGGCTTCGTGATTCTTCTTCTCCATAGGTAGTAGAATCAGAAAAACATCATGGTTTCAAGATTCTCTCCTTGCCTTAAGAGAGATCAAGAGAATAATGTTGGAAAAAGCGGCCTACTACCGCGAAATACCACTTTCAGAACTGAGGTTCCCGGCTCAGACAAACACCAGATTTGAAAAAGACGTCGTGATTGTTGTTCTCCCTAGGTAGTAGAATCAAAAAAACATAATTGTTTCAAGATTCTCTCTTTTACTTAAGAGAGATCCAAAGAATAAAGTTGGAAAAAACGGCCTATTACCGCATATGTCAAAAGGCCTATTGTATTGACGATGAAACTCCACTTTCAGAACTGAGGTTCCCGGCCAAGACAAACACCAGATTTGAAAAAGTCATCATGATTCATGTTCTCCCTAGGTAGTAGAATCAGAAAAACATCATGGTTTCAAGATTCTCTCCCAGCCTTAAGTGAGATCCAGAAAATAATGTTGGAAAAAACGGCCTACTAACGCGAAATACCACTTACAGAACTGAGGTTCCCGGCTCAGACAAAAACCAGATTTAAAAAAGACATCATGATTCATGTTCTCCCTAGGTAGTAGAATCAGAAAAACATCGTGGTTTCAAGATTCTCTCCTTGTCTTAAGAGAGATCCAGAGAATAATGTTGGAAAAAACGGCCTATTACCGCATATTCTCAAAAGGCCTATTGTATTGACGGTGAAACTCCAGTTTCAGAACTGAGGTTCCCGGCCAAGACAAACACCAGATTTGAAAAAGACATCATGATTCATGTTCTCCCTAGGTAGTATAATCAGAAACATATCATGGTTTCAAGATTCTCTCCTTGGCTTAAGAGAGATCAGAAGAATAATGTTTGAAAAAACGGCCTACTACAGCGAAATACCACTTAAAGAACTGAGGTTCCCGGCTCAGACAAACACTAGATTTCAAAAAGACGTCGTGATTCTTGTTCTCCCTAGGTAGTAGAATCAGAAAAACATCATGGTTTCAAGATTCTGTCTTTGCCTTAAGAGAGATCCAAAGAATAAAGTTGGAAAAAACGGCCTATTACCGAATATGCTCAAAAGGCCTATTGTATTGACGGTGAAACTCCACTTTTAGAAATGAAGTTCCCGGACCCGACAAACACCAGATTTGAAAAAGACATCATGATTCATGTTCTCCCTAGGTAGTAGAATCAGAAAAACATCGTGGTTTCAAGATTCTCTCCTTGCCTTAAGAGAGATCCAGAGAAAAATGTTGGAAATAAAGGCCTACTACCGCGAAATACCACTTACAGAAGTGAGGTTCCCGGGCAGACACATACCAGATTTGAAAAAGACGTCGTGATTCATGTTCTCCCTTGGTAGTAGAATCAGAAAAACATCATGGTTTCAAGATTCTCTCTTTGCTTTAAGAGAGATCCAAAGAATAAAGTTGGAAAAAACGGCCTGTTACCGCATATGCTCAAAAGGCCTATTGTTTTGACGATGAAACTCCACTTTCAGAACTGAGGTTCCCGGCCAAGACAAACACCAGATTTCAAAAAGTCATCATGATTCATGTTCTCTCTAGGTAGTAGAATCAGAAACACATCATGGTTTCAAGATACTCTCCCTGCCTTAAGAGAGATCCAGAGAATAATATCGGAAAAAACGGCCTATTACCGCGAAATACCTCTTCCACATCTGAGGTTCCCGGCCAAGACAAACACCAGATTTGAAAAAGTCATCATGATTCATGTTCTCTCTAGGTAGTAGAATCAGAAACACATCAGGGTTTCAAGATTCTCTCCCTGCCATAAGAGAGATCCAGAGAATAATGTTGGAAAAAACGGCCTATTACCGCGAAATACCTCTTCCACATCTGAGGTTCCCGGCGCAGACAAACACAAGATTTGAAAAAGACTTCGTGATTCTTGTTCTCCCTAGGTAGTATAATCAGAAAAACATCATGGTTTCAAGATTCTGTCTTTGCCTTAAGAGAGATCCAAAGAATAAAGTTGGAAAAAACGGCCTATTACCGCATATGCTCAAAAGGCCTATTGTATTGACGGTGAAACTCCACTTTTAGAAATGAAGTTCCCGGACCCGACAAACACCAGATTTGAAAAAGACATCATGATTCATGTTCTCCCTAGGTAGTAGAATCAGAAAAACATCGTGGTTTCAAGATTCTCTCCTTGCCTTAAGAGAGATCCAGAGAATAATGTTGGAAAAAACGGCCTATTACCGCATATTCTCAACAGGCCTATTGTATTGACGGTGAAACTCCACTTTCAGAACTGAGGTTCCCGGCCAAGACAAACACCAGATTTGAAAAAGGCATCATGATTAATGTTCTCCCTAGGTAGTAGAATCAGAAAAACATCATGGTTTCAAGATTCCCTCCTTGCCTTAAGAGAGATCCAGAGAATAATGTTGGAAAAAACGGCCTATTACCGCATATGTCAAAAGGCCTATTGTATTGACGATGAAACTGCACTTTCAGAACTGAGGTTCCCGGCCAAGACAAACACCAGATTTGAAAAAGTCATCATGATTCATGTTCTCCCTAGGTAGTAGAAGAAGAAAAAAATCATGGTTTCAAGATTCTCTCCTTGCCTTAAGAGAGATACAGAGAATAATGTTGGAAAAAATGGCCTATTACCGCGAAATACACCTTTCAGAACTGAGGTTCCCGGCCCAGACAAACACCAGATTTTAAAAAGGCTTCGTGATTCATGTTCTCCCTATGTAGTAGAATAAAAAAAACATCATGGTTTCAAGATTCTCTCTTTGACTTAAGAGAGATCCAAAGAATAAAGTTGGAAAAAACGGCCTATTACCGCATATCTCAAAAGGCCTATTGTACTGACGATGAAACTCCACTTTCAGAACTGAGGTTCCCGGCCAAGACAAACACCAGATTTGAAAAAGATGTCGTGACTGATGTTGTCCCTAGGTAGTAGAATCAGAAAAACATAATGGTTTCAAGATACTCTCTTTGCCTTAAGAGAGATCCAAAGAATAATGTTGGAAAAAACGGCCTATTACCGCATATGCTCAAAAGGCCTATTGTATTGACGGTGAAACTCCACTTTTAGAAATGAAGTTCCTGGACCCGACAAACACCAGATTTGAAAAAGACATCATGATTCATGTTCTCCCTAGGTAGTAGAATCAGAAAAACATCGTGGTTTCAAGATTCTCTCCTTGCCTTAAGAGAGATCCAGAGAATAATGTTGGAAAAAACGGCCTATTACCGCGAAATACCTCTTCCACATCTGAGGTTCCCGGCGCAGACAAACATAAGATTTGAAAAAGACTTCGTGATACTTGTTCTCCCTAGGTAGTGGAATCAGAAAAACATCATGGTTTCAAGATTCTCTCCCTGCCTTAAGAGAGATCCAGAGAATAATGTTGGAAAAAACGGCCTATTACCGCGGAATACCACTTCCAGATCTAAGTTTCCCGGCCCAGACAAACACCAGATTTGAAAAAGACTTCGTGATTCTTCTTCTCCCTAGGTAGTAGAATGAGAAAAACATCATGGTTTCAAGATTCTCTCCTTGCCTTAAGAGAGATCAAGAGAATAATGTTGGAAAAAACGGCCTATTACCGCATATTCTCAGAGGCCTATTGTATTGACGATGAAACTCCACTTTCAGAACTGAGGTTCCCGGCCAAGACAAATACCAGATTTGAAAAAGACTTCGTGATTCTTGTTCTCCCTAGGTAGTACAATCAGAAAAACATCATGGTTTCAAGATACTCTCTTTGCCTTAAGAGAGATCCAAAGAATAAAGTTGGAAAAAACGGCCTATTACCGCATATGCTCAAAAGGCCTATTGTATTGACGGTGAAACTCCACTTTTATAAATGAAGTTCCCGGACCCGACAAACACGAGATTTGAAAAAGACATCATGATTCATGTTCTCCCTAGGTAGTAGAATCAGAAAAACATCGTGGTTTCAAGATTCTCTCTTTGACTTAAGAGAGATCCAAAGAATAAAGTTGGAAAAAACGGCCTATTACCGCTTATGTCAAAAGGCCTATTGTATTAACGATGAAACTCCACTTTCAGAACTGAGGTTCCCGGCCAAGACAAACACCAGATTTGAAAAAGGCATCATGATTAATGTTCTCCCTAGGTAGTAGAATCAGAAAAACATCATGGTTTCAAGATTCTCTCCTTGCCTTAAGAGAGATCCAGAGAATAATGTTGGAAAAAACGGCCTATTACCTCGGAATACCACTTCCAGATCTCAGTTTCCCGGCCCAGACAAACACCAGATTTGAAAAAGACTTCGTGATTCTTCTTCTCCCTAGGGAGTAGAATCAGAAAAACATCATGGTTTCAAGATTCTCTCCTTGCCTTAAGAGAGATCTAGAGAATAATGTTGGAAAAAACGGCCTATTACCGCATATTCTCAAAAGGCCTATTGTATTGACGATGAAACTCCACTTTCAGAACTGAGGTTCCCGGCCAAGACAAATACCAGATTTGAAAAAGACGTCGTGACTGATGTTCTCCCTAGGTAGTAGAATCAGAAAAACATCATGGTCTCAAGATTCTCTCCTGGCCTTAAGAGAGATCCAGAGAATAATGTTGGAAAAAACGGCCTATTACCGCGAAATACCACTTCCATATCTAAGGTTCCCGGCCCAGAAAACACCAGATTTGAAAAAGGCTTCGTGATTCTTCTTCTCCATAGGTAGTAGAATCAGAAAAACATCATGGTTTCAAGATTCTCTCCTTGCCTTAAGAGAGATCAAGAGAATAATGTTGGAAAAAACGGCCTACTACCGCGAAATACCACTTTCAGAACTGAGGTTCCCGGCTCAGACAAACACCAGATTTGAAAAAGACGTCGTGATTGTTGTTCTCCCTAGGTAGTAGAATCAAAAAAACATAATTGTTTCAAGATTCTCTCTTTTACTTAAGAGAGATCCAAAGAATAAAGTTGGAAAAAACGGCCTATTACCGCATATGTCAAAAGGCCTATTGTATTGACGATGAAACTCCACTTTCAGAACTGAGGTTCCCGGCCAAGACAAACACCAGATTTGAAAAAGTCATCATGATTCATGTTCTCCCTAGGTAGTAGAATCAGAAAAACATCATGGTTTCAAGATTCTCTCCCAGCCATAAGTGAGATCCAGAAAATAATGTTGGAAAAAACGGCCTACTAACGCGAAATACCACTTACAGAACTGAGGTTCCCGGCTCAGACAAAAACCAGATTTAAAAAAGACATCATGATTCATGTTCTCCCTAGGTAGTAGAATCAGAAAAACATCGTGGTTTCAAGATTCTCTCCTTGCCTTAAGAGAGATCCAGAGAAAAATGTTGGAAATAAAGGCCTACTACCGCGAAATACCACTTACAGAAGTGAGGTTCCCGGGCAGACACATACCAGATTTGAAAAAGACGTCGTGATTCATGTTCTCCCTTGGTAGTAGAATCAGAAAAACATCATGGTTTCAAGATTCTCTCTTTGCTTTAAGAGAGATCCAAAGAATAAAGTTGGAAAAAACGGCCTGTTACCGCATATGCTCAAAAGGCCTATTGTTTTGACGATGAAACTCCACTTTCAGAACTGAGGTTCCCGGCCAAGACAAACACCAGATTTCAAAAAGTCATCATGATTCATGTTCTCTCTAGGTAGTAGAATCAGAAACACATCATGGTTTCAAGATACTCTCCCTGCCTTAAGAGAGATCCAGAGAATAATATCGGAAAAAACGGCCTATTACCGCGAAATACCTCTTCCACATCTGAGGTTCCCGGCCAAGACAAACACCAGATTTGAAAAAGTCATCATGATTCATGTTCTCTCTAGGTAGTAGAATCAGAAACACATCAGGGTTTCAAGATTCTCTCCCTGCCTTAAGAGAGATCCAGAGAATAATGTTGGAAAAAACGGCCTATTACCGCGAAATACCTCTTCCACATCTGAGGTTCCCGGCGCAGACAAACACAAGATTTGAAAAAGACTTCGTGATTCTTGTTCTCCCTAGGTAGTATAATCAGAAAAACATCATGGTTTCAAGATTCTCTCCTTGTCTTAAGAGAGATCCAGAGAATAATGTTGGAAAAAACGGCCTATTACCGCATATTCTCAAAAGGCCTATTGTATTGACGGTGAAACTCCAGTTTCAGAACTGAGGTTCCCGGCCAAGACAAACACCAGATTTGAAAAAGACATCATGATTCATGTTCTCCCTAGGTAGTATAATCAGAAACATATCATGGTTTCAAGATTCTCTCCTTGGCTTAAGAGAGATCAGAAGAATAATGTTTGAAAAAACGGCCTACTACAGCGAAATACCACTTAAAGAACTGAGGTTCCCGGCTCAGACAAACACTAGATTTCAAAAAGACGTCGTGATTCTTGTTCTCCCTAGGTAGTAGAATCAGAAAAACATCATGGTTTCAAGATTCTGTCTTTGCCTTAAGAGAGATCCAAAGAATAAAGTTGGAAAAAACGGCCTATTACCGAATATGCTCAAAAGGCCTATTGTATTGACGGTGAAACTCCACTTTTAGAAATGAAGTTCCCGGACCCGACAAACACCAGATTTGAAAAAGACATCATGATTCATGTTCTCCCTAGGTAGTAGAATCAGAAAAACATCGTGGTTTCAAGATTCTCTCCTTGCCTTAAGAGAGATCCAGAGAAAAATGTTGGAAATAAAGGCCTACTACCGCGAAATACCACTTACAGAAGTGAGGTTCCCGGGCAGACACATACCAGATTTGAAAAAGACGTCGTGATTCATGTTCTCCCTTGGTAGTAGAATCAGAAAAACATCATGGTTTCAAGATTCTCTCTTTGCTTTAAGAGAGATCCAAAGAATAAAGTTGGAAAAAACGGCCTGTTACCGCATATGCTCAAAAGGCCTATTGTTTTGACGATGAAACTCCACTTTCAGAACTGAGGTTCCCGGCCAAGACAAACACCAGATTTCAAAAAGTCATCATGATTCATGTTCTCTCTAGGTAGTAGAATCAGAAACACATCATGGTTTCAAGATACTCTCCCTGCCTTAAGAGAGATCCAGAGAATAATATCGGAAAAAACGGCCTATTACCGCGAAATACCTCTTCCACATCTGAGGTTCCCGGCCAAGACAAACACCAGATTTGAAAAAGTCATCATGATTCATGTTCTCTCTAGGTAGTAGAATCAGAAACACATCAGGGTTTCAAGATTCTCTCCCTGCCTTAAGAGAGATCCAGAGAATAATGTTGGAAAAAACGGCCTATTACCGCGAAATACCTCTTCCACATCTGAGGTTCCCGGCGCAGACAAACACAAGATTTGAAAAAGACTTCGTGATTCTTGTTCTCCCTAGGTAGTATAATCAGAAAAACATCATGGTTTCAAGATTCTGTCTTTGCCTTAAGAGAGATCCAAAGAATAAAGTTGGAAAAAACGGCCTATTACCGCATATGCTCAAAAGGCCTATTGTATTGACGGTGAAACTCCACTTTTAGAAATGAAGTTCCCGGACCCGACAAACACCAGATTTGAAAAAGACATCATGATTCATGTTCTCCCTAGGTAGTAGAATCAGAAAAACATCGTGGTTTCAAGATTCTCTCCTTGCCTTAAGAGAGATCCAGAGAATAATGTTGGAAAAAACGGCCTATTACCGCATATTCTCAACAGGCCTATTGTATTGACGGTGAAACTCCACTTTCAGAACTGAGGTTCCCGGCCAAGACAAACACCAGATTTGAAAAAGGCATCATGATTAATGTTCTCCCTAGGTAGTAGAATCAGAAAAACATCATGGTTTCAAGATTCCCTCCTTGCCTTAAGAGAGATCCAGAGAATAATGTTGGAAAAAACGGCCTATTACCGCATATGTCAAAAGGCCTATTGTATTGACGATGAAACTGCACTTTCAGAACTGAGGTTCCCGGCCAAGACAAACACCAGATTTGAAAAAGTCATCATGATTCATGTTCTCCCTAGGTAGTAGAAGAAGAAAAAAATCATGGTTTCAAGATTCTCTCCTTGCCTTAAGAGAGATACAGAGAATAATGTTGGAAAAAATGGCCTATTACCGCGAAATACACCTTTCAGAACTGAGGTTCCCGGCCCAGACAAACACCAGATTTTAAAAAGGCTTCGTGATTCATGTTCTCCCTATGTAGTAGAATAAAAAAAACATCATGGTTTCAAGATTCTCTCTTTGACTTAAGAGAGATCCAAAGAATAAAGTTGGAAAAAACGGCCTATTACCGCATATCTCAAAAGGCCTATTGTATTGACGATGAAACTCCACTTTCAGAACTGAGGTTCCCGGCCAAGACAAACACCAGATTTGAAAAAGATGTCGTGACTGATGTTGTCCCTAGGTAGTAGAATCAGAAAAACATAATGGTTTCAAGATACTCTCTTTGCCTTAAGAGAGATCCAAAGAATAATGTTGGAAAAAACGGCCTATTACCGCATATGCTCAAAAGGCCTATTGTATTGACGGTGAAACTCCACTTTTAGAAATGAAGTTCCTGGACCCGACAAACACCAGATTTGAAAAAGACATCATGATTCATGTTCTCCCTAGGTAGTAGAATCAGAAAAACATCGTGGTTTCAAGATTCTCTCCTTGCCTTAAGAGAGATCCAGAGAATAATGTTGGAAAAAACGGCCTATTACCGCGAAATACCTCTTCCACATCTGAGGTTCCCGGCGCAGACAAACATAAGATTTGAAAAAGACTTCGTGATTCTTGTTCTCCCTAGGTAGTGGAATCAGAAAAACATCATGGTTTCAAGATTCTATCCCTGCCTTAAGAGAGATCCAGAGAATAATGTTGGAAAAAACGGCCTACTACCGCGAAATATCACTTTCAGAACTGAGGTTCCCGGCTCAGACAAACACCAGATTTGAAAAAGACGTCGTGATTCTTGTTCTCCCTAGGTAGTAGAATCAAAAAAACATCATGGTTTCAAGATTCTCTCTTTGACTTAAGAGAGATCCAAAGTATAAAGTTGGAAAAAACGGCCTATTACCGCATATGTCAAAAGGCCTATTGTATTGACGATGAAACTCCACTTTCAGAACTGAGGTTCCCGGCCAAGACAAACACCAGATTTGAAAAAGTCATCATGATTCATGTTCTCTCTAGGTAGTAGAATCAGAAAAACATCATGGTTTCAAGATTCTCTCCCAGCCTTAAGTGAGATCCAGAAAATAATGTTGGAAAAAACGGCCTACTAACGCGAAATACCACTTACAGAACTGAGGTTCCCGGCTCAGACAAACACCAGATTTGAAAAAGACGTCGTGCTTCTTGTTCTCCCTAGGTAGTAGAATCAAAAAAACATCATGGTTTCAAGATTCTCTCCTTGCCTTAAGCGAGATCAAGAGAATAATGTTGGAAAAAACGGCCTACTACCGCATATTCTCAAAAGGCCTATTGTATTGACGATGAAACTCCACTTTCAGAACTGAGGTTCCCGGCCAAGACAAACACCAGATTTGAAAAAGTCATCATGATTCATGTTCTCTCTAGGTAGTAGAATCAGAAACACATCAGGGTTTCAAGATTCTCTCCCTGCCTTAAGAGAGATCCAGAGAATAATGTTGGAAAAAACGGCCTATTACCGTGAAATACCTCTTCCACATCTGAGGTTCCCGGCGCAGACAAACACAAGATTTGAAAATGACTTCATGATTCTTGTTCTCCCTAGGTAGTATAATCAGAAAAACATCATGGTTTCAAGATTCTGTCTTTGCCTTAAGAGAGATCCAAAGAATAAAGTTGGAAAAAACGGCCTATTACCGCATATGCTCAAAAGGCCTATTGTATTGACGGTGAAACTCCACTTTTAGAAATGAAGTTCCCGGACCCCACAAACACCAGATTTGAAAAAGACATCATGATTCATGTTCTCCCTAGGTAGTAGAATCAGAAAAACATCATGGTTTCAAGATTCCCTCCTTGCCTTAAGAGAGATCCAGAGAATAATGTTGGAAAAAACGGCCTATTACCGCGAAATACAGCTTTCAGAACAGAGGTTCCCCGCCCAGACAAACACTAGATTTAAAAAAGACTTCGTGATTCATGTTCTCCCTAGGTAGTAGAAACAGAAAAACATCATGGTTTCAAGATTCTCTCTTTGCCTTAAGAGAGATCCAAAGAATAAAGTTGGAAAAAACGGCCTATTACCGCATATGTCAAAAGGCCTATTGTATTGACGGTGAAACTCCACTTTCAGAACTGAGGTTCCCGGCCAAGACAAACACCAGATTTGAAAAAGTCATCATGATTCATGTTCTCCCTAGGTAGTAGAAGAAGAAAAAAATCATGGTTTCAAGATTCTCTCCTTGCCTTAAGAGAGATACAGAGAATAATGTTGGAAAAAATGGCCTATTACCGCGAAATACACCTTTCAGAACTGAGGTTCCCGGCCCAGACAAACACCAGATATTAAAAAGGCTTCGTGATTCATGTTCTCCCTAGGTAGTAGAATCAAAAAAACATCATGGTTTCAAGATTCTCTCTTTGACTTAAGAGAGATCCAAAGAATAAAGTTGGAAAAAACGGCCTATTACCGCATATCTCAAAAGGCCTATTGTACTGACGATGAAACTCCACTTTCAGAACTGAGGTTCCCGGCCAAGACAAACACCAGATTTGAAAAAGACGTCGTGATTGATGTTCTCCCTAGGTAGTAGAATCAGAAAAACATCATGGTTTCAAGATACTCTCTTTGCCTTAAGAGAGATCCAAAGAATAATGTTGGAAAAAACGGCCTATTACCGCATATGCTCAAAAGGCCTATTGTATTGACGGTGAAACTCCACTTTTAGAAATGAAGTTCCCGGACCCGACAAACACCAGATTTGAAAAAGACATCATGATTCATGTTCTCCCTAGGTAGTAGAATCAGAAAAACATCGTGGTTTCAAGATTCTCTCCTTGCCTTAAGAGAGATCCAGAGAATAATGTTGGAAAAAACGGCCTATTACCGCGGAATACCACTTCCAGATCTAAGTTTCCCGGCCCAGACAAACACCAGATTTGAAAAAGACATCATGATTCATGTTCTCCCTAGGTAGTAGAATCAGAAAAACATCGTGGTTTCAAGATTCTCTCCTTGCCTTAAGAGAGATCCAGAGAATAATGTTGGAAAAAACGGCCTATTACCGCATATTCTCAAAAGGCCTATTGTATTGACGGTGAAACTCCACTTTCAGAACTGAGGTTCCCGGCCAAAACAAACACCAGATTTGAAAAAGGCATCATGATTAATGTTCTCCCTAGGTAGTAGAATCAGAAAAACATCATGGTTTCAAGATTCCCTCCTTGCCTTAAGAGAGATCCAGAGAATAATGTTGGAAAAAACGGCCTACTACCGCGAAATACCACTTTCAGAACTGAGGTTCCCGGCTCAGACAAACACCAGATTTGAAAAAGACGTCGTGATTCTTGTTCTCCCTAGGTAGTAGAATCAAAAAAACATCATGGTTTCAAGATTCTCTCTTTGACTTAAGAGAGATCCAAAGAATAAAGTTGGAAAAAACGGCCTATTACCGCATATGTCAAAAGGCCTATTGTATTGACGATGAAACTCCACTTTCAGAACTGAGATTCCCGGCCAAGACAAACACCAGATTTGAAAAAGTCATCATGATTCATGTTCTCTCTAGGTAGTAGAATCAGAAAAACATCATGGTTTCAAGATTCTCTCCCAGCCTTAAGTGAGATCCAGAAAATAATGTTGGAAAAAACGGCCTACTAACGCGAAATACCACTTACAGAACTGAGGTTCCCGGCTCAGACAAACACCAGATTTGAAAAAGACGTCGTGATTCTTGTTCTCCCTAGGTAGTAGAATCAAAAAAACATCATGGTTTCAAGATTCTCTCCTTGCCTTAAGAGAGATCAAGAGAATAATGTTGGAAAAAACGGCCTACTACCGCATATTCTCAAAAGGCCTATTGTATTGACGGTGAAACTCCACTTTCAGAACTGAGGTTCCCGGCCAAGACAAACACCAAATTTCAAAAAGTCATCATGATTCATGTTCTCTCTAGGTAGTAGAATCAGAAACACATCATGGTTTCAAGATACTCTCCCTGCCTTAAGAGAGATCCAGAGAATAATGTTGGAAAAAACGGCCTATTACCGCGAAATACCTCTTCCACATCTGAGGTTCCTGGCGCAGACAAACATAAGATTTGAAAAAGACTTCGTGATTCTTGTTCTCGCTAGGTAGTGGAATCAGAAAAACATCATGGTTTCAAGATTCTCTCTTAGCCTTAACAGAGATACAAAGAATAAAGTTGGAAAAAACGGCCTATTACCGCATATTCTCAAAAGGCCTATTGTATTGACGGTGAAACTCCACTTTCAGAACTGAGGTTCCCGGCCAAGACAAACACCAGATTTGAAAAAGACGTCGTGACTGATGTTCTCCCTAGGTAGTAGAATCAGAAAAACATCATGGTTTCAAGATACTCTCTTTGCCTTAAGAGAGATCCAAAGAATAATGTTGGAAAAAACGGCCTATTACCGCATATGCTCAAAAGGCCTATTGTATTGACGGTGAAACTCCACTTTTAGAAATGAAGTTCCCGGACTCGACAAACACCAGATTTGAAAAAGACATCATGATTCATGTTCTCCCTAGGTAGTAGAATCAGAAAAACATCGTGGTTTCAAGATTCTCTCTTTGACTTAAGAGAGATCCAAAGAATAAAGTTTGAAAAAACGGCCTATTACCGCATATGTCAAAAGGCCTATTGTATTGACGATGAAACTCCACTTTCAGAACTGAGGTTCCCGGCCAAGACAAACACCAGATTTGAAAAAGTCATCATCATTCATGTTCTCTCTAGGTAGTAGAATCAGAAAAACATCATGGTTTCAAGATTCTCTACCTGCCTTAAGTGAGATCCAGAAAATAATGTTGGAAAAAACAGCCTACTAACGCGAAACACCACTTACACAACTGAGGTTCCCGGACCAGACACACACCAGATTTAGAAAAGACGTCGTGATTCATCTTCTCCCTAGATACTAGAACCAGAAAAACATCATGGTTTCAGGCTTCTCTCCTTACCTTAAGAGAGATCCAAAGAATAATCTTGGAAAAAACGGCCAATTACCGCATATGCTCAAAAGGCCTATTGTTTTCACGGTGAAACTCCATTTTTAGAACTGAAGTTCCCGGCCCCGACAATCACCAGATTTAAAAAAGACATCATGATTCATGTTCTCCCTAGGTAGTAGAATCAGAAACACATAATGGTTTCAAGATTCTCTCCTTGCCTTAAGAGAGATCCAGAGAATAATGTTGGAAAAAACGGCCTATTACCGCGGAATACCACTTCCAGATCTAAGTTTCCCGGCCCAGACAAACACCAGATTTGAAAAAGACTTCGTGATTCTTCTTCTCCCTAGGTAGTAGAATCAGAAAAACATCATGGTTTCAAGATTCTCTCCTTGCCTTAAGAGAGATCAAGAGAATAATGTTGGAAAAAACGGCCTATTACCGCATATTCTCAGAGGCCTATTGTATTGACGATGAAACTCCACTTTCAGAACTGAGGTTCCCGGCCAAGACAAATACCAGATTTGAAAAAGACGTCGTGACTGATGTTCTCCCTAGGTAGTAGAATCAGAAAAACATCATGGTTTCAAGATTCTCTCCTGGCCTTAAGAGAGATCCAGAGAATAATGTTGGAAAAAACGGCCTACTACCGCGAAATATCACTTTCAGAACTGAGGTTCCCGGCTCAGACAAACACCAGATTTGAAAAAGACGTCGTGATTCTTGTTCTCCCTAGGTAGTAGAATCAAAAAAACATCATGGTTTCAAGATTCTCTCTTTGACTTAAGAGAGATCCAAAGTATAAAGTTGGAAAAAACGGCCTATTACCGCATATGTCAAAAGGCCTATTGTATTGACGATGAAACTCCACTTTCAGAACTGAGGTTCCCGGCCAAGACAAACACCAGATTTGAAAAAGTCATCATGATTCATGTTCTCTCTAGGTAGTAGAATCAGAAAAACATCATGGTTTCAAGATTCTCTCCCAGCCTTAAGTGAGATCCAGAAAATAATGTTGGAAAAAACGGCCTACTAACGCGAAATACCACTTACAGAACTGAGGTTCCCGGCTCAGACAAACACCAGATTTGAAAAAGACGTCGTGATTCTTGTTCTCCCTAGGTAGTAGAATCAAAAAAACATCATGGTTTCAAGATTCTCTCCTTGCCTTAAGCGAGATCAAGAGAATAATGTTGGAAAAAACGGCCTACTACCGCATATTCTCAAAAGGCCTATTGTATTGACGATGAAACTCCACTTTCAGAACTGAGGTTCCCGGCCAAGACAAACACCAGATTTGAAAAAGTCATCATGATTCATGTTCTCTCTAGGTAGTAGAATCAGAAACACATCAGG
This sequence comes from Liasis olivaceus, assembly GCA_030867105.1. Lineage (NCBI taxonomy): Eukaryota > Metazoa > Chordata > Lepidosauria > Squamata > Pythonidae > Liasis > Liasis olivaceus. Next base: position 61,742,160 of record CM061354.1, read on the forward strand.
GTTTCAAGATTCTCTCCCTGCCTTAAGAGAGATCCAGAGAATAATGTTGGAAAAAACGGCCTATTACCGTGAAATACCTCTTCCACATCTGAGGTTCCCGGCGCAGACAAACACAAGATTTGAAAATGACTTCATGATTCTTGTTCTCCCTAGGTAGTATAATCAGAAAAACATCATGGTTTCAAGATTCTGTCTTTGCCTTAAGAGAGATCCAGAGAATAAAGTTGGAAAAAACGGCCTATTACCGCATATGCTCGAAAGGCCTATTGTATTGACGGTGAAACTCCACTTTTAGAAATGAAGTTCCCGGACCCCACAAACACCAGATTTGAAAAAGACATCATGATTCATGTTCTCCCTAGGTAGTAGAATCAGAAAAACATCATGGTTTCAAGATTCCCTCCTTGCCTTAAGAGAGATCCAGAGAATAATGTTGGAAAAAACGGCCTATTACCGCGAAATACAGCTTTCAGAACAGAGGTTCCCCGCCCAGACAAACACTAGATTTAAAAAAGACTTCGTGATTCATGTTCTCCCTAGGTAGTAGAAACAGAAAAACATCATGGTTTCAAGATTATCTCTTTGCCTTAAGAGAGATCCAAAGAATAAAGTTGGAAAAAACGGCCTATTACCGCATATGTCAAAAGGCCTATTGTATTGACGGTGAAACTCCACTTTCAGAACTGAGGTTCCCGGCCAAGACAAACACCAGATTTGAAAAAGTCATCATGATTCATGTTCTCCCTAGGTAGTAGAAGAAGAAAAAAATCATGGTTTCAAGATTCTCTCCTTGCCTTAAGAGAGATACAGAGAATAATGTTGGAAAAAATGGCCTATTACCGCGAAATACACCTTTCAGAACTGAGGTTCCCGGCCCAGACAAACACCAGATATTAAAAAGGCTTCGTGATTCATGTTCTCCCTAGGTAGTAGAATCAAAAAAACATCATGGTTTCAAGATTCTCTCTTTGACTTAAGAGAGATCCAAAGAATAAAGTTGGAAAAAACGGCCTATTACCGCATATCTCAAAAGGCCTATTGTACTGACGATGAAACTCCACTTTCAGAACTGAGGTTCCCGGCCAAGACAAACACCAGATTTGAAAAAGACGTCGTGATTGATGTTCTCCCTAGGTAGTAGAATCAGAAAAACATCATGGTTTCAAGATACTCTCTTTGCCTTAAGAGAGATCCAAAGAATAATGTTGGAAAAAACGGCCTATTACCGCATATGCTCAAAAGGCCTATTGTATTGACGGTGAAACTCCACTTTTAGAAATGAAGTTCCCGGACCCGACAAACACCAGATTTGAAAAAGACATCATGATTCATGTTCTCCCTAGGTAGTAGAATCAGAAAAACATCGTGGTTTCAAGATTCTCTCCTTGCCTTAAGAGAGATCCAGAGAATAATGTTGGAAAAAACGGCCTATTACCGCGGAATACCACTTCCAGATCTAAGTTTCCCGGCCCAGACAAACACCAGATTTGAAAAAGACATCATGATTCATGTTCTCCCTAGGTAGTAGAATCAGAAAAACATCGTGGTTTCAAGATTCTCTCCTTGCCTTAAGAGAGATCCAGAGAATAATGTTGGAAAAAACGGCCTATTACCGCATATTCTCAAAAGGCCTATTGTATTGACGGTGAAACTCCACTTTCAGAACTGAGGTTCCCGGCCAAAACAAACACCAGATTTGAAAAAGGCATCATGATTAATGTTCTCCCTAGGTAGTAGAATCAGAAAAACATCATGGTTTCAAGATTCCCTCCTTGCCTTAAGAGAGATCCAGAGAATAATGTTGGAAAAAACGGCCTATTACCGCGAAATACAGCTTTCAGAACAGAGGTTCCCCGCCCAGACAAACACTAGATTTAAAAAAGACTTCGTGATTCATGTTCTCCCTAGGTAGTAGAAACAGAAAAACATCATGGTTTCAAGATTCTCTCTTTGCCTTAAGAGAGATCCAAAGAATAAAGTTGGAAAAAACGGCCTATTACCGCATATGTCAAAAGGCCTATTGTATTGACGGTGAAACTCCACTTTCAGAACTGAGGTTCCCGGCCAAGACAAACACCAGATTTGAAAAAGTCATCATGATTCATGTTCTCCCTAGGTAGTAGAAGAAGAAAAAAATCATGGTTTCAAGATTCTCTCCTTGCCTTAAGAGAGATACAGAGAATAATGTTGGAAAAAATGGCCTATTACCGCGAAATACACCTTTCAGAACTGAGGTTCCCGGCCCAGACAAACACCAGATATTAAAAAGGCTTCGTGATTCATGTTCTCCCTAGGTAGTAGAATCAAAAAAACATCATGGTTTCAAGATTCTCTCTTTGACTTAAGAGAGATCCAAAGAATAAAGTTGGAAAAAACGGCCTATTACCGCATATCTCAAAAGGCCTATTGTACTGACGATGAAACTCCACTTTCAGAACTGAGGTTCCCGGCCAAGACAAACACCAGATTTGAAAAAGACGTCGTGATTGATGTTCTCCCTAGGTAGTAGAATCAGAAAAACATCATGGTTTCAAGATACTCTCTTTGCCTTAAGAGAGATCCAAAGAATAATGTTGGAAAAAACGGCCTATTACCGCATATGCTCAAAAGGCCTATTGTATTGACGGTGAAACTCCACTTTTAGAAATGAAGTTCCCGGACCCGACAAACACCAGATTTGAAAAAGACATCATGATTCATGTTCTCCCTAGGTAGTAGAATCAGAAAAACATCGTGGTTTCAAGATTCTCTCCTTGCCTTAAGAGAGATCCAGAGAATAATGTTGGAAAAAACGACCTATTACCGCGGAATACCACTTCCAGATCTAAGTTTCCCGGCCCAGACAAACACCAGATTTGAAAAAGACTTCGTGATTCTTCTTCTCCCTAGGTAGTAGAATCAGAAAAACATCATGGTTTCAAGATTCTCTCCTTGCCTTAAGAGAGATCAAGAGAATAATGTTGGAAAAAACGGCCTACTACCGCGAAATACCACTTTCAGAACTGAGGTTCCCGGCTCAGACAAACACCAGATTTGAAAAAGACGTCGTGATTCTTGTTCTCCCTAGGTAGTAGAATCAAAAAAACATCATGGTTTCAAGATTCTCTCTTTGACTTAAGAGAGATCCAAAGAATAAAGTTGGAAAAAACGGCCTATTACCGCATATGTCAAAAGGCCTATTGTATTGACGATGAAACTCCACTTTCAGAACTGAGATTCCCGGCCAAGACAAACACCAGATTTGAAAAAGTCATCATGATTCATGTTCTCTCTAGGTAGTAGAATCAGAAAAACATCATGGTTTCAAGATTCTCTCCCAGCCTTAAGTGAGATCCAGAAAATAATGTTGGAAAAAACGGCCTACTAACGCGAAATACCACTTACAGAACTGAGGTTCCCGGCTCAGACAAACACCAGATTTGAAAAAGACGTCGTGATTCTTGTTCTCCCTAGGTAGTAGAATCAAAAAAACATCATGGTTTCAAGATTCTCTCCTTGCCTTAAGAGAGATCAAGAGAATAATGTTGGAAAAAACGGCCTACTACCGCATATTCTCAAAAGGCCTATTGTATTGACGGTGAAACTCCACTTTCAGAACTGAGGTTCCCGGCCAAGACAAACACCAAATTTCAAAAAGTCATCATGATTCATGTTCTCTCTAGGTAGTAGAATCAGAAACACATCATGGTTTCAAGATACTCTCCCTGCCTTAAGAGAGATCCAGAGAATAATGTTGGAAAAAACGGCCTATTACCGCGAAATACCTCTTCCACATCTGAGGTTCCTGGCGCAGACAAACATAAGATTTGAAAAAGACTTCGTGATTCTTGTTCTCGCTAGGTAGTGGAATCAGAAAAACATCATGGTTTCAAGATTCTCTCTTAGCCTTAACAGAGATACAAAGAATAAAGTTGGAAAAAACGGCCTATTACCGCATATTCTCAAAAGGCCTATTGTATTGACGGTGAAACTCCACTTTCAGAACTGAGGTTCCCGGCCAAGACAAACACCAGATTTGAAAAAGACGTCGTGACTGATGTTCTCCCTAGGTAGTAGAATCAGAAAAACATCATGGTTTCAAGATACTCTCTTTGCCTTAAGAGAGATCCAAAGAATAATGTTGGAAAAAACGGCCTATTACCGCATATGCTCAAAAGGCCTATTGTATTGACGGTGAAACTCCACTTTTAGAAATGAAGTTCCCGGACTCGACAAACACCAGATTTGAAAAAGACATCATGATTCATGTTCTCCCTAGGTAGTAGAATCAGAAAAACATCGTGGTTTCAAGATTCTCTCTTTGACTTAAGAGAGATCCAAAGAATAAAGTTGGAAAAAACGGCCTATTACCGCATATGTCAAAAGGCCTATTGTATTGACGGTGAAACTCCACTTTCAGAACTGAGGTTCCCGGCCAAGACAAACACCAGATTTGAAAAAGTCATCATGATTCATGTTCTCCCTAGGTAGTAGAAGAAGAAAAAAATCATGGTTTCAAGATTCTCTCCTTGCCTTAAGAGAGATACAGAGAATAATGTTGGAAAAAATGGCCTATTACCGCGAAATACACCTTTCAGAACTGAGGTTCCCGGCCCAGACAAACACCAGATATTAAAAAGGCTTCGTGATTCATGTTCTCCCTAGGTAGTAGAATCAAAAAAACATCATGGTTTCAAGATTCTCTCTTTGACTTAAGAGAGATCCAAAGAATAAAGTTGGAAAAAACGGCCTATTACCGCATATCTCAAAAGGCCTATTGTACTGACGATGAAACTCCACTTTCAGAACTGAGGTTCCCGGCCAAGACAAACACCAGATTTGAAAAAGACGTCGTGATTGATGTTCTCCCTAGGTAGTAGAATCAGAAAAACATCATGGTTTCAAGATACTCTCTTTGCCTTAAGAGAGATCCAAAGAATAATGTTGGAAAAAACGGCCTATTACCGCATATGCTCAAAAGGCCTATTGTATTGACGGTGAAACTCCACTTTTAGAAATGAAGTTCCCGGACCCGACAAACACCAGATTTGAAAAAGACATCATGATTCATGTTCTCCCTAGGTAGTAGAATCAGAAAAACATCGTGGTTTCAAGATTCTCTCCTTGCCTTAAGAGAGATCCAGAGAATAATGTTGGAAAAAACGGCCTATTACCGCGGAATACCACTTCCAGATCTAAGTTTCCCGGCCCAGACAAACACCAGATTTGAAAAAGACATCATGATTCATGTTCTCCCTAGGTAGTAGAATCAGAAAAACATCGTGGTTTCAAGATTCTCTCCTTGCCTTAAGAGAGATCCAGAGAATAATGTTGGAAAAAACGGCCTATTACCGCATATTCTCAAAAGGCCTATTGTATTGACGGTGAAACTCCACTTTCAGAACTGAGGTTCCCGGCCAAAACAAACACCAGATTTGAAAAAGGCATCATGATTAATGTTCTCCCTAGGTAGTAGAATCAGAAAAACATCATGGTTTCAAGATTCCCTCCTTGCCTTAAGAGAGATCCAGAGAATAATGTTGGAAAAAACGGCCTATTACCGCGAAATACAGCTTTCAGAACAGAGGTTCCCCGCCCAGACAAACACTAGATTTAAAAAAGACTTCGTGATTCATGTTCTCCCTAGGTAGTAGAAACAGAAAAACATCATGGTTTCAAGATTCTCTCTTTGCCTTAAGAGAGATCCAAAGAATAAAGTTGGAAAAAACGGCCTATTACCGCATATGTCAAAAGGCCTATTGTATTGACGGTGAAACTCCACTTTCAGAACTGAGGTTCCCGGCCAAGACAAACACCAGATTTGAAAAAGTCATCATGATTCATGTTCTCCCTAGGTAGTAGAAGAAGAAAAAAATCATGGTTTCAAGATTCTCTCCTTGCCTTAAGAGAGATACAGAGAATAATGTTGGAAAAAATGGCCTATTACCGCGAAATACACCTTTCAGAACTGAGGTTCCCGGCCCAGACAAACACCAGATATTAAAAAGGCTTCGTGATTCATGTTCTCCCTAGGTAGTAGAATCAAAAAAACATCATGGTTTCAAGATTCTCTCTTTGACTTAAGAGAGATCCAAAGAATAAAGTTGGAAAAAACGGCCTATTACCGCATATCTCAAAAGGCCTATTGTACTGACGATGAAACTCCACTTTCAGAACTGAGGTTCCCGGCCAAGACAAACACCAGATTTGAAAAAGACGTCGTGATTGATGTTCTCCCTAGGTAGTAGAATCAGAAAAACATCATGGTTTCAAGATACTCTCTTTGCCTTAAGAGAGATCCAAAGAATAATGTTGGAAAAAACGGCCTATTACCGCATATGCTCAAAAGGCCTATTGTATTGACGGTGAAACTCCACTTTTAGAAATGAAGTTCCCGGACCCGACAAACACCAGATTTGAAAAAGACATCATGATTCATGTTCTCCCTAGGTAGTAGAATCAGAAAAACATCGTGGTTTCAAGATTCTCTCCTTGCCTTAAGAGAGATCCAGAGAATAATGTTGGAAAAAACGACCTATTACCGCGGAATACCACTTCCAGATCTAAGTTTCCCGGCCCAGACAAACACCAGATTTGAAAAAGACTTCGTGATTCTTCTTCTCCCTAGGTAGTAGAATCAGAAAAACATCATGGTTTCAAGATTCTCTCCTTGCCTTAAGAGAGATCAAGAGAATAATGTTGGAAAAAACGGCCTACTACCGCGAAATACCACTTTCAGAACTGAGGTTCCCGGCTCAGACAAACACCAGATTTGAAAAAGACGTCGTGATTCTTGTTCTCCCTAGGTAGTAGAATCAAAAAAACATCATGGTTTCAAGATTCTCTCTTTGACTTAAGAGAGATCCAAAGAATAAAGTTGGAAAAAACGGCCTATTACCGCATATGTCAAAAGGCCTATTGTATTGACGATGAAACTCCACTTTCAGAACTGAGATTCCCGGCCAAGACAAACACCAGATTTGAAAAAGTCATCATGATTCATGTTCTCTCTAGGTAGTAGAATCAGAAAAACATCATGGTTTCAAGATTCTCTCCCAGCCTTAAGTGAGATCCAGAAAATAATGTTGGAAAAAACGGCCTACTAACGCGAAATACCACTTACAGAACTGAGGTTCCCGGCTCAGACAAACACCAGATTTGAAAAAGACGTCGTGATTCTTGTTCTCCCTAGGTAGTAGAATCAAAAAAACATCATGGTTTCAAGATTCTCTCCTTGCCTTAAGAGAGATCAAGAGAATAATGTTGGAAAAAACGGCCTACTACCGCATATTCTCAAAAGGCCTATTGTATTGACGGTGAAACTCCACTTTCAGAACTGAGGTTCCCGGCCAAGACAAACACCAAATTTCAAAAAGTCATCATGATTCATGTTCTCTCTAGGTAGTAGAATCAGAAACACATCATGGTTTCAAGATACTCTCCCTGCCTTAAGAGAGATCCAGAGAATAATGTTGGAAAAAACGGCCTATTACCGCGAAATACCTCTTCCACATCTGAGGTTCCTGGCGCAGACAAACATAAGATTTGAAAAAGACTTCGTGATTCTTGTTCTCGCTAGGTAGTGGAATCAGAAAAACATCATGGTTTCAAGATTCTCTCTTAGCCTTAACAGAGATACAAAGAATAAAGTTGGAAAAAACGGCCTATTACCGCATATTCTCAAAAGGCCTATTGTATTGACGGTGAAACTCCACTTTCAGAACTGAGGTTCCCGGCCAAGACAAACACCAGATTTGAAAAAGACGTCGTGACTGATGTTCTCCCTAGGTAGTAGAATCAGAAAAACATCATGGTTTCAAGATACTCTCTTTGCCTTAAGAGAGATCCAAAGAATAATGTTGGAAAAAACGGCCTATTACCGCATATGCTCAAAAGGCCTATTGTATTGACGGTGAAACTCCACTTTTAGAAATGAAGTTCCCGGACTCGACAAACACCAGATTTGAAAAAGACATCATGATTCATGTTCTCCCTAGGTAGTAGAATCAGAAAAACATCGTGGTTTCAAGATTCTCTCTTTGACTTAAGAGAGATCCAAAGAATAAAGTTTGAAAAAACGGCCTATTACCGCATATGTCAAAAGGCCTATTGTATTGACGATGAAACTCCACTTTCAGAACTGAGGTTCCCGGCCAAGACAAACACCAGATTTGAAAAAGTCATCATCATTCATGTTCTCTCTAGGTAGTAGAATCAGAAAAACATCATGGTTTCAAGATTCTCTACCTGCCTTAAGTGAGATCCAGAAAATAATGTTGGAAAAAACAGCCTACTAACGCGAAACACCACTTACACAACTGAGGTTCCCGGACCAGACACACACCAGATTTAGAAAAGACGTCGTGATTCATCTTCTCCCTAGATACTAGAACCAGAAAAACATCATGGTTTCAGGCTTCTCTCCTTACCTTAAGAGAGATCCAAAGAATAATCTTGGAAAAAACGGCCAATTACCGCATATGCTCAAAAGGCCTATTGTTTTCACGGTGAAACTCCATTTTTAGAACTGAAGTTCCCGGCCCCGACAATCACCAGATTTAAAAAAGACATCATGATTCATGTTCTCCCTAGGTAGTAGAATCAGAAACACATCATGGTTTCAAGATTCTCTCCTTGGCTTAAGAGAGATCAGAAGAATGTTTGAAAAAACGGCCTACTACCGCGAAATACCACTTACAGAACTGAGGTTCCCGTCTCAGACAAAAACTAGATTTGAAAAAGACGTCGTGATTCTTGTTCTCCCTAGGTAGTAGAATCAGAAAAACATCATGGTTTCAAGATTCTCTCCTTGCCGTAAGAGAGATCCAGAGAATAATGTTGGAAAAAACGGCCTATTACCGCGGAATACCACTTCCAGATCTAAGGTTCCCGGCCCAGACAAACACCAGATTTGAAAAAGGCTTCGTGATTCTTCTTCTCCATAGGTAGTAGAATCAGAAAAACATCATGGTTTCAAGATTCTCTCCTTGCCTTAAGAGAGATCAAGAGAATAATGTTGGAAAAAACGGCCTACTACCGCGAAATACCACTTTCAGAACTGAGGTTCCCGGCTCAGACAAACACCAGATTTGAAAAAGACGTCGTGATTCTTGTTCTCCCTAGGTAGTAGAATCAAAAAAACATCATGGTTTCAAGATTCTCTCTTTGACTTAAGAGAGATCCAAAGAATAAAGTTGGAAAAAACGGCCTATTACCGCATATGTCAAAAGGCCTATTGTATTGACGATGAAACTCCACTTTCAGAACTGAGATTCCCGGCCAAGACAAACACCAGATTTGAAAAAGTCATCATGATTCATGTTCTCTCTAGGTAGTAGAATCAGAAAAACATCATGGTTTCAAGATTCTCTCCCAGCCTTAAGTGAGATCCAGAAAATAATGTTGGAAAAAACGGCCTACTAACGCGAAATACCACTTACAGAACTGAGGTTCCCGGCTCAGACAAACACCAGATTTGAAAAAGACGTCGTGATTCTTGTTCTCCCTAGGTAGTAGAATCAAAAAAACATCATGGTTTCAAGATTCTCTCCTTGCCTTAAGAGAGATCAAGAGAATAATGTTGGAAAAAACGGCCTACTACCGCATATTCTCAAAAGGCCTATTGTATTGACGGTGAAACTCCACTTTCAGAACTGAGGTTCCCGGCCAAGACAAACACCAAATTTCAAAAAGTCATCATGATTCATGTTCTCTCTAGGTAGTAGAATCAGAAACACATCATGGTTTCAAGATACTCTCCCTGCCTTAAGAGAGATCCAGAGAATAATGTTGGAAAAAACGGCCTATTACCGCGAAATACCTCTTCCACATCTGAGGTTCCTGGCGCAGACAAACATAAGATTTGAAAAAGACTTCGTGATTCTTGTTCTCGCTAGGTAGTGGAATCAGAAAAACATCATGGTTTCAAGATTCTCTCTTTGCCTTAACAGAGATACAAAGAATAAAGTTGGAAAAAACGGCCTATTACCGCATATTCTCAAAAGGCCTATTGTATTGACGGTGAAACTCCACTTTCAGAACTGAGGTTCCCGGCCAAGACAAACACCAGATTTGAAAAAGTCATCATCATTCATGTTCTCTCTAGGTAGTAGAATCAGAAAAACATCATGGTTTCAAGATTCTCTACCTGCCTTAAGTGAGATCCAGAAAATAATGTTGGAAAAAACAGCCTACTAACGCGAAACACCACTTACACAACTGAGGTTCCCGGACCAGACACACACCAGATTTAGAAAAGACGTCGTGATTCATCTTCTCCCTAGATACTAGAACCAGAAAAACATCATGGTTTCAGGCTTCTCTCCTTACCTTAAGAGAGATCCAAAGAATAATCTTGGAAAAAACGGCCAATTACCGCATATGCTCAAAAGGCCTATTGTTTTCACGGTGAAACTCCATTTTTAGAACTGAAGTTCCCGGCCCCGACAATCACCAGATTTAAAAAAGACATCATGATTCATGTTCTCCCTAGGTAGTAGAATCAGAAACACATCATGGTTTCAAGATTCTCTCCTTGGCTTAAGAGAGATCAGAAGAATGTTTGAAAAAACGGCCTACTACCGCGAAATACCACTTACAGAACTGAGGTTCCCGTCTCAGACAAAAACTAGATTTGAAAAAGACGTCGTGATTCTTGTTCTCCCTAGGTAGTAGAATCAGAAAAACATCATGGTTTCAAGATTCTCTCCTTGCCGTAAGAGAGATCCAGAGAATAATGTTGGAAAAAACGGCCTATTACCGCGGAATACCACTTCCAGATCTAAGGTTCCCGGCCCAGACAAACACCAGATTTGAAAAAGGCTTCGTGATTCTTCTTCTCCATAGGTAGTAGAATCAGAAAAACATCATGGTTTCAAGATTCTCTCCTTGCCTTAAGAGAGATCAAGAGAATAATGTTGGAAAAAACGGCCTACTACCGCGAAATACCACTTTCAGAACTGAGGTTCCCGGCTCAGACAAACACCAGATTTGAAAAAGACGTCGTGATTCTTGTTCTCCCTAGGTAGTAGAATCAAAAAAACATCATGGTTTCAAGATTCTCTCTTTGACTTAAGAGAGATCCAAAGAATAAAGTTGGAAAAAACGGCCTATTACCGCATATGTCAAAAGGCCTATTGTATTGACGATGAAACTCCACTTTCAGAACTGAGATTCCCGGCCAAGACAAACACCAGATTTGAAAAAGTCATCATGATTCATGTTCTCTCTAGGTAGTAGAATCAGAAAAACATCATGGTTTCAAGATTCTCTCCCAGCCTTAAGTGAGATCCAGAAAATAATGTTGGAAAAAACGGCCTACTAACGCGAAATACCACTTACAGAACTGAGTTTCCCGGCTCAGACAAACACCAGATTTGAAAAAGACGTCGTGATTCTTGTTCTCCCTAGGTAGTAGAATCAAAAAAACATCATGGTTTCAAGATTCTCTCCTTGCCTTAAGAGAGATCAAGAGAATAATGTTGGAAAAAACGGCCTACTACCGCATATTCTCAAAAGGCCTATTGTATTGACGGTGAAACTCCACTTTCAGAACTGAGGTTCCCGGCCAAGACAAACACCAAATTTCAAAAAGTCATCATGATTCATGTTCTCTCTAGGTAGTAGAATCAGAAACACATCATGGTTTCAAGATACTCTCCCTGCCTTAAGAGAGATCCAGAGAATAATGTTGGAAAAAACGGCCTATTACCGCGAAATACCTCTTCCACATCTGAGGTTCCTGGCGCAGACAAACATAAGATTTGAAAAAGACTTCGTGATTCTTGTTCTCGCTAGGTAGTGGAATCAGAAAAACATCATGGTTTCAAGATTCTCTCTTTGCCTTAACAGAGATACAAAGAATAAAGTTGGAAAAAACGGCCTATTACCGCATATTCTCAAAAGGCCTATTGTATTGACGGTGAAACTCCACTTTCAGAACTGAGGTTCCCGGCCAAGACAAACACCAGATTTGAAAAAGACGTCGTGACTGATGTTCTCCCTAGGTAGTAGAATCAGAAAAACATCATGGTTTCAAGATACTCTCTTTGCCTTAAGAGAGATCCAAAGAATAATGTTGGAAAAAACGGCCTATTACCGCATATGCTCAAAAGGCCTATTGTATTGACGGTGAAACTCCACTTTTAGAAATGAAGTTCCCGGACTCGACAAACACCAGATTTGAAAAAGACATCATGATTCATGTTCTCCCTAGGTAGTAGAATCAGAAAAACATCGTGGTTTCAAGATTCTCTCTTTGACTTAAGAGAGATCCAAAGAATAAAGTTTGAAAAAACGGCCTATTACCGCATATGCTCAAAAGGCCTATTGTATTGACGATGAAACTTCACTTTCAGAACTGAGGTTCCCGGCCAAGACAAACACCAGATTTGAAAAAGTCATCATCATTCATGTTCTCTCTAGGTAGTAGAATCAGAAAAACATCATGGTTTCAAGATTCTCTACCTGCCTTAAGTGAGATCCAGAAAATAATGTTGGAAAAAACAGCCTACTAACGCGAAATACCACTTACACAACTGAGGTTCCCGGACCAGACACACACCAGATTTAGAAAAGACGTCGTGATTCATCTTCTCCCTAGATACTAGAACCAGAAAAACATCATGGTTTCAGGCTTCTCTCCTTACCTTAAGAGAGATCCAAAGAATAATCTTGGAAAAAACGGCCAATTACCGCATATGCTCAAAAGGCCTATTGTTTTCACGGTGAAACTCCATTTTTAGAACTGAAGTTCCCGGCCCCGACAATCACCAGATTTAAAAAAGACATCATGATTCATGTTCTCCCTAGGTAGTAGAATCAGAAACACATCATGGTTTCAAGATTCTCTCCTTGGCTTAAGAGAGATCAGAAGAATGTTTGAAAAAACGGCCTACTACCGCGAAATACCACTTACAGAACTGAGGTTCCCGTCTCAGACAAACACTAGATTTGAAAAAGACGTCGTGATTCTTGTTCTCCCTAGGTAGTAGAATCAGAAAAACATCATGGTTTCAAGATTCTCTCCTTGCCGTAAGAGAGATCCAGAGAATAATGTTGGAAAAAACGGCCTATTACCGCGGAATACCACTTCCAGATCTAAGGTTCCCGGCCCAGACAAACACCAGATTTGAAAAACACGTCGTGATTCTTGTTCTCCTAGGTGGTAGAATCAGAAAAACATCATGGTTTCAAGATTCTCTCCTTCCCTTAAGAGAGATCCAGAGAAAAATGTTGGAAATAAAGGCCTACTACCGCGAAATACCACTTACAGAAGTGAAGTTCCCGGGCAGACACATACCAGATTTGAAAAAGACGTCGTGATTCATGTTCTCCCTAGGTAGTAGAATCAGAAAAACATCATGGTTTCAAGATTCTCTCTTTGCTTTAAGAGAGATCCAAAGAATAAAGTTGGAAAAAACGGCCTATTACCGCATATGCTCAAAAGGCCTATTGTATTGACGATGAAACTCCACTTTCAGAACTGAGGTTCCCGGCCAAGACAAACACCAGATTTCAAAAAGTCATCATGATTCATGTTCTCTCTAGGTAGTAGAATCAGAAACACATCATGGTTTCAAGATACTCTCCCTGCCTTAAGAGAGATCCAGAGAATAATGTTGGAAAAAACGGCCTATTACCGCGAAATACCTCTTCCACATCTGAGGTTCCCGGCGCAGACAAACATAAGATTTGAAAAAGACTTTGTGATTCTTGTTCTCCCTAGGTAGTGGAATCAGAAAAACATCATGGTTTCAAGATTCTCTCTTTGCCTTAAGAGAGATCCAAAGAATAAAGTTGGAAAAAACGGCCTATTACCGCATATTCTCAAAAGGCCTATTGTATTGACGGTGAAACTCCACTTTCAGAACTGAGGTTCCCGGCTCAGACAAACACCAGATTTGAAAAAGACGTCGTGATTCTTGTTCTCCCTAGGTAGTAGAATCAAAAAAACATCATGGTTTCAAGATTCTCTCTTTGACTTAAGAGAGATCCAAAGAATAATGTTGGAAAAAACGGCCTATTACCGCATATGTCAAAAGGCCTATTGTATTGACGATGAACTCCACTTTCAGAACTGAGGTTCCCGGCCAAGACAAACACCAGATTTGAAAAAGTCATCATGATTCATGTTCTCTCTAGGTAGTAGAATCAGAAAAACATCATGGTTTCAAGATTCTCTCCCAGCCTTAAGTGAGATCCAGAAAATAATGTTGGAAAAAACGGCCTACTAACGCGAAATACCACTTACAGATCTGAGGTTCCCGGCTCAGACAAACACCAGATTTGAAAAAGACGTCGTGATTCTTGTTCTCCCTAGGTAGTAGAATCAAAAAAACATCATGGTTTCAAGATTCTCCCCTTGCCTTAAGAGAGATCAAGAGAATAATGTTGGAAAAAACGGCCTACTACCGCATATTCTCAAAAGGCCTATTGTATTGACGGTGAAACTCCACTTTCAGAACTGAGGTTCCCGGCCAAGACAAACACCAAATTTCAAAAAGTCATCATGATTCATGTTCTCTCTAGGTAGTAGAATCAGAAACACATCATGGTTTCAAGATACTCTCCCTGCCTTAAGAGAGATCCAGAGAATAATGTTGGAAAAAACGGCCTATTACCGCGAAATACCTCTTCCACATCTGAGGTTCCCGGCGCAGACAAACATAAGATTTGAAAAAGACTTCGTGATTCTTGTTCTCCTTAGGTAGTGGAATCAGAAAAACATCATGGTTTCAAGATTCTCTCTTTGCCTTAAGAGAGATCCAAAGAATAAAGTTGGAAAAAACGGCCTATTACCGCATATTCTCAAAAGGCCTATTGTATTGACGGTGAAACTCCACTTTCAGAACTGAGGTTCCCGGCCAAGACAAACACCAGATTTGAAAAAGACGTCGTGACTGATGTTCTCCCTAGGTAGTAGAATCAGAAAAACATCATGGTTTCAAGATACTCTCTTTGCCTTAAGAGAGATCCAAAGAATAATGTTGGAAAAAACGGCCTATTACCGCATATGCTCAAAAGGCCTATTGTATTGACGGTGAAACTCCACTTTTAGAAATGAAGTTCCCGGACTCGACAAACACCAGATTTGAAAAAGACATCATGATTCATGTTCTCCCTAGGTAGTAGAATCAGAAAAACATCGTGGTTTCAAGATTCTCTCTTTGACTTAAGAGAGATCCAAAGAATAAAGTTTGAAAAAACGGCCTATTACCGCATATGTCAAAAGGCCTATTGTATTGACGATGAAACTCCACTTTCAGAACTGAGGTTCCCGGCCAAGACAAACACCAGATTTGAAAAAGTCATCATCATTCATGTTCTCTCTAGGTAGTAGAATCAGAAAAACATCATGGTTTCAAGATTCTCTACCTGCCTTAAGTGAGATCCAGAAAATAATGTTGGAAAAAACAGCCTACTAACGCGAAACACCACTTACACAACTGAGGTTCCCGGACCAGACACACACCAGATTTAGAAAAGACGTCGTGATTCATCTTCTCCCTAGATACTAGAACCAGAAAAACATCATGGTTTCAGGCTTCTCTCCTTACCTTAAGAGAGATCCAAAGAATAATCTTGGAAAAAACGGCCAATTACCGCATATGCTCAAAAGGCCTATTGTTTTCACGGTGAAACTCCATTTTTAGAACTGAAGTTCCCGGCCCCGACAATCACCAGATTTAAAAAAGACATCATGATTCATGTTCTCCCTAGGTAGTAGAATCAGAAACACATCATGGTTTCAAGATTCTCTCCTTGGCTTAAGAGAGATCAGAAGAATGTTTGAAAAAACGGCCTACTACCGCGAAATACCACTTACAGAACTGAGGTTCCCGTCTCAGACAAAAACTAGATTTGAAAAAGACGTCGTGATTCTTGTTCTCCCTAGGTAGTAGAATCAGAAAAACATCATGGTTTCAAGATTCTCTCCTTGCCGTAAGAGAGATCCAGAGAATAATGTTGGAAAAAACGGCCTATTACCGCGGAATACCACTTCCAGATCTAAGGTTCCCGGCCCAGACAAACACCAGATTTGAAAAAGGCTTCGTGATTCTTCTTCTCCATAGGTAGTAGAATCAGAAAAACATCATGGTTTCAAGATTCTCTCCTTGCCTTAAGAGAGATCAAGAGAATAATGTTGGAAAAAACGGCCTACTACCGCGAAATACCACTTTCAGAACTGAGGTTCCCGGCTCAGACAAACACCAGATTTGAAAAAGACGTCGTGATTCTTGTTCTCCCTAGGTAGTAGAATCAAAAAAACATCATGGTTTCAAGATTCTCTCTTTGACTTAAGAGAGATCCAAAGAATAAAGTTGGAAAAAACGGCCTATTACCGCATATGTCAAAAGGCCTATTGTATTGACGATGAAACTCCACTTTCAGAACTGAGATTCCCGGCCAAGACAAACACCAGATTTGAAAAAGTCATCATGATTCATGTTCTCTCTAGGTAGTAGAATCAGAAAAACATCATGGTTTCAAGATTCTCTCCCAGCCTTAAGTGAGATCCAGAAAATAATGTTGGAAAAAACGGCCTACTAACGCGAAATACCACTTACAGAACTGAGGTTCCCGGCTCAGACAAACACCAGATTTGAAAAAGACGTCGTGATTCTTGTTCTCCCTAGGTAGTAGAATCAAAAAAACATCATGGTTTCAAGATTCTCTCCTTGCCTTAAGAGAGATCAAGAGAATAATGTTGGAAAAAACGGCCTACTACCGCATATTCTCAAAAGGCCTATTGTATTGACGGTGAAACTCCACTTTCAGAACTGAGGTTCCCGGCCAAGACAAACACCAAATTTCAAAAAGTCATCATGATTCATGTTCTCTCTAGGTAGTAGAATCAGAAACACATCATGGTTTCAAGATACTCTCCCTGCCTTAAGAGAGATCCAGAGAATAATGTTGGAAAAAACGGCCTATTACCGCGAAATACCTCTTCCACATCTGAGGTTCCTGGCGCAGACAAACATAAGATTTGAAAAAGACTTCGTGATTCTTGTTCTCGCTAGGTAGTGGAATCAGAAAAACATCATGGTTTCAAGATTCTCTCTTTGCCTTAACAGAGATACAAAGAATAAAGTTGGAAAAAACGGCCTATTACCGCATATTCTCAAAAGGCCTATTGTATTGACGGTGAAACTCCACTTTCAGAACTGAGGTTCCCGGCCAAGACAAACACCAGATTTGAAAAAGTCATCATCATTCATGTTCTCTCTAGGTAGTAGAATCAGAAAAACATCATGGTTTCAAGATTCTCTACCTGCCTTAAGTGAGATCCAGAAAATAATGTTGGAAAAAACAGCCTACTAACGCGAAACACCACTTACACAACTGAGGTTCCCGGACCAGACACACACCAGATTTAGAAAAGACGTCGTGATTCATCTTCTCCCTAGATACTAGAACCAGAAAAACATCATGGTTTCAGGCTTCTCTCCTTACCTTAAGAGAGATCCAAAGAATAATCTTGGAAAAAACGGCCAATTACCGCATATGCTCAAAAGGCCTATTGTTTTCACGGTGAAACTCCATTTTTAGAACTGAAGTTCCCGGCCCCGACAATCACCAGATTTAAAAAAGACATCATGATTCATGTTCTCCCTAGGTAGTAGAATCAGAAACACATCATGGTTTCAAGATTCTCTCCTTGGCTTAAGAGAGATCAGAAGAATGTTTGAAAAAACGGCCTACTACCGCGAAATACCACTTACAGAACTGAGGTTCCCGTCTCAGACAAAAACTAGATTTGAAAAAGACGTCGTGATTCTTGTTCTCCCTAGGTAGTAGAATCAGAAAAACATCATGGTTTCAAGATTCTCTCCTTGCCGTAAGAGAGATCCAGAGAATAATGTTGGAAAAAACGGCCTATTACCGCGGAATACCACTTCCAGATCTAAGGTTCCCGGCCCAGACAAACACCAGATTTGAAAAAGGCTTCGTGATTCTTCTTCTCCATAGGTAGTAGAATCAGAAAAACATCATGGTTTCAAGATTCTCTCCTTGCCTTAAGAGAGATCAAGAGAATAATGTTGGAAAAAACGGCCTACTACCGCGAAATACCACTTTCAGAACTGAGGTTCCCGGCTCAGACAAACACCAGATTTGAAAAAGACGTCGTGATTCTTGTTCTCCCTAGGTAGTAGAATCAAAAAAACATCATGGTTTCAAGATTCTCTCTTTGACTTAAGAGAGATCCAAAGAATAAAGTTGGAAAAAACGGCCTATTACCGCATATGTCAAAAGGCCTATTGTATTGACGATGAAACTCCACTTTCAGAACTGAGATTCCCGGCCAAGACAAACACCAGATTTGAAAAAGTCATCATGATTCATGTTCTCTCTAGGTAGTAGAATCAGAAAAACATCATGGTTTCAAGATTCTCTCCCAGCCTTAAGTGAGATCCAGAAAATAATGTTGGAAAAAACGCCCTACTAACGCGAAATACCACTTACAGAACTGAGTTTCCCGGCTCAGACAAACACCAGATTTGAAAAAGACGTCGTGATTCTTGTTCTCCCTAGGTAGTAGAATCAAAAAAACATCATGGTTTCAAGATTCTCTCCTTGCCTTAAGAGAGATCAAGAGAATAATGTTGGAAAAAACGGCCTACTACCGCATATTCTCAAAAGGCCTATTGTATTGACGGTGAAACTCCACTTTCAGAACTGAGGTTCCCGGCCAAGACAAACACCAAATTTCAAAAAGTCATCATGATTCATGTTCTCTCTAGGTAGTAGAATCAGAAACACATCATGGTTTCAAGATACTCTCCCTGCCTTAAGAGAGATCCAGAGAATAATGTTGGAAAAAACGGCCTATTACCGCGAAATACCTCTTCCACATCTGAGGTTCCTGGCGCAGACAAACATAAGATTTGAAAAAGACTTCGTGATTCTTGTTCTCGCTAGGTAGTGGAATCAGAAAAACATCATGGTTTCAAGATTCTCTCTTTGCCTTAACAGAGATACAAAGAATAAAGTTGGAAAAAACGGCCTATTACCGCATATTCTCAAAAGGCCTATTGTATTGACGGTGAAACTCCACTTTCAGAACTGAGGTTCCCGGCCAAGACAAACACCAGATTTGAAAAAGACGTCGTGACTGATGTTCTCCCTAGGTAGTAGAATCAGAAAAACATCATGGTTTCAAGATACTCTCTTTGCCTTAAGAGAGATCCAAAGAATAATGTTGGAAAAAACGGCCTATTACCGCATATGCTCAAAAGGCCTATTGTATTGACGGTGAAACTCCACTTTTAGAAATGAAGTTCCCGGACTCGACAAACACCAGATTTGAAAAAGACATCATGATTCATGTTCTCCCTAGGTAGTAGAATCAGAAAAACATCGTGGTTTCAAGATTCTCTCTTTGACTTAAGAGAGATCCAAAGAATAAAGTTTGAAAAAACGGCCTATTACCGCATATGCTCAAAAGGCCTATTGTATTGACGATGAAACTTCACTTTCAGAACTGAGGTTCCCGGCCAAGACAAACACCAGATTTGAAAAAGTCATCATCATTCATGTTCTCTCTAGGTAGTAGAATCAGAAAAACATCATGGTTTCAAGATTCTCTACCTGCCTTAAGTGAGATCCAGAAAATAATGTTGGAAAAAACAGCCTACTAACGCGAAATACCACTTACACAACTGAGGTTCCCGGACCAGACACACACCAGATTTAGAAAAGACGTCGTGATTCATCTTCTCCCTAGATACTAGAACCAGAAAAACATCATGGTTTCAGGCTTCTCTCCTTACCTTAAGAGAGATCCAAAGAATAATCTTGGAAAAAACGGCCAATTACCGCATATGCTCAAAAGGCCTATTGTTTTCACGGTGAAACTCCATTTTTAGAACTGAAGTTCCCGGCCCCGACAATCACCAGATTTAAAAAAGACATCATGATTCATGTTCTCCCTAGGTAGTAGAATCAGAAACACATCATGGTTTCAAGATTCTCTCCTTGGCTTAAGAGAGATCAGAAGAATGTTTGAAAAAACGGCCTACTACCGCGAAATACCACTTACAGAACTGAGGTTCCCGTCTCAGACAAACACTAGATTTGAAAAAGACGTCGTGATTCTTGTTCTCCCTAGGTAGTAGAATCAGAAAAACATCATGGTTTCAAGATTCTCTCCTTGCCGTAAGAGAGATCCAGAGAATAATGTTGGAAAAAACGGCCTATTACCGCGGAATACCACTTCCAGATCTAAGGTTCCCGGCCCAGACAAACACCAGATTTGAAAAACACGTCGTGATTCTTGTTCTCCTAGGTGGTAGAATCAGAAAAACATCATGGTTTCAAGATTCTCTCCTTCCCTTAAGAGAGATCCAGAGAAAAATGTTGGAAATAAAGGCCTACTACCGCGAAATACCACTTACAGAAGTGAAGTTCCCGGGCAGACACATACCAGATTTGAAAAAGACGTCGTGATTCATGTTCTCCCTAGGTAGTAGAATCAGAAAAACATCATGGTTTCAAGATTCTCTCTTTGCTTTAAGAGAGATCCAAAGAATAAAGTTGGAAAAAACGGCCTATTACCGCATATGCTCAAAAGGCCTATTGTATTGACGATGAAACTCCACTTTCAGAACTGAGGTTCCCGGCCAAGACAAACACCAGATTTCAAAAAGTCATCATGATTCATGTTCTCTCTAGGTAGTAGAATCAGAAACACATCATGGTTTCAAGATACTCTCCCTGCCTTAAGAGAGATCCAGAGAATAATGTTGGAAAAAACGGCCTATTACCGCGAAATACCTCTTCCACATCTGAGGTTCCCGGCGCAGACAAACATAAGATTTGAAAAAGACTTTGTGATTCTTGTTCTCCCTAGGTAGTGGAATCAGAAAAACATCATGGTTTCAAGATTCTCTCTTTGCCTTAAGAGAGATCCAAAGAATAAAGTTGGAAAAAACGGCCTATTACCGCATATTCTCAAAAGGCCTATTGTATTGACGGTGAAACTCCACTTTCAGAACTGAGGTTCCCGGCTCAGACAAACACCAGATTTGAAAAAGACGTCGTGATTCTTGTTCTCCCTAGGTAGTAGAATCAAAAAAACATCATGGTTTCAAGATTCTCTCTTTGACTTAAGAGAGATCCAAAGAATAATGTTGGAAAAAACGGCCTATTACCGCATATGTCAAAAGGCCTATTGTATTGACGATGAACTCCACTTTCAGAACTGAGGTTCCCGGCCAAGACAAACACCAGATTTGAAAAAGTCATCATGATTCATGTTCTCTCTAGGTAGTAGAATCAGAAAAACATCATGGTTTCAAGATTCTCTCCCAGCCTTAAGTGAGATCCAGAAAATAATGTTGGAAAAAACGGCCTACTAACGCGAAATACCACTTACAGATCTGAGGTTCCCGGCTCAGACAAACACCAGATTTGAAAAAGACGTCGTGATTCTTGTTCTCCCTAGGTAGTAGAATCAAAAAAACATCATGGTTTCAAGATTCTCCCCTTGCCTTAAGAGAGATCAAGAGAATAATGTTGGAAAAAACGGCCTACTACCGCATATTCTCAAAAGGCCTATTGTATTGACGGTGAAACTCCACTTTCAGAACTGAGGTTCCCGGCCAAGACAAACACCAAATTTCAAAAAGTCATCATGATTCATGTTCTCTCTAGGTAGTAGAATCAGAAACACATCATGGTTTCAAGATACTCTCCCTGCCTTAAGAGAGATCCAGAGAATAATGTTGGAAAAAACGGCCTATTACCGCGAAATACCTCTTCCACATCTGAGGTTCCCGGCGCAGACAAACATAAGATTTGAAAAAGACTTCGTGATTCTTGTTCTCCTTAGGTAGTGGAATCAGAAAAACATCATGGTTTCAAGATTCTCTCTTTGCCTTAAGAGAGATCCAAAGAATAAAGTTGGAAAAAACGGCCTATTACCGCATATTCTCAAAAGGCCTATTGTATTGACGGTGAAACTCCACTTTCAGAACTGAGGTTCCCGGCCAAGACAAACACCAGATTTGAAAAAGACGTCGTGACTGATGTTCTCCCTACGTAGTAGAATCAGAAAAACATCATGGTTTCAAGATACTCTCTTTGCCTTAAGAGAGATCCAAAGAATAATGGTGGAAAAAACGGCCTATTACCGCATATGCTCAAAAGGCCTATTGTATTGACGGTGAAACTCCACTTTTAGAAATGAAGTTCCCGGACCTGACAAACACCAGATTTGAAAAAGACATCATGATTCATGTTCTCCCTAGGTAGTAGAATCAGAAAAACATCGTGGTTTCAAGATTCTCTCTTTGACTTAAGAGAGATCCAAAGAATAAAGTTGGAAAAAACGGCCTATTACCGCATATGTCAAAAGGCCTATTGTATTGACGATGAAACTCCACTTTCAGAACTGAGGTTCCCGGCCAAGACAAACACCAGATTTGAAAAAGTCATCATCATTCATGTTCTCTCTAGGTAGTAGAATCAGAAAAACATCATGGTTTCAAGATTCTCTCCCTGCCTTAAGTAAGATCCAGAAAATAATGTTGGAAAAAACAGCCTACTAACGCGAAATACCACTTACAGAACTGAGGTTCTCGGACCAGACACACACCAGATTTAGAAAAGACGTCGTGATTCATCTTCTCCCTAGATACTAGAACCAGAAAAACATCATGGTTTCAGGCTTCTCTCCTTACCTTAAGAGAGATCCAAAGAATAAACTTGGAAAAAACGGCCAATTACCGCATATGCTCAAAAGGCCTATTGTATTCACGGTGAAACTCCATTTTTAGAACTGAAGTTCCCGGCCCCGACAATCACCAGATTTAAAAAAGACATCATGATTCATGTTCTCCCTAGGTAGTAGAATCAGAAACACATCATGGTTTCAAGATTCTCTCCTTGGCTTAAGAGAGATCAGAAGAATGTTTGAAAAAACGGCCTACTACCGCGAAATACCACTTACAGAACTGAGGTTCCCGGCTCAGACAAACACTAGATTTGAAAAAGACGTCGTGATTCTTGTTCTCCCTAGGTAGTAGAATCAGAAAAACATCATGGTTTCAAGATTCTCTCCTTGCCGTAAGAGAGATCCAGAGAATAATGTTGGAAAAAACGGCCTATTACCGCGGAATACCACTTCCAGATCTAAGGTTCCCGGCCCAGACAAACACCAGATTTGAAAAAGATGTCGTGATTCTTGTTCTCCCTAGGTGGTAGAATCAGAAAAACATCATGGTTTCAAGATTCTCTCCTTCCCTTAAGAGAGATCCAGAGAAAAATGTTGGAAATAAAGGCCTACTACCGCGAAATACCACTTACAGAAGTGAGGTTCCCGGGCAGACACATACCAGATTTGAAAAAGACGTCGTGATTCATGTTCTCCCTAGGTAGTAGAATCAGAAAAATATCATGGTTTCAAGATTCTCTCTTTGCTTTAAGAGAGATCCAAAGAATAAAGTTGGAAAAAACGGCCTATTACCGCATATGCTCAAAAGGCCTATTGTATTGACAATGAAACTCCACTTTCAGAACTGAGGTTCCCGGCCAAGACAAACACCATATTTCAAAAAGTCATCATGATTCATGTTCTCTCGAGGCAGTAGAATCAGAAACACATCATGGTTTCAAGATTCTCTCCCTGCCTTAAGAGAGATCCAGAGAATAATGTTGGAAAAAACGGCCTATTAATGCGAAATACCTCTTCCACATCTGAGGTTCCAGGCGCAGACAAACACAAGATTTGAAAAAGACTTCGTGATTCTTGTTCTCCCTAGGTAGTGGAATCAGAAAAACATCATGGTTTCAAGATTCTCTCTTTGCATTAAGAGAGATCCAAAGAATAAAGTTGGAAAAAACGGCTTATTACCGCATATTCTCAAAAGGCCTATTGTATCGACGGTGAAACTCCACTTTCAGAACTGAGGTTCCCGGCCAAGACAAACACCAGATTTGAAAAAGACGTCGTGACTGATGTTCTCCCTAGGTAGTAGAATCAGAAAAACATCATGGTTTCAAGATACTCTCTTTGCCTTAAGAGAGATCCAAAGAATAATGTTGGAAAAAACGGCCTATTACCGCATATGCTCAAAAGGCCTATTGTATTGACGGTGAAACTCCACTTTTAGAAATGAAGTTCCCGGACCCGACAAACACCAGATTTGAAAAAGACATCATGATTCATGTTCTCCCTAGGTAGTAGAATCAGAAAAACATCGTGGTTTCAAGATTCTCTCTTTGACTTAAGAGAGATCCAAAGAATAAAGTTGGAAAAAACGGCCTATTACCGCATATGTCAAAAGGCCTATTGTATTGACGATGAAACTCCACTTTCAGAACTGAAGTTCCCGGCCAAGACAAACACCAGATTTGAAAAAGTCATCATCATTCATGTTCTCTCTAGGTAGTAGAATCAGAAAAACATCATGGTTTCAAGATTCTCTCCCTGCCTTAAGTGAGATCCAGAAAATAATGTTGGAAAAAACAGCCTACTAACGCGAAATACCACTTACAGAACTGAGGTTCCCGGACCAGACACACACCAGATTTAGAAAAGACGTCGTGATTCATCTTCTCCCTAGATACTAGAACTAGAAAAACATCATGGTTTCAGGCTTCTCTCCTTACCTTAAGAGAGATCCAAAGAATAAACTTGGAAAAAACGGCCAATTACCGCATATGCTCAAAAGGCCTATTGTATTGACGGTGAAACTCCACTTTTAGAAATGAAGTTCCCGGACCCGACAAACACCAGATTTGAAAAAGACATCATGATTCATGTTCTCCCTAGGTAGTAGAATCAGAAAAACATCGTGGTTTCAAGATTCTCTCCTTGCCTTAAGAGAGATCCAGAGAATAATGTTGGAAAAAACGGCCTATTACCGCATATTCTCAAAAGGCCTATTGTATTGACGGTGAAACTCCACTTTCAGAACTGAGGTTCCCGGCAAAGACAAACACCAGATTTGAAAAAGACATCATGATTCATGTTCTCCCTAGGTAGTATAATCAGAAACACATCATGGTTTCAAGATTCTCTCCTTGGCTTAAGAGAGATCAGAAGAATAATGTTTGAAAAAACGGCCTACTACCGCGAAATACCACTTACAGAACTAAGGTTCCCGGCTCAGACAAACACTAGATTTGAAAAAGACGTCGTGATTCTTGTTCTCCCTAGGTAGTAGAATCAGAAAAACATCATGGTTTCAAGATTCTCTCCTTGCCGTAAGAGAGATCCAGAGAATAATGTTGGAAAAAACGGCCTATTACCGCGGAATACCACTTCCAGATCTAAGGTTCCCGGCCCAGAAAAACACCAGATTTGAAAAAGACGTCGTGATTCTTGTTCTCCCTAGGTGGTAGAATCAGAAAAACATCATGGTTTCAAGGTTCTCTCCTTCCCTTAAGAGAGATCCAGAGAAAAATGTTGGAAATAAAGGCCTACTACCGCGAAATACCACTTACAGAAGTGAGGTTCCCGGGCAGACACATACCAGATTTGAAAAAGACGTCGTGATTCATGTTCTCCCTAGGTAGTAGAATCAGAAAAACATCATGGTTTCAAGATTCTCTCTTTGCTGTAAGAGAGATCCAAAGAATAAAGTTGGAAAAAACGGCCTATTACCGCATATGCTCAAAAGGCCTATTGTATTGACGATGAAACTCCACTTTCAGAACTGAGGTTCCCGGCGAAGACAAACACCAGATTTCAAAAAGTCATCATGATTCATGTTCTCTCGAGGTAGTAGAATCAGAAACACATCATGGTTTCAAGATTCTCTCCCTGCCTTAAGAGAGATCCAGAGAATAATGTTGGAAAAAACGGCCTATTACCGCGAAATACCTCTTCCACATCTGAGGTTCCCGGCGCAGACAAACACAAGATTTAAAAAAGACTTCGTGATTCTTGTTCTCCCTAGGTAGTACAATCAGAAAAACATCATGTTTTCAAGATTCTGTCTTTGCCTTAAGAGAGATCCAAAGAATAAAGTTGGAAAAAACGGCCTATTACCGCTTATGCTCAAAAGGCCTATTGTATTGACGGTGAAACTCCACTTTTAGAAATGAAGTTCCCGGACCCGACAAACACCAGATTTGAAAAAGACATCATGATTCATGTTCTCCCTAGGTAGTAGAATCAGAAAAACATCGTGGTTTCAAGATTCTCTCCTTGCCTTAAGAGAGATCCATAGAATAATGTTGGAAAAAACGGCCTATTACCGCATATTCTCAAAAGGCCTATTGTATTGACGGTGAAACTCCACTTTCAGAACTGAGGTTCCCGGCCAAGACAAACACCAGATTTGAAAAAGACATCATGATTCATGTTCTCCCTAGGTAGTATAATCAGAAACATATCATGGTTTCAAGATTCTCTCCTTGGCTTAAGAGAGATCAGAAGAATAATGTTTGAAAAAACGGCCTACTACCGCGAAATACCACTTACAGAACTGAGGTTCCCGGCTCAGACAAACACTAGATTTGAAAAAGACATCGTGATTCTTGTTCTCCCTAGGTAGTAGAAACAGAAAAACATCATGGTTTCAAGATTCTCTCCTTGCCGTAAGAGAGATCCAGAGAATAATGTTGGAAAAAACGGCCTATTACCGCGGAATACCACTTCCAGATCTAAGGTTCCCGGCCCAGACAAACACGAGATTTGAAAAAGACGTCGTGATTCTTGTTCTCCCTAGGTGGTAGAATCAGAAAAACATCATGGTTTCAAGATTCTCTCCTTCCCTTAAGAGAGATCCAGAGAAAAATGTTGGAAATAAAGGCCTACTACCGCGAAATACCACTTACAGAAGTGAGGTTCCCGGGCAGACACATACCAGATTTGAAAAAGACGTCGTGATTCATGTTCTCCCTAGGTAGTAGAATCAGAAAAACATCGTGGTTTCAAGATTCTCTCTTTGCTTTAAGAGAGATCCAAAGAATAAAGTTGGAAAAAACGGCCTATTACCGCATATGCTCAAAAGGCCTATTGTATTGACGATGAAACTCCACTTTCAGAACTGAGGTTCCCGGCCAAGACAAACACCAGATTTCAAAAAGTCATCATGATTCATGTTCTCTCGAGGTAGTGGAATCAGAAACATATCATGGTTTCAAGATACTCTCCCTGCCTTAAGAGAGATCCAGAGAATAATATCGGAAAAAACGGCCTATTACCGCGAAATACCTCTTCCACATGTGAGGTTCCCGGCCAAGACAAACACCAGATTTGAAAAAGTCATCATGATTCATGTTCTCTCTAGGTAGTAGAATCAGAAACACATCAGGTTTTTCAAGATTCTCTCCCTGCCTTAAGAGAGATCCAGAGAATAACGTTGGAAAAAACGGCCTATTACCGCGAAATACCTCTTCCACATCTGAGGTTCCCGGCGCAAACACAAGATTTGAAAAAGACTTCATGATTCTTGTTCTCCCTAGGTAGTATAATCAGAAAAACATCATGGTTTCAAGATTCTGTCTTTTCCTTAAGAGAGATCCAAAGAATAAAGTTGGAAAAAACGGCCTATTACCGCATATGCTCAAAAGGCCTATTGTATTGACGGTGAAACTCCACTTTTAGAAATGAAGTTCCCGGACCCGACAAACACCAGATTTGAAAAAGACATCATGATTCATGTTCTCCCTAGGTAGTAGAATCAGAAAAACATCGTGGTTTCAAGATTCTCTCCTTGCCTTAAGAGAGATCCAGAGAATAATGTTGGAAAAAATGGCCTATTACCGCATATTCTCAAAAGGCCTATTGTATTGACGGTGAAACTCCACTTTCAGAACTGAGGTTCCCGGCCAAGACAAACACCAGATTTAAAAAAGGCATCATGATTAATGTTCTCCCTAGGTAGTAGAATCAGAAAAACATCATGGTTTCAAGATTCCCTCCTTGCCTTAAGAGAGATCCAGAGAATAATGTTGGAAAAAACGGCCTATTACCGCGAAATACAGCTTTCAGAACAGAGGTTCCCCGCCCAGACAAACACTAGATTTAAAAAAGACTTCGTGATTCATGTTCTCCCTAGGTAGTAGAAACAGAAAAACATCATGGTTTCAAGATTCTCTCTTTGCCTTAAGAGAGATCCAAAGAATAAAGTTGGAAAAAACGGCCTATTACCGCATATGTCAAAAGGCCTATTGTATTGACGATGAAACTCCACTTTCAGAACTGAGGTTCCCGGCCAAGACAAACACCAGATTTGAAAAAGACGTCATGACTGATGTTCTCCCTAGGTAGTACAATCAGAAAAACATCATGGTTTCAAGATCCTGTCTTTGCCTTAAGAGAGATCCAAAGAATAAAGTTGGAAAAAACGGCCTATTACCGCCTATGCTCAAAAGGCCTATTGTATTGACGGTGAAACACCACTTTTAGAAATGAAGTTCCCGGACCCGACAAACACCAGATTTGAAAAAGACATCATGATTCATGTTCTCCCTAGGTAGTAGAATCAGAAAAACATCGTGGTTTCAAGATTCTCTCCTTGCCTTAAGAGAGATCCAGAAAATAATGTTGGAAAAAATGGCCTATTACCGCATATTCTCAAAAGGCCTATTGTATTGACGGTGAAACTCCACTTTCAGAACTGAGGTTCCCGGCCAAGACAAACACCAGATTTGAAAAATACATCATGATTCATGATCTCCCTAGGTAGTATAATCAGAAACATATCATGGTTTCAAGATTCTCTCCTTGGCTTAAGAGAGATCAGAAGAATAATGTTTGAAAAAACGGCCTACTACCACGAAATACCACTTACAGAACTGAGGTTCCCGGCTCAGACAAACACTAGATTTGAAAAAGACGTCGTGATTCTTGTTCTCCCTATGTAGTAGAATCAGAAAAACATCATGGTTTCAAGATTCTCTCCTTGCCGTAAGAGAGTTCCAGAGAATAATGTTGGAAAAAACGGCCTATTACCGCGGAATACCACTTCCAGATCTAAGGTTCCCGACCCAGACAAACACGAGATTTGAAAAAGACGTCGTGATTCTTGTTCTCCCTAGGTGGTAGAATCAGAAAAACATCATGGTTTCAAGATTCTCTCCTTCCCTTAAGAGAGATCCAGAGAAAAATGTTGGAAATAAAGGCCAACTGCCGCGAAATACCACTTACAGAAGTGAGGTTCCCGGGCAGACACATACCAGATTGGAAAAAGACGTCGTGATTCATGTTCTCCCTAGGTAGTAGAATCAGAAAAACATCATGGTTTCAAGATTCTCTCTTTGCTTTAAGAGAGATCCAAAGAATAAAGTTGGAAAAAACGGCCTATTACCGCATATGCTCAAAAGGCCTATTGTATTGACGATGAAACTCCACTTTCAGAAATGAGGTTCCCGGCCAAGACAAACACCAGATTTCAAAAAGTCATCATGATTCATGTTCTCTCGAGGTAGTAGAATCAGAAACATATCATGGTTTCAAGATACTCTCCCTGCCTTAAGAGAGATCCAGAGAATAATATCGGAAAAAACGGCCTATTACCGCGAAATACCTCTTCCACATCTGAGGTTCCCGGCCAAGACAAACACCAGATTTGAAAAAGTCATCATTATTCATGTTCTCCCTAGGTAGTAGAAGAAGAAAAAAATCATGGTTTCAAGATTCTCTCCTTGCCTTAAGAGAGATACAGAGAATAATGTTGGAAAAAATGGCCTATTACCGCGAAATACACCTTTCAGAACTGAGGTTCCCGGCCCAGACAAACACCAGATTTTAAAAAGGCTTCGTGATTCATGTTCTCCCTAGGTAGTAGAATCAAAAAAACATCATGGTTTCAAGATTCTCTCTTTGACTTAAGAGAGATCCAAAGAATAAAGTTGGAAAAAACGGCCTACTACCGCATATCTCAAAAGGCCTATTGTACTGACGATGAAACTCCACTTTCAGAACTGAGGTTCCCGGCCAAGACAAACACCAGATTTGAAAAAGACGTCGTGACTGATGTTCTCCCTCGGTAGTAGAATCAGAAAAACATCATGGTTTCAAGATACTCTCTTTGCCTTAAGAGAGATCCAAAGAATAATGTTGGAAAAAACGGCCTATTACCGCATATGCTCAAAAGGCCTATTGTATTGACGGTGAAACTCCACTTTTAGAAATGAAGTTCCCGGACCCGACAAACACCAGATTTGAAAAAGACATCATGATTCATGTTCTCCCTAGGTAGTAGAATCAGAAAAACATCGTGGTTTCAAGATTCTCTCCTTGCCTTAAGAGAGATCCAGAGAATAATGTTGGAAAAAACGGCCTATTACCGCATAGTCTCAAAAGGCCTATTGTATTGATGGTGAAACTCCACTTTCAGAACTGAGGTTCCCGGCCAAGACAAACACCAGATTTGAAAAAGGCATCATGATTAATGTTCTCCCTAGGTAGTAGAATCAGAAAAACATCATGGTTTCAAGATTCTCTCCTTGCCTTAAGAGAGATCCAGAGAATAATGTTGAAAAAAACTGCCTACTACCGCGAAATACCACTTTCAGAACTGAGGTTCCCGGCTCAGACAAACACCAGATTTGAAAAAGACGTCGTGATTCTTGTTCTCCCTAGGTAGTAGAATCAAAAAAACATCATGGTTTCAAGATTCTCTCTTTGACTTAAGAGAGATCCAAAGAATAAAGTTGGAAAAAACGGCCTATTACCGCATATGTCAAAAGGCCTATTGTATTGACGATGAAACTCCACTTTCAGAACTGAGGTTCCCGGCCAAGACAAACACCAGATTTGAAAAAGTCATCATGATTCATGTTCTCTCTAGGTAGTAGAATCAGAAAAACATCATGGTTTCAAGATTCTCTCCCAGCCTTAAGTGAGATCCAGAAAATAATGTTGGAAAAAACGGCCTACTAACGCGAAATACCACTTACAGAACTGAGGTTCCCGGCTCAGACAAACACCAGATTTGAAAAAGACGTCGTGATTCATGTTCTCTCTAGGTAGTAGAATCAGAAAAACATCGTAGTTTCAAGATTCTCTCCTTGCCTTAAGAGAGATCCAGAGAATAATGTTGGAAAAAACGGCCTATTACCGCATATTCTCAAAAGGCCTATTGTATTGACGATGAAACTCGACTTTCAGAACTGAGGTTCCCGGCCAAGACAAACACCAGATTTGAAAAAGGCATCATGATTAACGTTCTCCCTAGGTAGTAGAATCAGAAATACATCATGGTTTCAAGATTCTCTCCTTGCCTTAAGAGAGAGCCAGAGAATAATGTTGGAAAAAACGGCCTATTACCGCGGAATACCACTTCCAGATCTAAGGTTCCCGGCCCAGACAAACACCAGATTTGAAAAAGACGTCGTGATTCTTGTTCTCCCTAGGTAGTAGAATCAGAAAAACATCATGGTTTCAAGATTCTCTCCTTGCCTTAAGAGAGATACAGAGAATAATGTTGGAAAAAATGGTCTATTACCGCGAAATACACCATTCAGAACTGAGGTTCCCGGCCCAGATAAACCCCAGATTTTAAAAAGGCTTCGTGATTCATGTTCTCCCTAGGTAGTAGAATCAGAAAAACATCATGGTTTCAAGATTCTCTCTTTGCTTTAAGACAGATCCAAAGAATAAAGTTGGAAAAAACGGCCTATTACCGCATATTCTCAAAAGGCCTATTGTATTGACGGTGAAACTCCACTTTCAGAACTGAGGTTCCCGGCCAAGACAAACACCAGATTTCAAAAAGTCATCATGATTCATCTTCTCTCTAGGTAGTAGAATCAGAAACACATCATGGTTTCAAGATACTCTCCCTGCCTTAAGAGAGATCCAGAGAATAATGTTGGAAAAAACGGCCTATTACCGCGAAATACCTCTTCCACATCTGAGGTTCCCGGCCAAGACAAACACCAGATTTGAAAAAGTCATCATGATTCATGTTCTCTCTAGGTAGTAGAATCAGAAACACATCAGGGTTTCAATATTCTCTCCCTGCCTTAAGAGAGATCCAGAGAATAATGTTGGAAAAAACGGCCTATTACCGCGAAATACCTCTTCTACATCTGAGGTTCCCGGCGCAGACAAACACAAGATTTGAAAAAGACTTCGTGATTCTTGTTCTCCCTAGGTAGTGGAATCAGAAAAACATCATGGTTTCAAGATTCTCTCTTTGCCTTAAGAGAGATCCAAAGAATAAAGTTGGAAAAAACGGCCTATTACCGCATATTCTCAAAAGGCCTATTGTATTGACGGTGAAACTCCACTTTCAGAACTGAGGTTCCCGGCCAAGACAAACACCAGATTTGAAAAAGACGTCGTGACTGATGTTCTCCCTAGGTAGTAGAATCAGAAAAACATCATGGTTTCAAGATACTCTCTTTGCCTTAAGAGAGATCCAAAGAATAATGTTGGAAAAAACGGCCTATTACCGCATATGCTCAAAAGGCCTATTGTATTGACGGTGAAACTCCACTTTTAGAAATGAAGTTCCCGGACCCGACAAACACCAGATTTGAAAAAGACATCATGATTCATGTTCTCCCTAGGTAGTAGAATCAGAAAAACATCGTGGTTTCAAGATTCTCTCCTTGCCTTAAGAGAGATCCAGAGAATAATGTTGGAAAAAACGGCCTATTACCGCATATGCTCAAAAGGCCTATTGTATTGACGATGAAACTCCACTTTCAGAACTGAGGTTCCCGGCCAAGACAAACACCAGATTTGAAAAGGGCATCATGATTAATGTTCTCCCTAGGTAGTAGAATCAGAAATACATCATGGTTTCAAGATTCTCTCCTTGCCTTAAGAGAGAGCCAGAGAATAATGTTGGAAAAAACGGCCTATTACCGCGGAATACCACTTCCAGATCTAAGGTTCCCGGCCCAGACAAACACCAGATTTGAAAAAGACGTCGTGATTCTTGTTCTCCCTAGGTAGTAGAATCAGAAAAACATCATGGTTTCAAGATTCTCTCCTTGCCTTAAGAGAGATACAGAGAATAATGTTGGAAAAAATGGCCTATTACCGCGAAATACACCATTCAGAACTGAGGTTCCCGGCCCAGATAAACCCCAGATTTTAAAAAGGCTTCGTGATTCATGTTCTCCCTAGGTAGTAGAATCAGAAAAACATCATGGTTTCAAGATTCTATCTTTGCTTTAAGACAGATCCCAAGAATAAAGTTGGAAAAAACGGCCTATTACCGCATATGGTCAAAAGGCCTATTGTATTGACGATGAAACTCCACTTTCAGAACTGAGGTTCCCGGCCAAGACAAACACCAGATTTCTAAAAGTCATCATGATTCATCTTCTCTCTAGGTAGTAGAATCAGAAACACATCATGGTTTCAAGATACTCTCCCTGCCTTAAGAGAGATCCAGAGAATAATGTTGGAAAAAACGGCCTGTTACCGCGAAATACCTCTTCCACATCTGAGGTTCCCGGCCAAGACAAACACCAGATTTGAAAAAGTCATCATTATTCATGTTCTCTCTAGGTAGTAGAATCAGAAACACATCAGGGTTTCAAGATTCTCTCCCTGCCTTAAGAGAGATCCAGAGAATAATGTTGGAAAAAACGGCCTATTACCGCGAAATACCTCTTCTACATCTGAGGTTCCCGGCGCAGACAAACACAAGATTTGAAAAAGACTTCGTGATTCTTGTTCTCCCTAGGTAGTGGAATCAGAAAAACATCATGGTTTCAAGATTCTCTCTTTGCCTTAAGAGAGATCCAAAGAATAAAGTTGGAAAAAACGGCCTATTACCGCATATTCTCAAAAGGCCTATTGTATTGACGGTGAAACTCCACTTTCAGAACTGAGGTTCCCGGCCAAGACAAACACCAGATTTGAAAAAGACGTCGTGACTGATGTTCTCCCTAGGTAGTAGAATCAGAAAAACATCATGGTTTCAAGATACTCTCTTTGCCTTAAGAGAGATCCAAAGAATAATGTTGGAAAAAACGGCCTATTACCGCATATGCTC
Organism: Liasis olivaceus; assembly: GCA_030867105.1. Lineage (NCBI taxonomy): Eukaryota > Metazoa > Chordata > Lepidosauria > Squamata > Pythonidae > Liasis > Liasis olivaceus. The sequence goes on from CM061354.1 coordinate 61,776,059, forward strand.
AAAAGGCCTATTGTATTGACGGTGAAACTCCACTTTTAGAAATGAAGTTCCCGGACCCGACAAACACCAGATTTGAAAAAGACATCATGATTCATGTTCTCCCTAGGTAGTAGAATCAGAAAAACATCGTGGTTTCAAGATTCTCTCCTTGCCTTAAGAGAGATCCAGAGAATAATGTTGGAAAAAACGGCCTATTACCGCATATGCTCAAAAGGCCTATTGTATTAACGATGAAACTCCACTTTCAGAACTGAGGTTCCCGGCCAAGACAAACACCAGATTTGAAAAGGGCATCATGATTAATGTTCTCCCTAGGTAGTAGAATCAGAAATACATCATGGTTTCAAGATTCTCTCCTTGCCTTAAGAGAGAGCCAGAGAATAATGTTGGAAAAAACGGCCTATTACCGCGGAATACCACTTCTAGATCTAAGGTTCCCGGCCCAGACAAACACCAGATTTGAAAAAGACGTCGTGATTCTTGTTCTCCCTAGTTAGTAGAATCAGAAAAACATCATGGTTTCAAGATTCTCTCCTTGCCTTAAGAGAGATACAGAGAATAATGTTGGAAAAAATGGCCTATTACCGCGAAATACACCATTCAGAACTGAGGTTCCCGGCCCAGATAAACCCCAGATTTTAAAAAGGCTTCGTGATTCATGTTCTCCCTAGGTAGTAGAATCAGAAAAACATCATGGTTTCAAGATTCTCTCTTTGCTTTAAGACAGATCCAAAGAATAAAGTTGGAAAAAACGGCCTATTACCGCATATGCTCAAAAGGCCTATTGTATCGACGATGAAACTCCACTTTCAGAACTGAGGTTCCCGGCCAAGACAAACACCAGATTTCAAAAAGTCATCATGATTCATCTTCTCTCTAGGTAGTAGAATCAGAAACACATCATGGTTTCAAGATACTCTCCCTGCCTTAAGAGAGATCCAGAGAATAATGTTGGAAAAAACGGCCTATTACCGCGAAATACCTCTCCCACATCTGAGGTTCCCGGCCAAGACAAACACCAGATTTGAAAAAGTCATCATGATTCATGTTCTCTCTAGGTAGTAGAATCAGAAACACATCAGGGTTTCAATATTCTCTCCCTGCCTTAAGAGAGATCCAGAGAATAATGTTGGAAAAAACGGCCTATTACCGCGAAATACCTCTTCTACATCTGAGGTTCCCGGCGCAGACAAACACAAGATTTGAAAAAGACTTCGTGATTCTTGTTCTCCCTAGGTAGTGGAATCAGAAAAACATCATGGTTTCAAGATTCTCTCTTTGCCTTAAGAGAGATCCAAAGAATAAAGTTGGAAAAAACGGCCTATTACCGCATATTCTCAAAAGGCCTATTGTATTGACGGTGAAACTCCACTTTCAGAACTGAGGTTCCCGGCCAAGACAAACACCAGATTTGAAAAAGACGTCGTGACTGATGTTCTCCCTAGGTAGTAGAATCAGAAAAACATCATGGTTTCAAGATACTCTCTTTGCCTTAAGAGAGATCCAAAGAATAATGTTGGAAAAAACGGCCTATTACCGCATATGCTCAAAAGGCCTATTGTATTGACGGTGAAACTCCACTTTTAGAAATGAAGTTCCCGGACCCGACAAACACCAGATTTGAAAAAGACATCATGATTCATGTTCTCCCTAGGTAGTAGAATCAGAAAAACATCGTGGTTTCAAGATTCTCTCCTTGCCTTAAGAGAGATCCAGAGAATAATGTTGGAAAAAACGGCCTATTACCGCATAGTCTCAAAAGGCCTATTGTATTGATGGTGAAACTCCACTTTCAGAACTGAGGTTCCCGGCCAAGACAAACACCAGATTTGAAAAAGGCATCATGATTAATGTTCTCCCTAGGTAGTAGAATCAGAAATACATCATGGTTTCAAGATTCTCTCCTTGCCTTAAGAGAGATCCAGAGAAAAATGTTGGAAAAAACGGTCTATTACCGCGGAATACCACTTCCAGATCTAAGGTTCCCGGCCCAGACAAACACCAGATTTGAAAAAGACGTCGTGATTCTTGTTCTCCCTAGGTAGTAGAATCAGAAAAACATCATGGTTTCAAGATTCTCTCCTTGCCTTAAGAGAGATACAGAGAATAATGTTGGAAAAAATGGCCTATTACCGCGAAATACACCTTTCGGAACTGAGGTTCCCGGCCCAGATAACCCCCAGATTTTAAAAAGGCTTCGTGATTCATGTTCTCCCTAGGTAGTAGAATCAGAAAAACATCATGGTTTCAAGATTCTCTCTTTGCTTTAAGACAGATCCCAAGAATAAAGTTTGAAAAAACGGCCTATTACCGCATATGGTCAAAAGGCCTATTGTATTGACGATGAAACTCCACTTTCAGAACTGAGGTTCCCGGCCAAGACAAACACCAGATTTCAAAAAGTCATCATGATTCATCTTCTCTCTAGGTAGTAGAATCAGAAACACATCATGGTTTCAAGATACTCTCCCTGCCTTAAGAGAGATCCAGAGAATAATGTTGGAAAAAACGGCCTGTTACCGCGAAATACCTCTTCCACATCTGAGGTTCCCGGCCAAGACAAACACCAGATTTGAAAAAGTCATCATTATTCATGTTCTCTCTAGGTAGTAGAATCAGAAACACATCAGGGTTTCAAGATTCTCTCCCTGCCTTAAGAGAGATCCAGAGAATAATGTTGGAAAAAACGGCCTATTACCGCGAAATACCTCTTCTACATCTGAGGTTCCCGGCGCAGACAAACACAAGATTTGAAAAAGACTTCGTGATTCTTGTTCTCCCTAGGTAGTGGAATCAGAAAAACATCATGGTTTCAAGATTCTCTCTTTGCCTTAAGAGAGATCCAAAGAATAAAGTTGGAAAAAACGGCCTATTACCGCATATTCTCAAAAGGCCTATTGTATTGACGGTGAAACTCCACTTTCAGAACTGAGGTTCCCGGCCAAGACAAAAACCAGATTTGAAAAAGACGTCGTGACTGATGTTCTCCCTAGGTAGTAGAATCAGAAAAACATCATGGTTTCAAGATTCTCTCCTGGCCTTAAGAGAGATCCAGAGAATAATGTTGGAAAAAACGGCCTATTACCGCGAAATACCACTTCCAGATCTAAGGTTCCCGGCCCAGACAAACACCAGATTTGAAAAAGACTTCGTGATTCTTCTTCTCCATAGGTAGTAGAATCAGAAAAACATCATGGTTTCAAGATTCTCTCCTTGCCTTAAGAGAGATCAAGAGAATAATGTTGGAAAAAACGGCCTACTACCGCGAAATACCACTTTCAGAACTGAGGTTCCCGGCTCAGACAAACACCAGATTTGAAAAAGACGTCGTGATTCTTGTTCTCCCTAGGTAGTAGAACCAAAAAAACATCATGGTTTCAAGATTCTCTGTTTGACTTAAGAGAGATCCAAAGAATAAAGTTGGAAAAAACGGCCTATTACCGCATATGTCAAAAGGCCTATTGTATTGACGATGAAACTCCACTTTTAGAAATGAAGTTCCCGGACCCGACAAACACCAGATTTGAAAAAGACATCATGATTCATGTTCTCCCTAGGTAGTAGAATCAGAAAAACATCGTGGTTTTAAGATTCTCTCCTTGCCTTAAGAGAGATCCAGAGAACAATGTTGGAAAAAACGGCCAATTACCGCATATTCTCAAAAGGCCTATTGTATTGACGGTGAAACTCCACTTTCAGAACTGAGGTTCCCGGCCAAGAAAAACACCAGATTTGAAAAAGGCATCATGATTAATGTTCTCCCTAGGTAGTAGAATCAGAAAAACATCATGGTTTCAAGATTCTCTCCTTGCCTTAAGAGAGATCCAGAGAATAATGTTGGAAAAAACGGCCTATTACCGCGGAATACCACTTCCAGATCTAAGGTTCCCGGCCCAGACAAACACCAGATTTGAAAAAGACTTCGTGATTCTTTTTCTCCCTAGGTAGTAGAATCAGAAAAACATCATGGTTTCAAGATTCTCTCCTTGCCTTAAGAGAGATCAAGAGAATAATGTTGGAAAAAACGGCCTACTACCGCGAAATACCACTTTCAGAATTGAGGTTCCCGGCTCAGACAAACACCAGATTTGAAAAAGACGTCGTGATTCTTGTTCTCCCTATGTAGTAGAACCAAAAAAACATCATGGTTTCAAGATTCTCTCTTTGACTTAAGAGAGATCCAAAGAATAAAGTTGGAAAAAACGGCCTATTACTGCATATGTCAAAAGGCCTATTGTGTTGACGATGAAACTCCACTTTCAGAACTGAGGTTCCCGGCCAAGACAAACACCAGATTTGAAAAACTCATCATGATTCATGTTCTCTCTTGGTAGTAGAATCAGAAAAACATCATGGTTTCAAGATTCTCTCCCTGCCTTAAGTGAGATCCAGAAAATAATGTTGGAAAAAACGGCCTACTAACGCGAAATACCACTTACAGAACTGAGGTTCCCGGACCAGACAAACACTAGATTTAGAAAAGACGTCGTGATTCATCTTCTCCCTAGATACTAGAATCAGAAAAACATCATGGTTTCAAGCTTCTCTCCTTACCTTAAGAGAGATCCAAGGAATAATGTTGGAAAAAACGGCCTATTACCGCATATGCTCAAAAGGCCTGTTGTATTGACGGTGAAACTCCACTTTTAGAAATGAAGTTCCCGGACCCGACAAACACCAGATTTGAAAAAGACATCATGATTCATGTTCTCCCTAGGTAGTAGAATCAGAAAAACATCGTGGTTTTAAGATTCTCTCCTTGCCTTAAGAGAGATCCAGAGAACAATGTTGGAAAAAACGGCCAATTACCGCATATTCTCAAAAGGCCTATTGTATTGACGGTGAAACTCCACTTTCAGAACTGAGGTTCCCGGCCAAGACAAACACCAGATTTGAAAAAGGCATCATGATTAATGTTCTCCCTAGGTAGTAGAATCAGAAAAACATCATGGTTTCAAGATTCTCTCCTTGCCTTAAGAGAGATCCAGAGAATAATGTTGGAAAAAACGGCCTATTACCGCGGAATACCACTTCCAGATCTAAGGTTCCCGGCCCAGACAAACACCAGATTTGAAAAAGACTTCGTGATTCTTCTTCTCCCTAGGTAGTAGAATCAGAAAAACATCATGGTTTCGAGATTCTCTCCTTGCATTAAGAGAGATCAAGAGAATAATGTTGGAAAAAACGGCCTATTACCGCATATTCTCAAAAGGCCTATTGTATTGACGGTGAAACTCCACTTTCAGAACTGAGGTTCCCGGCCAAGACAAAAACCAGATTTGAAAAAGACGTCGTGACTGATGTTCTCCCTAGGTAGTAGAATCAGAAAAACATCATGGTTTCAAGATTCTCTCCTTCCCTTAAGAGAGATCCAGAGAATAATGTTGGAAAAAACGGCCAATTACCGCATATTCTCAAAAGGCCTATTGTATTGACGGTGAAACTCCACTTTCAGAACTGAGGTTCCCGGCCAAGACAAACACCAGATTTGAAAAAGGCATCATGATTAATGTTCTCCCTAGGTAGTAGAATCAGAAAAACATCATGGTTTCAAGATTCTCTCCTTGCCTTAAGAGAGATCCAGAGAATAATGTTGGAAAAAACGGCCTATTACCGCGGAATACCACTTCCAGATCTAAGGTTCCCGGCCCAGACAAACACCAGATTTGAAAAAGACTTCGTGATTCTTCTTCTCCCTAGGTAGTAGAATCAGAAAAACATCATGGTTTCGAGATTCTCTCCTTGCCTTAAGAGAGATCAAGAGAATAATGTTGGAAAAAACGGCCTATTACCGCATATTCTCAAAAGGCCTATTGTATTGACGGTGAAACTCCACTTTCAGAACTGAGGTTCCCGGCCAAGACAAAAACCAGATTTGAAAAAGACGTCGTGACTGATGTTCTCCCTAGGTAGTAGAATCAGAAAAACATCATGGTTTCAAGATTCTCTCCTTGCCTTAAGAGAGATCAAGAGAATAATGTTGGAAAAAACGGCCTACTAACGTGAAATACCACTTACAGAACTGAGGTTCCCGGACCAGACACACACCAGATTTAGAAAAGACGTAGTGATTCATCTTCTCCGTAGATACTAGAATCAGAAAAACATCATGGTTTCAAGCTTCTCTCCTTACCTTAAGAGAGATCCAAAGAATAATGTTGGAAAACACGGCCTATTACCGCATATGCTCAAAAGGCCTATTGTATTGACGGTGAAACTCCACTTTTAGAAATGAAGTTCCCGGACCCGACAAACACCAGATTTGAAAAAGACATCATGATTCATGTTCTCCCTAGGTAGTAGAATCAGAAAAACATCGTGGTTTCAACATTCTCTCCTTGCCTTAAGAGAGATCCAGAGAATAATGTTGGAAAAACGGCCTATTACCGCATATTCTCAAAAGGCCTATTGTATTGACGGTGAAACTCCACTTTCAGAACTGAGGTTCCCGGCCAAGACAAACACCAGATTTGAAAAAGGCATCATGATTAATGTTCTCCCTAGGTTGTAGAATCAGAAAAACATCATATTTTCAAGATTCTCTCCTTGCCTTAAGAGAGATCAAGAGAATAATGTTGGAAAAAACGGCCTATTACCGCATATTCTCAAAAGGCCTATTGTATTGACGGTGAAACTCCACTTTCAGAACTGAGGTTCCCGGGCAAGACAAAAACCAGATTTGAAAAAGACGTCGTGACTGATGTTCTCCGTAGGTAGTAGAATCAGAAAAACATCATAGTTTCAAGATTCTCTCCTGGCCTTAAGAGAGATCCAGAGAATAATGTTGGAAAAAACGGCCTATTACCGCGAAATACCACTTCCAGATCTAAGGTTCCCGGCCCAGTTAAACACCAGATTTGAAAAAGGCTTCGTGATTCTTCTTCTCCATAGGTAGTAGAATCAGAAAAACATCATGGTTTCAAGATTCTCTCCTTGCCTTAAGAGAGATCAAGAGAATAATGTTGGAAAAAACGGCCTACTACCGCATATTCTCAAAAGGCCTATTGTATTGACGGTGAAACTCCACTTTCAGAACTGAGGTTCCCGGCCAAGACAAACACCAGATTTCAAAAAGTCATCATGATTCATCTTCACATTATCCAGAGAATAATGTTGGAAAAAACGGCCTGTTACCGCGAAATACCTCTTCCACATCTGAGGTTCCCGGCCAAGACAAACACCAGATTTGAAAAAGTCATCATTATTCATGTTCTCTCTAGGTAGTAGAATCAGAAACACATCAGGGTTTCAAGATTCTCTCCCTGCCTTAAGAGAGATCCAGAGAATAATGTTGGAAAAAACGGCCTATTACCGCGAAATACCTCTTCTACATCTGAGGTTCCCGGCGCAGACAAACACAAGATTTTAAAAAGACTTCGTGATTCTTGTTCTCCCTAGGTAGTGGAATCAGAAAAACATCATGGTTTCAAGATTCTCTCTTTGCCTTAAGAGAGATCCAAAGAATAAAGTTGGAAAAAACGGCCTATTACCGCATATTCTCAAAAGGCCTATTGTATTGACGGTGAAACTCCACTTTCAGAACTGAGGTTCCCGGCCAAGACAAAAACCAGATTTGAAAAAGACGTCGTGACTGATGTTCTCCCTAGGTAGTAGAATCAGAAAAACATCATGGTTTCAAGATTCTCTCCTGGCCTTAAGAGAGATCCAGAGAATAATGTTGGAAAAAACGGCCTATTACCGCGAAATACCACTTCCAGATCTAAGGTTCCCGGCCCAGACAAACACCAGATTTGAAAAAGACTTCGTGATTCTTCTTCTCCATAGGTAGTAGAATCAGAAAAACATCATGGTTTCAAGATTCTCTCCTTGCCTTAAGAGAGATCAAGAGAATAATGTTGGAAAAAACGGCCTACTACCGCGAAATACCACTTTCAGAACTGAGGTTCCCGGCTCAGACAAACACCAGATTTGAAAAAGACGTCGTGATTCTTGTTCTCCCTAGGTAGTAGAACCAAAAAAACATCATGGTTTCAAGATTCTCTGTTTGACTTAAGAGAGATCCAAAGAATAAAGTTGGAAAAAACGGCCTATTACCGCATATGTCAAAAGGCCTATTGTATTGACGATGAAACTCCACTTTTAGAAATGAAGTTCCCGGACCCGACAAACACCAGATTTGAAAAAGACATCATGATTCATGTTCTCCCTAGGTAGTAGAATCAGAAAAACATCGTGGTTTTAAGATTCTCTCCTTGCCTTAAGAGAGATCAAGAGAACAATGTTGGAAAAAACGGCCAATTACCGCATATTCTCAAAAGGCCTATTGTATTGACGGTGAAACTCCACTTTCAGAACTGAGGTTCCCGGCCAAGAAAAACACCAGATTTGAAAAAGGCATCATGATTAATGTTCTCCCTAGGTAGTAGAATCAGAAAAACATCATGGTTTCAAGATTCTCTCCTTGCCTTAAGAGAGATCCAGAGAATAATGTTGGAAAAAACGGCCTATTACCGCGGAATACCACTTCCAGATCTAAGGTTCCCGGCCCAGACAAACACCAGATTTGAAAAAGACTTCGTGATTCTTTTTCTCCCTAGGTAGTAGAATCAGAAAAACATCATGGTTTCAAGATTCTCTCCTTGCCTTAAGAGAGATCAAGAGAATAATGTTGGAAAAAACGGCCTACTACCGCGAAATACCACTTTCAGAATTGAGGTTCCCGGCTCAGACAAACACCAGATTTGAAAAAGACGTCGTGATTCTTGTTCTCCCTATGTAGTAGAACCAAAAAAACATCATGGTTTCAAGATTCTCTCTTTGACTTAAGAGAGATCCAAAGAATAAAGTTGGAAAAAACGGCCTATTACCGCATATGTCAAAAGGCCTATTGTGTTGACGATGAAACTCCACTTTCAGAACTGAGGTTCCCGGCCAAGACAAACACCAGATTTGAAAAAGTCATCATGATTCATGTTCTCTCTTGGTAGTAGAATCAGAAAAACATCATGGTTTCAAGATTCTCTCCCTGCCTTAAGTGAGATCCAGAAAATAATGTTGGAAAAAACGGCCTACTAACGCGAAATACCACTTACAGAACTGAGGTTCCCGGACCAGACAAACACTAGATTTAGAAAAGACGTCGTGATTCATCTTCTCCCTAGATACTAGAATCAGAAAAACATCATGGTTTCAAGCTTCTCTCCTTACCTTAAGAGAGATCCAAAGAATAATGTTGGAAAAAACGGCCTATTACCGCATATGCTCAAAAGGCCTGTTGTATTGACGGTGAAACTCCACTTTTAGAAATGAAGTTCCCGGACCCGACAAACACCAGATTTGAAAAAGACATCATGATTCATGTTCTCCCTAGGTAGTAGAATCAGAAAAACATCGTGGTTTTAAGATTCTCTCCTTGCCTTAAGAGAGATCCAGAGAACAATGTTGGAAAAAACGGCCAATTACCGCATATTCTCAAAAGGCCTATTGTATTGACGGTGAAACTCCACTTTCAGAACTGAGGTTCCCGGCCAAGACAAACACCAGATTTGAAAAAGGCATCATGATTAATGTTCTCCCTAGGTAGTAGAATCAGAAAAACATCATGGTTTCAAGATTCTCTCCTTGCCTTAAGAGAGATCCAGAGAATAATGTTGGAAAAAACGGCCTATTACCGCGGAATACCACTTCCAGATCTAAGGTTCCCGGCCCAGACAAACACCAGATTTGAAAAAGACTTCGTGATTCTTCTTCTCCCTAGGTAGTAGAATCAGAAAAACATCATGGTTTCGAGATTCTCTCCTTGCCTTAAGAGAGATCAAGAGAATAATGTTGGAAAAAACGGCCTATTACCGCATATTCTCAAAAGGCCTATTGTATTGACGGTGAAACTCCACTTTCAGAACTGAGGTTCCCGGCCAAGACAAAAACCAGATTTGAAAAAGACGTCGTGACTGATGTTCTCCCTAGGTAGTAGAATCAGAAAAACATCATGGTTTCAAGATTCTCTCCTTCCCTTAAGAGAGATCCAGAGAATAATGTTGGAAAAAACGGCCAATTACCGCATATTCTCAAAAGGCCTATTGTATTGACGGTGAAACTCCACTTTCAGAACTGAGGTTCCCGGCCAAGACAAACACCAGATTTGAAAAAGGCATCATGATTAATGTTCTCCCTAGGTAGTAGAATCAGAAAAACATCATGGTTTCAAGATTCTCTCCTTGCCTTAAGAGAGATCCAGAGAATAATGTTGGAAAAAACGGCCTATTTCCGCGGAATACCACTTCCAGATCTAAGGTTCCCGGCCCAGACAAACACCAGATTTGAAAAAGACTTCGTGATTCTTCTTCTCCCTAGGTAGTAGAATCAGAAAAACATCATGGTTTCGAGATTCTCTCCTTGCCTTAAGAGAGATCAAGAGAATAATGTTGGAAAAAACGGCCTATTACCGCATATTCTCAAAAGGCCTATTGTATTGACGGTGAAACTCCACTTTCAGAACTGAGGTTCCCGGCCAAGACAAAAACCAGATTTGAAAAAGACGTCGTGACTGATGTTCTCCCTAGGTAGTAGAATCAGAAAAACATCATGGTTTCAAGATTCTCTCCTTCCCTTAAGAGAGATCCAGAGAATAATGTTGGAAAAAACGGCCAATTACCGCATATTCTCAAAAGGCCTATTGTATTGACGGTGAAACTCCACTTTCAGAACTGAGGTTCCCGGCCAAGACAAACACCAGATTTGAAAAAGGCATCATGATTAATGTTCTCCCTAGGTAGTAGAATCAGAAAAACATCATGGTTTCAAGATTCTCTCCTTGCCTTAAGAGAGATCCAGAGAATAATGTTGGAAAAAACGGCCTACTACCGCGGAATACCACTTCCAGATCTAAGGTTCCCGGCCCAGACAAACACCAGATTTGAAAAAGACTTCGTGATTCTTCTTCTCCCTAGGTAGTAGAATCAGAAAAACATCATGGTTTCGAGATTCTCTCCTTGCCTTAAGAGAGATCAAGAGAATAATGTTGGAAAAAACGGCCTATTACCGCATATTCTCAAAAGGCCTATTGTATTGACGGTGAAACTCCACTTTCAGAACTGAGGTTCCCGGCCAAGACAAAAACCAGATTTGAAAAAGACGTCGTGACTGATGTTCTCCCTAGGTAGTAGAATCAGAAAAACATCATGGTTTCAAGATTCTCTCCTTCCCTTAAGAGAGATCCAGAGAATAATGTTGGAAAAAACGGCCTATTACCGCGAAATACCACTTCCAGATCTAAGGTTTCCGGCCCAGACAAACACCAGATTTGAAAAAGACTTCGTGATTCTTCTTCTCCATAGGTAGTAGAATCAGAAAAACATCATGGTTTCAAGATTCTCTCCTTGCCTTAAGAGAGATCAAGAGAATAATGTTGGAAAAAACGGCCTACTAACGTGAAATACCACTTACAGAACTGAGGTTCCCGGACCAGACACACACCAGATTTAGAAAAGACGTAGTGATTCATCTTCTCCGTAGATACTAGAATCAGAAAAACATCATGGTTTCAAGCTTCTCTCCTTACCTTAAGAGAGATCCAAAGAATAATGTTGGAAAACACGGCCTATTACCGCATATGCTCAAAAGGCCTATTGTATTGACGGTGAAACTCCACTTTTAGAAATGAAGTTCCCGGACCCGACAAACACCAGATTTGAAAAAGACATCATGATTCATGTTCTCCCTAGGTAGTAGAATCAGAAAAACATCGTGGTTTCAACATTCTCTCCTTGCCTTAAGAGAGATCCAGAGAATAATGTTGGAAAAACGGCCTATTACCGCATATTCTCAAAAGGCCTATTGTATTGACGGTGAAACTCCACTTTCAGAACTGAGGTTCCCGGCCAAGACAAACACCAGATTTGAAAAAGGCATCATGATTAATGTTCTCCCTAGGTTGTAGAATCAGAAAAACATCATATTTTCAAGATTCTCTCCTTGCCTTAAGAGAGATCAAGAGAATAATGTTGGAAAAAACGGCCTATTACCGCATATTCTCAAAAGGCCTATTGTATTGACGGTGAAACTCCACTTTCAGAACTGAGGTTCCCGGGCAAGACAAAAACCAGATTTGAAAAAGACGTCGTGACTGATGTTCTCCGTAGGTAGTAGAATCAGAAAAACATCATAGTTTCAAGATTCTCTCCTGGCCTTAAGAGAGATCCAGGGAATAATGTTGGAAAAAACGGCCTATTACCGCGAAATACCACTTCCAGATCTAAGGTTCCCGGCCCAGTTAAACACCAGATTTGAAAAAGGCTTCGTGATTCTTCTTCTCCATAGGTAGTAGAATCAGAAAAACATCATGGTTTCAAGATTCTCTCCTTGCCTTAAGAGAGATCAAGAGAATAATGTTGGAAAAAACGGCCTACTACCGCATATTCTCAAAAGGCCTATTGTATTGACGGTGAAACTCCACTTTCAGAACTGAGGTTCCCGGCCAAGACAAACACCAGATTTCAAAAAGTCATCATGATTCATCTTCACATTATCCAGAGAATAATGTTGGAAAAAACGGCCTGTTACCGCGAAATACCTCTTCCACATCTGAGGTTCCCGGCCAAGACAAACACCAGATTTGAAAAAGTCATCATTATTCATGTTCTCTCTAGGTAGTAGAATCAGAAACACATCAGGGTTTCAAGATTCTCTCCCTGCCTTAAGAGAGATCCAGAGAATAATGTTGGAAAAAACGGCCTATTACCGCGAAATACCTCTTCTACATCTGAGGTTCCCGGCGCAGACAAACACAAGATTTGAAAAAGACTTCGTGATTCTTGTTCTCCTTAGGTAGTGGAATCAGAAAAACATCATGGTTTCAAGATTGTCTCTTTGCCTTAAGAGAGATCCAAAGAATAAAGTTGGAAAAAACGGCCTATTACCGCATATTCTCAAAAGGCCTATTGTATTGACGGTGAAACTCCACTTTCAGAACTGAGGTTCCCGGCCAAGACAAACACCAGATTTGAAAAAGGCATCATGATTAATGTTCTCCCTAGGTAGTAGAATCAGAAAAACATCATGGTTTCAAGATTCTCTCCTTGCCTTAAGAGAGATCCAGAGAATAATGTTGGAAAAAACGGCCTACTACCGCGGAATACCACTTCCAGATCTAAGGTTCCCGGCCCAGACAAACACCAGATTTGAAAAAGACTTCGTGATTCTTCTTCTCCCTAGGTAGTAGAATCAGAAAAACATCATGGTTTCGAGATTCTCTCCTTGCCTTAAGAGAGATCAAGAGAATAATGTTGGAAAAAACGGCCTATTACCGCATATTCTCAAAAGGCCTATTGTATTGACGGTGAAACTCCACTTTCAGAACTGAGGTTCCCGGCCAAGACAAAAACCAGATTTGAAAAAGACGTCGTGACTGATGTTCTCCCTAGGTAGTAGAATCAGAAAAACATCATGGTTTCAAGATTCTCTCCTTCCCTTAAGAGAGATCCAGAGAATAATGTTGGAAAAAACGGCCTATTACCGCGAAATACCACTTCCAGATCTAAGGTTTCCGGCCCAGACAAACACCAGATTTGAAAAAGACTTCGTGATTCTTCTTCTCCATAGGTAGTAGAATCAGAAAAACATCATGGTTTCAAGATTCTCTCCTTGCCTTAAGAGAGATCAAGAGAATAATGTTGGAAAAAACGGCCTACTAACGTGAAATACCACTTACAGAACTGAGGTTCCCGGACCAGACACACACCAGATTTAGAAAAGACGTAGTGATTCATCTTCTCCGTAGATACTAGAATCAGAAAAACATCATGGTTTCAAGCTTCTCTCCTTACCTTAAGAGAGATCCAAAGAATAATGTTGGAAAACACGGCCTATTACCGCATATGCTCAAAAGGCCTATTGTATTGACGGTGAAACTCCACTTTTAGAAATGAAGTTCCCGGACCCGACAAACACCAGATTTGAAAAAGACATCATGATTCATGTTCTCCCTAGGTAGTAGAATCAGAAAAACATCGTGGTTTCAACATTCTCTCCTTGCCTTAAGAGAGATCCAGAGAATAATGTTGGAAAAACGGCCTATTACCGCATATTCTCAAAAGGCCTATTGTATTGACGGTGAAACTCCACTTTCAGAACTGAGGTTCCCGGCCAAGACAAACACCAGATTTGAAAAAGGCATCATGATTAATGTTCTCCCTAGGTTGTAGAATCAGAAAAACATCATATTTTCAAGATTCTCTCCTTGCCTTAAGAGAGATCAAGAGAATAATGTTGGAAAAAACGGCCTATTACCGCATATTCTCAAAAGGCCTATTGTATTGACGGTGAAACTCCACTTTCAGAACTGAGGTTCCCGGGCAAGACAAAAACCAGATTTGAAAAAGACGTCGTGACTGATGTTCTCCGTAGGTAGTAGAATCAGAAAAACATCATAGTTTCAAGATTCTCTCCTGGCCTTAAGAGAGATCCAGGGAATAATGTTGGAAAAAACGGCCTATTACCGCGAAATACCACTTCCAGATCTAAGGTTCCCGGCCCAGTTAAACACCAGATTTGAAAAAGGCTTCGTGATTCTTCTTCTCCATAGGTAGTAGAATCAGAAAAACATCATGGTTTCAAGATTCTCTCCTTGCCTTAAGAGAGATCAAGAGAATAATGTTGGAAAAAACGGCCTACTACCGCATATTCTCAAAAGGCCTATTGTATTGACGGTGAAACTCCACTTTCAGAACTGAGGTTCCCGGCCAAGACAAACACCAGATTTCAAAAAGTCATCATGATTCATCTTCACATTATCCAGAGAATAATGTTGGAAAAAACGGCCTGTTACCGCGAAATACCTCTTCCACATCTGAGGTTCCCGGCCAAGACAAACACCAGATTTGAAAAAGTCATCATTATTCATGTTCTCTCTAGGTAGTAGAATCAGAAACACATCAGGGTTTCAAGATTCTCTCCCTGCCTTAAGAGAGATCCAGAGAATAATGTTGGAAAAAACGGCCTATTACCGCGAAATACCTCTTCTACATCTGAGGTTCCCGGCGCAGACAAACACAAGATTTGAAAAAGACTTCGTGATTCTTGTTCTCCTTAGGTAGTGGAATCAGAAAAACATCATGGTTTCAAGATTGTCTCTTTGCCTTAAGAGAGATCCAAAGAATAAAGTTGGAAAAAACGGCCTATTACCGCATATTCTCAAAAGGCCTATTGTATTGACGGTGAAACTCCACTTTCAGAACTGAGGTTCCCGGCCAAGACAAACACCAGATTTGAAAAAGACGTCGTGACTGATGTTCTCCCTAGGTAGTACAATCAGAAAAACATCATGGTTTCAAGATACTCTCTTTGCCTTAAGAGAGATCCAAAGAATAATGTTGGAAAAAACGGCCTATTACCGCATATGCTCAAAAGGCCTATTGTATTGACGGTGAAACTCCACTTTTAGAAATGAAGTTCCCGGACCCGACAAACACCAGATTTGAAAAAGACATCATGATTCATGTTCTCCCTAGGTAGTAGAATCAGAAAAACATCGTGGTTTCAAGATTCTCTCCTTGCCTTAAGAGAGATCCAGAGAATAATGTTGGAAAAAACGGCCTATTACCGCATAGTCTCAAAAGGCCTATTGTATTGATGGTGAAACTCCACTTTCAGAACTGAGGTTCCCGGCCAAGACAAACACCAGATTTGAAAAAGGCATCATGATTAATGTTCTCCCTAGGTAGTAGAATCAGAAATACATCATGGTTTCAAGATTCTCACCTTGCCTTAAGAGAGATCCAGAGAATAATGTTGGAAAAAACGGCCTATTACCGCGGAATACCACTTCCAGATCTAAGTTTCCCGGCCCAGACAAACACCAGATTTGAAAAAGGCTTCGTGATTCTTCTTCTCCCTAGGTAGTAGAATCAGAAAAACATCATGGTTTCAAGATTCTCTCCTTGCCTTAAGAGAGATCAAGAGAATAATGTTGGAAAAAACGGCCTATTACCGCATATTCTCAAAAGGCCTATTGTATTGACGATGAAACTCCACTTTCAGAACTGAGGTTCCCGGCCAAGACAAACACCAGATTTCAAAAAGTCATCATGATTCATCTTCTCTCTAGGTAGTAGAATCAGAAACACATCATGGTTTCAAGATACTCTCCCTGCCTTAAGAGAGATCCAGAGAATAATGTTGGAAAAAACGGCCTATTACCGCGAAATACCTCTTCCACATCTGAGGTTCCCGGCCAAGACAAACACCAGATTTGAAAAAGTCATCATGATTCATGTTCTCTCTAGATAGTAGAATCAGAAACACATCAGGGTTTCAAGATTCTCTCCCTGCCTTAAGAGAGATTCAGAGAATAATGTTGGAAAAAACGGCCTATTACCGCAAAATACCTCTTCCACATCTGAGGTTCCCGGCGCAGACAAACACAAGATTTGAAAAAGACTTCGTTATTCTTGTACTCCCTAGGTAGTGGAATCAGAAAAACATCATGGTTTCAAGATTCTCTCTTTGCCTTAATAGAGATCCAAAGAATAAAGTTGGAAAAAACGGCCTATTACCGCATATTCTCAAAAGGCCTATTGTATTGACGGTGAAACTCCACTTTCAGAACTGAGGTTCCCGGCCAAGACAAACACCAGATTTGAAAAAGGCATCATGATTAATGTTCTCCCTAGGTAGTAGAATCAGAAAAACATCATGGTTTCAAGATTCTCTCCTTGCCTTAAGAGAGATCCAGAGAATAATGTTGGAAAAAACGGCCTATTTCCGCGGAATACCACTTCCAGATCTAAGGTTCCCGGCCCAGACAAACACCAGATTTGAAAAAGACTTCGTGATTCTTCTTCTCCCTAGGTAGTAGAATCAGAAAAACATCATGGTTTCGAGATTCTCTCCTTGCCTTAAGAGAGATCAAGAGAATAATGTTGGAAAAAACGGCCTATTACCGCATATTCTCAAAAGGCCTATTGTATTGACGGTGAAACTCGACTTTCAGAACTGAGGTTCCCGGCCAAGACAAAAACCAGATTTGAAAAAGACGTCGTGACTGATGTTCTCCCTAGGTAGTAGAATCAGAAAAACATCATGGTTTCAAGATTCTCTCCTTCCCTTAAGAGAGATCCAGAGAATAATGTTGGAAAAAACGGCCAATTACCGCATATTCTCAAAAGGCCTATTGTATTGACGGTGAAACTCCACTTTCAGAACTGAGGTTCCCGGCCAAGACAAACACCAGATTTGAAAAAGGCATCATGATTAATGTTCTCCCTAGGTAGTAGAATCAGAAAAACATCATGGTTTCAAGATTCTCTCCTTGCCTTAAGAGAGATCCAGAGAATAATGTTGGAAAAAACGGCCTACTACCGCGGAATACCACTTCCAGATCTAAGGTTCCCGGCCCAGACAAACACCAGATTTGAAAAAGACTTCGTGATTCTTCTTCTCCCTAGGTAGTAGAATCAGAAAAACATCATGGTTTCGAGATTCTCTCCTTGCCTTAAGAGAGATCAAGAGAATAATGTTGGAAAAAACGGCCTATTACCGCATATTCTCAAAAGGCCTATTGTATTGACGGTGAAACTCCACTTTCAGAACTGAGGTTCCCGGCCAAGACAAAAACCAGATTTGAAAAAGACGTCGTGACTGATGTTCTCCCTAGGTAGTAGAATCAGAAAAACATCATGGTTTCAAGATTCTCTCCTTCCCTTAAGAGAGATCCAGAGAATAATGTTGGAAAAAACGGCCTATTACCGCGAAATACCACTTCCAGATCTAAGGTTTCCGGCCCAGACAAACACCAGATTTGAAAAAGACTTCGTGATTCTTCTTCTCCATAGGTAGTAGAATCAGAAAAACATCATGGTTTCAAGATTCTCTCCTTGCCTTAAGAGAGATCAAGAGAATAATGTTGGAAAAAACGGCCTACTAACGTGAAATACCACTTACAGAACTGAGGTTCCCGGACCAGACACACACCAGATTTAGAAAAGACGTAGTGATTCATCTTCTCCGTAGATACTAGAATCAGAAAAACATCATGGTTTCAAGCTTCTCTCCTTACCTTAAGAGAGATCCAAAGAATAATGTTGGAAAACACGGCCTATTACCGCATATGCTCAAAAGGCCTATTGTATTGACGGTGAAACTCCACTTTTAGAAATGAAGTTCCCGGACCCGACAAACACCAGATTTGAAAAAGACATCATGATTCATGTTCTCCCTAGGTAGTAGAATCAGAAAAACATCGTGGTTTCAACATTCTCTCCTTGCCTTAAGAGAGATCCAGAGAATAATGTTGGAAAAACGGCCTATTACCGCATATTCTCAAAAGGCCTATTGTATTGACGGTGAAACTCCACTTTCAGAACTGAGGTTCCCGGCCAAGACAAACACCAGATTTGAAAAAGGCATCATGATTAATGTTCTCCCTAGGTTGTAGAATCAGAAAAACATCATATTTTCAAGATTCTCTCCTTGCCTTAAGAGAGATCAAGAGAATAATGTTGGAAAAAACGGCCTATTACCGCATATTCTCAAAAGGCCTATTGTATTGACGGTGAAACTCCACTTTCAGAACTGAGGTTCCCGGGCAAGACAAAAACCAGATTTGAAAAAGACGTCGTGACTGATGTTCTCCGTAGGTAGTAGAATCAGAAAAACATCATAGTTTCAAGATTCTCTCCTGGCCTTAAGAGAGATCCAGAGAATAATGTTGGAAAAAACGGCCTATTACCGCGAAATACCACTTCCAGATCTAAGGTTCCCGGCCCAGTTAAACACCAGATTTGAAAAAGGCTTCGTGATTCTTCTTCTCCATAGGTAGTAGAATCAGAAAAACATCATGGTTTCAAGATTCTCTCCTTGCCTTAAGAGAGATCAAGAGAATAATGTTGGAAAAAACGGCCTACTACCGCATATTCTCAAAAGGCCTATTGTATTGACGGTGAAACTCCACTTTCAGAACTGAGGTTCCCGGCCAAGACAAACACCAGATTTCAAAAAGTCATCATGATTCATCTTCACATTATCCAGAGAATAATGTTGGAAAAAACGGCCTGTTACCGCGAAATACCTCTTCCACATCTGAGGTTCCCGGCCAAGACAAACACCAGATTTGAAAAAGTCATCATTATTCATGTTCTCTCTAGGTAGTAGAATCAGAAACACATCAGGGTTTCAAGATTCTCTCCCTGCCTTAAGAGAGATCCAGAGAATAATGTTGGAAAAAACGGCCTATTACCGCGAAATACCTCTTCTACATCTGAGGTTCCCGGCGCAGACAAACACAAGATTTGAAAAAGACTTCGTGATTCTTGTTCTCCTTAGGTAGTGGAATCAGAAAAACATCATGGTTTCAAGATTCTCTCTTTGCCTTAAGAGAGATCCAAAGAATAAAGTTGGAAAAAACGGCCTATTACCGCATATTCTCAAAAGGCCTATTGTATTGACGGTGAAACTCCACTTTCAGAACTGAGGTTCCCGGCCAAGACAAACACCAGATTTGAAAAAGACGTCGTGACTGATGTTCTCCCTAGGTAGTACAATCAGAAAAACATCATGGTTTCAAGATACTCTCTTTGCCTTAAGAGAGATCCAAAGAATAATGTTGGAAAAAACGGCCTATTACCGCATATGCTCAAAAGGCCTATTGTATTGACGGTGAAACTCCACTTTTAGAAATGAAGTTCCCGGACCCGACAAACACCAGATTTGAAAAAGACATCATGATTCATGTTCTCCCTAGGTAGTAGAATCAGAAAAACATCGTGGTTTCAAGATTCTCTCCTTGCCTTAAGAGAGATCCAGAGAATAATGTTGGAAAAAACGGCCTATTACCGCATAGTCTCAAAAGGCCTATTGTATTGATGGTGAAACTCCACTTTCAGAACTGAGGTTCCCGGCCAAGACAAACACCAGATTTGAAAAAGGCATCATGATTAATGTTCTCCCTAGGTAGTAGAATCAGAAATACATCATGGTTTCAAGATTCTCACCTTGCCTTAAGAGAGATCCAGAGAATAATGTTGGAAAAAACGGCCTATTACCGCGGAATACCACTTCCAGATCTAAGTTTCCCGGCCCAGACAAACACCAGATTTGAAAAAGGCTTCGTGATTCTTCTTCTCCCTAGGTAGTAGAATCAGAAAAACATCATGGTTTCAAGATTCTCTCCTTGCCTTAAGAGAGATCAAGAGAATAATGTTGGAAAAAACGGCCTATTACCGCATATTCTCAAAAGGCCTATTGTATTGACGATGAAACTCCACTTTCAGAACTGAGGTTCCCGGCCAAGACAAACACCAGATTTCAAAAAGTCATCATGATTCATCTTCTCTCTAGGTAGTAGAATCAGAAACACATCATGGTTTCAAGATACTCTCCCTGCCTTAAGAGAGATCCAGAGAATAATGTTGGAAAAAACGGCCTATTACCGCGAAATACCTCTTCCACATCTGAGGTTCCCGGCCAAGACAAACACCAGATTTGAAAAAGTCATCATGATTCATGTTCTCTCTAGATAGTAGAATCAGAAACACATCAGGGTTTCAAGATTCTCTCCCTGCCTTAAGAGAGATTCAGAGAATAATGTTGGAAAAAACGGCCTATTACCGCAAAATACCTCTTCCACATCTGAGGTTCCCGGCGCAGACAAACACAAGATTTGAAAAAGACTTCGTTATTCTTGTACTCCCTAGGTAGTGGAATCAGAAAAACATCATGGTTTCAAGATTCTCTCTTTGCCTTAATAGAGATCCAAAGAATAAAGTTGGAAAAAACGGCCTATTACCGCATATTCTCAAAAGGCCTATTGTATTGACGGTGAAACTCCACTTTCAGAACTGAGGTTCCCGGCCAAGACAAACACCAGATTTGAAAAAGACGTTGTGACTGATGTTCTCCCTAGGTAGTAGAATCAGAAAAACATCATGGTTTCAAGATACTCTCTTTGCCTTAAGAGAGATCCAAAGAATAATGTTGGAAAAAAAGGCCTATTACCGCATATGCTCAAAAGGCCTATTGTATTGACGGTGAAACTCCACTTTCAGAACTGAGGTTCCCGGCCAAGACAAACACCAGATTTGAAAAAGACATCATGATTCATGTTCTCCCTAGGTAGTAGAATCAGAAAAACATCGTGGTTTCAAGATTCTCTCCTTGCCTTAAGAGAGATCCAGAGAATAATGTTGGAAAAAACGGCCTATTACCGCATATTCTCAAAAGGCCTATTGTATTGACGATGAAACTCCACTTTCAGAACTGAGGTTCCCGGCCAAGACAAACACCAGATTTGAAAAAGGCATCATGATTAATGTTCTCCCTAGGTAGTAGAATCAGAAATACATCATGGTTTCAAGATTCTCTCCTTGCCTTAAGAGAGAGCCAGAGAATAATGTTGGAAAAAACGGCCTATTACCGCGGAATACCACTTCCAGATCTGAGGTTCCCGGCCCAGACAAACACCAGATTTGAAAAAGACGTCGTGATTCTTGTTCTCCCTAGGTAGTAGAATCAGAAAAACATCATGGTTTCAAGATTCTCTCTTTGCCTTAAGAGAGATACAGAGAATAATGTTGGAAAAAATGGCCTATTACCGCGAAATACACCATTCAGAACTGAGGTTCCCGGCCCAGATAAACCCCAGATTTTAAAAAGGCTTCGTGATTCATGTTCTCCCTAGGTAGTAGAATCAGAAAAACATCATGATTTCAAGATTCTCTCTTTGCTTTAAGACAGATCCAAAGAATAAAGTTGGAAAAAACGGCCTATTACCGCATATGCTCAAAAGGCCTATTGTATTGACGATGAAACTCCACTTTCAGAACTTAGGTTCCCGGCCAAGACAAACACCAGATTTCAAAAAGTCATCATGATTCATCTTCTCTCTAGGTAGTAGAATCAGAAACACATCAGGGTTTCAATATTCTCTCCCTGCCTTAAGAGAGATCCAGAGAATAATGTTGGAAAAAACGGCCTATTACCGCGAAATACCTCTTCTACATCTGAGGTTCCCGGCGCAGACAAACACAAGATTTGAAAAAGACTTCGTGATTCTTGTTCTCCCTAGGTAGTGGAATCAGAAAAACATCATGGTTTCAAGATTCTCTCCTGGCCTTAAGAGAGATCCAGAGAATAATTTTGGAAAAAACGGCCTATTACCGCGAAATACCACTTCCAGATCTAAGGTTCCCGGCCCAGACAAACACTAGATTTGAAAAAGACTTCGTGATTCTTCTTCTCCATAGGTAGTAGAATCAGAAAAACATCATGGTTTCAAGATTCTCTCCTTGCCTTAAGAGAGATCAAGAGAATAATGTTGGAAAAAACGGCCTACTACCGCGAAATACCACTTTCAGAACTGAGGTTCCCGGCTCAGACAAACACCAGATTTGAAAAAGACGTCGTGATTCTTGTTCTCCCTAGGTAGTAGAACCAAAAAAACATCATGTTTTCAAGATTCTCTCTTTGACTTAAGAGAGATCCAAAGAATAAAGTTGGAAAAAACGGCCTATTACCGCATATGTCAAAAGGCCTATTGTATTGACGATGAAACTCCACTTTCAGAACTGAGGTTCCCGGTTAAGACAAACACCAGATTTGAAAAAGTCATCATGATTCATGTTCTCTCTTGGTAGTAGAATCAGAAAAACATCATGGTTTCAAGATTCTCTCCCTGCCTTAAGTGAGATCCAGAAAATAATGTTGGAAAAAACGGCCTACTAACGCGAAATACCACTTACAGAACTGAGGTTCCCGGACCAGACACACACCAGATTTAGAAAAGACGTCGTGATTCATCTTCTCCCTAGATACTAGAATCAGAAAAACATCATGGTTTGAAGCTTCTCTCCTTACCTTAAGAGAGATCCAAAGAATAATGTTGGAAAAAACGGCCTATTACCGCATATGCTCAAAAGGCCTATTGTATTGACGGTGAAACTCCACTTTTAGAAATGAAGTTCCCGGACCCGACAAACACCAGATTTGAAAAAGACATCATGATTCATGTTCTCCCTAGGTATTAGAATCAGAAAAACATCATGGTTTCAAGATACTCTCTTTGCCTTAAGAGAGATCCAAAGAATAATGTTGGAAAAAACGGCCTATTACCGCATATGCTCAAAAGGCCTATTGTATTGACGGTGAAACTCCACTTTTAGAAGTGAAGTTCCCGGACCCGACAAACACCAGATTTGAAAAAGACATCATGATTCATGTTCTCCCTAGGTAGTAGAATCAGAAAAACATCGTGGTTTCAAGATTCTCTCCTTGCCTTAAGAGAGATCCAGAGAATAATGTTGGAAAAAACGGCCTATTACCGCATAGTCTCAAAAGGCCTATTGTATTGATGGTGAAACTCCACTTTCAGAACTGAGGTTCCCGGCCAAGACAAACACCAGATTTGAAAAAGGCATCATGATTCATGTTCTCCCTAGGTAGTAGAATCAGAAAAACATCGTGGTTTCAAGATTCTCTCTTTGCCTTAAGAGAGATCCAAAGAATAATGTTGGAAAAAACGGCCTATTACCGCATATGCTCAAAAGGCCTATTGTATTGATGGTGAAACTCCACTTTCAGAACTGAGGTTCCCGGCCAAGACAAACACCAGATTTGAAAAAGGCATCATGATTAATGTTCTCCCTAGGTAGTAGAATCAGAAATACATCATGGTTTCAAGATTCTCTCCTTGCCTTAAGAGAGATCCAGAGAATAATGTTGGAAAAAACGGCCTATTACCGCGGAATACCACTTCCAGATCTAAGTTTCCCGGCCCAGACAAACACCAGATTTGAAAAAGGCTTCGTGATTCTTCTTCTCCCTAGGTAGTAGAATCAGAAAAAGATCATGGTTTCAAGATTCTCTCCTTGCCTTAAGAGAGATCAAGAGAATAATGTTGGAAAAAACGGCCTATTACCGCATATTCTCAAAAGGCCTATTGTATTGACGATGAAACTCCACTTTCAGAACTGAGGTTCCCGGCCAAGACAAACACCAGATTTCAAAAAGTCATCATGATTCATCTTCTCTCTAGGTAGTAGAATCAGAAACACATCATGGTTTCAAGATACTCTCCCTGCCTTAAGAGAGATCCAGAGAATAATGTTGGAAAAAACGGCCTATTACCGCGAAATACCTCTTCCACATCTGAGGTTCCCGGCCAAGACAAACACCAGATTTGAAAAAGTCATCATGATTCATGTTCTCTCTAGGTAGTAGAATCAGAAACACATCAGGGTTTCAAGATTCTCTCCCTGCCTTAAGAGAGATCCAGAGAATAATGTTGGAAAAAACGGCCTATTACCGCGAAATACCTCTTCCACATCTGAGGTTCCCGGCGCAGACAAACACAAGATTTGAAAAAGACTTCGTTATTCTTGTACTCCCTAGGTAGTGGAATCAGAAAAACATCATGGTTTCAAGATTCTCTCTTTGCCTTAATAGAGATCCAAAGAATAAAGTTGGAAAAAACGGCCTATTACCGCATATTCTCAAAAGGCCTATTGTATTGACGGTGAAACTCCACTTTCAGAACTGAGGTTCCCGGCCAAGACAAACACCAGATTTGAAAAAGACGTCGTGACTGATGTTCTCCCTAGGTAGTAGAATCAGAAAAACATCATGGTTTCAAGATACTCTCTTTGCCTTAAGAGAGATCCAAAGAATAATGTTGGAAAAAAAGGCCTATTACCGCATATGCTCAAAAGGCCTATTGTATTGACGGTGAAACTCCACTTTCAGAACTGAGGTTCCCGGCCAAGACAAACACCAGATTTGAAAAAGACATCATGATTCATGTTCTCCCTAGGTAGTAGAATCAGAAAAACATCGTGGTTTCAAGATTCTCTCCTTGCCTTAAGAGAGATCCAGAGAATAATGTTGGAAAAAACGGCCTATTACCGCATATTCTCAAAAGGCCTATTGTATTGACGATGAAACTCCACTTTCAGAACTGAGGTTCCCGGCCAAGACAAACACCAGATTTGAAAAAGGCATCATGATTAATGTTCTCCCTAGGTAGTAGAATCAGAAATACATCATGGTTTCAAGATTCTCTCCTTGCCTTAAGAGAGAGCCAGAGAATAATGTTGGAAAAAACGGCCTATTACCGCGGAATACCACTTCCAGATCTAAGGTTCCCGGCCCAGACAAACACCAGATTTGAAAAAGACGTCGTGATTCTTGTTCTCCCTAGGTAGTAGAATCAGAAAAACATCATGGTTTCAAGATTCTCTCTTTGCCTTAAGAGAGATACAGAGAATAATGTTGGAAAAAATGGCCTATTACCGCGAAATACACCATTCAGAACTGAGGTTCCCGGCCCAGATAAACCCCAGATTTTAAAAAGGCTTCGTGATTCATGTTCTCCCTAGGTAGTAGAATCAGAAAAACATCATGGTTTCAAGATTCTCTCTTTGCTTTAAGACAGATCCAAAGAATAAAGTTGGAAAAAACGGCCTATTACCGCATATGCTCAAAAGGCCTATTGTATCGACGATGAAACTCCACTTTCAGAACTGAGGTTCCCGGCCTAGACAAACACCAGATTTCAAAAAGTCATCATGATTCATCTTCTCTCTAGGTAGTAGAATCAGAAACACATCATGGTTTCAAGATAGTCTCCCTGCCTTAAGAGAGATCCAGAGAATAATGTTGGAAAAAACGGCCTATTACCGCGAAATACCTCTTCCACATCTGAGGTTCCCGGCCAAGACAAACACCAGATTTGAAAAAGTCATCATGATTCATGTTCTCTCTAGGTAGTAGAATCAGAAACACATCAGGGTTTCAATATTCTCTCCCTGCCTTAAGAGAGATCCAGAGAATAATGTTGGAAAAAACGGCCTATTACCGCGAAATACCTCTTCTACATCTGAGGTTCCCGGCGCAGACAAACACAAGATTTGAAAAAGACTTCGTGATTCTTGTTCTCCCTAGGTAGTGGAATCAGAAAAACATCATGGTTTCAAGATTCTCTCCTTGCCTTAAGAGAGATCAAGAGAATAATGTTGGAAAAAACGGCCTATTACCGCATATTCTCAAAAGGCCTATTGTATTGACGGTGAAACTCCACTTTCAGAACTGAGGTTCCCGGCCAAGACAAAAACCAGATTTGAAAAAGACGTCGTGACTGATGTTCTCCCTAGGTAGTAGAATCAGAAAAACATCATGGTTTCAAGATTCTCTCCTGGCCTTAAGAGAGATCCAGAGAATAATTTTGGAAAAAACGGCCTATTACCGCGAAATACCACTTCCAGATCTAAGGTTCCCGGCCCAGACAAACACCAGATTTGAAAAAGACTTCGTGATTCTTCTTCTCCATAGGTAGTAGAATCAGAAAAACATCATGGTTTCAAGATTCTCTCCTTGCCTTAACAGAGATCAAGAGAATAATGTTGGAAAAAACGGCCTACTACCGCGAAATACCACTTTCAGAACTGAGGTTCCCGGCTCAGACAAACACCAGATTTGAAAAAGACGTCGTGATTCTTGTTCTCCCTAGGTAGTAGAACCAAAAAAACATCATGGTTTCAAGATTCTCTCTTTGACTTAAGAGAGATCCAAAGAATAAAGTTGGAAAAAACGGCCTATTACCGCATATGTCAAAAGGCCTATTGTATTGACGATGAAACTCCACTTTCAGAACTGAGGTTCCCGGTTAAGACAAACACCAGATTTGAAAAAGTCATCATGATTCATGTTCTCTCTTGGTAGTAGAATCAGAAAAACATCATGGTTTCAAGATTCTCCCCCTGCCTTAAGTGAGATCCAGAAAATAATGTTGGAAAAAACGGCCTACTAACGCGAAATACCACTTACAGAACTGAGGTTCCCGGACCAGACACACACCAGATTTAGAAAAGACGTCGTGATTCATCTTCTCCCTAGATACTAGAATCAGAAAAACATCATGGTTTGAAGCCTCTCTCCTTACCTTAAGAGAGATCCAAAGAATAATGTTGGAAAAAACGGCCTATTACCGCATATGCTCAAAAGGCCTATTGTATTGACGGTGAAACTCCACTTTTAGAAGTGAAGTTCCCGGACCCGACAAACACCAGATTTGAAAAAGACATCATGATTTATGTTCTCCCTAGGTAGTAGAATCAGAAAAACATCGTGGTTTCAAGATTCTCTCCTTGCCTTAAGAGAGATCCAGAGAATAATGTTGGAAAAAACGGCCTATTAACGCATAGTCTCAAAAGGCCTATTGTATTGATGGTGAAACTCCACTTTCAGAACTGAGGTTCCCGGCCAAGACAAACACCAGATTTGAAAAAGGCATCATGATTCATGTTCTCCCTAGGTAGTAGAATCAGAAAAACATCGTGGTTTCAAGATTCTCTCCTTGCCTTAAGAGAGATCCAGAGAATAATGTTGGAAAAAACGGCCTATTACCGCATAGTCTCAAAAGGCCTATTGTATTGATGGTGAAACTCCACTTTCAGAACTGAGGTTCCCGGCCAAGACAAACACCAGATTTGAAAAAGGCATCATGATTAATGTTCTCCCTAGGTAGTAGAATCAGAAAAACATCATGGTTTCAAGATTCTCTCCTTGCCTTAAGAGAGATCCAGAGAATAATGTTGGAAAAAACGGCCTATTACCGCGGAATACCACTTCCAGATCTAAGGTTCCCGGCCCAGACAAACACCAGATTTGAAAAAGACTTCGTGATTCTTTTTCTCCCTAGGTAGTATAATCAGAAAAACATCATGGTTTCAAGATTCTCTCTTTGACTTAAGAGAGATCCAAAGAATAAAGTTGGAAAAAACGGCCTATTACCGCATATGTCAAAAGGCCTATTGTATTGACGATGAAACTCCACTTTCAGAACTGAGGTTCCCGGCCAAGACAAACACCAGATTTGAAAAAGTCATCATGATTCATGTTCTCTCTTGGTAGTAGAATCAGAAAAACATCATGGTTTCAAGATTCTCTCCTGGCCTTAAGAGAGATCCAGAGAATAATTTTGGAAAAAACGGCCTATTACCGCGAAATACCACTTCCAGATCTAAGGTTCCCGGCCCAGAAAAACACCAGATTTGAAAAAGACTTCGTGATTCTTCTTCTCCATAGGTAGTAGAATCAGAAAAACATCATGGTTTCAAGATTCTCTCCTTGCCCTAAGAGAGATCAAGAGAATAATGTTGGAAAAAACAGCCTACTACCGCGAAATACCACTTTCAGAACTGAGGTTCCCGGCTCAGACAAACACCAGATTTGAAAAAGACCTCGTGATTCTTGTTCTCCCTAGGTAGTAGAACCAAAAAAACATCATGGTTTCAAGATTCTCTCTTTGACTTAAGAGAGATCCAAAGAATAAAGTTGGAAAAAACGGCCTATTACCGCATATGTCAAAAGGCCTATTGTATTGACGGTGAAACTCCACTTTCAGAACTGAGGTTCCCGGTTAAGACAAACACCAGATTTGAAAAAGTCATCATGATTCATGTTCTCTCTTGGTAGTAGAATCAGAAAAACATCATGGTTTCAAGATTCTCTCCCTGCCTTAAGTGAGATCCAGAAAATAATGTTGGAAAAAACGGCCTACTAACGCGAAATACCACTTACAGAACTGAGGTTCCCGGACCAGACACACACCAGATTTAGAAAAGACGTCGTGATTCATCTTCTCCCTAGATACTAGAATCAGAAAAACATCATGGTTTGAAGCTTCTCTCCTTACCTTAAGAGAGATCCAAAGAATAATGTTGGAAAAAACGGCCTATTACCGCATATGCTCAAAAGGCCTATTGTATTGACGGTGAAACTCCACTTTTAGAAATGAAGTTCCCGGACTCGACAAACACCAGATTTGAAAAAGACATCATGATTCATGTTCTCCCTAGGTAGTAGAATCAGAAAAACATCATGGTTTCAAGATACTCTCTTTGCCTTAAGAGAGATCCAGAGAATAATGTTGGAAAAAACGGCCTATTACCGCATATGCTCAAAAGGCCTATTGTATTGACGGTGAAACTCCACTTTTAGAAGTGAAGTTCCCGGACCCGACAAACACCAGATTTGAAAAAGACATCATGATTCATGTTCTCCCTAGGTAGTAGAATCAGAAAAACATCGTGGTTTCAAGATTCTCTCCTTGCCTTAAGAGAGATCCAGAGAATAATGTTGGAAAAAACGGCCTATTACCGCATAGTCTCAAAAGGCCTATTGTATTGATGGTGAAACTCCACTTTCAGAACTGAGGTTCCCGGCCAAGACAAACACCAGATTTGAAAAAGGCATCATGATTCATGTTCTCCCTAGGTAGTAGAATCAGAAAAACATCGTGGTTTCAAGATTCTCTCTTTGCCTTAAGAGAGATCCAAAGAATAATGTTGGAAAAAACGGCCTATTACCGCATATGCTTAAAAGGCCTATTGTATTGACGGTGAAACTCCACTTTTAGAAATGAAGTTCCCGGACCCGACAAACACCAGATTTGAAAAAGACATCATGATTCATGTTCTCCCTAGGTAGTAGAATCAGAAAAACATCGTGGTTTCAAGATTCTCTCCTTGCCTTAAGAGAGATCCAGAGAATAATGTTGGAAAAAACGGCCTATTACCGCATAGTCTCAAAAGGCCTATTGTATTGATGGTGAAACTCCACTTTCAGAACTGAGGTTCCCGGCCAAGACAAACACCAGATTTGAAAAAGGCATCATGATTAATGTTCTCCCTAGGTAGTAGAATCAGAAATACATCATGGTTTCAAGATTCTCTCCTTGCCTTAAGAGAGATCCAGAGAATAATGTTGGAAAAAACGGCCTATTACCGCGGAATACCACTTCCAGATCTAAGTTTCCCGGCCCAGACAAACACCAGATTTGAAAAAGGCTTCGTGATTCTTCTTCTCCCTAGGTAGTAGAATCAGAAAAACATCATGGTTTCAAGATTCTCTCCTTGCCTTAAGAGAGATCAAGAGAATAATGTTGGAAAAAACGGCCTATTACCGCATATTCTCAAAAGGCCTATTGTATTGACGATGAAACTCCACTTTCAGAACTGAGGTTCCCGGCCAAGACAAACACCAGATTTCAAAAAGTCATCATGATTCATCTTCTCTCTAGGTAGTAGAATCAGAAACACATCATGGTTTCAAGATACTCTCCCTGCCTTAAGAGAGATCCAGAGAATAATGTTGGAAAAAACGGCCTATTACCGCGAAATACCTCTTCCACATCTGGGGTTCCCGGCCAAGACAAACACCAGATTTGAAAAAGTCATCATGATTCATGTTCTCTCTAGGTAGTAGAATCAGAAACACATCAGGGTTTCAAGATTCTCTCCCTGCCTTAAGAGAGATCCAGAGAATAATGTTGGAAAAAACGGCCTATTACCGCGAAATACCTCTTCCACATCTGAGGTTCCCGGCGCAGACAAACACAAGATTTGAAAAAGACTTCGTTATTCTTGTACTCCCTAGGTAGTGGAATCAGAAAAACATCATGGTTTCAAGATTCTCTCTTTGCCTTAATAGAGATCCAAAGAATAAAGTTGGAAAAAACGGCCTATTACCGCATATTCTCAAAAGGCCTATTGTATTGACGGTGAAACTCCACTTTCAGAACTGAGGTTCCCGGCCAAGACAAACACCAAATTTGAAAAAGACGTCGTGACTGATGTTCTCCCTAGGTAGTAGAATCAGAAAAACATCATGGTTTCAAGATACTCTCTTTGCCTTAAGAGAGATCCAAAGAATAATGTTGGAAAAAAAGGCCTATTACCGCATATGCTCAAAAGGCCTATTGTATTGACGGTGAAACTCCACTTTCAGAACTGAGGTTCCCGGCCAAGACAAACACCAGATTTGAAAAAGACATCATGATTCATGTTCTCCCTAGGTAGTAGAATCAGAAAAACATCGTGGTTTCAAGATTCTCTCCTTGCCTTAAGAGAGATCCAGAGAATAATGTTGGAAAAAACGGCCTATTACCGCATATTCTCAAAAGGCCTATTGTATTGACGATGAAACTCCACTTTCAGAACTGAGGTTCCCGGCCAAGACAAACACCAGATTTGAAAAAGGCATCATGATTAATGTTCTCCCAAGGGAGTAGAATCAGAAATACATCATGGTTTCAAGATTCTCTCCTTGCCTTAAGAGAGAGCCAGAGAATAATGTTGGAAAAACCGGCCTATTACCGCGGAATACCACTCCAGATCTAAGGTTCCCGGCCCAGACAAACACCAGATTTGAAAAAGACGTCGTGATTCTTGTTCTCCCTAGGTAGTAGAATCAGAAAAACATCATGGTTTCAAGATTCTCTCTTTGCCTTAAGAGAGATACAGAGAATAATGTTGGAAAAAATGGCCTATTACCGCGAAATACACCATTCAGAACTGAGGTTCCCGGCCCAGATAAACCCCAGATTTTAAAAAGGCTTCGTGATTCATGTTCTCCCTAGGTAGTAGAATCAGAAAAACATCATGGTTTCAAGATTCTCTCTTTGCTTTAAGACAGATCCAAAGAATAAAGTTGGAAAAAACGGCCTATTACCGCATAAGCTCAAAAGGCCTATTGTATTGACGATGAAACTCCACTTTCAGAACTGAGGTTCCCGGCCAAGACAAACACCAGATTTCAAAAAGTCATCATGATTCATCTTCTCTCTAGGTAGTAGAATCAGAAACACATCATGGTTTCAAGATACTCTCCCTGCCTTAAGAGAGATCCAGAGAATAATGTTGGAAAAAACGGCCTATTACCGCGAAATACCTCTTCCACATCTGAGATTCCCGGCCAAGACAAACACCAGATTTGAAAAAGTCATCATGATTCATGTTCTCTCTAGGTAGTAGAATCGGAAACACATCAGGGTTTCAATATTCTCTCCCTGCCTTAAGAGAGATCCAGAGAATAATGTTGGAAAAAACGGCCTATTACCGCGAAATACCTCTTCTACATCTGAGGTTCCCGGCGCAGACAAACACAAGATTTGAAAAAGACTTCGTGATTCTTGTTCTCCCTAGGTAGTGGAATCAGAAAAACATCATGGTTTCAAGATTCTCTCCTTGCCTTAAGAGAGATCAAGAGAATAATGTTGGAAAAAACGGCCTATTACCGCATATTCTCAAAAGGCCTATTGTATTGACGGTGAAACTCCACTTTCAGAACTGAGGTTCCCGGCCAAGACAAAAACCAGATTTGAAAAAGACGTCGTGACTGATGTTCTCCCTAGGTAGTAGAATCAGAAAAACATCATGGTTTCAAGATTCTCTCCTGGCCTTAAGAGAGATCCAGAGAATAATTTTGGAAAAAACGGCCTATTACCGCGAAATACCACTTCCAGATCTAAGGTTCCCGGCCCAGACAAACACCAGATTTTAAAAAGACTTCGTGATTCTTCTTCTCCATAGGTAGTAGAATCAGAAAAACATCATGGTTTCAAGATTCTCTCCTTGCCTTAAGAGAGATCAAGAGAATAATGTTGGAAAAAACGGCCTACTACCGCGAAATACCACTTTCAGAACTGAGGTTCCCGGCTCAGACAAACACCAGATTTGAAAAAGACGTCGTGATTCTTGTTCTCCCTAGGTAGTAGAACCAAAAAAACATCATGGTTTCAAGATTCTCTCTTTGACTTAAGAGAGATCCAAAGAATAAAGTTGGAAAAAACGGCCTATTACCGCATATGTCAAAAGGCCTATTGTATTGACGATGAAACTCCACTTTCAGAACTGAGGTTCCCGGTTAAGACAAACACCAGATTTGAAAAAGTCATCATGATTCATGTTCTCTCTTGGTAGTAGAATCAGAAAAACATCATGGTTTCAAGATTCTCCCCCTGCCTTAAGTGAGATCCAGAAAATAATGTTGGAAAAAACGGCCTACTAACGCGAAATACCACTTACAGAACTGAGGTTCCCGGACCAGACACACACCAGATTTAGAAAAGACGTCGTGATTCATCTTCTCCCTAGATACTAGAATCAGAAAAACATCATGGTTTGAAGCCTCTCTCCTTACCTTAAGAGAGATCCAAAGAATAATGTTGGAAAAAACGGCCTATTACCGCATATGCTCAAAAGGCCTATTGTATTGACGGTGAAACTCCACTTTTAGAAGTGAAGTTCCCGGACCCGACAAACACCAGATTTGAAAAAGACATCATGATTTATGTTCTCCCTAGGTAGTAGAATCAGAAAAACATCGTGGTTTCAAGATTCTCTCCTTGCCTTAAGAGAGATCCAGAGAATAATGTTGGAAAAAACGGCCTATTAACGCATAGTCTCAAAAGGCCTATTGTATTGATGGTGAAACTCCACTTTCAGAACTGAGGTTCCCGGCCAAGACAAACACCAGATTTGAAAAAGGCATCATGATTCATGTTCTCCCTAGGTAGTAGAATCAGAAAAACATCGTGGTTTCAAGATTCTCTCCTTGCCTTAAGAGAGATCCAGAGAATAATGTTGGAAAAAACGGCCTATTACCGCATAGTCTCAAAAGGCCTATTGTATTGATGGTGAAACTCCACTTTCAGAACTGAGGTTCCCGGCCAAGACAAACACCAGATTTGAAAAAGGCATCATGATTAATGTTCTCCCTAGGTAGTAGAATCAGAAAAACATCATGGTTTCAAGATTCTCTCCTTGCCTTAAGAGAGATCCAGAGAATAATGTTGGAAAAAACGGCCTATTACCGCGGAATACCACTTCCAGATCTAAGGTTCCCGGCCCAGACAAACACCAGATTTGAAAAAGACTTCGTGATTCTTTTTCTCCCTAGGTAGTATAATCAGAAAAACATCATGGTTTCAAGATTCTCTCTTTGACTTAAGAGAGATCCAAAGAATAAAGTTGGAAAAAAAGGCCTATTACCGCATATGTCAAAAGGCCTATTGTATTGACGATGAAACTCCACTTTCAGAACTGAGGTTCCCGGCCAAGACAAACACCAGATTTGAAAAAGTCATCATGATTCATGTTCTCTCTTGGTAGTAGAATCAGAAAAACATCATGGTTTCAAGATTCTCTCCTGGCCTTAAGAGAGATCCAGAGAATAATTTTGGAAAAAACGGCCTATTACCGCGAAATACCACTTCCAGATCTAAGGTTCCCGGCCCAGAAAAACACCAGATTTGAAAAAGACTTCGTGATTCTTCTTCTCCATAGGTAGTAGAATCAGAAAAACATCATGGTTTCAAGATTCTCTCCTTGCCCTAAGAGAGATCAAGAGAATAATGTTGGAAAAAACAGCCTACTACCGCGAAATACCACTTTCAGAACTGAGGTTCCCGGCTCAGACAAACACCAGATTTGAAAAAGACGTCGTGATTCTTGTTCTCCCTAGGTAGTAGAACCAAAAAAACATCATGGTTTCAAGATTCTCTCTTTGACTTAAGAGAGATCCAAAGAATAAAGTTGGAAAAAACGGCCTATTACCGCATATGTCAAAAGGCCTATTGTATTGACGATGAAACTCCACTTTCAGAACTGAGGTTCCCGGTTAAGACAAACACCAGATTTGAAAAAGTCATCATGATTCATGTTCTCTCTTGGTAGTAGAATCAGAAAAACATCATGGTTTCAAGATTCTCTCCCTGCCTTAAGTGAGATCCAGAAAATAATGTTGGAAAAAACGGCCTACTAACGCGAAATACCACTTACAGAACTGAGGTTCCCGGACCAGACACACACCAGATTTAGAAAAGACGTCGTGATTCATCTTCTCCCTAGATACTAGAATCAGAAAAACATCATGGTTTGAAGCTTCTCTCCTTACCTTAAGAGAGATCCAAAGAATAATGTTGGAAAAAACGGCCTATTACCGCATATGCTCAAAAGGCCTATTGTATTGACGGTGAAACTCCACTTTTAGAAATGAAGTTCCCGGACTCGACAAACACCAGATTTGAAAAAGACATCATGATTCATGTTCTCCCTAGGTAGTAGAATCAGAAAAACATCATGGTTTCAAGATACTCTCTTTGCCTTAAGAGAGATCCAGAGAATAATGTTGGAAAAAACGGCCTATTACCGCATATGCTCAAAAGGCCTATTGTATTGACGGTGAAACTCCACTTTTAGAAGTGAAGTTCCCGGACCCGACAAACACCAGATTTGAAAAAGACATCATGATTCATGTTCTCCCTAGGTAGTAGAATCAGAAAAACATCGTGGTTTCAAGATTCTCTCCTTGCCTTAAGAGAGATCCAGAGAATAATGTTGGAAAAAACGGCCTATTACCGCATAGTCTCAAAAGGCCTATTGTATTGATGGTGAAACTCCACTTTCAGAACTGAGGTTCCCGGCCAAGACAAACACCAGATTTGAAAAAGGCATCATGATTCATGTTCTCCCTAGGTAGTAGAATCAGAAAAACATCGTGGTTTCAAGATTCTCTCTTTGCCTTAAGAGAGATCCAAAGAATAATGTTGGAAAAAACGGCCTATTACCGCATATGCTCAAAAGGCCTATTGTATTGACGGTGAAACTCCACTTTTAGAAATGAAGTTCCCGGACCCGACAAACACCAGATTTGAAAAAGACATCATGATTCATGTTCTCCCTAGGTAGTAGAATCAGAAAAACATCGTGGTTTCAAGATTCTCTCCTTGCCTTAAGAGAGATCCAGAGAATAATGTTGGAAAAAACGGCCTATTACCGCATAGTCTCAAAAGGCCTATTGTATTGATGGTGAAACTCCACTTTCAGAACTGAGGTTCCCGGCCAAGACAAACACCAGATTTGAAAAAGGCATCATGATTAATGTTCTCCCTAGGTAGTAGAATCAGAAATACATCATGGTTTCAAGATTCTCTCCTTGCCTTAAGAGAGATCCAGAGAATAATGTTGGAAAAAACGGCCTATTACCGCGGAATACCACTTCCAGATCTAAGTTTCCCGGCCCAGACAAACACCAGATTTGAAAAAGGCTTCGTGATTCTTCTTCTCCCTAGGTAGTAGAATCAGAAAAACATCATGGTTTCAAGATTCTCTCCTTGCCTTAAGAGAGATCAAGAGAATAATGTTGGAAAAAACGGCCTATTACCGCATATTCTCAAAAGGCCTATTGTATTGACGATGAAACTCCACTTTCAGAACTGAGGTTCCCGGCCAAGACAAACACCAGATTTCAAAAAGTCATCATGATTCATCTTCTCTCTAGGTAGTAGAATCAGAAACACATCATGGTTTCAAGATACTCTCCCTGCCTTAAGAGAGATCCAGAGAATAATGTAGGAAAAAACGGCCTATTACCGCGAAATACCTCTTCCACATCTGGGGTTCCCGGCCAAGACAAACACCAGATTTGAAAAAGTCATCATGATTCATGTTCTCTCTAGGTAGTAGAATCAGAAACACATCAGGGTTTCAAGATTCTCTCCCTGCCTTAAGAGAGATCCAGAGAATAATGTTGGAAAAAACGGCCTATTACCGCGAAATACCTCTTCCACATCTGAGGTTCCCGGCGCAGACAAACACAAGATTTGAAAAAGACTTCGTTATTCTTGTACTCCCTAGGTAGTGGAATCAGAAAAACATCATGGTTTCAAGATTCTCTCTTTGCCTTAATAGAGATCCAAAGAATAAAGTTGGAAAAAACGGCCTATTACCGCATATTCTCAAAAGGCCTATTGTATTGACGGTGAAACTCCACTTTCAGAACTGAGGTTCCCGGCCAAGACAAACACCAAATTTGAAAAAGACGTCGTGACTGATGTTCTCCCTAGGTAGTAGAATCAGAAAAACATCATGGTTTCAAGATACTCTCTTTGCCTTAAGAGAGATCCAAAGAATAATGTTGGAAAAAAAGGCCTATTACCGCATATGCTCAAAAGGCCTATTGTATTGACGGTGAAACTCCACTTTCAGAACTGAGGTTCCCGGCCAAGACAAACACCAGATTTGAAAAAGACATCATGATTCATGTTCTCCCTAGGTAGTAGAATCAGAAAAACATCGTGGTTTCAAGATTCTCTCCTTGCCTTAAGAGAGATCCAGAGAATAATGTTGGAAAAAACGGCCTATTACCGCATATTCTCAAAAGGCCTATTGTATTGACGATGAAACTCCACTTTCAGAACTGAGGTTCCCGGCCAAGACAAACACCAGATTTGAAAAAGGCATCATGATTAATGTTCTCCCAAGGGAGTAGAATCAGAAATACATCATGGTTTCAAGATTCTCTCCTTGCCTTAAGAGAGAGCCAGAGAATAATGTTGGAAAAACCGGCCTATTACCGCGGAATACCACTCCAGATCTAAGGTTCCCGGCCCAGACAAACACCAGATTTGAAAAAGACGTCGTGATTCTTGTTCTCCCTAGGTAGTAGAATCAGAAAAACATCATGGTTTCAAGATTCTCTCTTTGCCTTAAGAGAGATACAGAGAATAATGTTGGAAAAAATGGCCTATTACCGCGAAATACACCATTCAGAACTGAGGTTCCCGGCCCAGATAAACCCCAGATTTTAAAAAGGCTTCGTGATTCATGTTCTCCCTAGGTAGTAGAATCAGAAAAACATCATGGTTTCAAGATTCTCTCTTTGCTTTAAGACAGATCCAAAGAATAAAGTTGGAAAAAACGGCCTATTACCGCATAAGCTCAAAAGGCCTATTGTATTGACGATGAAACTCCACTTTCAGAACTGAGGTTCCCGGCCAAGACAAACACCAGATTTCAAAAAGTCATCATGATTCATCTTCTCTCTAGGTAGTAGAATCAGAAACACATCATGGTTTCAAGATACTCTCCCTGCCTTAAGAGAGATCCAGAGAATAATGTTGGAAAAAACGGCCTATTACCGCGAAATACCTCTTCCACATCTGAGGTTCCCGGCCAAGACAAACACCAGATTTGAAAAAGTCATCATGATTCATGTTCTCTCTAGGTAGTAGAATCGGAAACACATCAGGGTTTCAATATTCTCTCCCTGCCTTAAGAGAGATCCAGAGAATAATGTTGGAAAAAACGGCCTATTACCGCGAAATACCTCTTCTACATCTGAGGTTCCCGGCGCAGACAAACACAAGATTTGAAAAAGACTTCGTGATTCTTGTTCTCCCTAGGTAGTGGAATCAGAAAAACATCATGGTTTCAAGATTCTCTCCTTGCCTTAAGAGAGATCAAGAGAATAATGTTGGAAAAAACGGCCTATTACCGCATATTCTCAAAAGGCCTATTGTATTGACGGTGAAACTCCACTTTCAGAACTGAGGTTCCCGGCCAAGACAAACACCAGATTTGAAAAAGACATCATGATTCATGTTCTCCCTAGGTAGTAGAATCAGAAAAACATCGTGGTTTCAAGATTCTCTCCTTGCCTTAAGAGAGATCCAGAGAATAATGTTGGAAAAAACGGCCTATTACCGCATATTCTCAAAAGGCCTATTGTATTGACGATGAAACTCCACTTTCAGAACTGAGGTTCCCGGCCAAGACAAACACCAGATTTGAAAAAGGCATCATGATTAATGTTCTCCCAAGGGAGTAGAATCAGAAATACATCATGGTTTCAAGATTCTCTCCTTGCCTTAAGAGAGAGCCAGAGAATAATGTTGGAAAAACCGGCCTATTACCGCGGAATACCACTCCAGATCTAAGGTTCCCGGCCCAGACAAACACCAGATTTGAAAAAGACGTCGTGATTCTTGTTCTCCCTAGGTAGTAGAATCAGAAAAACATCATGGTTTCAAGATTCTCTCTTTGCCTTAAGAGAGATACAGAGAATAATGTTGGAAAAAATGGCCTATTACCGCGAAATACACCATTCAGAACTGAGGTTCCCGGCCCAGATAAACCCCAGATTTTAAAAAGGCTTCGTGATTCATGTTCTCCCTAGGTAGTAGAATCAGAAAAACATCATGGTTTCAAGATTCTCTCTTTGCTTTAAGACAGATCCAAAGAATAAAGTTGGAAAAAACGGCCTATTACCGCATAAGCTCAAAAGGCCTATTGTATTGACGATGAAACTCCACTTTCAGAACTGAGGTTCCCGGCCAAGACAAACACCAGATTTCAAAAAGTCATCATGATTCATCTTCTCTCTAGGTAGTAGAATCAGAAACACATCATGGTTTCAAGATACTCTCCCTGCCTTAAGAGAGATCCAGAGAATAATGTTGGAAAAAACGGCCTATTACCGCGAAATACCTCTTCCACATCTGAGGTTCCCGGCCAAGACAAACACCAGATTTGAAAAAGTCATCATGATTCATGTTCTCTCTAGGTAGTAGAATCGGAAACACATCAGGGTTTCAATATTCTCTCCCTGCCTTAAGAGAGATCCAGAGAATAATGTTGGAAAAAACGGCCTATTACCGCGAAATACCTCTTCTACATCTGAGGTTCCCGGCGCAGACAAACACAAGATTTGAAAAAGACTTCGTGATTCTTGTTCTCCCTAGGTAGTGGAATCAGAAAAACATCATGGTTTCAAGATTCTCTCCTTGCCTTAAGAGAGATCAAGAGAATAATGTTGGAAAAAACGGCCTATTACCGCATATTCTCAAAAGGCCTATTGTATTGACGGTGAAACTCCACTTTCAGAACTGAGGTTCCCGGCCAAGACAAAAACCAGATTTGAAAAAGACGTCGTGACTGATGTTCTCCCTAGGTAGTAGAATCAGAAAAACATCATGGTTTCAAGATTCTCTCCTGGCCTTAAGAGAGATCCAGAGAATAATTTTGGAAAAAACGGCCTATTACCGCGAAATACCACTTCCAGATCTAAGGTTCCCGGCCCAGACAAACACCAGATTTTAAAAAGACTTCGTGATTCTTCTTCTCCATAGGTAGTAGAATCAGAAAAACATCATGGTTTCAAGATTCTCTCCTTGCCTTAAGAGAGATCAAGAGAATAATGTTGGAAAAAACGGCCTACTACCGCGAAATACCACTTTCAGAACTGAGGTTCCCGGCTCAGACAAACACCAGATTTGAAAAAGACGTCGTGATTCTTGTTCTCCCTAGGTAGTAGAACCAAAAAAACATCATGGTTTCAAGATTCTCTCTTTGACTTAAGAGAGATCCAAAGAATAAAGTTGGAAAAAACGGCCTATTACCGCATATGTCAAAAGGCCTATTGTATTGACGATGAAACTCCACTTTCAGAACTGAGGTTCCCGGTTAAGACAAACACCAGATTTGAAAAAGTCATCATGATTCATGTTCTCTCTTGGTAGTAGAATCAGAAAAACATCATGGTTTCAAGATTCTCTCCCTGCCTTAAGTGAGATCCAGAAAATAATGTTGGAAAAAACGGCCTACTAACGCGAAATACCACTTACAGAACTGAGGTTCCCGGACCAGACACACACCAGATTTAGAAAAGACGTCGTGATTCATCTTCTCCCTAGATACTAGAATCAGAAAAACATCATGGTTTGAAGCTTCTCTCCTTACCTTAAGAGAGATCCAAAGAATAATGTTGGAAAAAACGGCCTATTACCGCATATGCTCAAAAGGCCTATTGTATTGACGGTGAAACTCCACTTTTAGAAATGAAGTTCCCGGACCCGACAAACACCAGATTTGAAAAAGAGATCATGATTCATGTTCTCCCTAGGTATTAGAATCAGAAAAACATCATGGTTTCAAGATACTCTCTTTGCCTTAAGAGAGATCCAAAGAATAATGTTGGAAAAAACGGCCTATTACCGCATATGCTCAAAAGGCCTATTGTATTGACGGTGAAACTCCACTTTTAGAAGTGAAGTTCCCGGACCCGACAAACACCAGATTTGAAAAAGACATCATGATTTATGTTCTCCCTAGGTAGTAGAATCAGAAAAACATCGTGGTTTCAAGATTCTCTCCTTGCCTTAAGAGAGATCCAGAGAATAATGTTGGAAAAAACGGCCTATTACCGCATAGTCTCAAAAGGCCTATTGTATTGATGGTGAAACTCCACTTTCAGAACTGAGGTTCCCGGCCAAGACAAACACCAGATTTGAAAAAGGCATCATGATTCATGTTCTCCCTAGGTAGTAGAATCAGAAAAACATCGTGGTTTCAAGATTCTCTCCTTGCCTTAAGAGAGATCCAGAGAATAATGTTGGAAAAAACGGCCTATTACCGCATAGTCTCAAAAGGCCTATTGTATTGATGGTGAAACTCCACTTTCAGAACTGAGGTTCCCGGCCAAGACAAACACCAGATTTGAAAAAGGCATCATGATTAATGTTCTCCCTAGGTAGTAGAATCAGAAAAACATCATGGTTTCAAGATTCTCTCCTTGCCTTAAGAGAGATCCAGAGAATAATGTTGGAAAAAACGGCCTATTACCGCGGAATACCACTTTAAGATCTAAGGTTCCCGGCCCAGACAAACACCAGATTTGAAAAAGACTTCGTGATTCTTTTTCTCCCTAGGTAGTAGAATCAGAAAAACATCATGGTTTCAAGATTCTCTCCTTGCCTTAAGAGAGATCAAGAGAATAATGTTGGAAAAAACGGCCTATTACCGCATATTCTCAAAAGGCCTATTGTATTGACGGTGAAACTCCACTTTCAGAACTGAGGTTCCCGGCCAAGACAAAAACCAGATTTGAAAAAGACGTCGTGACTGATGTTCTCCCTAGGTAGTAGAATCAGAAAAACATCATGGTTTCAAGATTCTCTCCTGGCCTTAAGAGAGATCCACAGAATAAAGTTGGAAAAAACGGCCTATTACCGCGAAATACCACTTTCAGATCTAAGGTTCCCGGCCCAGACAAACACCAGATTTGAAAAAGACTTCGTGATTCTTTTTCTCCCTAGGTAGTAGAATCAGAAAAACATCATGGTTTCAAGATTCTCTCCTTGCCTTAAGAGAGATCAAGAGAATAATGTTGGAAAAAACGGCCTATTACCGCATATTCTCAAAAGGCCTATTGTATTGACGGTGAAACTCCACTTTCAGAACTGAGGTTCCCGGCCAAGACAAAAACCAGATTTGAAAAAGACGTCGTGACTGATGTTCTCCCTAGGTAGTAGAATCAGAAAAACATCATGGTTTCAAGATTCTCTCCTGGCCTTAAGAGAGATCCACAGAATAAAGTTGGAAAAAACGGCCTATTACCGCGAAATACCACTTTCAGATCTAAGGTTCCCGGCCCAGACAAACACCAGATTTGAAAAAGACTTCGTGATTCTTTTTCTCCCTAGGTAGTAGAATCAGAAAAACATCATGGTTTCAAGATTCTCTCCTTGCCTTAAGAGAGATCAAGAGAATAATGTTGGAAAAAACGGCCTATTACCGCATATTCTCAAAAGGCCTATTGTATTGACGGTGAAACTCCACTTTCAGAACTGAGGTTCCCGGCCAAGACAAAAACCAGATTTGAAAAAGACGTCGTGACTGATGTTCTCCCTAGGTAGTAGAATCAGAAAAACATCATGGTTTCAAGATTCTCTCCTTGCCTTAAGAGAGATCAAGAGAATAATGTTGGAAAAAACGGCCTACTACCGCGAAATACCACTTTCAGAACTGAGGTTCCCGGCTCAGACAAACACCAGATTTGAAAAAGACGTCGTGATTCTTGTTCTCCCTAGGTACTAGAACCAAAAAAACATCATGGTTTCAAGATTCTCTCTTTGACTTAAGAGAGATCCAAAGAATAAAGTTGGACAAAACGGCCTATTACCGCATACGTCAAAAGGCCTATTGTATTGACGATGAAACTCCACTTTCAGAACTGAGGTTCCCGGCCAAGACAAACACCAGATTTGAAAAAGTCATCATGATTCATGTTCTCTCTTGGTAGTAGAATCAGAAAAACATCATGGTTTCAAGATTCTCTCCCTGCCTTAAGTGAGATCCAGAAAATAATGTTGGAAAAAACGGCCTACTAACGCGAAATACCACTTACAGAACTGAGGTTCCCGGACCAGACAAACACTAGATTTAGAAAAGACGTCGTGATTCATCTTCTCCCTAGATACTAGAATCAGAAAAACATCATGGTTTCAAGCTTCTCTCCTTACCTTAAGAGAGATCCAAAGAATAATGTTGGAAAAAACGGCCTACTAATGTGAAATAACACTTACAGAACTGAGGTTCCCGGACCAGACACACACCAGATTTAGAAAAGACGTAGCGATTCATCTTCTCCGTAGATACTAGAATCAGAAAAACATCATGGTTTCAAGCTTCTCTCCTTACCTTAAGAGAGATCCAAACAATAATGTTGGAAAACACGGCCTATTACCGCATATGCTCAAAAGGCCTATTGTATTGACGGTGAAACTCCACTTTTAGAAATGAAGTTCCCGGACCCGACAAACACCAGATTTGAAAAAGACATCATGATTAATGTTCTCCCTAGGTAGTAGAATCAGAAAAACATCATGGTTTCAAGATTCTCTCCTTGCCTTAAGAGAGATCAAGGGAATAATGTTGGAAAAAACGGCCTATTACCGCATATTCTCAAAGGCCTATTGTATTGACGGTGAAACTCCACTTTCAGAACTGAGGTTCCCAGGCAAGACAAAAACCAGATTTGAAAAAGACGTCGTGACTGATGTTCTCCGTAGGTAGTAGAATCAGAAAAACAACATAGTTTCAAGATTCTCTCCTGGCCTTAAGAGAGATCCAGAGAATAATGTTGGAAAAAACGGCCTATTACCGCGAAATACCA
This sequence comes from Liasis olivaceus, assembly GCA_030867105.1. Lineage (NCBI taxonomy): Eukaryota > Metazoa > Chordata > Lepidosauria > Squamata > Pythonidae > Liasis > Liasis olivaceus. The sequence continues at coordinate 61,819,577 of CM061354.1, forward strand.
CTTCCAGATCTAAGGTTCCCGGCCCAGACAAACACCAGATTTGAAAAAGACTTCGTGATTCTTCTTCTCCATAGGTAGTAGAATCAGAAAAACATCATGGTTTCAAGATTCTCTCCTTGCCTTAAGAGAGATCAAGAGAATAATGTTGGAAAAAACGGCCTACTACCGCATATTCTCAAAAGGCCTATTGTATTGACGGTGAAACTCCACTTTCAGAACTGAGGTTCCCGGCCAAGACAAACACCAGATTTCAAAAAGTCATCATGATTCATCTTCTCTCTAGGTAGTAGAATCAGAAACACATCATGGTTTCAAGATACTCTCCCTGCCTTAAGAGAGATCCAGAGAATAATGTTGGAAAAAACGGCCTGTTACCGCGAAATACCTCTTCCACATCTGAGGTTCCCGGCCAAGACAAACACCAGATTTGAAAAAGTCATCATTATTCATGTTCTCTCTAGGTAGTAGAATCAGAAACACATCAGGGTTTCAAGATTCTCTCCCTGCCTTAAGAGAGATCCAGAGAATAATGTTGGAAAAAACGGCCTATTACCGCGAAATACCTCTTCTACATCTGAGGTTCCCGGCGCAGACAAACACAAGATTTGAAAAAGACTTCGTCATTCTTGTTCTCCCTAGGTAGTGGAATCAGAAAAACATCATGGTTTTAAGATTCTCTCTTTGCCTTAAGAGAGATCCAAAGAATAAAGTTGGAAAAAACGGCCTATTACCGCATATTCTCAAAAGGCCTATTGTATTGACGGTGAAACTCCACTTTCAGAACTGAGGTTCCCGGCCAAGACAAACACCAGATTTGAAAAAGACGTCGTGACTGATGTTCTCCCTAGGTAGTAGAATCAGAAAAACATCATGGTTTCAAGATACTCTCTTTGCCTTAAGAGAGATCCAAAGAATAATGTTGGAAAAAACGGCCTATTACCGCATATGCTCAAAAGGCCTATTGTATTGACGGTGAAACTCCACTTTTAGAAATGAAGTTCCCGGACCCGACAAACACCAGATTTGAAAAAGACATCATGATTCATGTTCTCCCTAGGTAGTAGAATCAGAAAAACATCGTGGTTTTAAGATTCTCTCCTTGCCTTAAGAGAGATCCAGAGAACAATGTTGGAAAAAACGGCCAATTACCGCATATTCTCAAAAGGCCTATTGTATTGACGGTGAAACTCCACTTTCAGAACTGAGGTTCCCGGCCAAGACAAACACCAGATTTGAAAAAGGTATCATGATTAATGTTCTCCCTAGGTAGTAGAATCAGAAAAACATCATGGTTTCAAGATTCTCTCCTTGCCTTAAGAGAGATCCAGAGAATAATGTTGGAAAAAACGGCCTATTACCGCGGAATACCACTTCCAGATCAAAGGTTCCCGGCCCAGACAAACACCAGATTTGAAAAAGACTTCGTGATTCTTCTTCTCCCTAGGTAGTAGAATCAGAAAAACATCATGGTTTCGAGATTCTCTCCTTGCCTTAAGAGAGATCAAGAGAATAATGTTGGAAAAAACGGCCTATTACCGCATATTCTCAAAAGGCCTATTGTATTGACGGTGAAACTCCACTTTCAGAACTGAGGTTCCCGGCCAAGACAAAGACCAGATTTGAAAAAGACGTCATGACTGATGTTCTCCCTAGGTAGTAGAATCAGAAAAACATCATGGTTTCAAGATTCTCTCCTGGCCTTAAGAGAGATCCAGAGAATAATGTTGGAAAAAACGGCCTACTACCGCGAAATACCACTTTCAGAATTGAGGTTCCCGGCTCAGACAAACACCAGATTTGAAAAAGACGTCGTGATTCTTGTTCTCCCTATGTAGTAGAACCAAAAAAACATCATGGTTTCAAGATTCTCTCTTTGACTTAAGAGAGATCCAAAGAATAAAGTTGGAAAAAACGGCCTATTACCGCATATGTCAAAAGGCCTATTGTATTGACGATGAAACTCCACTTTCAGAACTGAGGTTCCCGGCCAAGACAAACACCAGATTTGAAAAACTCATCATGATTCATGTTCTCTCTTGGTAGTAGAATCAGAAAAACATCATGGTTTCAAGATTCTCTCCCTGCCTTAAGTGAGATCCAGAAAATAATGTTGGAAAAAACGGCCTACTAACGCGAAATACCACTTACAGAACTGAGGTTCCCGGACCAGACAAACACTAGATTTAGAAAAGACGTTGTGATTCATCTTCTCCCTAGATACTAGAATCAGAAAAACATCATGGTTTCAAGCTTCTCTCCTTACCTTAAGAGAGATCCAAAGAATAATGTTGGAAAAAACAGCCTATTACCGCATATGCTCAAAAGGCCTATTGTATTGACGGTGAAACTCCACTTTTAGAAATGAAGTTCCCGGACCCGACAAACACCAGATTTGAAAAAGACATCATGATTCATGTTCTCCCTAGGTAGTAGAATCAGAAAAACATCGTGGTTTTAAGATTCTCTCCTTGCCTTAAGAGAGATCCAGAGAACAATGTTGGAAAAAACGGCCAATTACCGCATATTCTCAAAAGGCCTATTGTATTGACGGTGAAACTCCACTTTCAGAACTGAGGTTCCCGGCCAAGACAAACACCAGATTTGAAAAAGGCATCATGATTAATGTTCTCCCTAGGTAGTAGAATCAGAAAAACATCATGGTTTCATGATTCTCTCCTTGCCTTAAGAGAGATCCAGAGAATAATGTTGGAAAAAACGGCCTATTACCGCGGAATACCACTTCCAGATCAAAGTTTCCCGGCCCAGACAAACACCAGATTAGAAAAAGACTTCGTGATTCTTCTTCTCCCTAGGTAGTAGAATCAGAAAAACATCATGGTTTCGAGATTCTCTCCTTGCCTTAAGAGAGATCAAAAGAATAATGTTGGAAAAAACGGCCTATTACCGCATATTCTCAAAAGGCCTATTGTATTGACGGTGAAACTCCACTTTCAGAACTGAGGTTCCCGGCCAAGACAAAAACCAGATTTGAAAAAGACGTCGTGACTGCTGTTCTCCCTAGGTAGTAGAATCAGAAAAACATCATGGTTTCAAGATTCTCTCCTGGCCTTAAGAGAGATCCACAGAATAAAGTTGGAAAAAACGGCCTATTACCGCGAAATACCACTTTCAGATCTAAGGTTCCCGGCCCAGACAAACACCAGATTTGAAAAAGACTTCGTGATTCTTTTTCTCCCTAGGTAGTAGAATCAGAAAAACATCATGGTTTCAAGATACTCTCTTTGCCTTAAGAGAGATCCAAAGAATAAAGTTGGAAAAAACGGCCTATTACCGCATATGCTCAAAAGGCCTATTGTATTGACGGTGAAACTCCACTTTCAGAACTGAGGTTCCCGGCCAAGACAAACACCAGATTTCAAAAAGTCATCATGATTCATCTTCTCTCTAGGTAGTAGAATCAGAAACACATCATGGTTTCAAGATACTCTCCCTGCCTTAAGAGAGATCCAGAGAATAATGTTGGAAAAAACGGCCTGTTACCGCGAAATACCTCTTCCACATCTGAGGTTCCCGGCCAAGACAAACACCAGATTTGAAAAAGTCATCATTATTCATGTTCTCTCTAGGTAGTAGAATCAGAAACACATCAGGGTTTCAAGATTCTCTCCCTGCCTTAAGAGAGATCCAGAGAATAATGTTGGAAAAAACGGCCTATTACCGCGAAATACCTCTTCTACATCTGAGGTTCCCGGCGCAGACAAACACAAGATTTGAAAAAGACTTCGTCATTCTTGTTCTCCCTAGGTAGTGGAATCAGAAAAACATCATGGTTTTAAGATTCTCTCTTTGCCTTAAGAGAGATCCAAAGAATAAAGTTGGAAAAAACGGCCTATTACCGCATATTCTCAAAAGGCCTATTGTATTGACGGTGAAACTCCACTTTCAGAACTGAGGTTCCCGGCCAAGACAAACACCAGATTTGAAAAAGACGTCGTGACTGATGTTCTCCCTAGGTAGTAGAATCAGAAAAACATCATGGTTTCAAGATACTCTCTTTGCCTTAAGAGAGATCCAAAGAATAATGTTGGAAAAAACGGCCTATTACCGCATATGCTCAAAAGGCCTATTGTATTGACGGTGAAACTCCACTTTTAGAAATGAAGTTCCCGGACCCGACAAACACCAGATTTGAAAAAGACATCATGATTCATGTTCTCCCTAGGTAGTAGAATCAGAAAAACATCGTGGTTTTAAGATTCTCTCCTTGCCTTAAGAGAGATCCAGAGAACAATGTTGGAAAAAACGGCCAATTACCGCATATTCTCAAAAGGCCTATTGTATTGACGGTGAAACTCCACTTTCAGAACTGAGGTTCCCGGCCAAGACAAACACCAGATTTGAAAAAGGTATCATGATTAATGTTCTCCCTAGGTAGTAGAATCAGAAAAACATCATGGTTTCAAGATTCTCTCCTTGCCTTAAGAGAGATCCAGAGAATAATGTTGGAAAAAACGGCCTATTACCGCGGAATACCACTTCCAGATCAAAGGTTCCCGGCCCAGACAAACACCAGATTTGAAAAAGACTTCGTGATTCTTCTTCTCCCTAGGTAGTAGAATCAGAAAAACATCATGGTTTCGAGATTCTCTCCTTGCCTTAAGAGAGATCAAGAGAATAATGTTGGAAAAAACGGCCTATTACCGCATATTCTCAAAAGGCCTATTGTATTGACGGTGAAACTCCACTTTCAGAACTGAGGTTCCCGGCCAAGACAAAGACCAGATTTGAAAAAGACGTCATGACTGATGTTCTCCCTAGGTAGTAGAATCAGAAAAACATCATGGTTTCAAGATTCTCTCCTGGCCTTAAGAGAGATCCAGAGAATAATGTTGGAAAAAACGGCCTACTACCGCGAAATACCACTTTCAGAATTGAGGTTCCCGGCTCAGACAAACACCAGATTTGAAAAAGACGTCGTGATTCTTGTTCTCCCTATGTAGTAGAACCAAAAAAACATCATGGTTTCAAGATTCTCTCTTTGACTTAAGAGAGATCCAAAGAATAAAGTTGGAAAAAACGGCCTATTACCGCATATGTCAAAAGGCCTATTGTATTGACGATGAAACTCCACTTTCAGAACTGAGGTTCCCGGCCAAGACAAACACCAGATTTGAAAAACTCATCATGATTCATGTTCTCTCTTGGTAGTAGAATCAGAAAAACATCATGGTTTCAAGATTCTCTCCCTGCCTTAAGTGAGATCCAGAAAATAATGTTGGAAAAAACGGCCTACTAACGCGAAATACCACTTACAGAACTGAGGTTCCCGGACCAGACAAACACTAGATTTAGAAAAGACGTTGTGATTCATCTTCTCCCTAGATACTAGAATCAGAAAAACATCATGGTTTCAAGCTTCTCTCCTTACCTTAAGAGAGATCCAAAGAATAATGTTGGAAAAAACAGCCTATTACCGCATATGCTCAAAAGGCCTATTGTATTGACGGTGAAACTCCACTTTTAGAAATGAAGTTCCCGGACCCGACAAACACCAGATTTGAAAAAGACATCATGATTCATGTTCTCCCTAGGTAGTAGAATCAGAAAAACATCGTGGTTTTAAGATTCTCTCCTTGCCTTAAGAGAGATCCAGAGAACAATGTTGGAAAAAACGGCCAATTACCGCATATTCTCAAAAGGCCTATTGTATTGACGGTGAAACTCCACTTTCAGAACTGAGGTTCCCGGCCAAGACAAACACCAGATTTGAAAAAGGCATCATGATTAATGTTCTCCCTAGGTAGTAGAATCAGAAAAACATCATGGTTTCAAGATTCTCTCCTTGCCTTAAGAGAGATCCAGAGAATAATGTTGGAAAAAACGGCCTATTACCGCGGAATACCACTTCCAGATCAAAGGTTCCCGGCCCAGACAAACACCAGATTAGAAAAAGACTTCGTGATTCTTCTTCTCCCTAGGTAGTAGAATCAGAAAAACATCATGGTTTCGAGATTCTCTCCTTGCCTTAAGAGAGATCAAGAGAATAATGTTGGAAAAAACGGCCTATTACCGCATATTCTCAAAAGGCCTATTGTATTGACGGTGAAACTCCACTTTCAGAACTGAGGTTCCTGGCCAAGACAAAAACCAGATTTGAAAAAGACGTCGTGACTGATGTTCTCCCTAGGTAGTAGAATTAGAAAAACATCATGGTTTCAAGATTCTCTCCTGGCCTTAAGAGAGATCCAGAGAATAATGTTGGAAAAAACGGCCTATTACCGCGAAATACCACTTCCAGATCTAAGGTTCCCGGCCCAGACAAACACCAGATTTGAAAAAGACTTCGTGATTCTTCTTCTCCAAAGGTAGTAGAATCAGAAAAACATCATGGTTTCAAGATTCTCTCCTTGCCTTAAGAGAGATCAAGAGAATAATGTTGGAAAAAACGGCCTACAAACGCGAAATACCACTTACAGAACTGAGGTTCCCGGACCAGACACACACCAGATTTAGAAAAGACGTAGTGATTCATCTTCTCCGTAGATACTAGAATCAGAAAAACATCATGGTTTCAAGCTTCTCTCCTTACCTTAAGAGAGATCCAAAGAATAATGTTGGAAAAAACGGCCTATTACCGCATATGCTCAAAAGGCCTATTGTATTGACGGTGAAACTCCACTTTTAGAAATGAAGTTCCCGGACCCGACAAACACCAGATTTGAAAAAGACATCATGATTCATGTTCTCCCTAGGTAGTAGAATCAGAAAAACATCGTGGTTTGAACATTCTCTCCTTGCCTTAAGAGAGATCCAGAGAATAATGTTGGAAAAACGGCCTATTACCGCATATTCTCAAAAGGCCTATTGTATTGACGGTGAAACTCCACTTTCAGAACTGAGGTTCCCGGCCAAGACAAACACCAGATTTGAAAAAGGCATCATGATTAATGTTCTCCCTAGGTAGTAGAATCAGAAAAACATCATGGTTTCAAGATTCTCTCCTGGCCTTAAGAGAGATCCAGAGAATAATGTTGGAAAAAAAGGCCTATTACCGCGAAATACCACTTCCAGATCTAAGGTTCCCGGCCCAGACAAACACCAGATTTGAAAAAGACTTCGTGATTCTTCTTCTCCAAAGGTAGTAGAATCAGAAAAACATCATGGTTTCAAGATTCTCTCCTTGCCTTAAGAGAGATCAAGAGAATAATGTTGGAAAAAACGGCCTACAAACGCGAAATACCACTTACAGAACTGAGGTTCCCGGACCAGACACACACCAGATTTAGAAAAGACGTAGTGATTCATCTTCTCCGTAGATACTAGAATCAGAAAAACATCATGGTTTCAAGCTTCTCTCCTTACCTTAAGAGAGATCCAAAGAATAATGTTGGAAAAAACGGCCTATTACCGCATATGCTCAAAAGGCCTATTGTATTGACGGTGAAACTCCACTTTTAGAAATGAAGTTCCCGGACCCGACAAACACCAGATTTGAAAAAGACATCATGATTCATGTTCTCCCTAGGTAGTAGAATCAGAAAAACATCGTGGTTTGAACATTCTCTCCTTGCCTTAAGAGAGATCCAGAGAATAATGTTGGAAAAACGGCCTATTACCGCATATTCTCAAAAGGCCTATTGTATTGACGGTGAAACTCCACTTTCAGAACTGAGGTTCCCGGCCAAGACAAACACCAGATTTGAAAAAGGCATCATGATTAATGTTCTCCCTAGGTAGTAGAATCAGAAAAACATCATGGTTTCAAGATTCTCTCCTTGCCTTAAGAGAGATCCAGAGAATAATGTTGGAAAAAATGGCCTATTACCGCGGAATACCACTTCCAGATCTAAGATTCCCGGCCCAGACAAACACCAGATTTGAAAAAGACTTTGTGATTCTTCTTCTCCCTAGGTAGTAGAATCAGAAAAACATCATGGTTTCAAGATTCTCTCCTTGCCTTAAGAGAGATCAAGAGAATAATGTTGGAAAAAACGGCCTATTACCGCATATTCTCAAAAGGCCTATTGTATTGACGGTGAAACTCCACTTTCAGAACTGAGGTTCCCGGGCAAGACAAAAACCAGATTTGAAAAAGACGTCGTGACTGATGTTCTCCGTAGGTAGTAGAATCAGAAAAACATCATAGTTTCAAGATTCTCTCCTGGCCTTAAGAGAGATCCAGAGAATAATGTTGGAAAAAACGGCCTGTTACCGCGAAATACCTCTTCCACATCTGAGGTTCCCGGCCAAGACAAACACCAGATTTGAAAAAGTCATCATTATTCATGTTCTCTCTAGGTAGTAGAATCAGAAACACATCAGGGTTTCAAGATTCTCTCCCTGCCTTAAGAGAGATCCAGAGAATAATGTTGGAAAAAACGGCCTATTACCGCGAAATACCTCTTCCACATCTGAGGTTCCCGGCGCAGACAAACACAAGATCTGAAAAAGACTTCGTGATTCTTGTTCTCCCTAGGTAGTGGAATCAGAAAAACATCATGGTTTCAAGATTCTCTCTTTGCTTTAAGAGAGATCCAAATAATAAAGTTGGAAAAAACGGCCTATTACCGCATATTCTCAAAAGGCCTATTGTATTGACGGTGAAACTCCACTTTCAGAACTGAGGTTCCCGGCCAAGACAAACACCAGATTTGAAAAAGACGTCGTGACTGATGTTCTCCCTAGGTAGTAGAATCAGAAAAACATCATGGTTTCAAGATACTCTCTTTGCCTTAAGAGAGATCCAAAGAATAATGTTGGAAAAAACGGCCTATTACCGCATATGCTCAAAAGGCCTATTGTATTGACGGTGAAACTCCACTTTTAGAAATGAAGTTCCCGGACCCGACAAACACCAGATTTGAAAAAGACACCATGATTCATGTTCTCCCTAGGTAGTAGAATCAGAAAAATATCGTGGTTTCAAGATTCTCTCCTTGCCTTAAGAGAGATCCAGAGAATAATGTTGGAAAAAACGGCCTATTACCGCATAGTCTCAAAAGGCCTATTGTATTGATGGTGAAACTCCACTTTCAGAACTGAGGTTCCCGGCCAAGACAAACACCAGATTTGAAAAAGGCATCATGATTAATGTTCTCCCCAGGTAGTAGAATCAGAAAAACATCATGGTTTCAAGATTCTCTCCTTGCCTTAAGAGAGATCCAGAGAATAATGTTGGAAAAAACGGCCTATTACCGCGGAATACCACTTCCAGATCTAAGGTTACCGGCCCAGACAAACACCAGATTTGAAAAAGACTTCGTGATTCTTCTTCTCCCTAGGTAGTAGAATCAGAAAAACATCATGGTTTCAAGATTCTCTCCTTGCCTTAAGAGAGATCCAAAGAATAATGTTGGAAAGAACGGCCTATTACCGCATATTCTCAAAAGGCCTATTGTATTGACGGTGAAACTCCACTTTCAGAACTGAGGTTCCCGGCCAAGACAAAACCAGATTTGAAAAAGTCATCATTATTCATGTTCTCTCTAGGTAGTAGAATCAGAAAAACATCATGGTTTCAAGATTCTCTCCCTGCCTTAAGTGAGAAACAGAAAATAATGTCGGAAAAAACGGCCTACTACCGCGAAATACCACTTACAGAACTGAGGTTCCCGGACCAGACACACACCAGATTTAGAAAAGACGTCGTGATTCATCTTCTCCCTAGATAGTAGAATCAGAAAAACATCATGGTTTCAAGCTTCTCTCCTTACATTAAGAGAGATCAAAAGAATAAAGTTGGAAAAAACGGCCTATTACCGCATATGCTCAAAAGGCCTATTGTATTCAGGGTGAAACTCCATTTTTAGAACTGAGGTTCCCGGCCAAGACAAACACCAGATTTGAAAAAGGCATCATGATTAATGTTCTCCCTAGGTAGTAGAATCAGAAAAACATCATGGTTTCAAGATTCTCTCCTTGCCTTAAGAGAGATCTAGAGAATAATGTTGGAAAAAACGGCCTATTACCGCGGAATACCACTTCCAGATCTAAGGTTCCCGGCCCAGACAAACACCAGATTTGAAAAAGACTTCGTGATTCTTCTTCTCCATAGGTAGTAGAATCAGAAAAACAACATGGTTCCAAGATTCTCTCCTTGCCTTAAGAGAGATCAAGAGAATAATGTTGGAAAAAACGGCCTATTACCGCATAGTCTCAAAAGGCCTATTGTATTGACGGTGAAACTCCACTTTCAGAACTGAGGTTCCCGGCCAAGACAATCACCAGATTTGAAAAAGACATCATGATTCATGTTCTCCCTAGGTAGTAGAATCAGAAACACATCATGGTTTCAAGATTCTCTCCTTGGCTTAAGAGAGATCAGAAGAATAATGTTTGAAAAAACGGCCTACTACCGTGAAATACCACTTACAGAACTGAGGTTCCCGGCTCAGACAAACACCAGATTTGAAAAAGACGTCGTGATTCTTGTTCTCCCTAGGTGGTAGAATCAGAAAAACATCATGGTTTCAAGATTCTCTCCTTCCCTTAAGAGAGATCCAGAGAAAAATGTTGGAAATAAAGGCCTACTACCGCGAAATACCACTTACAGAAGTGAGGTTCCCGGCCAGACACATACCAGATTTGAAAAAGACGTCGTGATTCATGTTCTCCCTAGGTAGTAGAATCAGAAAAACATCATGGTTTCAAGATTCTCTCTTTGCTTTAAGACAGATCCAAAGAATAAAGTTGGAAAAAACGGCCTATTACCGCATATGCACAAAAGGCCTATTGTATTGACGATGAAACTCCACTTTCAGAACTGAGGTTCCCGGCCAAGACAAACACCAGATTTCAAAAAGTCATCATGATTCATGTTCTCTCTAGGTAGTAGAATCAGAAACACATCATGGTTTCAAGATACTCTCCCTGCCTTAAGAGAGATCCAGAGAATAATGCTGGAAAAAACGGCCAATTACCGCGAAATACCTCTTCCACATCTGAGGTTCCCGGCCAAGACAAACACCAGATTTGAAAATGTCATCATGATTCATGTTCTCTCTAGGTAGTAGAATCAGAAACACATCAGGGTTTCAAGATTCTCTCCCTGCCTTAATAGAGATCCAGAGAATAATGTTGGAAAAAACGGCCTATTACCGCGAAATACCTCTTCCACATCTGAGGTTCCCGGCGCAGACAAACATAAGATTTGAAAAAGACTTCGTGATTCTTGTTCTCCCTAGGTAGTAGAATCAGAAAAACATCATGGTTTCAAGATTCTGTCTTTGCCTTAAGAGAGATCCAAAGAATAAAGTTGGAAAAAACGGCCTATTACCGCATATGCTCACAAGGCCTAATGTATTGACGGTGAAACTCCACTTTTAGAAATGAAGTTCCCGGACTCGACAAACACCAGATTTGAAAAGGACATCATGATTCATGTTCTCCCTAGGTAGTAGAATCAGAAAAACATCATGGTTTCAAGATTCTCTCCTTGCCTTAAGAGAGATCCGGAGAATAATGTTGGAAAAAACGGACTATTACCGCGGAATACCACTTCCAGATCTAAGGTTCCCGGCCCAGACAAACACCAGATTTGAAAAAGACTTCGTGATTCTTCTTCTCCCTAGGTAGTAGAATCAGAAAAACATCATGGTTTCAAGATTCTCTCCTTGCCTTAAGAGAGATCAAGAAAATAATGTTGGAAAAAACGGCCTATTACCGCATATTCTCAAAAGGCCTATTGTATTGACGGTGAAACTCCACATTCAGAACTGAGGTTCCCGGCCAAGAAAAAACCAGATTTGAAAAAGTCATCATGATTCATGTTCTCTCTAGGTAGTAGAATCAGAAACACATCATGGTTTCAAGATACTCTCCCTGCCTTAAGAGAGATCCAGAGAATAATGTTGGAAAAAATGGCCTACTACCGCATATTCTCAAAAGGCCTATTGTATTGACGGTGAAACTCCACTTTCAGAACTGAGGTTCCCGGCGAAGACAAACACCAGATTTGAAAAAGACATCATGATTCATGTTCCCCATAGGTAGTAGAATCAGAAAAACATCATGGTTTCAAGATTCTCTCCTTCCCTTAAGAGAGATCCAGAGAAAAAAGTTGGAAAAAACGGCCTATTACCGCGAAATACCACTTTCAGAACTGAGGTTCCCGGCTCAGACAAACACCAGATTTGAAAAAGACATCATGATTCATGTTCTCCCTAGGTAGTAGAATCAGAAAAACATCGTGGTTTCAAGATTCTCTCCTTGCCTTAAGAGAGATCCAGAGAATAATGTTGGAAAAAACGGCCTATTACCGCATAGTCTCAAAAGGCCTATTGTATTGATGGTGAAACTCCACTTTCAGAACTGAGGTTCCCGGCCAAGACAAACACCAGATTTGAAAAAGGCATCATGATTCATGTTCTACCTAGGTAGTATAATCAGAAAAACATCGTGGTTTCAAGATTCTCTCCTTGCCTTAAGAGAGATCCAGAGAATAATGTTGGAAAAAACGGCCTATTACCGCATAGTCTCAAAAGGCCTATTGTATTGATGGTGAAACTCCACTTTCAGAACTGAGGTTCCCGGCCAAGACAAAAACCAGATTTGAAAAAGTCATCATGATTCATGTTCTCCCTAGGTAGTAGAATCAGAAAAACATCATGGTTTCAAGATTCTCTCCTGGCCTTAAGAGAGATCCAGAGAATAAAGTTGGAAAAAACGGCCTATTACCGCGAAATACCACTTCCAGATCTAAGGTTCCCGGCCCAGACAAACACCAGATTTGAAAAAGACTTCGTGATTCTTCTTCTACATAGGTAGTAGAATCAGAAAAACATCATGGTTTCAAGATTCTCTCCTTGCCTTAAGAGAGATCAAGAGAATAATGTTGGAAAAAACGGCCTACTACCGCGAAATACCACTTTCAGAATTGAGGTTCCCGGCTCAGACAAACACCAGATTTGAAAAAGACGTCGTGATTCTTGTTCTCCCTATGTAGTAGAACCAAAAAAACATCATGGTTTCAAGATTCTCTCTTTGACTTAAGAGAGATCCAAAGAATAAAGTTGGAAAAAACGGCCTATTACCGCATATGTCAAAAGGCCTATTGTATTGACGATGAAACTCCACTTTCAGAACTGAGGTTCCCGGCCAAGACAAACACCAGATTTGAAAAAGTCATCATGATTCATGTTCTCTCTTGGTAGTAGAATCAGAAAAACATCATGGTTTCAAGATTCTCTCCCTGCCTTAAGTGAGATCCAGAAAATAATGTTGGAAAAAACGGCCTACTAACGCGAAATACCAGTTACAGAACTGAGGTTCCCGGACCAGACAAACACTAGATTTACAAAAGACGTCGTGATTCATCTTCTCCCTAGATACTAGAATCAGAAAAACATCATGGTTTCAAGCTTCTCTCCTTACCTTAAGAGAGATCCAAAGAATAATGTTGGAAAAAACAGCCTATTACCGCATATGCTCAAAAGGCCTATTGTATTGACGGTGAAACTCCACTTTTAGAAATGAAGTTCCCGGACCCGACAAACACCAGATTTGAAAAAGACATCATGATTCATGTTCTCCCTAGGTAGTAGAATCAGAAAAACATCGTGGTTTTAAGATTCTCTCCTTGCCTTAAGAGAGATCCAGAGAACAATGTTGGAAAAAACGGCCAATTACCGCATATTCTCAAAAGGCCTATTGTATTGACGGTGAAACTCCACTTTCAGAACTGAGGTTCCCGGCCAAGACAAACACCAGATTTGAAAAAGGCATCATGATTAATGTTCTCCCTAGGTAGTAGAATCAGAAAAACATTATGGTTTCAAGATTCTCTCCTTGCCTTAAGAGAGATCAAGAGAATAATGTTGGAAAAAACGGCCTACAAACGCGAAATACCACTTACAGAACTGAGGTTCCCGGACCAGACACACACCAGATTTAGAAAAGACGTAGTGATTCATCTTCTCCATAGATACTAGAATCAGAAAAACATCATGGTTTCAAGCTTCTCTCCTTACCTTAAGAGAGATCCAAAGAATAATGTTGGAAAAAACGGCCTATTACCGCATATGCTCAAAAGGCCTATTGTATTGACGGTGAAACTCCACTTTTAGAAATGAAGTTCCCGGACCCGACAAACACCAGATTTGAAAAAGACATCATGATTCATGTTCTCCCTAGGTAGTAGAATCAGAAAAACATCGTGGTTTGAACATTCTCTCCTTGCCTTAAGAGAGATCCAGAGAATAATGTTGGAAAAACGGCCTATTACCGCATATTCTCAAAAGGCCTATTGTATTGACGGTGAAACTCCACTTTCAGAACTGAGGTTCCCGGCCAAGACAAACACCAGATTTGAAAAAGGCATCATGATTAATGTTCTCCCTAGGTAGTAGAATCAGAAAAACATCATGGTTTCAAGATTCTCTCCTGGCCTTAAGAGAGATCCAGAGAATAATGTTGGAAAAAACGGCCTATTACCGCGGAATACCACTTCCAGATGTAAGATTCCCGGCCCAGACAAACACCAGATTTGAAAAAGACTTTGTGATTCTTCTTCTCCCTAGGTAGTAGAATCAGAAAAACATCATGGTTTCAAGATTCTCTCCTTGCCTTAAGAGAGATCAAGAGAATAATGTTGGAAAAAACGGCCTATTACCGCATATTCTCAAAAGGCCTATTGTATTGACGGTGAAACTCCACTTTCAGAACTGAGGTTCCCGGGCAAGACAAAAACCAGATTTGAAAAAGACGTCGTGACTGATGTTCTCCGTAGGTAGTAGAATCAGAAAAACATCATAGTTTCAAGATTCTCTCCTGGCCTTAAGAGAGATCCAGAGAATAATGTTGGAAAAAACGGCCTGTTACCGCGAAATACCTCTTCCACATCTGAGGTTCCCGGCCAAGACAAACACCAGATTTGAAAAAGTCATCATTATTCATGTTCTCTCTAGGTAGTAGAATCAGAAACACATCAGGGTTTCAAGATTCTCTCCCTGCCTTAATAGAGATCCAGAGAATAATGTTGGAAAAAACGGCCTATTACCGCGAAATACCTCTTCCACATCTGAGGTTCCCGGCGCAGACAAACATAAGATTTGAAAAAGACTTCGTGATTCTTGTTCTCCCTAGGTAGTAGAATCAGAAAAACATCATGGTTTCAAGATTCTGTCTTTGCCTTAAGAGAGATCCAAAGAATAAAGTTGGAAAAAACGGCCTATTACCGCATATGCTCACAAGGCCTAATGTATTGACGGTGAAACTCCACTTTTAGAAATGAAGTTCCCGGACTCGACAAACACCAGATTTGAAAAGGACATCATGATTCATGTTCTCCCTAGGTAGTAGAATCAGAAAAACATCATGGTTTCAAGATTCTCTCCTTGCCTTAAGAGAGATCCGGAGAATAATGTTGGAAAAAACGGACTATTACCGCGGAATACCACTTCCAGATCTAAGGTTCCCGGCCCAGACAAACACCAGATTTGAAAAAGACTTCGTGATTCTTCTTCTCCCTAGGTAGTAGAATCAGAAAAACATCATGGTTTCAAGATTCTCTCCTTGCCTTAAGAGAGATCAAGAAAATAATGTTGGAAAAAACGGCCTATTACCGCATATTCTCAAAAGGCCTATTGTATTGACGGTGAAACTCCACATTCAGAACTGAGGTTCCCGGCCAAGACAAAACCAGATTTGAAAAAGTCATCATGATTCATGTTCTCTCTAGGTAGTAGAATCAGAAACACATCATGGTTTCAAGATACTCTCCCTGCCTTAAGAGAGATCCAGAGAATAATGTTGGAAAAAATGGCCTACTACCGCATATTCTCAAAAGGCCTATTGTATTGACGGTGAAACTCCACTTTCAGAACTGAGGTTCCCGGCGAAGACAAACACCAGATTTGAAAAAGACATCATGATTCATGTTCCCCATAGGTAGTAGAATCAGAAAAACATCATGGTTTCAAGATTCTCTCCTTCCCTTAAGAGAGATCCAGAGAAAAATGTTGGAAAAAACGGCCTATTACCGCGAAATACCACTTTCAGAACTGAGGTTCCCGGCTCAGACAAACACCAGATTTGAAAAAGACATCATGATTCATGTTCTCCCTAGGTAGTAGAATCAGAAAAACATCGTGGTTTCAAGATTCTCTCCTTGCCTTAAGAGAGATCCAGAGAATAATGTTGGAAAAAACGGCCTATTACCGCATAGTCTCAAAAGGCCTATTGTATTGATGGTGAAACTCCACTTTCAGAACTGAGGTTCCCGGCCAAGACAAACACCAGATTTGAAAAAGGCATCATGATTCATGTTCTACCTAGGTAGTATAATCAGAAAAACATCGTGGTTTCAAGATTCTCTCCTTGCCTTAAGAGAGATCCAGAGAATAATGTTGGAAAAAACGGCCTATTACCGCATAGTCTCAAAAGGCCTATTGTATTGATGGTGAAACTCCACTTTCAGAACTGAGGTTCCCGGCCAAGACAAAAACCAGATTTGAAAAAGTCATCATGATTCATGTTCTCCCTAGGTAGTAGAATCAGAAAAACATCATGGTTTCAAGATTCTCTCCTGGCCTTAAGAGAGATCCAGAGAATAAAGTTGGAAAAAACGGCCTATTACCGCGAAATACCACTTCCAGATCTAAGGTTCCCGGCCCAGACAAACACCAGATTTGAAAAAGACTTCGTGATTCTTCTTCTACATAGGTAGTAGAATCAGAAAAACATCATGGTTTCAAGATTCTCTCCTTGCCTTAAGAGAGATCAAGAGAATAATGTTGGAAAAAACGGCCTACTACCGCGAAATACCACTTTCAGAATTGAGGTTCCCGGCTCAGACAAACACCAGATTTGAAAAAGACGTCGTGATTCTTGTTCTCCCTATGTAGTAGAACCAAAAAAACATCATGGTTTCAAGATTCTCTCTTTGACTTAAGAGAGATCCAAAGAATAAAGTTGGAAAAAACGGCCTATTACCGCATATGTCAAAAGGCCTATTGTATTGACGATGAAACTCCACTTTCAGAACTGAGGTTCCCGGCCAAGACAAACACCAGATTTGAAAAAGTCATCATGATTCATGTTCTCTCTTGGTAGTAGAATCAGAAAAACATCATGGTTTCAAGATTCTCTCCCTGCCTTAAGTGAGATCCAGAAAATAATGTTGGAAAAAACGTCCTACTAACGCGAAATACCAGTTACAGAACTGAGGTTCCCGGACCAGACAAACACTAGATTTACAAAAGACGTCGTGATTCATCTTCTCCCTAGATACTAGAATCAGAAAAACATCATGGTTTCAAGCTTCTCTCCTTACCTTAAGAGAGATCCAAAGAATAATGTTGGAAAAAACAGCCTATTACCGCATATGCTCAAAAGGCCTATTGTATTGACGGTGAAACTCCACTTTTAGAAATGAAGGTCCCGGACCCGACAAACACCAGATTTGAAAAAGACATCATGATTCATGTTCTCCCTAGGTAGTAGAATCAGAAAAACATCGTGGTTTTAAGATTCTCTCCTTGCCTTAAGAGAGATCCAGAGAACAATGTTGGAAAAAACGGCCAATTACCGCATATTCTCAAAAGGCCTATTGTATTGACGGTGAAAATCCACTTTCAGAACTGAGGTTCCCGGCCAAGACAAACACCAGATTTGAAAAAGGCATCATGATTAATGTTCTCCCTAGGTAGTAGAATCAGAAAAACATTATGGTTTCAAGATTCTCTCCTTGCCTTAAGAGAGATCAAGAGAATAATGTTGGAAAAAACGGCCTACAAACGCGAAATACCACTTACAGAACTGAGGTTCCCGGACCAGACACACACCAGATTTAGAAAAGACGTAGTTATTCATCTTCTCCATAGATACTAGAATCAGAAAAACATCATGGTTTCAAGCTTCTCTCCTTACCTTAAGAGAGATCCAAAGAATAATGTTGGAAAAAACGGCCTATTACCGCATATGCTCAAAAGGCCTATTGTATTGACGGTGAAACTCCACTTTTAGAAATGAAGTTCCCGGACCCGACAAACACCAGATTTGAAAAAGACATCATGATTCATGTTCTCCCTAGGTAGTAGAATCAGAAAAACATCGTGGTTTGAACATTCTCTCCTTGCCTTAAGAGAGATC
The DNA here is from genome assembly GCA_030867105.1 of Liasis olivaceus. Taxonomy (NCBI): domain Eukaryota; kingdom Metazoa; phylum Chordata; class Lepidosauria; order Squamata; family Pythonidae; genus Liasis; species Liasis olivaceus. Next base: position 61,837,625 of record CM061354.1, read on the forward strand.
CAGAGAATAATGTTGGAAAAACGGCCTATTACCGCATATTCTCAAAAGGCCTATTGTATTGACGGTGAAACTCCACTTTCAGAACTGAGGTTCCCGGCCAAGACAAACACCAGATTTGAAAAAGGCATCATGATTAATGTTCTCCCTAGGTAGTAGAATCAGAAAAACATCATGGTTTCAAGATTCTCTCCTTGCCTTAAGAGAGATCCAGAGAATAATGTTGGAAAAAACGGCCTATTACCGCGGAATACCACTTCCAGATGTAAGATTCCCGGCCCAGACAAACACCAGATTTGAAAAAGACTTTGTGATTCTTCTTCTCCCTAGGTAGTAGAATCAGAAAAACATCATGGTTTCAAGATTCTCTCCTTGCCTTAAGAGAGATCAAGAGAATAATGTTGGAAAAAACGGCCTATTACCGCATATTCTCAAAAGGCCTATTGTATTGACGGTGAAACTCCACTTTCAGAACTGAGGTTCCCGGGCAAGACAAAAACCAGATTTGAAAAAGACGTCGTGACTGATGTTCTCCGTAGGTAGTAGAATCAGAAAAACATCATAGTTTCAAGATTCTCTCCTGGCCTTAAGAGAGATCCAGAGAATAATGTTGGAAAAAACGGCCTGTTACCGCGAAATACCTCTTCCACATCTGAGGTTCCCGGCCAAGACAAACACCAGATTTGAAAAAGTCATCATTATTCATGTTCTCTCTAGGTAGTAGAATCAGAAACACATCAGGGTTTCAAGATTCTCTCCCTGCCTTAAGAGAGATCCAGAGAATAATGTTGGAAAAAACGGCCTATTACCGCGAAATACCTCTTCCACATCTGAGGTTCCCGGCGCAGACAAACACAAGATCTGAAAAAGACTTCGTGATTCTTGTTCTCCCTAGGTAGTGGAATCAGAAAAACATCATGGTTTCAAGATTCTCTCTTTGCTTTAAGAGAGATCCAAATAATAAAGTTGGAAAAAACGGCCTATTACCGCATATTCTTAAAAGGCCTATTGTATTGACGGTGAAACTCCACTTTCAGAACTGAGGTTCCCGGCCAAGACAAACACCAGATTTGAAAAAGACGTCGTGACTGATGTTCTCCCTAGGTAGTAGAATCAGAAAAACATCATGGTTTCAAGATACTCTCTTTGCCTTAAGAGAGATCCAAAGAATAATGTTGGAAAAAACGGCCTATTACCGCATATGCTCAAAAGGCCTATTGTATTGACGGTGAAACTCCACTTTTAGAAATGAAGTTCCCGGACCCGACAAACACCAGATTTGAAAAAGACATCATGATTCATGTTCTCCCTAGGTAGTAGAATCAGAAAAACATCGTGGTTTCAAGATTCTCTCCTTGCCTTAAGAGAGATCCAGAGAATAATGTTGGAAAAAACGGCCTATTACCGCATATTCTCAAAAGGCCTATTGTATTGACGGTGAAACTCCACTTTCAGAACTGAGGTTCCCGGCCAAGACAAAACCAGATTTGAAAAAGTCATCATGATTCATGTTCTCTCTAGGTAGTAGAATCAGAAAAACATCATGGTTTCAAGATTCTCTCCCTGCCTTAAGTGAGAAACAGAAAATAATGTCGGAAAAAACGGCCTACTAACGCGAAATACCACTTACAGAACTGAGGTTCCCGGACCAGACACACACCAGATTTAGAAAAGACGTCGTGATTCATCTTCTCCCTAGATAGTAGAATCAGAAAAACATCATGGTTTCAAGCTTCTCTCCTTACATTAAGAGAGATCCAAAGAATAAAGTTGGAAAAAACGGCCTATTACCGCATATGCTCAAAAGGCCTATTGTATTCAGGGTGAAACTCCATTTTTAGAACTGAGGTTCCCGGCCAAGACAAACACCAGATTTGAAAAAGACATCATGATTCATGTTCTCCCTAGGTAGTAGAATCAGAAAAACATCGTGGTTTTAAGATTCTCTCCTTGCCTTAAGAGAGATCCAGAGAACAATGTTGGAAAAAACGGCCAATTACCGCATATTCTCAAAAGGCCTATTGTATTGACGGTGAAACTCCACTTACAGAACTGAGGTTCCCGGCCAAGACAAACACCAGATTTGAAAAAGGCATCATGATTAATGTTCTCCATAGGTAGTAGAATCAGAAAAACATCATGGTTTCAAGATTCTCTCCTTGCCTTAAGAGAGATCCAGAGAAAAATGTTGGAAAAAACGGCCTATTACCGCGGAATACCACTTCCAGATCAAAGGTTCCCGGCCCAGACAAACACCAGATTAGAAAAAGACTTCGTGATTCTTCTTCTCCCTAGGTAGTAGAATCAGAAAAACATCATGGTTTCGAGATTCTCTCCTTGCCTTAAGAGAGATCAAGAGAATAATGTTGGAAAAAACGGCCTATTACCGCATATTCTCAAAAGGCCTATTGTATTGACGGTGAAACTCCACTTTCAGAACTGAGGTTCCTGGCCAAGACAAAAACCAGATTTGAAAAAGACGTCGTGACTGATGTTCTCCCTAGGTAGTAGAATTAGAAAAACATCATGGTTTCAAGATTCTCTCCTGGCCTTAAGAGAGATCCAGAGAATAATGTTGGAAAAAACGGCCTATTACCGCGAAATACCACTTCCAGATCTAAGGTTCCCGGCCCAGACAAACACCAGATTTGAAAAAGACTTCGTGATTCTTCTTCTCCAAAGGTAGTAGAATCAGAAAAACATCATGGTTTCAAGATTCTCTCCTTGCCTTAAGAGAGATCAAGAGAATAATGTTGGAAAAAACGGCCTACAAACGCGAAATACCACTTACAGAACTGAGGTTCCCGGACCAGACACACACCAGATTTAGAAAAGACGTAGTGATTCATCTTCTCCATAGATACTAGAATCAGAAAAACATCATGGTTTCAAGCTTCTCTCCTTACCTTAAGAGAGATCCAAAGAATAATGTTGGAAAAAACGGCCTATTACCGCATATGCTCAAAAGGCCTATTGTATTGACGGTGAAACTCCACTTTTAGAAATGAAGTTCCCGGACCCGACAAACACCAGATTTGAAAAAGACATCATGATTCATGTTCTCCCTAGGTAGTAGAATCAGAAAAACATCGTGGTTTGAACATTCTCTCCTTGCCTTAAGAGAGATCCAGAGAATAATGTTGGAAAAACGGCCTATTACCGCATATTCTCAAAAGGCCTATTGTATTGACGGTGAAACTCCACTTTCAGAACTGAGGTTCCCGGCCAAGACAAACACCAGATTTGAAAAAGGCATCATGATTAATGTTCTCCCTAGGTAGTAGAATCAGAAAAACATCATGGTTTCAAGATTCTCTCCTTGCCTTAAGAGAGATCCAGAGAATAATGTTGGAAAAAACGGCCTATTACCGCGGAATACCACTTCCAGATGTAAGATTCCCGGCCCAGACAAACACCAGATTTGAAAAAGACTTTGTGATTCTTCTTCTCCCTAGGTAGTAGAATCAGAAAAACATCATGGTTTCAAGATTCTCTCCTTGCCTTAAGAGAGATCAAGAGAATAATGTTGGAAAAAACGGCCTATTACCGCATATTCTCAAAAGGCCTATTGTATTGACGGTGAAACTCCACTTTCAGAACTGAGGTTCCCGGGCAAGACAAAAACCAGATTTGAAAAAGACGTCGTGACTGATGTTCTCCGTAGGTAGTAGAATCAGAAAAACATCATAGTTTCAAGATTCTCTCCTGGCCTTAAGAGAGATCCAGAGAATAATGTTGGAAAAAACGGCCTGTTACCGCGAAATACCTCTTCCACATCTGAGGTTCCCGGCCAAGACAAACACCAGATTTGAAAAAGTCATCATTATTCATGTTCTCTCTAGGTAGTAGAATCAGAAACACATCAGGGTTTCAAGATTCTCTCCCTGCCTTAAGAGAGATCCAGAGAATAATGTTGGAAAAAACGGCCTATTACCGCGAAATACCTCTTCCACATCTGAGGTTCCCGGCGCAGACAAACACAAGATCTGAAAAAGACTTCGTGATTCTTGTTCTCCCTAGGTAGTGGAATCAGAAAAACATCATGGTTTCAAGATTCTCTCTTTGCTTTAAGAGAGATCCAAATAATAAAGTTGGAAAAAACGGCCTATTACCGCATATTCTTAAAAGGCCTATTGTATTGACGGTGAAACTCCACTTTCAGAACTGAGGTTCCCGGCCAAGACAAACACCAGATTTGAAAAAGACGTCGTGACTGATGTTCTCCCTAGGTAGTAGAATCAGAAAAACATCATGGTTTCAAGATACTCTCTTTGCCTTAAGAGAGATCCAAAGAATAATGTTGGAAAAAACGGCCTATTACCGCATATGCTCAAAAGGCCTATTGTATTGACGGTGAAACTCCACTTTTAGAAATGAAGTTCCCGGACCCGACAAACACCAGATTTGAAAAAGACATCATGATTCATGTTCTCCCTAGGTAGTAGAATCAGAAAAACATCGTGGTTTCAAGATTCTCTCCTTGCCTTAAGAGAGATCCAGAGAATAATGTTGGAAAAAACGGCCTATTACCGCATATTCTCAAAAGGCCTATTGTATTGACGGTGAAACTCCACTTTCAGAACTGAGGTTCCCGGCCAAGACAAAACCAGATTTGAAAAAGTCATCATGATTCATGTTCTCTCTAGGTAGTAGAATCAGAAAAACATCATGGTTTCAAGATTCTCTCCCTGCCTTAAGTGAGAAACAGAAAATAATGTCGGAAAAAACGGCCTACTAACGCGAAATACCACTTACAGAACTGAGGTTCCCGGACCAGACACACACCAGATTTAGAAAAGACGTCGTGATTCATCTTCTCCCTAGATAGTAGAATCAGAAAAACATCATGGTTTCAAGCTTCTCTCCTTACATTAAGAGAGATCCAAAGAATCAAGTTGGAAAAAACGGCCTATTACCGCATATGCTCAAAAGGCCTATTGTATTCAGGGTGAAACTCCATTTTTAGAACTGAGGTTCCCGGCCAAGACAAACACCAGATTTGAAAAAGACATCATGATTCATGTTCTCCCTAGGTAGTAGAATCAGAAACACGTCATGGTTTCAAGATTCTCTCCTTGCCTTAAGAGAGATCAGAACAATAATGTTTGAAAAAACGGCGTACTACCGCGAAATACCACTTACGGAACTGAGGTTCCCGGCCCAGACACACACCAGATTTGGAAAAGACGTCGTGATTCATGTTCTCCTTAGTTAGGAGAATCATAAAAACATCATGGTTTCAATATTATCTGCTTGCCTTAAGAGAGATCCAGAGAATAATGTTTGAAAAAACGGCCTATTACCGCATGTGCTCAAAAGGCCTATTGTATTGACGGTGAAACTCCACTTTCAGAACTGAGGTTCCCGGCCAAGACAAACACCAGATTTGAATAAGTCATCATGATTAATGTTCTCCCTAGCTAGTAGAATCAGAAAAACATCATGGTTTCAATACTCTCTCCTTGCCTTAAGAGAGATCCAGAGAATAATGTTAGAAAAAACGGCCTATTACCGCGAAATACCACTTCCAGATCTAAGGTTCCCGGCCCAGACAAACACCAGATTTGAAAAAGACTTTGTGATTCTTCTTCTCCATAGGTAGTAGAATCAGAAAAACATCATGGTTTCAAGACTCTCTCCTTCCCTTAAGAGAGATCCAGAGAATAATGTTGGAAAAAACGGCCTATTACCATATATTCTCAAAAGGCCTATTGTATTGACGGTTTATCTCCACTTTTAGAACTGAGTTTCCCGGCCCCGACAAACAGCAGATTTGAAAAAGATATCATGATTCATGTTCTCCCTAGGTAGTAGAATCAGGAAAACAACATGGTTTCAAGATTCTCTCCTTGCCTTAAGAGAGACCCAAATAATAAATTTGTAAAAAACGGCCTATTACCGCACATGCTGAAAAGGCCTATTGTATTGACGGTGAAACTCCATTTTCAGAACTGAGGTTCCCGGCCAAGACAAACACCAGATTTGGAAAAGACATCGTGATTCATGTTCTCCCTAGGTAGTAGAATCATAAAAATATCATGGTTTCAATATTCTCTCCTTGCCTTAAGAGAGATCCAGAGAATAATGTTGGAAAAAACGGCCTATTACCGCGAAATACCACTTCCAGATCTAAGGTTCCCAGCCCAGACAAACACCAGATTTGAAAAAGACTTCGTGATTCTTCTTCTCCATAGGTAGTAGAATCAGAAAACCATCATGGTTTCAAGATTCTCTCCTCGCCTTAAGAGAGATCAAGAGAATAATGTTGGAAAAAACGGCCTACTACCGCGAAATACCACTTACAAAACTGAGGTTCCCGGCCCAGACACACACCAGATTTGCAAAAGACGTCGTGATTCATGTTCTCCATAGGTACTAGAATCAGAAAAACATCATGGTTTCAAGATTCTCTCCTTGCCTTAAGAGAGATGCAGAGAAAAATGTTGGAAAAAACGGCCTATTACCGCGAAATACCACTTTCAGAACTGAGGTTCCCGGCTCATACAAACACCAGATTTGAAAAAGAAGTCGTGATTCTTGTTCTCCCTAGGTGCTAGAATCAGAAAAACATCATGGTTTCAAGATTCTCTCCTTCCCTTAAGAGAGATCCAGAGAAAAATGTTGGAAATAAAGGCGTACTACCGCGAAATACCACTTACAAAAGTGAGGTTCCCGGCCCAGACACATACCAGATTTGAAAAAGACGTCGTGATTCATGTTCTCCCTAGGTAGTAGAATCAGAAAAACATCATGGTTTCAAGTTTCTCTCTTTGCCTTAAGAGAGATCCAAAGAATAAAGTTGGGAAAAACGGCCTATTACCACATATGCTCAAAAAGTCTACTGTATTGACGGTGAAACTCCACTTTAAAAATGAAGTTCCAGGCCCTGACAAACACTAGACTTGAAAAAGACATCATGATTCATGTTCTACCTAGGTAGTAGAACCAGAAAAACATCATGGTTTCGAGATTCTCCTTGCCTTAAGAAAGATGCAGAGAATAATGTAGGAAAAAACAGCCTATTACCGCGAAATACCACTTTCAGAACTGAGGTTCCCGGCTCAGACAAACACCAGATTTGAAAAAGATGCCGTAATTCTTCTTCTCCCTAGGTAGTAGAATCAGAAAAACATCATGGTTTCAAGATTCTCTCCTTGCCTTAAGAGAGACCCAAAGAATAAATTTGGAAAAAACGGCCTATTACCGCATCTGCTCAAAAGGCGTATTGTACTGACGAACAAACTCCACTTTCAGAACTGAGGTTCCCGGCCAAGACAAACACCAGATTTGAAAAAGTCATCATGATTCATGTTCTCTCTAGGTAGTAGAATCAGAAAAACATCATGGTTTCAAGATTCTCTCCTTGCCTTAAGAGAAATCCAGAGAAAAACGTTGGAAAAAACGGCCTATTACCGCATATGCTCAAAACGCCTATTGTATTGACCGTGAATCTCCACTTTTAAAACTGAGTTTCCCGGCCCCGACAAAGACCAGATTTGAAAAAGACATCATGATTCATGTTCTCCCTAGGTAGTAGAATTAGAAAAACATCATGGTTTCAAGATTCTCTCCTTGCCTTAAGAGAGATCCAGAGAATAATGTTGGAAAAAACGGCCTATTACCGCGAAATACACCTTTCAGAACAGAGGTTCCCCGCCCAGACAAACACTACATTTAAAAAAGATTTCGTGATTCATGTTCTCCCTAGGTAGTAGAATCAGAAAAACATCATGGTTTCAAGATTCTCTCTTTGCCTTAAGAGAGATCCAAAGAATAAAGTTGGAAAAAACGGCCTCTTACCGCATATGCTCAAAAGGCCTATTGTATTGACGGTGAATCTCCACTTTTAAAACTAAGTTTCCCGGCCCCGACAAACACCAGATTTGAAAAAGACATCATGATTCATGTTCTCCCTAGGTAGTAGAATCAGAAAAAAATCATGGTTTCAAGATTCTCTCCTTACCTTAAGAGAGATAAAGATAATAATGTTGGAAAAAATGGCCTATTACCGCGAAATACACCTTTCAGAACTGAGGTTCCCGGCCCAGACAAACACCAGATTTTAAAAAGGCTTCGTGATTCATGTTCTCCCTAGGTATTAGAATCAATAAAACATCATGGTTTCAAGATTCTCTCTTTGACTTAAGAGAGATCCAAAGAATAAAGTTGGAAAAAACGGCCTATTACCGAATATGTCAAAAGGCCTATTGTATTGACGATGAAACTCCACTTTCAGAACTGAGGTTCTCCGCCCAGACAAACACCAGATTTTAAAAAGGCTTCGTGATTCATGTTCTCCCTAGGTAGTAGAATCAGAAAAACATCATGGTTTCAAGATTCTCTCCTTGCCTTAAGAGAGACCCAAAGAATAAATTTGGAAAAAAACGGCCTATTACCGCTTTTGCTCAAAAGGCCTATTGCATTGACGAACAAACTCCACTTTCAGAACTGAGGTTCCCGGCCAAGACAAACCCCAGATTTGAAAAAGTCATCATGATTCATGTTCTCTCTAGGTAGTAGAATCAGAAAAACATCATGGTTTCAAGATTCTCTCCTTGCCTTAAGAGAAATCCAGAGAAAAACGTTGGAAAAAACGGCCTATTACCGCATATGCTCAAAACGCCTATTGTATTGACCGTGAATCTCCACTTGTAAAACTGAGTTTCCCGGCCCCGACAAACACCAGATTTGAAAAAGACATCATGATTCATGTTCTCCCTAGGTAGTAGAATTAGAAAAACATCATGGTTTCAAGATTCTCTCCTTGCCTTAAGAGAGATCCAGAGAATAATGTTGGAAAAAACGGCCTATTACCGCGAAATACACCTTTCAGAACAGAGGTTCCCCGCCCAGACAAACACTAGATTTAAAAAAGACTTCGTGATTCATGTTCTCCCTAGGTAGTAGAATCAGAAAAACATCATGGTTTCTAGATTCTCTCTTTGCCTTAAGAGAGATCGAAAGAATAAAGTTGGAAAGAACGGCCTCTTACCGCATATACTCAAAAGGCCTATTGTATTGACGGTGAATCTCCACTTTTAGAACTAAGTTTCCCGGCCCCGACAAACACCAGATTTGAAAAAGACATCATGATTCATGTTCTCCCAAGGTAGTAGAATCAGAAAAAAATCATGGTTTCAAGATTCTCTCCTTGCCTTAAGAGATACAGAGAATAATGTTGGAAAAAATGGCCTATTACCGCGAAATACACCTTTCAGAACTGAGGATCCCGGCCCAGACAAACACCAGATTTTAAAAAGGCTTCGTGATCCATGTTCTCCCTAGGTAGTAGAATCAATAAAACATCATGGTTTCAAGATTCTCTCTTTGACTTAAGAGAGATCCAAAGAATAAAGTTGGAAAAAACGGCCTATTACCGAATATGTCAAAAGGCCTTTTGTATTGACGATGAAACCCCACTTTCAGAACTGAGGTTCTCGGCCAAGACAAACACCAGATTTGAAAATGTCATCATGATTCATGTTCTCTCTAGGTAGTAGAATCAGAAAAACATCATGGTTTCAAGATTCTCTCCCTGCCTTAAGTGAGATCCAGAAAATAATGTTTGAAAAAACGGACTACTAACGCGAAATACCACTTACAGAACTGAGGTTCCCGGACCAGACACACACCAGATTTAGAAAAGACGCCGTGATTCATCTTCTCCCTATATACTAGAATCAGAAAAACATCATGGTTTCACGCTTCTCTCCTTGCCTTAAGAGAGATCCAAAGAATAAAGTTGGAAAAAACGGCCTATTATCGCATATGCTCAAAAGGCCTATAGTATTCACGGTGAAACTCCACTTTTAGAATTGAAGTTCCCGGCCCCGACAAACACCAGATTTGAAAAAGACATCATGATTCATGTTCTCCCTAGGTAGTAGAATCAGAAACACATCATGGTTTCAAGATTCTCTCCTTGTCTTAAGAGAGATCAGAAGAATAATGTTTGAAAAAACGGCCTACTACCGCGAAATACCACTTAGAGAACTGAGGTTCCCGGCCCAGACACACACCAGATTTGGAAAAGACGTCGTAATTCATGTTCTCCCTTGGTAGTAGAATCATAAAAACATCATGGTTTCAAGACTCTCTCCTTGCTGTAAGAGAGATCCAGAGAATAATGTTGGAAAAAACGGCCTATTACCGCGGAATACCACTTCCAGATCTAAGGTTCCCGGCCCAGACAAACACCAGATTTGGAAAAGATGTCGTGATTCATGTTCTCCCTAGGTAGCAGAATCAGAAAAACATCATGGTTTCAAGATGCTCTCCTTGCCTTAAGAGAGATCCTGAGAATAATGTTGGAAAAAACGGCCTATTACCGCATATTCTCAAAAGGCCTATTGTATTGACGGTGAAACTCCACTTTCAGAACTGAGGTTCCCGGCTCAGACAAACACCAGATTTGAAAAAGACGTCGTGATTCTTGTTCTCCCTAGGTGGTAGAATCAGAAAAACATCATGGTTTCAAGATTCTCTCCTTCCCTTAAGAGAGATACAGAGAAATATGTTGGAAATAAAGGCTTACTACCGCGAAATACCACTTACAGAAGTGAGGTTCCCGGCCCAGACACACACCAGATTTGGAAAAGACGTAGTGATTCATGTTCTCCATAGGTAGAAGAATCAGAAAACATCCTGGTTTCAAGATTCTCTCCTTGCCTTAAGAGAGATACAGAGAAAAATGTTGAAAAAAACGGCCTATTACCGCATATGCTCAAAACGCCTATTGTATTGAACGTGAATGTCCACTTTTAGAACTAAGTTTCCCGGCCCCGACAAACACCAGATTTGAAAAAGACATCATGATTCATGTTCTCCCTAGGTAGTAGAATCAGAAACACATCATGGTTTTAAGATTCCCCCCTTGCCTTAAGAGAGATCCAGAGAATGAAGTTGGAAAAAACGGCCTATTACGACATATGCTCAAAGGCATATTGTATTGACGATGAAACTCCACTTTCAGAACTGAGGTTCCCGGCCCAAACACCAGATTTGAAAAAGATGTCGTGATTCATGTTCTCCCGAGGTAGTAGAATCAGAAAAACATCGTGGTTTCAAGTTTCTCACCTTGCCTTAAGAGAGATCCAAAGAATAATGTTTTAAACAACGGCCTATTACCACGAAATACCACTATCAGAACTGAGGATCCCGGCCCAGACAGATTTGAAAAAGACATCGTTATTCATGTTCTCCCTAGGTAGTAGAATCAGAAAAACATCATGGTTTCAAGTTTCTCTCCTTGCCTTAAGAGAGATCCAAAGAATAAAGTTTGAAAAAACGGCCTATTACAACATACGTTCGAAGGCCTATTATATTGACGGTGAAACTCCACTTTCAGAACTGAGGTTCTGAATCCAGTAAGTGGTATTTCGTGTCCTGTTACCACGAAACACCACTTTCAGAACTGAGGTTCCTGGCCAGGACAAACACCAGATTTGAAAAAGACGTCATGATTCATGTTTTCCCTACATAGTAGAATCAGAATATCATCATGGTTTCAAGATTCCCTCCTTGCCTTAAGAGAGATCCAGAGAATAATGTTGGAAAAAACGGCCTATTACCGCGAAATACCACTTTCTTAACTGAGGTTCCCTGCCCAGACAAACACCAGATTTCAAAAAGACGTCGTGGTTCATGTTCTCCCTTGATAGTAGAATTAGAAAAACATCATGGTTTCAAGTTTCTCTCCTTGCCTTAACAGAGATCCAAAGAATAATGTTGGAAAAAACGGCCTATTACTGCACATTCTCAAATGGCCTATTGTATTCACGGTGAAACTCAACTTTCAGAACTGAGGTTCCTGGCCAAGACAAACACCAGATTAGAAAAAGACGTCGTGATTCATGTTCTCCCTAGGTAGAAGAATAAGAAAAACATCGTGGTTTCATGGTTCTCTGTTTGCCTTGATAGCGATCCAGAGAATAATGTTGCAAAAAACGGCCTATTAGAGCGAAATACCACTTTCAGAACTGAGGTTTCCGACCCCGACATACACAAGATTTGAAAAAGACGTCATGATTCATGTTCTCCCTAGGTAGTAGAATCCGAACCACATCATTGTTTCAAGATTCCCTCCTTGCCTTAAGAGAGATCCAGAGAATGAAGTTGGAAAAAACGGCCTATTACAACATATACTCAAAGGCCTATTGTATTGACGGTGAAACTCCACTTTCAGAACTGAGGTTCCCAGCCCAGACAAACACCAGATTTGAAATAGATGTCGTGATTCATGTTCTCCCTAGGTAGTAGAATCAGAAAAACATCGTGGTTTCAAGTTTCTCACCTTGCCTTAAGAGAGATCCAAAGAATAAAGTTTGAAAAAACGGCCTATTACAACATATGTTCGAAGGCCATTATATTGACGGTGAAACTTCACTTTCGGAACTGAGGTTCTGAATCCGGGAAGTGGTATTTCATGTCCTGTTACCACGAAATACCACTTTCAGAACTGAGGTTCCTGGCCAGGACAAACACCAGATTTGAAAAAGACGTCATGATTCATGTTCTCCCTACATAGTAGAATCAGAATAACATCATGGTTTCAAGATTCCCTCCTTGCCTTAAGAGAGATCCAGAGAATAATGTTGGAAAGAACGGCCTATTACCGCGAAATACCACTTTCAGAACTGAGGTTCCCTGCCCAGACAAACACCTGATTTCAAAAAGACGTCGTGATTCATGTTCTCCCTCGGTAGTAGCATTAGAAAAACATCATGGTTTAAAGATTCTCTCCTTGCCTTAAGAGAGATCCAGAGAATAATGTTGGAAAAAACGGGCTATTACCGTGAAATACCACTTTCAGAACTAAGGATCCAGGCTCAGACAAACACCAGATTTGAAAAAGACGTCGTGATTCATGTTCTCCCTAGGTAGTAGAATCAGAAAAACATCAGGGTTTCAAGATTCTCTCGTTGACTTAAGAGAGATCCAAAGAATAAAGTTGGAAAAAACGGCCTATTACCGCATATGCTCAAAAGGCCTATTGTATTCACGGTGAAACTCCACTTTTAGAACTGAGGTTCCCGGCCCCGACAAACAGCAGATTTGAAAAAGACGTCGTGATTCATGTTCTCCCTAGGTAGTAGAATCAGAAAAACATCATGGTTTCAAGATTCTCTCCTTGTCTTAAGAGATATCCAAAGAATAAAGTTGGAAAAAACGGCCTATTACGACATAAGCTCAAAGGCCTTTTGTATTGACGGTGAAACTCCACTTTCAGAACTCAGTTTCCAGGCCCAGACAAACGCAAGATTTGAAAAAGACCTCGTGATTCATGTTCTCCGTAGGTATTAGAATCAGAAAAACATCATGGTTTCAAGATTCTTTCCTTGCCTTAAGAGAGATCCAGAGAATAATGTTGGAAAAAATGGCCTATTACCGTATATACTCAAAAGCCCATTTGTATTGACGGTGAAACTCCACTTTCAGAACTCAGTTTCCCGGCCGAGACAAACACGAGTTTTGAAAATGACGTCGTGATTCATGTTCTCCCTAGGTAGTAGAATCAGAAAAACATCAGGGTTTCAAGATTCTCTCGTTGACTTAAGAGAGATCCAAAGAATAAAGTTGGAAAAAACGGCCTATTACCGCATATGCTCAAAAGGCCTATTGTATTCACGGTGAAACTCCACTTTTAGAACTGAGGTTCCCGGCCCCGACAAACAGCAGATTTGAAAAAGACGTCGTGATTCATGTTCTCCCTAGGTAGTAGAATCAGAAAAACATCATGGTTTCAAGATTCTCTCCTTGTCTTAAGAGATATCCAAAGAATAAAGTTGGAAAAAACGGCCTATTACGACATAAGCTCAAAGGCCTTTTGTATTGACGGTGAAACTCCACTTTCAGAACTCAGTTTCCAGGCCCAGACAAACGCAAGATTTGAAAAAGACCTCGTGATTCATGTTCTCCGTAGGTATTAGAATCAGAAAAACATCATGGTTTCAAGATTCTTTCCTTGCCTTAAGAGAGATCCAGAGAATAATGTTGGAAAAAATGGCCTATTACCGTATATACTCAAAAGCCCATTTGTATTGACGGTGAAACTCCACTTTCAGAACTCAGTTTCCCGGCCGAGACAAACACGAGTTTTGAAAATGACGTCGTGATTCATGTTCTCCCTAGGTAGTAGAATCAGAAAAACATCATGGTTTCAAGATTCTCTCCTTGCCTTAAGAGAGATCCAAAGAATAAAGTTGGAAAAAACGGCCAATTACGACATAGGCTCAAAGGCCTATTGTATTGACGGTGAAACTCCAGTTTCAGAACTGAGGTTCCCGGCCGAGACAAACACCAGATTTGAAAAAGACGTCGTGATTCATGTTTTCCCTAGGTAGTAGAATCAGAAAAACATCATAGTTTCAAGATTCTCTCCTTGCCTTAAGAGAGATCCAGAGAATAATGTTGCAAAAAACGGCCTGTTACCGCGAAATACCACTTTCAGAACTGAGTTTCCCGGCCCAGACAAACGCCAGATTTGAAAATGACGTCGTGATTCATGATCTCCCTAGGAAGTAGAATCAGAAAAACATCATAGTTTCAAGATTGTCTCCTTGCCTTAAGAGAGATACAGAGAATAATGTTGGAAAAAACGACCTATTACCGCGAAATTCCACTTTCAGAACTGAGGTTCCCGGCCCAAACAAACACCAGATTAGAAAAAGACGTCGTTATTCATGTTATCCCTAGGTAGTAGAATCAGAAAAACATCATGGTTTCAAGATTCTCTCCTTCCCTTAAGAGAGATCCAGAGAAAAATGTTGGAAATAAAGGCCTACTACCGCGAAATACCACTTACAGAAGTGAGGTTCCCGGGCAGACACATACCAGATTTGAAAAAGACGTCGTGATTCAAGTTCTCCCTAGGTAGTAGAATCAGAAAAACATCATGGTTTCAAGATTCTCTCTTTGCTTTAAGAGAGATCCAAAGAATAAAGTTGGAAAAAACGGCCTATTACCGCATATGCTCAAAAGGCCTATTGTATTGACGATGAAACTCCACTTTCAGAACTGAGGTTCCCTTGCCAAGACAAACACCAGATTTCAAAAAGTCATCATGATTCATGTTCTCTCTAGGTAGTAGAATCAGAAACACATGATGGTTTCAAGATACTCTCCCTGCCTTAAGAGAGATCCAGAGAATAATGTCGGAAAAAACGGCCTATTACCGCGAAATACCTCTTCCACATCTGAGGTTCCCGGCCAAGACAAACACCAGATTTGAAAAAGTCATCATGATTCATGTTCTCTCTAGGTAGTAGAATCAGAAACACATCAGGGTTTCAAGATTCTCTCCCTGCCTTAAGAGAGATCCAGAGAATAATGTTGGAAAAAACGGCCTATTACCGCGAAATACCTCTTCCACATCTGAGGTTCCCGGCGCAGACAAACACAAGATTTGAAAAAGACTTCGTGATTCTTGTTCTCCCTAGGTAGTATAATCAGAAAAACATCATGGTTTCAAGATTCTGTCTTTGCCTTAAGAGAGATCCTAAGAATAAAGTTGGAAAAAACGGCCTATTACCGCATATGCTCAAAAGGCCTATTGTATTCACGGTGAAACTCCACTTTTAGAAATGAAGTTCCCGGCCCAGACAAACACCAGATTTGAAAAAGACATCATGATTCATGTTCTCCCTAGGGAGTAGAATCAGAAACACATCATGGTTTCAAGATTCTCTCCTTGCCTTAAGAGAGATCAGAACAGTAATGTTTGAAAAAACGACGTACTACAGCGAAATACCACTTACAGAACTGAGATTCCCGGCCCAGACACACACCAGATTTGGAAAAGACGTCGTGATTCATGTTCTCCCTAGGTAGTAGAATCATAAAAACATCATGGTTTCAAGATTCTCTCCCTGCCTTAAGAGAGATCCAGAGAATAATGTTGGAAAAAACGGCCTAATACCGCGAAATACCTCTTCCACATCTGAGGTTCCCGGCGCAGACAAACATAAGATTTGAAAAAGACTTCGTGATTCTTGTTCTCCCTAGGTAGTGGAATCAGAAAAACATCATGGTTTCAAGATTCTCTCTTTGCCTTAAGAGAGATCCAAAGAATAAAGTTGGAAAAAACGGCCTATTACCGCATATTCTCAAAAGGCCTATTGTATTGACGGTGAAACTCCACTTTCAGAACTGAGGTTCCCGGCCAAGACAAACACCAGATTTGAAAAAGACATCGTGACTGATGTTCTCCCTAGGTAGTAGAATCAGAAAAACATCATGGTTTCAAGATACTCTCTTTGCCTTAAGAGAGATCCAAAGAATAATGTTGGAAAAAACGGCCTATTACCGCATATGCTCAAAAGGCCTATTGTATTGACGGTGAAATTCCACTTTTAGAAATGAAGTTCCCGGACCTGACAAACACCAGATTTGAAAAAGACATCATGATTCATGTTCTCCCTAGGTAGTAGAATCAGAAAAACATCGTGGTTTCAAGATTCTCTCTTTGACTTAAGAGAGATCCAAAGAATAAAGTTCGAAAAAACGGCCTATTACCGCATATGTCAAAAGGGCTATTGTATTGACGATGAAACTCCACTTTCAGAACTGAAGTTCCCGGCCAAGACAAACACCAGATTTGAAAAAGTCATCATCATTCATGTTCTCTCTAGGCAGTAGAATCAGAAAAACATCATGGTTTCAAGATTCTCTCCCTGCCTTAAGTGAGATCCAGAAAATAATGTTGGAAAAAACAGCCTACTAACGCGAAATACCACTTACAGAACTGAGGTTCCCGGACCAGACACACACCAGATTTAGAAAAGACGTCGTGATTCATCTTCTCCCTAGATACTAGAACCAGAAAAACATCATGGTTTCAAGCTTCTCTCCTTACCTTAAGAGAGATCCAAAGAATAAAGTTGGAAAAAACGGCCAATTACCGCATATGCTCAAAAGGCCTATTGTATTCACGGTGAAACTCCATTTTTAGAACTAAAGTTCCCGGCCCCGACAATCACCAGATTTAAAAAAGACATGATGATTCATGTTCTCCCTAGGTAGTAGAATCAGAAACACATCATGGTTTCAAGATTCTCTCCTTGGCTTAAGAGAGATCAGAAGTATGTTTGAAAAAACGGCCTACTACCGCGAAATACCACTTACAGAACTGAGTTTCCCGGCTCAGACAAACACTAGATTTGAAAAAGACTTCGTGATTCTCGTTCTCCCTAGGTAGTAGAATCAGAAAAACATCATGGTTTCAAGATTCTCTCCTTGCCGTAAGAGAGATCCAGAGAATAATGTTGGAAAAAACGGCCTATTACCGCGGAATACCACTTCCAGATCTAAGGTTCCCGGCCGAGACAAACACCAGATTTGAAAAAGACATCGTGATTCTTGTTCTCCCTAGGTGGTAGAATCAGAAAAACATCATGGTTTCAAGATTCTCTCCTTCCCTTAAGAGAGATCCAGAGAAAAATGTTGGAAATAAAGGCCTACTACCGCGAAATACCACTTACAGAAGTGAGGTTCCCGGGCAGAAACATACCAGATTTGAAAAAGACGTCGTGATTCATGTTCTCCCTAGGTAGTAGAATTAGAAAAACATCATGGTTTCAAGATTCTCTCTTTGCTTTAAGAGAGATCCAAAGAATAATGTTGGAAAAAACGGCCTATTACCGCATATGCTAAAAAGGCCTATTGTATTGACGATGAAACTCCACTTTCAGAACTGAGGTTCCCGGCCAAGACAAACACCAGATTTCAAAAAGTCATCATGATTCATGTTCTCTCTAGGTAGTAGAATCAGAAACACATCATGGTTTCAAGATACTCTCCCTGCCTTAAGAGAGATCCAGAGAATAATGTCGGAAAAAGCGGCCTATTACCGCGAAATACCTCTTCCACATCTGAGGTTCCCGGCCAAGACAAATACCAGATTTGAAAAAGTCATCATGATTCATGTTCTCTCTAGGTAGTAGAATCAGAAACACATCATGGTTTCAAGATTCTCTCCCTGCCTTAAGAGAGATCCAGAGAATAATGTTGGAAAAAACGCCCAATTACCGCGAAATACCTCTTCCACATCTGAGGTTCCCGGCGCAGACAAACACAAGATTTGAAAAAGACTTGGTGATTCTTGTTCTCCCTAGGTAGTACAATCAGAAAAACATCATGGTTTCAAGATACTCTCTTTGCCTTAAGAGAGATCCAAAGAATAAAGTTGGAAAAAACGGCCTATTACCGCATATGCTCAAAAGGCCTATTGTATTGACGGTGAAACTCCACTTTTATAAATGAAGTTCCCGGACCCGACAAACACCAGATTTGAAAAAGACATCATGATTCATGTTCTCCCTAGGTAGTAGAATCAGAAAAACATCGTGGTTTCAAGATTCTCTCTTTGACTTAAGAGAGATCCAAAGAATAAAGTTGGAAAAAACGGCCTATTACCGCTTATGTCAAAAGGCCTATTGTATTAACGATGAAACTCCACTTTCAGAACTGAGGTTCCCGGCCAAGACAAACACCAGATTTGAAAAAGGCATCATGATTAATGTTCTCCCTAGGTAGTAGAATCAGAAAAACATCATGGTTTCAAGATTCTCTCCTTGCCTTAAGAGAGATCCAGAGAATAATGTTGGAAAAAACGGCCTATTACCTCGGAATACCACTTCCAGATCTCAGTTTCCCGGCCCAGACAAACACCAGATTTGAAAAAGACTTCGTGATTCTTCTTCTCCCTAGGGAGTAGAATCAGAAAAACATCATGGTTTCAAGATTCTCTCCTTGCCTTAAGAGAGATCAAGAGAATAATGTTGGAAAAAACGGCCTATTACCGCATATTCTCAAAAGGCCTATTGTATTGACGATGAAACTCCACTTTCAGAACTGAGGTTCCCGGCCAAGACAAATACCAGATTTGAAAAAGACGTCGTGACTGATGTTCTCCCTAGGTAGTAGAATCAGAAAAACATCATGGTCTCAAGATTCTCTCCTGGCCTTAAGAGAGATCCAGAGAATAATGTTGGAAAAAACGGCCTATTACCGCGAAATACCACTTCCATATCTAAGGTTCCCGGCCCAGAAAACACCAGATTTGAAAAAGGCTTCGTGATTCTTCTTCTCCATAGGTAGTAGAATCAGAAAAACATCATGGTTTCAAGATTCTCTCCTTGCCTTAAGAGAGATCAAGAGAATAATGTTGGAAAAAGCGGCCTACTACCGCGAAATACCACTTTCAGAACTGAGGTTCCCGGCTCAGACAAACACCAGATTTGAAAAAGACGTCGTGATTGTTGTTCTCCCTAGGTAGTAGAATCAAAAAAACATAATTGTTTCAAGATTCTCTCTTTTACTTAAGAGAGATCCAAAGAATAAAGTTGGAAAAAACGGCCTATTACCGCATATGTCAAAAGGCCTATTGTATTGACGATGAAACTCCACTTTCAGAACTGAGGTTCCCGGCCAAGACAAACACCAGATTTGAAAAAGTCATCATGATTCATGTTCTCCCTAGGTAGTAGAATCAGAAAAACATCATGGTTTCAAGATTCTCTCCCAGCCTTAAGTGAGATCCAGAAAATAATGTTGGAAAAAACGGCCTACTAACGCGAAATACCACTTACAGAACTGAGGTTCCCGGCTCAGACAAAAACCAGATTTAAAAAAGACATCATGATTCATGTTCTCCCTAGGTAGTAGAATCAGAAAAACATCGTGGTTTCAAGATTCTCTCCTTGTCTTAAGAGAGATCCAGAGAATAATGTTGGAAAAAACGGCCTATTACCGCATATTCTCAAAAGGCCTATTGTATTGACGGTGAAACTCCAGTTTCAGAACTGAGGTTCCCGGCCAAGACAAACACCAGATTTGAAAAAGACATCATGATTCATGTTCTCCCTAGGTAGTATAATCAGAAACATATCATGGTTTCAAGATTCTCTCCTTGGCTTAAGAGAGATCAGAAGAATAATGTTTGAAAAAACGGCCTACTACAGCGAAATACCACTTAAAGAACTGAGGTTCCCGGCTCAGACAAACACTAGATTTCAAAAAGACGTCGTGATTCTTGTTCTCCCTAGGTAGTAGAATCAGAAAAACATCATGGTTTCAAGATTCTGTCTTTGCCTTAAGAGAGATCCAAAGAATAAAGTTGGAAAAAACGGCCTATTACCGAATATGCTCAAAAGGCCTATTGTATTGACGGTGAAACTCCACTTTTAGAAATGAAGTTCCCGGACCCGACAAACACCAGATTTGAAAAAGACATCATGATTCATGTTCTCCCTAGGTAGTAGAATCAGAAAAACATCGTGGTTTCAAGATTCTCTCCTTGCCTTAAGAGAGATCCAGAGAAAAATGTTGGAAATAAAGGCCTACTACCGCGAAATACCACTTACAGAAGTGAGGTTCCCGGGCAGACACATACCAGATTTGAAAAAGACGTCGTGATTCATGTTCTCCCTTGGTAGTAGAATCAGAAAAACATCATGGTTTCAAGATTCTCTCTTTGCTTTAAGAGAGATCCAAAGAATAAAGTTGGAAAAAACGGCCTGTTACCGCATATGCTCAAAAGGCCTATTGTTTTGACGATGAAACTCCACTTTCAGAACTGAGGTTCCCGGCCAAGACAAACACCAGATTTCAAAAAGTCATCATGATTCATGTTCTCTCTAGGTAGTAGAATCAGAAACACATCATGGTTTCAAGATACTCTCCCTGCCTTAAGAGAGATCCAGAGAATAATATCGGAAAAAACGGCCTATTACCGCGAAATACCTCTTCCACATCTGAGGTTCCCGGCCAAGACAAACACCAGATTTGAAAAAGTCATCATGATTCATGTTCTCTCTAGGTAGTAGAATCAGAAACACATCAGGGTTTCAAGATTCTCTCCCTGCCATAAGAGAGATCCAGAGAATAATGTTGGAAAAAACGGCCTATTACCGCGAAATACCTCTTCCACATCTGAGGTTCCCGGCGCAGACAAACACAAGATTTGAAAAAGACTTCGTGATTCTTGTTCTCCCTAGGTAGTATAATCAGAAAAACATCATGGTTTCAAGATTCTGTCTTTGCCTTAAGAGAGATCCAAAGAATAAAGTTGGAAAAAACGGCCTATTACCGCATATGCTCAAAAGGCCTATTGTATTGACGGTGAAACTCCACTTTTAGAAATGAAGTTCCCGGACCCGACAAACACCAGATTTGAAAAAGACATCATGATTCATGTTCTCCCTAGGTAGTAGAATCAGAAAAACATCGTGGTTTCAAGATTCTCTCCTTGCCTTAAGAGAGATCCAGAGAATAATGTTGGAAAAAACGGCCTATTACCGCATATTCTCAACAGGCCTATTGTATTGACGGTGAAACTCCACTTTCAGAACTGAGGTTCCCGGCCAAGACAAACACCAGATTTGAAAAAGGCATCATGATTAATGTTCTCCCTAGGTAGTAGAATCAGAAAAACATCATGGTTTCAAGATTCCCTCCTTGCCTTAAGAGAGATCCAGAGAATAATGTTGGAAAAAACGGCCTATTACCGCATATGTCAAAAGGCCTATTGTATTGACGATGAAACTGCACTTTCAGAACTGAGGTTCCCGGCCAAGACAAACACCAGATTTGAAAAAGTCATCATGATTCATGTTCTCCCTAGGTAGTAGAAGAAGAAAAAAATCATGGTTTCAAGATTCTCTCCTTGCCTTAAGAGAGATACAGAGAATAATGTTGGAAAAAATGGCCTATTACCGCGAAATACACCTTTCAGAACTGAGGTTCCCGGCCCAGACAAACACCAGATTTTAAAAAGGCTTCGTGATTCATGTTCTCCCTATGTAGTAGAATAAAAAAAACATCATGGTTTCAAGATTCTCTCTTTGACTTAAGAGAGATCCAAAGAATAAAGTTGGAAAAAACGGCCTATTACCGCATATCTCAAAAGGCCTATTGTACTGACGATGAAACTCCACTTTCAGAACTGAGGTTCCCGGCCAAGACAAACACCAGATTTGAAAAAGATGTCGTGACTGATGTTGTCCCTAGGTAGTAGAATCAGAAAAACATAATGGTTTCAAGATACTCTCTTTGCCTTAAGAGAGATCCAAAGAATAATGTTGGAAAAAACGGCCTATTACCGCATATGCTCAAAAGGCCTATTGTATTGACGGTGAAACTCCACTTTTAGAAATGAAGTTCCTGGACCCGACAAACACCAGATTTGAAAAAGACATCATGATTCATGTTCTCCCTAGGTAGTAGAATCAGAAAAACATCGTGGTTTCAAGATTCTCTCCTTGCCTTAAGAGAGATCCAGAGAATAATGTTGGAAAAAACGGCCTATTACCGCGAAATACCTCTTCCACATCTGAGGTTCCCGGCGCAGACAAACATAAGATTTGAAAAAGACTTCGTGATACTTGTTCTCCCTAGGTAGTGGAATCAGAAAAACATCATGGTTTCAAGATTCTCTCCCTGCCTTAAGAGAGATCCAGAGAATAATGTTGGAAAAAACGGCCTATTACCGCGGAATACCACTTCCAGATCTAAGTTTCCCGGCCCAGACAAACACCAGATTTGAAAAAGACTTCGTGATTCTTCTTCTCCCTAGGTAGTAGAATGAGAAAAACATCATGGTTTCAAGATTCTCTCCTTGCCTTAAGAGAGATCAAGAGAATAATGTTGGAAAAAACGGCCTATTACCGCATATTCTCAGAGGCCTATTGTATTGACGATGAAACTCCACTTTCAGAACTGAGGTTCCCGGCCAAGACAAATACCAGATTTGAAAAAGACTTCGTGATTCTTGTTCTCCCTAGGTAGTACAATCAGAAAAACATCATGGTTTCAAGATACTCTCTTTGCCTTAAGAGAGATCCAAAGAATAAAGTTGGAAAAAACGGCCTATTACCGCATATGCTCAAAAGGCCTATTGTATTGACGGTGAAACTCCACTTTTATAAATGAAGTTCCCGGACCCGACAAACACGAGATTTGAAAAAGACATCATGATTCATGTTCTCCCTAGGTAGTAGAATCAGAAAAACATCGTGGTTTCAAGATTCTCTCTTTGACTTAAGAGAGATCCAAAGAATAAAGTTGGAAAAAACGGCCTATTACCGCTTATGTCAAAAGGCCTATTGTATTAACGATGAAACTCCACTTTCAGAACTGAGGTTCCCGGCCAAGACAAACACCAGATTTGAAAAAGGCATCATGATTAATGTTCTCCCTAGGTAGTAGAATCAGAAAAACATCATGGTTTCAAGATTCTCTCCTTGCCTTAAGAGAGATCCAGAGAATAATGTTGGAAAAAACGGCCTATTACCTCGGAATACCACTTCCAGATCTCAGTTTCCCGGCCCAGACAAACACCAGATTTGAAAAAGACTTCGTGATTCTTCTTCTCCCTAGGGAGTAGAATCAGAAAAACATCATGGTTTCAAGATTCTCTCCTTGCCTTAAGAGAGATCTAGAGAATAATGTTGGAAAAAACGGCCTATTACCGCATATTCTCAAAAGGCCTATTGTATTGACGATGAAACTCCACTTTCAGAACTGAGGTTCCCGGCCAAGACAAATACCAGATTTGAAAAAGACGTCGTGACTGATGTTCTCCCTAGGTAGTAGAATCAGAAAAACATCATGGTCTCAAGATTCTCTCCTGGCCTTAAGAGAGATCCAGAGAATAATGTTGGAAAAAACGGCCTATTACCGCGAAATACCACTTCCATATCTAAGGTTCCCGGCCCAGAAAACACCAGATTTGAAAAAGGCTTCGTGATTCTTCTTCTCCATAGGTAGTAGAATCAGAAAAACATCATGGTTTCAAGATTCTCTCCTTGCCTTAAGAGAGATCAAGAGAATAATGTTGGAAAAAACGGCCTACTACCGCGAAATACCACTTTCAGAACTGAGGTTCCCGGCTCAGACAAACACCAGATTTGAAAAAGACGTCGTGATTGTTGTTCTCCCTAGGTAGTAGAATCAAAAAAACATAATTGTTTCAAGATTCTCTCTTTTACTTAAGAGAGATCCAAAGAATAAAGTTGGAAAAAACGGCCTATTACCGCATATGTCAAAAGGCCTATTGTATTGACGATGAAACTCCACTTTCAGAACTGAGGTTCCCGGCCAAGACAAACACCAGATTTGAAAAAGTCATCATGATTCATGTTCTCCCTAGGTAGTAGAATCAGAAAAACATCATGGTTTCAAGATTCTCTCCCAGCCATAAGTGAGATCCAGAAAATAATGTTGGAAAAAACGGCCTACTAACGCGAAATACCACTTACAGAACTGAGGTTCCCGGCTCAGACAAAAACCAGATTTAAAAAAGACATCATGATTCATGTTCTCCCTAGGTAGTAGAATCAGAAAAACATCGTGGTTTCAAGATTCTCTCCTTGCCTTAAGAGAGATCCAGAGAAAAATGTTGGAAATAAAGGCCTACTACCGCGAAATACCACTTACAGAAGTGAGGTTCCCGGGCAGACACATACCAGATTTGAAAAAGACGTCGTGATTCATGTTCTCCCTTGGTAGTAGAATCAGAAAAACATCATGGTTTCAAGATTCTCTCTTTGCTTTAAGAGAGATCCAAAGAATAAAGTTGGAAAAAACGGCCTGTTACCGCATATGCTCAAAAGGCCTATTGTTTTGACGATGAAACTCCACTTTCAGAACTGAGGTTCCCGGCCAAGACAAACACCAGATTTCAAAAAGTCATCATGATTCATGTTCTCTCTAGGTAGTAGAATCAGAAACACATCATGGTTTCAAGATACTCTCCCTGCCTTAAGAGAGATCCAGAGAATAATATCGGAAAAAACGGCCTATTACCGCGAAATACCTCTTCCACATCTGAGGTTCCCGGCCAAGACAAACACCAGATTTGAAAAAGTCATCATGATTCATGTTCTCTCTAGGTAGTAGAATCAGAAACACATCAGGGTTTCAAGATTCTCTCCCTGCCTTAAGAGAGATCCAGAGAATAATGTTGGAAAAAACGGCCTATTACCGCGAAATACCTCTTCCACATCTGAGGTTCCCGGCGCAGACAAACACAAGATTTGAAAAAGACTTCGTGATTCTTGTTCTCCCTAGGTAGTATAATCAGAAAAACATCATGGTTTCAAGATTCTCTCCTTGTCTTAAGAGAGATCCAGAGAATAATGTTGGAAAAAACGGCCTATTACCGCATATTCTCAAAAGGCCTATTGTATTGACGGTGAAACTCCAGTTTCAGAACTGAGGTTCCCGGCCAAGACAAACACCAGATTTGAAAAAGACATCATGATTCATGTTCTCCCTAGGTAGTATAATCAGAAACATATCATGGTTTCAAGATTCTCTCCTTGGCTTAAGAGAGATCAGAAGAATAATGTTTGAAAAAACGGCCTACTACAGCGAAATACCACTTAAAGAACTGAGGTTCCCGGCTCAGACAAACACTAGATTTCAAAAAGACGTCGTGATTCTTGTTCTCCCTAGGTAGTAGAATCAGAAAAACATCATGGTTTCAAGATTCTGTCTTTGCCTTAAGAGAGATCCAAAGAATAAAGTTGGAAAAAACGGCCTATTACCGAATATGCTCAAAAGGCCTATTGTATTGACGGTGAAACTCCACTTTTAGAAATGAAGTTCCCGGACCCGACAAACACCAGATTTGAAAAAGACATCATGATTCATGTTCTCCCTAGGTAGTAGAATCAGAAAAACATCGTGGTTTCAAGATTCTCTCCTTGCCTTAAGAGAGATCCAGAGAAAAATGTTGGAAATAAAGGCCTACTACCGCGAAATACCACTTACAGAAGTGAGGTTCCCGGGCAGACACATACCAGATTTGAAAAAGACGTCGTGATTCATGTTCTCCCTTGGTAGTAGAATCAGAAAAACATCATGGTTTCAAGATTCTCTCTTTGCTTTAAGAGAGATCCAAAGAATAAAGTTGGAAAAAACGGCCTGTTACCGCATATGCTCAAAAGGCCTATTGTTTTGACGATGAAACTCCACTTTCAGAACTGAGGTTCCCGGCCAAGACAAACACCAGATTTCAAAAAGTCATCATGATTCATGTTCTCTCTAGGTAGTAGAATCAGAAACACATCATGGTTTCAAGATACTCTCCCTGCCTTAAGAGAGATCCAGAGAATAATATCGGAAAAAACGGCCTATTACCGCGAAATACCTCTTCCACATCTGAGGTTCCCGGCCAAGACAAACACCAGATTTGAAAAAGTCATCATGATTCATGTTCTCTCTAGGTAGTAGAATCAGAAACACATCAGGGTTTCAAGATTCTCTCCCTGCCTTAAGAGAGATCCAGAGAATAATGTTGGAAAAAACGGCCTATTACCGCGAAATACCTCTTCCACATCTGAGGTTCCCGGCGCAGACAAACACAAGATTTGAAAAAGACTTCGTGATTCTTGTTCTCCCTAGGTAGTATAATCAGAAAAACATCATGGTTTCAAGATTCTGTCTTTGCCTTAAGAGAGATCCAAAGAATAAAGTTGGAAAAAACGGCCTATTACCGCATATGCTCAAAAGGCCTATTGTATTGACGGTGAAACTCCACTTTTAGAAATGAAGTTCCCGGACCCGACAAACACCAGATTTGAAAAAGACATCATGATTCATGTTCTCCCTAGGTAGTAGAATCAGAAAAACATCGTGGTTTCAAGATTCTCTCCTTGCCTTAAGAGAGATCCAGAGAATAATGTTGGAAAAAACGGCCTATTACCGCATATTCTCAACAGGCCTATTGTATTGACGGTGAAACTCCACTTTCAGAACTGAGGTTCCCGGCCAAGACAAACACCAGATTTGAAAAAGGCATCATGATTAATGTTCTCCCTAGGTAGTAGAATCAGAAAAACATCATGGTTTCAAGATTCCCTCCTTGCCTTAAGAGAGATCCAGAGAATAATGTTGGAAAAAACGGCCTATTACCGCATATGTCAAAAGGCCTATTGTATTGACGATGAAACTGCACTTTCAGAACTGAGGTTCCCGGCCAAGACAAACACCAGATTTGAAAAAGTCATCATGATTCATGTTCTCCCTAGGTAGTAGAAGAAGAAAAAAATCATGGTTTCAAGATTCTCTCCTTGCCTTAAGAGAGATACAGAGAATAATGTTGGAAAAAATGGCCTATTACCGCGAAATACACCTTTCAGAACTGAGGTTCCCGGCCCAGACAAACACCAGATTTTAAAAAGGCTTCGTGATTCATGTTCTCCCTATGTAGTAGAATAAAAAAAACATCATGGTTTCAAGATTCTCTCTTTGACTTAAGAGAGATCCAAAGAATAAAGTTGGAAAAAACGGCCTATTACCGCATATCTCAAAAGGCCTATTGTATTGACGATGAAACTCCACTTTCAGAACTGAGGTTCCCGGCCAAGACAAACACCAGATTTGAAAAAGATGTCGTGACTGATGTTGTCCCTAGGTAGTAGAATCAGAAAAACATAATGGTTTCAAGATACTCTCTTTGCCTTAAGAGAGATCCAAAGAATAATGTTGGAAAAAACGGCCTATTACCGCATATGCTCAAAAGGCCTATTGTATTGACGGTGAAACTCCACTTTTAGAAATGAAGTTCCTGGACCCGACAAACACCAGATTTGAAAAAGACATCATGATTCATGTTCTCCCTAGGTAGTAGAATCAGAAAAACATCGTGGTTTCAAGATTCTCTCCTTGCCTTAAGAGAGATCCAGAGAATAATGCTGGAAAAAACGGCCTATTACCGCGAAATACCTCTTCCACATCTGAGGTTCCCGGCGCAGACAAACATAAGATTTGAAAAAGACTTCGTGATTCTTGTTCTCCCTAGGTAGTGGAATCAGAAAAACATCATGGTTTCAAGATTCTCTCCCTGCCTTAAGAGAGATCCAGAGAATAATGTTGGAAAAAACGGCCTACTACCGCGAAATATCACTTTCAGAACTGAGGTTCCCGGCTCAGACAAACACCAGATTTGAAAAAGACGTCGTGATTCTTGTTCTCCCTAGGTAGTAGAATCAAAAAAACATCATGGTTTCAAGATTCTCTCTTTGACTTAAGAGAGATCCAAAGTATAAAGTTGGAAAAAACGGCCTATTACCGCATATGTCAAAAGGCCTATTGTATTGACGATGAAACTCCACTTTCAGAACTGAGGTTCCCGGCCAAGACAAACACCAGATTTGAAAAAGTCATCATGATTCATGTTCTCTCTAGGTAGTAGAATCAGAAAAACATCATGGTTTCAAGATTCTCTCCCAGCCTTAAGTGAGATCCAGAAAATAATGTTGGAAAAAACGGCCTACTAACGCGAAATACCACTTACAGAACTGAGGTTCCCGGCTCAGACAAACACCAGATTTGAAAAAGACGTCGTGCTTCTTGTTCTCCCTAGGTAGTAGAATCAAAAAAACATCATGGTTTCAAGATTCTCTCCTTGCCTTAAGCGAGATCAAGAGAATAATGTTGGAAAAAACGGCCTACTACCGCATATTCTCAAAAGGCCTATTGTATTGACGATGAAACTCCACTTTCAGAACTGAGGTTCCCGGCCAAGACAAACACCAGATTTGAAAAAGTCATCATGATTCATGTTCTCTCTAGGTAGTAGAATCAGAAACACATCAGGGTTTCAAGATTCTCTCCCTGCCTTAAGAGAGATCCAGAGAATAATGTTGGAAAAAACGGCCTATTACCGTGAAATACCTCTTCCACATCTGAGGTTCCCGGCGCAGACAAACACAAGATTTGAAAATGACTTCATGATTCTTGTTCTCCCTAGGTAGTATAATCAGAAAAACATCATGGTTTCAAGATTCTGTCTTTGCCTTAAGAGAGATCCAAAGAATAAAGTTGGAAAAAACGGCCTATTACCGCATATGCTCAAAAGGCCTATTGTATTGACGGTGAAACTCCACTTTTAGAAATGAAGTTCCCGGACCCCACAAACACCAGATTTGAAAAAGACATCATGATTCATGTTCTCCCTAGGTAGTAGAATCAGAAAAACATCATGGTTTCAAGATTCCCTCCTTGCCTTAAGAGAGATCCAGAGAATAATGTTGGAAAAAACGGCCTATTACCGCGAAATACAGCTTTCAGAACAGAGGTTCCCCGCCCAGACAAACACTAGATTTAAAAAAGACTTCGTGATTCATGTTCTCCCTAGGTAGTAGAAACAGAAAAACATCATGGTTTCAAGATTCTCTCTTTGCCTTAAGAGAGATCCAAAGAATAAAGTTGGAAAAAACGGCCTATTACCGCATATGTCAAAAGGCCTATTGTATTGACGGTGAAACTCCACTTTCAGAACTGAGGTTCCCGGCCAAGACAAACACCAGATTTGAAAAAGTCATCATGATTCATGTTCTCCCTAGGTAGTAGAAGAAGAAAAAAATCATGGTTTCAAGATTCTCTCCTTGCCTTAAGAGAGATACAGAGAATAATGTTGGAAAAAATGGCCTATTACCGCGAAATACACCTTTCAGAACTGAGGTTCCCGGCCCAGACAAACACCAGATATTAAAAAGGCTTCGTGATTCATGTTCTCCCTAGGTAGTAGAATCAAAAAAACATCATGGTTTCAAGATTCTCTCTTTGACTTAAGAGAGATCCAAAGAATAAAGTTGGAAAAAACGGCCTATTACCGCATATCTCAAAAGGCCTATTGTACTGACGATGAAACTCCACTTTCAGAACTGAGGTTCCCGGCCAAGACAAACACCAGATTTGAAAAAGACGTCGTGATTGATGTTCTCCCTAGGTAGTAGAATCAGAAAAACATCATGGTTTCAAGATACTCTCTTTGCCTTAAGAGAGATCCAAAGAATAATGTTGGAAAAAACGGCCTATTACCGCATATGCTCAAAAGGCCTATTGTATTGACGGTGAAACTCCACTTTTAGAAATGAAGTTCCCGGACCCGACAAACACCAGATTTGAAAAAGACATCATGATTCATGTTCTCCCTAGGTAGTAGAATCAGAAAAACATCGTGGTTTCAAGATTCTCTCCTTGCCTTAAGAGAGATCCAGAGAATAATGTTGGAAAAAACGGCCTATTACCGCGGAATACCACTTCCAGATCTAAGTTTCCCGGCCCAGACAAACACCAGATTTGAAAAAGACATCATGATTCATGTTCTCCCTAGGTAGTAGAATCAGAAAAACATCGTGGTTTCAAGATTCTCTCCTTGCCTTAAGAGAGATCCAGAGAATAATGTTGGAAAAAACGGCCTATTACCGCATATTCTCAAAAGGCCTATTGTATTGACGGTGAAACTCCACTTTCAGAACTGAGGTTCCCGGCCAAAACAAACACCAGATTTGAAAAAGGCATCATGATTAATGTTCTCCCTAGGTAGTAGAATCAGAAAAACATCATGGTTTCAAGATTCCCTCCTTGCCTTAAGAGAGATCCAGAGAATAATGTTGGAAAAAACGGCCTACTACCGCGAAATACCACTTTCAGAACTGAGGTTCCCGGCTCAGACAAACACCAGATTTGAAAAAGACGTCGTGATTCTTGTTCTCCCTAGGTAGTAGAATCAAAAAAACATCATGGTTTCAAGATTCTCTCTTTGACTTAAGAGAGATCCAAAGAATAAAGTTGGAAAAAACGGCCTATTACCGCATATGTCAAAAGGCCTATTGTATTGACGATGAAACTCCACTTTCAGAACTGAGATTCCCGGCCAAGACAAACACCAGATTTGAAAAAGTCATCATGATTCATGTTCTCTCTAGGTAGTAGAATCAGAAAAACATCATGGTTTCAAGATTCTCTCCCAGCCTTAAGTGAGATCCAGAAAATAATGTTGGAAAAAACGGCCTACTAACGCGAAATACCACTTACAGAACTGAGGTTCCCGGCTCAGACAAACACCAGATTTGAAAAAGACGTCGTGATTCTTGTTCTCCCTAGGTAGTAGAATCAAAAAAACATCATGGTTTCAAGATTCTCTCCTTGCCTTAAGAGAGATCAAGAGAATAATGTTGGAAAAAACGGCCTACTACCGCATATTCTCAAAAGGCCTATTGTATTGACGGTGAAACTCCACTTTCAGAACTGAGGTTCCCGGCCAAGACAAACACCAAATTTCAAAAAGTCATCATGATTCATGTTCTCTCTAGGTAGTAGAATCAGAAACACATCATGGTTTCAAGATACTCTCCCTGCCTTAAGAGAGATCCAGAGAATAATGTTGGAAAAAACGGCCTATTACCGCGAAATACCTCTTCCACATCTGAGGTTCCTGGCGCAGACAAACATAAGATTTGAAAAAGACTTCGTGATTCTTGTTCTCGCTAGGTAGTGGAATCAGAAAAACATCATGGTTTCAAGATTCTCTCTTAGCCTTAACAGAGATACAAAGAATAAAGTTGGAAAAAACGGCCTATTACCGCATATTCTCAAAAGGCCTATTGTATTGACGGTGAAACTCCACTTTCAGAACTGAGGTTCCCGGCCAAGACAAACACCAGATTTGAAAAAGACGTCGTGACTGATGTTCTCCCTAGGTAGTAGAATCAGAAAAACATCATGGTTTCAAGATACTCTCTTTGCCTTAAGAGAGATCCAAAGAATAATGTTGGAAAAAACGGCCTATTACCGCATATGCTCAAAAGGCCTATTGTATTGACGGTGAAACTCCACTTTTAGAAATGAAGTTCCCGGACTCGACAAACACCAGATTTGAAAAAGACATCATGATTCATGTTCTCCCTAGGTAGTAGAATCAGAAAAACATCGTGGTTTCAAGATTCTCTCTTTGACTTAAGAGAGATCCAAAGAATAAAGTTTGAAAAAACGGCCTATTACCGCATATGTCAAAAGGCCTATTGTATTGACGATGAAACTCCACTTTCAGAACTGAGGTTCCCGGCCAAGACAAACACCAGATTTGAAAAAGTCATCATCATTCATGTTCTCTCTAGGTAGTAGAATCAGAAAAACATCATGGTTTCAAGATTCTCTACCTGCCTTAAGTGAGATCCAGAAAATAATGTTGGAAAAAACAGCCTACTAACGCGAAACACCACTTACACAACTGAGGTTCCCGGACCAGACACACACCAGATTTAGAAAAGACGTCGTGATTCATCTTCTCCCTAGATACTAGAACCAGAAAAACATCATGGTTTCAGGCTTCTCTCCTTACCTTAAGAGAGATCCAAAGAATAATCTTGGAAAAAACGGCCAATTACCGCATATGCTCAAAAGGCCTATTGTTTTCACGGTGAAACTCCATTTTTAGAACTGAAGTTCCCGGCCCCGACAATCACCAGATTTAAAAAAGACATCATGATTCATGTTCTCCCTAGGTAGTAGAATCAGAAACACATAATGGTTTCAAGATTCTCTCCTTGCCTTAAGAGAGATCCAGAGAATAATGTTGGAAAAAACGGCCTATTACCGCGGAATACCACTTCCAGATCTAAGTTTCCCGGCCCAGACAAACACCAGATTTGAAAAAGACTTCGTGATTCTTCTTCTCCCTAGGTAGTAGAATCAGAAAAACATCATGGTTTCAAGATTCTCTCCTTGCCTTAAGAGAGATCAAGAGAATAATGTTGGAAAAAACGGCCTATTACCGCATATTCTCAGAGGCCTATTGTATTGACGATGAAACTCCACTTTCAGAACTGAGGTTCCCGGCCAAGACAAATACCAGATTTGAAAAAGACGTCGTGACTGATGTTCTCCCTAGGTAGTAGAATCAGAAAAACATCATGGTTTCAAGATTCTCTCCTGGCCTTAAGAGAGATCCAGAGAATAATGTTGGAAAAAACGGCCTACTACCGCGAAATATCACTTTCAGAACTGAGGTTCCCGGCTCAGACAAACACCAGATTTGAAAAAGACGTCGTGATTCTTGTTCTCCCTAGGTAGTAGAATCAAAAAAACATCATGGTTTCAAGATTCTCTCTTTGACTTAAGAGAGATCCAAAGTATAAAGTTGGAAAAAACGGCCTATTACCGCATATGTCAAAAGGCCTATTGTATTGACGATGAAACTCCACTTTCAGAACTGAGGTTCCCGGCCAAGACAAACACCAGATTTGAAAAAGTCATCATGATTCATGTTCTCTCTAGGTAGTAGAATCAGAAAAACATCATGGTTTCAAGATTCTCTCCCAGCCTTAAGTGAGATCCAGAAAATAATGTTGGAAAAAACGGCCTACTAACGCGAAATACCACTTACAGAACTGAGGTTCCCGGCTCAGACAAACACCAGATTTGAAAAAGACGTCGTGATTCTTGTTCTCCCTAGGTAGTAGAATCAAAAAAACATCATGGTTTCAAGATTCTCTCCTTGCCTTAAGCGAGATCAAGAGAATAATGTTGGAAAAAACGGCCTACTACCGCATATTCTCAAAAGGCCTATTGTATTGACGATGAAACTCCACTTTCAGAACTGAGGTTCCCGGCCAAGACAAACACCAGATTTGAAAAAGTCATCATGATTCATGTTCTCTCTAGGTAGTAGAATCAGAAACACATCAGGGTTTCAAGATTCTCTCCCTGCCTTAAGAGAGATCCAGAGAATAATGTTGGAAAAAACGGCCTATTACCGTGAAATACCTCTTCCACATCTGAGGTTCCCGGCGCAGACAAACACAAGATTTGAAAATGACTTCATGATTCTTGTTCTCCCTAGGTAGTATAATCAGAAAAACATCATGGTTTCAAGATTCTGTCTTTGCCTTAAGAGAGATCCAGAGAATAAAGTTGGAAAAAACGGCCTATTACCGCATATGCTCGAAAGGCCTATTGTATTGACGGTGAAACTCCACTTTTAGAAATGAAGTTCCCGGACCCCACAAACACCAGATTTGAAAAAGACATCATGATTCATGTTCTCCCTAGGTAGTAGAATCAGAAAAACATCATGGTTTCAAGATTCCCTCCTTGCCTTAAGAGAGATCCAGAGAATAATGTTGGAAAAAACGGCCTATTACCGCGAAATACAGCTTTCAGAACAGAGGTTCCCCGCCCAGACAAACACTAGATTTAAAAAAGACTTCGTGATTCATGTTCTCCCTAGGTAGTAGAAACAGAAAAACATCATGGTTTCAAGATTATCTCTTTGCCTTAAGAGAGATCCAAAGAATAAAGTTGGAAAAAACGGCCTATTACCGCATATGTCAAAAGGCCTATTGTATTGACGGTGAAACTCCACTTTCAGAACTGAGGTTCCCGGCCAAGACAAACACCAGATTTGAAAAAGTCATCATGATTCATGTTCTCCCTAGGTAGTAGAAGAAGAAAAAAATCATGGTTTCAAGATTCTCTCCTTGCCTTAAGAGAGATACAGAGAATAATGTTGGAAAAAATGGCCTATTACCGCGAAATACACCTTTCAGAACTGAGGTTCCCGGCCCAGACAAACACCAGATATTAAAAAGGCTTCGTGATTCATGTTCTCCCTAGGTAGTAGAATCAAAAAAACATCATGGTTTCAAGATTCTCTCTTTGACTTAAGAGAGATCCAAAGAATAAAGTTGGAAAAAACGGCCTATTACCGCATATCTCAAAAGGCCTATTGTACTGACGATGAAACTCCACTTTCAGAACTGAGGTTCCCGGCCAAGACAAACACCAGATTTGAAAAAGACGTCGTGATTGATGTTCTCCCTAGGTAGTAGAATCAGAAAAACATCATGGTTTCAAGATACTCTCTTTGCCTTAAGAGAGATCCAAAGAATAATGTTGGAAAAAACGGCCTATTACCGCATATGCTCAAAAGGCCTATTGTATTGACGGTGAAACTCCACTTTTAGAAATGAAGTTCCCGGACCCGACAAACACCAGATTTGAAAAAGACATCATGATTCATGTTCTCCCTAGGTAGTAGAATCAGAAAAACATCGTGGTTTCAAGATTCTCTCCTTGCCTTAAGAGAGATCCAGAGAATAATGTTGGAAAAAACGGCCTATTACCGCGGAATACCACTTCCAGATCTAAGTTTCCCGGCCCAGACAAACACCAGATTTGAAAAAGACATCATGATTCATGTTCTCCCTAGGTAGTAGAATCAGAAAAACATCGTGGTTTCAAGATTCTCTCCTTGCCTTAAGAGAGATCCAGAGAATAATGTTGGAAAAAACGGCCTATTACCGCATATTCTCAAAAGGCCTATTGTATTGACGGTGAAACTCCACTTTCAGAACTGAGGTTCCCGGCCAAAACAAACACCAGATTTGAAAAAGGCATCATGATTAATGTTCTCCCTAGGTAGTAGAATCAGAAAAACATCATGGTTTCAAGATTCCCTCCTTGCCTTAAGAGAGATCCAGAGAATAATGTTGGAAAAAACGGCCTATTACCGCGAAATACAGCTTTCAGAACAGAGGTTCCCCGCCCAGACAAACACTAGATTTAAAAAAGACTTCGTGATTCATGTTCTCCCTAGGTAGTAGAAACAGAAAAACATCATGGTTTCAAGATTCTCTCTTTGCCTTAAGAGAGATCCAAAGAATAAAGTTGGAAAAAACGGCCTATTACCGCATATGTCAAAAGGCCTATTGTATTGACGGTGAAACTCCACTTTCAGAACTGAGGTTCCCGGCCAAGACAAACACCAGATTTGAAAAAGTCATCATGATTCATGTTCTCCCTAGGTAGTAGAAGAAGAAAAAAATCATGGTTTCAAGATTCTCTCCTTGCCTTAAGAGAGATACAGAGAATAATGTTGGAAAAAATGGCCTATTACCGCGAAATACACCTTTCAGAACTGAGGTTCCCGGCCCAGACAAACACCAGATATTAAAAAGGCTTCGTGATTCATGTTCTCCCTAGGTAGTAGAATCAAAAAAACATCATGGTTTCAAGATTCTCTCTTTGACTTAAGAGAGATCCAAAGAATAAAGTTGGAAAAAACGGCCTATTACCGCATATCTCAAAAGGCCTATTGTACTGACGATGAAACTCCACTTTCAGAACTGAGGTTCCCGGCCAAGACAAACACCAGATTTGAAAAAGACGTCGTGATTGATGTTCTCCCTAGGTAGTAGAATCAGAAAAACATCATGGTTTCAAGATACTCTCTTTGCCTTAAGAGAGATCCAAAGAATAATGTTGGAAAAAACGGCCTATTACCGCATATGCTCAAAAGGCCTATTGTATTGACGGTGAAACTCCACTTTTAGAAATGAAGTTCCCGGACCCGACAAACACCAGATTTGAAAAAGACATCATGATTCATGTTCTCCCTAGGTAGTAGAATCAGAAAAACATCGTGGTTTCAAGATTCTCTCCTTGCCTTAAGAGAGATCCAGAGAATAATGTTGGAAAAAACGACCTATTACCGCGGAATACCACTTCCAGATCTAAGTTTCCCGGCCCAGACAAACACCAGATTTGAAAAAGACTTCGTGATTCTTCTTCTCCCTAGGTAGTAGAATCAGAAAAACATCATGGTTTCAAGATTCTCTCCTTGCCTTAAGAGAGATCAAGAGAATAATGTTGGAAAAAACGGCCTACTACCGCGAAATACCACTTTCAGAACTGAGGTTCCCGGCTCAGACAAACACCAGATTTGAAAAAGACGTCGTGATTCTTGTTCTCCCTAGGTAGTAGAATCAAAAAAACATCATGGTTTCAAGATTCTCTCTTTGACTTAAGAGAGATCCAAAGAATAAAGTTGGAAAAAACGGCCTATTACCGCATATGTCAAAAGGCCTATTGTATTGACGATGAAACTCCACTTTCAGAACTGAGATTCCCGGCCAAGACAAACACCAGATTTGAAAAAGTCATCATGATTCATGTTCTCTCTAGGTAGTAGAATCAGAAAAACATCATGGTTTCAAGATTCTCTCCCAGCCTTAAGTGAGATCCAGAAAATAATGTTGGAAAAAACGGCCTACTAACGCGAAATACCACTTACAGAACTGAGGTTCCCGGCTCAGACAAACACCAGATTTGAAAAAGACGTCGTGATTCTTGTTCTCCCTAGGTAGTAGAATCAAAAAAACATCATGGTTTCAAGATTCTCTCCTTGCCTTAAGAGAGATCAAGAGAATAATGTTGGAAAAAACGGCCTACTACCGCATATTCTCAAAAGGCCTATTGTATTGACGGTGAAACTCCACTTTCAGAACTGAGGTTCCCGGCCAAGACAAACACCAAATTTCAAAAAGTCATCATGATTCATGTTCTCTCTAGGTAGTAGAATCAGAAACACATCATGGTTTCAAGATACTCTCCCTGCCTTAAGAGAGATCCAGAGAATAATGTTGGAAAAAACGGCCTATTACCGCGAAATACCTCTTCCACATCTGAGGTTCCTGGCGCAGACAAACATAAGATTTGAAAAAGACTTCGTGATTCTTGTTCTCGCTAGGTAGTGGAATCAGAAAAACATCATGGTTTCAAGATTCTCTCTTAGCCTTAACAGAGATACAAAGAATAAAGTTGGAAAAAACGGCCTATTACCGCATATTCTCAAAAGGCCTATTGTATTGACGGTGAAACTCCACTTTCAGAACTGAGGTTCCCGGCCAAGACAAACACCAGATTTGAAAAAGACGTCGTGACTGATGTTCTCCCTAGGTAGTAGAATCAGAAAAACATCATGGTTTCAAGATACTCTCTTTGCCTTAAGAGAGATCCAAAGAATAATGTTGGAAAAAACGGCCTATTACCGCATATGCTCAAAAGGCCTATTGTATTGACGGTGAAACTCCACTTTTAGAAATGAAGTTCCCGGACTCGACAAACACCAGATTTGAAAAAGACATCATGATTCATGTTCTCCCTAGGTAGTAGAATCAGAAAAACATCGTGGTTTCAAGATTCTCTCTTTGACTTAAGAGAGATCCAAAGAATAAAGTTTGAAAAAACGGCCTATTACCGCATATGTCAAAAGGCCTATTGTATTGACGATGAAACTCCACTTTCAGAACTGAGGTTCCCGGCCAAGACAAACACCAGATTTGAAAAAGTCATCATCATTCATGTTCTCTCTAGGTAGTAGAATCAGAAAAACATCATGGTTTCAAGATTCTCTACCTGCCTTAAGTGAGATCCAGAAAATAATGTTGGAAAAAACAGCCTACTAACGCGAAACACCACTTACACAACTGAGGTTCCCGGACCAGACACACACCAGATTTAGAAAAGACGTCGTGATTCATCTTCTCCCTAGATACTAGAACCAGAAAAACATCATGGTTTCAGGCTTCTCTCCTTACCTTAAGAGAGATCCAAAGAATAATCTTGGAAAAAACGGCCAATTACCGCATATGCTCAAAAGGCCTATTGTTTTCACGGTGAAACTCCATTTTTAGAACTGAAGTTCCCGGCCCCGACAATCACCAGATTTAAAAAAGACATCATGATTCATGTTCTCCCTAGGTAGTAGAATCAGAAACACATCATGGTTTCAAGATTCTCTCCTTGGCTTAAGAGAGATCAGAAGAATGTTTGAAAAAACGGCCTACTACCGCGAAATACCACTTACAGAACTGAGGTTCCCGTCTCAGACAAAAACTAGATTTGAAAAAGACGTCGTGATTCTTGTTCTCCCTAGGTAGTAGAATCAGAAAAACATCATGGTTTCAAGATTCTCTCCTTGCCGTAAGAGAGATCCAGAGAATAATGTTGGAAAAAACGGCCTATTACCGCGGAATACCACTTCCAGATCTAAGGTTCCCGGCCCAGACAAACACCAGATTTGAAAAAGGCTTCGTGATTCTTCTTCTCCATAGGTAGTAGAATCAGAAAAACATCATGGTTTCAAGATTCTCTCCTTGCCTTAAGAGAGATCAAGAGAATAATGTTGGAAAAAACGGCCTACTACCGCGAAATACCACTTTCAGAACTGAGGTTCCCGGCTCAGACAAACACCAGATTTGAAAAAGACGTCGTGATTCTTGTTCTCCCTAGGTAGTAGAATCAAAAAAACATCATGGTTTCAAGATTCTCTCTTTGACTTAAGAGAGATCCAAAGAATAAAGTTGGAAAAAACGGCCTATTACCGCATATGTCAAAAGGCCTATTGTATTGACGATGAAACTCCACTTTCAGAACTGAGATTCCCGGCCAAGACAAACACCAGATTTGAAAAAGTCATCATGATTCATGTTCTCTCTAGGTAGTAGAATCAGAAAAACATCATGGTTTCAAGATTCTCTCCCAGCCTTAAGTGAGATCCAGAAAATAATGTTGGAAAAAACGGCCTACTAACGCGAAATACCACTTACAGAACTGAGGTTCCCGGCTCAGACAAACACCAGATTTGAAAAAGACGTCGTGATTCTTGTTCTCCCTAGGTAGTAGAATCAAAAAAACATCATGGTTTCAAGATTCTCTCCTTGCCTTAAGAGAGATCAAGAGAATAATGTTGGAAAAAACGGCCTACTACCGCATATTCTCAAAAGGCCTATTGTATTGACGGTGAAACTCCACTTTCAGAACTGAGGTTCCCGGCCAAGACAAACACCAAATTTCAAAAAGTCATCATGATTCATGTTCTCTCTAGGTAGTAGAATCAGAAACACATCATGGTTTCAAGATACTCTCCCTGCCTTAAGAGAGATCCAGAGAATAATGTTGGAAAAAACGGCCTATTACCGCGAAATACCTCTTCCACATCTGAGGTTCCTGGCGCAGACAAACATAAGATTTGAAAAAGACTTCGTGATTCTTGTTCTCGCTAGGTAGTGGAATCAGAAAAACATCATGGTTTCAAGATTCTCTCTTTGCCTTAACAGAGATACAAAGAATAAAGTTGGAAAAAACGGCCTATTACCGCATATTCTCAAAAGGCCTATTGTATTGACGGTGAAACTCCACTTTCAGAACTGAGGTTCCCGGCCAAGACAAACACCAGATTTGAAAAAGTCATCATCATTCATGTTCTCTCTAGGTAGTAGAATCAGAAAAACATCATGGTTTCAAGATTCTCTACCTGCCTTAAGTGAGATCCAGAAAATAATGTTGGAAAAAACAGCCTACTAACGCGAAACACCACTTACACAACTGAGGTTCCCGGACCAGACACACACCAGATTTAGAAAAGACGTCGTGATTCATCTTCTCCCTAGATACTAGAACCAGAAAAACATCATGGTTTCAGGCTTCTCTCCTTACCTTAAGAGAGATCCAAAGAATAATCTTGGAAAAAACGGCCAATTACCGCATATGCTCAAAAGGCCTATTGTTTTCACGGTGAAACTCCATTTTTAGAACTGAAGTTCCCGGCCCCGACAATCACCAGATTTAAAAAAGACATCATGATTCATGTTCTCCCTAGGTAGTAGAATCAGAAACACATCATGGTTTCAAGATTCTCTCCTTGGCTTAAGAGAGATCAGAAGAATGTTTGAAAAAACGGCCTACTACCGCGAAATACCACTTACAGAACTGAGGTTCCCGTCTCAGACAAAAACTAGATTTGAAAAAGACGTCGTGATTCTTGTTCTCCCTAGGTAGTAGAATCAGAAAAACATCATGGTTTCAAGATTCTCTCCTTGCCGTAAGAGAGATCCAGAGAATAATGTTGGAAAAAACGGCCTATTACCGCGGAATACCACTTCCAGATCTAAGGTTCCCGGCCCAGACAAACACCAGATTTGAAAAAGGCTTCGTGATTCTTCTTCTCCATAGGTAGTAGAATCAGAAAAACATCATGGTTTCAAGATTCTCTCCTTGCCTTAAGAGAGATCAAGAGAATAATGTTGGAAAAAACGGCCTACTACCGCGAAATACCACTTTCAGAACTGAGGTTCCCGGCTCAGACAAACACCAGATTTGAAAAAGACGTCGTGATTCTTGTTCTCCCTAGGTAGTAGAATCAAAAAAACATCATGGTTTCAAGATTCTCTCTTTGACTTAAGAGAGATCCAAAGAATAAAGTTGGAAAAAACGGCCTATTACCGCATATGTCAAAAGGCCTATTGTATTGACGATGAAACTCCACTTTCAGAACTGAGATTCCCGGCCAAGACAAACACCAGATTTGAAAAAGTCATCATGATTCATGTTCTCTCTAGGTAGTAGAATCAGAAAAACATCATGGTTTCAAGATTCTCTCCCAGCCTTAAGTGAGATCCAGAAAATAATGTTGGAAAAAACGGCCTACTAACGCGAAATACCACTTACAGAACTGAGTTTCCCGGCTCAGACAAACACCAGATTTGAAAAAGACGTCGTGATTCTTGTTCTCCCTAGGTAGTAGAATCAAAAAAACATCATGGTTTCAAGATTCTCTCCTTGCCTTAAGAGAGATCAAGAGAATAATGTTGGAAAAAACGGCCTACTACCGCATATTCTCAAAAGGCCTATTGTATTGACGGTGAAACTCCACTTTCAGAACTGAGGTTCCCGGCCAAGACAAACACCAAATTTCAAAAAGTCATCATGATTCATGTTCTCTCTAGGTAGTAGAATCAGAAACACATCATGGTTTCAAGATACTCTCCCTGCCTTAAGAGAGATCCAGAGAATAATGTTGGAAAAAACGGCCTATTACCGCGAAATACCTCTTCCACATCTGAGGTTCCTGGCGCAGACAAACATAAGATTTGAAAAAGACTTCGTGATTCTTGTTCTCGCTAGGTAGTGGAATCAGAAAAACATCATGGTTTCAAGATTCTCTCTTTGCCTTAACAGAGATACAAAGAATAAAGTTGGAAAAAACGGCCTATTACCGCATATTCTCAAAAGGCCTATTGTATTGACGGTGAAACTCCACTTTCAGAACTGAGGTTCCCGGCCAAGACAAACACCAGATTTGAAAAAGACGTCGTGACTGATGTTCTCCCTAGGTAGTAGAATCAGAAAAACATCATGGTTTCAAGATACTCTCTTTGCCTTAAGAGAGATCCAAAGAATAATGTTGGAAAAAACGGCCTATTACCGCATATGCTCAAAAGGCCTATTGTATTGACGGTGAAACTCCACTTTTAGAAATGAAGTTCCCGGACTCGACAAACACCAGATTTGAAAAAGACATCATGATTCATGTTCTCCCTAGGTAGTAGAATCAGAAAAACATCGTGGTTTCAAGATTCTCTCTTTGACTTAAGAGAGATCCAAAGAATAAAGTTTGAAAAAACGGCCTATTACCGCATATGCTCAAAAGGCCTATTGTATTGACGATGAAACTTCACTTTCAGAACTGAGGTTCCCGGCCAAGACAAACACCAGATTTGAAAAAGTCATCATCATTCATGTTCTCTCTAGGTAGTAGAATCAGAAAAACATCATGGTTTCAAGATTCTCTACCTGCCTTAAGTGAGATCCAGAAAATAATGTTGGAAAAAACAGCCTACTAACGCGAAATACCACTTACACAACTGAGGTTCCCGGACCAGACACACACCAGATTTAGAAAAGACGTCGTGATTCATCTTCTCCCTAGATACTAGAACCAGAAAAACATCATGGTTTCAGGCTTCTCTCCTTACCTTAAGAGAGATCCAAAGAATAATCTTGGAAAAAACGGCCAATTACCGCATATGCTCAAAAGGCCTATTGTTTTCACGGTGAAACTCCATTTTTAGAACTGAAGTTCCCGGCCCCGACAATCACCAGATTTAAAAAAGACATCATGATTCATGTTCTCCCTAGGTAGTAGAATCAGAAACACATCATGGTTTCAAGATTCTCTCCTTGGCTTAAGAGAGATCAGAAGAATGTTTGAAAAAACGGCCTACTACCGCGAAATACCACTTACAGAACTGAGGTTCCCGTCTCAGACAAACACTAGATTTGAAAAAGACGTCGTGATTCTTGTTCTCCCTAGGTAGTAGAATCAGAAAAACATCATGGTTTCAAGATTCTCTCCTTGCCGTAAGAGAGATCCAGAGAATAATGTTGGAAAAAACGGCCTATTACCGCGGAATACCACTTCCAGATCTAAGGTTCCCGGCCCAGACAAACACCAGATTTGAAAAACACGTCGTGATTCTTGTTCTCCTAGGTGGTAGAATCAGAAAAACATCATGGTTTCAAGATTCTCTCCTTCCCTTAAGAGAGATCCAGAGAAAAATGTTGGAAATAAAGGCCTACTACCGCGAAATACCACTTACAGAAGTGAAGTTCCCGGGCAGACACATACCAGATTTGAAAAAGACGTCGTGATTCATGTTCTCCCTAGGTAGTAGAATCAGAAAAACATCATGGTTTCAAGATTCTCTCTTTGCTTTAAGAGAGATCCAAAGAATAAAGTTGGAAAAAACGGCCTATTACCGCATATGCTCAAAAGGCCTATTGTATTGACGATGAAACTCCACTTTCAGAACTGAGGTTCCCGGCCAAGACAAACACCAGATTTCAAAAAGTCATCATGATTCATGTTCTCTCTAGGTAGTAGAATCAGAAACACATCATGGTTTCAAGATACTCTCCCTGCCTTAAGAGAGATCCAGAGAATAATGTTGGAAAAAACGGCCTATTACCGCGAAATACCTCTTCCACATCTGAGGTTCCCGGCGCAGACAAACATAAGATTTGAAAAAGACTTTGTGATTCTTGTTCTCCCTAGGTAGTGGAATCAGAAAAACATCATGGTTTCAAGATTCTCTCTTTGCCTTAAGAGAGATCCAAAGAATAAAGTTGGAAAAAACGGCCTATTACCGCATATTCTCAAAAGGCCTATTGTATTGACGGTGAAACTCCACTTTCAGAACTGAGGTTCCCGGCTCAGACAAACACCAGATTTGAAAAAGACGTCGTGATTCTTGTTCTCCCTAGGTAGTAGAATCAAAAAAACATCATGGTTTCAAGATTCTCTCTTTGACTTAAGAGAGATCCAAAGAATAATGTTGGAAAAAACGGCCTATTACCGCATATGTCAAAAGGCCTATTGTATTGACGATGAACTCCACTTTCAGAACTGAGGTTCCCGGCCAAGACAAACACCAGATTTGAAAAAGTCATCATGATTCATGTTCTCTCTAGGTAGTAGAATCAGAAAAACATCATGGTTTCAAGATTCTCTCCCAGCCTTAAGTGAGATCCAGAAAATAATGTTGGAAAAAACGGCCTACTAACGCGAAATACCACTTACAGATCTGAGGTTCCCGGCTCAGACAAACACCAGATTTGAAAAAGACGTCGTGATTCTTGTTCTCCCTAGGTAGTAGAATCAAAAAAACATCATGGTTTCAAGATTCTCCCCTTGCCTTAAGAGAGATCAAGAGAATAATGTTGGAAAAAACGGCCTACTACCGCATATTCTCAAAAGGCCTATTGTATTGACGGTGAAACTCCACTTTCAGAACTGAGGTTCCCGGCCAAGACAAACACCAAATTTCAAAAAGTCATCATGATTCATGTTCTCTCTAGGTAGTAGAATCAGAAACACATCATGGTTTCAAGATACTCTCCCTGCCTTAAGA
The DNA here is from genome assembly GCA_030867105.1 of Liasis olivaceus. Taxonomy (NCBI): domain Eukaryota; kingdom Metazoa; phylum Chordata; class Lepidosauria; order Squamata; family Pythonidae; genus Liasis; species Liasis olivaceus. The sequence continues at coordinate 61,881,943 of CM061354.1, forward strand.
GAGATCCAGAGAATAATGTTGGAAAAAACGGCCTATTACCGCGAAATACCTCTTCCACATCTGAGGTTCCCGGCGCAGACAAACATAAGATTTGAAAAAGACTTCGTGATTCTTGTTCTCCTTAGGTAGTGGAATCAGAAAAACATCATGGTTTCAAGATTCTCTCTTTGCCTTAAGAGAGATCCAAAGAATAAAGTTGGAAAAAACGGCCTATTACCGCATATTCTCAAAAGGCCTATTGTATTGACGGTGAAACTCCACTTTCAGAACTGAGGTTCCCGGCCAAGACAAACACCAGATTTGAAAAAGACGTCGTGACTGATGTTCTCCCTACGTAGTAGAATCAGAAAAACATCATGGTTTCAAGATACTCTCTTTGCCTTAAGAGAGATCCAAAGAATAATGGTGGAAAAAACGGCCTATTACCGCATATGCTCAAAAGGCCTATTGTATTGACGGTGAAACTCCACTTTTAGAAATGAAGTTCCCGGACCTGACAAACACCAGATTTGAAAAAGACATCATGATTCATGTTCTCCCTAGGTAGTAGAATCAGAAAAACATCGTGGTTTCAAGATTCTCTCTTTGACTTAAGAGAGATCCAAAGAATAAAGTTGGAAAAAACGGCCTATTACCGCATATGTCAAAAGGCCTATTGTATTGACGATGAAACTCCACTTTCAGAACTGAGGTTCCCGGCCAAGACAAACACCAGATTTGAAAAAGTCATCATCATTCATGTTCTCTCTAGGTAGTAGAATCAGAAAAACATCATGGTTTCAAGATTCTCTCCCTGCCTTAAGTAAGATCCAGAAAATAATGTTGGAAAAAACAGCCTACTAACGCGAAATACCACTTACAGAACTGAGGTTCTCGGACCAGACACACACCAGATTTAGAAAAGACGTCGTGATTCATCTTCTCCCTAGATACTAGAACCAGAAAAACATCATGGTTTCAGGCTTCTCTCCTTACCTTAAGAGAGATCCAAAGAATAAACTTGGAAAAAACGGCCAATTACCGCATATGCTCAAAAGGCCTATTGTATTCACGGTGAAACTCCATTTTTAGAACTGAAGTTCCCGGCCCCGACAATCACCAGATTTAAAAAAGACATCATGATTCATGTTCTCCCTAGGTAGTAGAATCAGAAACACATCATGGTTTCAAGATTCTCTCCTTGGCTTAAGAGAGATCAGAAGAATGTTTGAAAAAACGGCCTACTACCGCGAAATACCACTTACAGAACTGAGGTTCCCGGCTCAGACAAACACTAGATTTGAAAAAGACGTCGTGATTCTTGTTCTCCCTAGGTAGTAGAATCAGAAAAACATCATGGTTTCAAGATTCTCTCCTTGCCGTAAGAGAGATCCAGAGAATAATGTTGGAAAAAACGGCCTATTACCGCGGAATACCACTTCCAGATCTAAGGTTCCCGGCCCAGACAAACACCAGATTTGAAAAAGATGTCGTGATTCTTGTTCTCCCTAGGTGGTAGAATCAGAAAAACATCATGGTTTCAAGATTCTCTCCTTCCCTTAAGAGAGATCCAGAGAAAAATGTTGGAAATAAAGGCCTACTACCGCGAAATACCACTTACAGAAGTGAGGTTCCCGGGCAGACACATACCAGATTTGAAAAAGACGTCGTGATTCATGTTCTCCCTAGGTAGTAGAATCAGAAAAATATCATGGTTTCAAGATTCTCTCTTTGCTTTAAGAGAGATCCAAAGAATAAAGTTGGAAAAAACGGCCTATTACCGCATATGCTCAAAAGGCCTATTGTATTGACAATGAAACTCCACTTTCAGAACTGAGGTTCCCGGCCAAGACAAACACCATATTTCAAAAAGTCATCATGATTCATGTTCTCTCGAGGCAGTAGAATCAGAAACACATCATGGTTTCAAGATTCTCTCCCTGCCTTAAGAGAGATCCAGAGAATAATGTTGGAAAAAACGGCCTATTAATGCGAAATACCTCTTCCACATCTGAGGTTCCAGGCGCAGACAAACACAAGATTTGAAAAAGACTTCGTGATTCTTGTTCTCCCTAGGTAGTGGAATCAGAAAAACATCATGGTTTCAAGATTCTCTCTTTGCATTAAGAGAGATCCAAAGAATAAAGTTGGAAAAAACGGCTTATTACCGCATATTCTCAAAAGGCCTATTGTATCGACGGTGAAACTCCACTTTCAGAACTGAGGTTCCCGGCCAAGACAAACACCAGATTTGAAAAAGACGTCGTGACTGATGTTCTCCCTAGGTAGTAGAATCAGAAAAACATCATGGTTTCAAGATACTCTCTTTGCCTTAAGAGAGATCCAAAGAATAATGTTGGAAAAAACGGCCTATTACCGCATATGCTCAAAAGGCCTATTGTATTGACGGTGAAACTCCACTTTTAGAAATGAAGTTCCCGGACCCGACAAACACCAGATTTGAAAAAGACATCATGATTCATGTTCTCCCTAGGTAGTAGAATCAGAAAAACATCGTGGTTTCAAGATTCTCTCTTTGACTTAAGAGAGATCCAAAGAATAAAGTTGGAAAAAACGGCCTATTACCGCATATGTCAAAAGGCCTATTGTATTGACGATGAAACTCCACTTTCAGAACTGAAGTTCCCGGCCAAGACAAACACCAGATTTGAAAAAGTCATCATCATTCATGTTCTCTCTAGGTAGTAGAATCAGAAAAACATCATGGTTTCAAGATTCTCTCCCTGCCTTAAGTGAGATCCAGAAAATAATGTTGGAAAAAACAGCCTACTAACGCGAAATACCACTTACAGAACTGAGGTTCCCGGACCAGACACACACCAGATTTAGAAAAGACGTCGTGATTCATCTTCTCCCTAGATACTAGAACTAGAAAAACATCATGGTTTCAGGCTTCTCTCCTTACCTTAAGAGAGATCCAAAGAATAAACTTGGAAAAAACGGCCAATTACCGCATATGCTCAAAAGGCCTATTGTATTGACGGTGAAACTCCACTTTTAGAAATGAAGTTCCCGGACCCGACAAACACCAGATTTGAAAAAGACATCATGATTCATGTTCTCCCTAGGTAGTAGAATCAGAAAAACATCGTGGTTTCAAGATTCTCTCCTTGCCTTAAGAGAGATCCAGAGAATAATGTTGGAAAAAACGGCCTATTACCGCATATTCTCAAAAGGCCTATTGTATTGACGGTGAAACTCCACTTTCAGAACTGAGGTTCCCGGCAAAGACAAACACCAGATTTGAAAAAGACATCATGATTCATGTTCTCCCTAGGTAGTATAATCAGAAACACATCATGGTTTCAAGATTCTCTCCTTGGCTTAAGAGAGATCAGAAGAATAATGTTTGAAAAAACGGCCTACTACCGCGAAATACCACTTACAGAACTAAGGTTCCCGGCTCAGACAAACACTAGATTTGAAAAAGACGTCGTGATTCTTGTTCTCCCTAGGTAGTAGAATCAGAAAAACATCATGGTTTCAAGATTCTCTCCTTGCCGTAAGAGAGATCCAGAGAATAATGTTGGAAAAAACGGCCTATTACCGCGGAATACCACTTCCAGATCTAAGGTTCCCGGCCCAGAAAAACACCAGATTTGAAAAAGACGTCGTGATTCTTGTTCTCCCTAGGTGGTAGAATCAGAAAAACATCATGGTTTCAAGGTTCTCTCCTTCCCTTAAGAGAGATCCAGAGAAAAATGTTGGAAATAAAGGCCTACTACCGCGAAATACCACTTACAGAAGTGAGGTTCCCGGGCAGACACATACCAGATTTGAAAAAGACGTCGTGATTCATGTTCTCCCTAGGTAGTAGAATCAGAAAAACATCATGGTTTCAAGATTCTCTCTTTGCTGTAAGAGAGATCCAAAGAATAAAGTTGGAAAAAACGGCCTATTACCGCATATGCTCAAAAGGCCTATTGTATTGACGATGAAACTCCACTTTCAGAACTGAGGTTCCCGGCGAAGACAAACACCAGATTTCAAAAAGTCATCATGATTCATGTTCTCTCGAGGTAGTAGAATCAGAAACACATCATGGTTTCAAGATTCTCTCCCTGCCTTAAGAGAGATCCAGAGAATAATGTTGGAAAAAACGGCCTATTACCGCGAAATACCTCTTCCACATCTGAGGTTCCCGGCGCAGACAAACACAAGATTTAAAAAAGACTTCGTGATTCTTGTTCTCCCTAGGTAGTACAATCAGAAAAACATCATGTTTTCAAGATTCTGTCTTTGCCTTAAGAGAGATCCAAAGAATAAAGTTGGAAAAAACGGCCTATTACCGCTTATGCTCAAAAGGCCTATTGTATTGACGGTGAAACTCCACTTTTAGAAATGAAGTTCCCGGACCCGACAAACACCAGATTTGAAAAAGACATCATGATTCATGTTCTCCCTAGGTAGTAGAATCAGAAAAACATCGTGGTTTCAAGATTCTCTCCTTGCCTTAAGAGAGATCCATAGAATAATGTTGGAAAAAACGGCCTATTACCGCATATTCTCAAAAGGCCTATTGTATTGACGGTGAAACTCCACTTTCAGAACTGAGGTTCCCGGCCAAGACAAACACCAGATTTGAAAAAGACATCATGATTCATGTTCTCCCTAGGTAGTATAATCAGAAACATATCATGGTTTCAAGATTCTCTCCTTGGCTTAAGAGAGATCAGAAGAATAATGTTTGAAAAAACGGCCTACTACCGCGAAATACCACTTACAGAACTGAGGTTCCCGGCTCAGACAAACACTAGATTTGAAAAAGACATCGTGATTCTTGTTCTCCCTAGGTAGTAGAAACAGAAAAACATCATGGTTTCAAGATTCTCTCCTTGCCGTAAGAGAGATCCAGAGAATAATGTTGGAAAAAACGGCCTATTACCGCGGAATACCACTTCCAGATCTAAGGTTCCCGGCCCAGACAAACACGAGATTTGAAAAAGACGTCGTGATTCTTGTTCTCCCTAGGTGGTAGAATCAGAAAAACATCATGGTTTCAAGATTCTCTCCTTCCCTTAAGAGAGATCCAGAGAAAAATGTTGGAAATAAAGGCCTACTACCGCGAAATACCACTTACAGAAGTGAGGTTCCCGGGCAGACACATACCAGATTTGAAAAAGACGTCGTGATTCATGTTCTCCCTAGGTAGTAGAATCAGAAAAACATCGTGGTTTCAAGATTCTCTCTTTGCTTTAAGAGAGATCCAAAGAATAAAGTTGGAAAAAACGGCCTATTACCGCATATGCTCAAAAGGCCTATTGTATTGACGATGAAACTCCACTTTCAGAACTGAGGTTCCCGGCCAAGACAAACACCAGATTTCAAAAAGTCATCATGATTCATGTTCTCTCGAGGTAGTGGAATCAGAAACATATCATGGTTTCAAGATACTCTCCCTGCCTTAAGAGAGATCCAGAGAATAATATCGGAAAAAACGGCCTATTACCGCGAAATACCTCTTCCACATGTGAGGTTCCCGGCCAAGACAAACACCAGATTTGAAAAAGTCATCATGATTCATGTTCTCTCTAGGTAGTAGAATCAGAAACACATCAGGTTTTTCAAGATTCTCTCCCTGCCTTAAGAGAGATCCAGAGAATAACGTTGGAAAAAACGGCCTATTACCGCGAAATACCTCTTCCACATCTGAGGTTCCCGGCGCAAACACAAGATTTGAAAAAGACTTCATGATTCTTGTTCTCCCTAGGTAGTATAATCAGAAAAACATCATGGTTTCAAGATTCTGTCTTTTCCTTAAGAGAGATCCAAAGAATAAAGTTGGAAAAAACGGCCTATTACCGCATATGCTCAAAAGGCCTATTGTATTGACGGTGAAACTCCACTTTTAGAAATGAAGTTCCCGGACCCGACAAACACCAGATTTGAAAAAGACATCATGATTCATGTTCTCCCTAGGTAGTAGAATCAGAAAAACATCGTGGTTTCAAGATTCTCTCCTTGCCTTAAGAGAGATCCAGAGAATAATGTTGGAAAAAATGGCCTATTACCGCATATTCTCAAAAGGCCTATTGTATTGACGGTGAAACTCCACTTTCAGAACTGAGGTTCCCGGCCAAGACAAACACCAGATTTAAAAAAGGCATCATGATTAATGTTCTCCCTAGGTAGTAGAATCAGAAAAACATCATGGTTTCAAGATTCCCTCCTTGCCTTAAGAGAGATCCAGAGAATAATGTTGGAAAAAACGGCCTATTACCGCGAAATACAGCTTTCAGAACAGAGGTTCCCCGCCCAGACAAACACTAGATTTAAAAAAGACTTCGTGATTCATGTTCTCCCTAGGTAGTAGAAACAGAAAAACATCATGGTTTCAAGATTCTCTCTTTGCCTTAAGAGAGATCCAAAGAATAAAGTTGGAAAAAACGGCCTATTACCGCATATGTCAAAAGGCCTATTGTATTGACGATGAAACTCCACTTTCAGAACTGAGGTTCCCGGCCAAGACAAACACCAGATTTGAAAAAGACGTCATGACTGATGTTCTCCCTAGGTAGTACAATCAGAAAAACATCATGGTTTCAAGATCCTGTCTTTGCCTTAAGAGAGATCCAAAGAATAAAGTTGGAAAAAACGGCCTATTACCGCCTATGCTCAAAAGGCCTATTGTATTGACGGTGAAACACCACTTTTAGAAATGAAGTTCCCGGACCCGACAAACACCAGATTTGAAAAAGACATCATGATTCATGTTCTCCCTAGGTAGTAGAATCAGAAAAACATCGTGGTTTCAAGATTCTCTCCTTGCCTTAAGAGAGATCCAGAAAATAATGTTGGAAAAAATGGCCTATTACCGCATATTCTCAAAAGGCCTATTGTATTGACGGTGAAACTCCACTTTCAGAACTGAGGTTCCCGGCCAAGACAAACACCAGATTTGAAAAATACATCATGATTCATGATCTCCCTAGGTAGTATAATCAGAAACATATCATGGTTTCAAGATTCTCTCCTTGGCTTAAGAGAGATCAGAAGAATAATGTTTGAAAAAACGGCCTACTACCACGAAATACCACTTACAGAACTGAGGTTCCCGGCTCAGACAAACACTAGATTTGAAAAAGACGTCGTGATTCTTGTTCTCCCTATGTAGTAGAATCAGAAAAACATCATGGTTTCAAGATTCTCTCCTTGCCGTAAGAGAGTTCCAGAGAATAATGTTGGAAAAAACGGCCTATTACCGCGGAATACCACTTCCAGATCTAAGGTTCCCGACCCAGACAAACACGAGATTTGAAAAAGACGTCGTGATTCTTGTTCTCCCTAGGTGGTAGAATCAGAAAAACATCATGGTTTCAAGATTCTCTCCTTCCCTTAAGAGAGATCCAGAGAAAAATGTTGGAAATAAAGGCCAACTGCCGCGAAATACCACTTACAGAAGTGAGGTTCCCGGGCAGACACATACCAGATTGGAAAAAGACGTCGTGATTCATGTTCTCCCTAGGTAGTAGAATCAGAAAAACATCATGGTTTCAAGATTCTCTCTTTGCTTTAAGAGAGATCCAAAGAATAAAGTTGGAAAAAACGGCCTATTACCGCATATGCTCAAAAGGCCTATTGTATTGACGATGAAACTCCACTTTCAGAAATGAGGTTCCCGGCCAAGACAAACACCAGATTTCAAAAAGTCATCATGATTCATGTTCTCTCGAGGTAGTAGAATCAGAAACATATCATGGTTTCAAGATACTCTCCCTGCCTTAAGAGAGATCCAGAGAATAATATCGGAAAAAACGGCCTATTACCGCGAAATACCTCTTCCACATCTGAGGTTCCCGGCCAAGACAAACACCAGATTTGAAAAAGTCATCATTATTCATGTTCTCCCTAGGTAGTAGAAGAAGAAAAAAATCATGGTTTCAAGATTCTCTCCTTGCCTTAAGAGAGATACAGAGAATAATGTTGGAAAAAATGGCCTATTACCGCGAAATACACCTTTCAGAACTGAGGTTCCCGGCCCAGACAAACACCAGATTTTAAAAAGGCTTCGTGATTCATGTTCTCCCTAGGTAGTAGAATCAAAAAAACATCATGGTTTCAAGATTCTCTCTTTGACTTAAGAGAGATCCAAAGAATAAAGTTGGAAAAAACGGCCTACTACCGCATATCTCAAAAGGCCTATTGTACTGACGATGAAACTCCACTTTCAGAACTGAGGTTCCCGGCCAAGACAAACACCAGATTTGAAAAAGACGTCGTGACTGATGTTCTCCCTCGGTAGTAGAATCAGAAAAACATCATGGTTTCAAGATACTCTCTTTGCCTTAAGAGAGATCCAAAGAATAATGTTGGAAAAAACGGCCTATTACCGCATATGCTCAAAAGGCCTATTGTATTGACGGTGAAACTCCACTTTTAGAAATGAAGTTCCCGGACCCGACAAACACCAGATTTGAAAAAGACATCATGATTCATGTTCTCCCTAGGTAGTAGAATCAGAAAAACATCGTGGTTTCAAGATTCTCTCCTTGCCTTAAGAGAGATCCAGAGAATAATGTTGGAAAAAACGGCCTATTACCGCATAGTCTCAAAAGGCCTATTGTATTGATGGTGAAACTCCACTTTCAGAACTGAGGTTCCCGGCCAAGACAAACACCAGATTTGAAAAAGGCATCATGATTAATGTTCTCCCTAGGTAGTAGAATCAGAAAAACATCATGGTTTCAAGATTCTCTCCTTGCCTTAAGAGAGATCCAGAGAATAATGTTGAAAAAAACTGCCTACTACCGCGAAATACCACTTTCAGAACTGAGGTTCCCGGCTCAGACAAACACCAGATTTGAAAAAGACGTCGTGATTCTTGTTCTCCCTAGGTAGTAGAATCAAAAAAACATCATGGTTTCAAGATTCTCTCTTTGACTTAAGAGAGATCCAAAGAATAAAGTTGGAAAAAACGGCCTATTACCGCATATGTCAAAAGGCCTATTGTATTGACGATGAAACTCCACTTTCAGAACTGAGGTTCCCGGCCAAGACAAACACCAGATTTGAAAAAGTCATCATGATTCATGTTCTCTCTAGGTAGTAGAATCAGAAAAACATCATGGTTTCAAGATTCTCTCCCAGCCTTAAGTGAGATCCAGAAAATAATGTTGGAAAAAACGGCCTACTAACGCGAAATACCACTTACAGAACTGAGGTTCCCGGCTCAGACAAACACCAGATTTGAAAAAGACGTCGTGATTCATGTTCTCTCTAGGTAGTAGAATCAGAAAAACATCGTAGTTTCAAGATTCTCTCCTTGCCTTAAGAGAGATCCAGAGAATAATGTTGGAAAAAACGGCCTATTACCGCATATTCTCAAAAGGCCTATTGTATTGACGATGAAACTCGACTTTCAGAACTGAGGTTCCCGGCCAAGACAAACACCAGATTTGAAAAAGGCATCATGATTAACGTTCTCCCTAGGTAGTAGAATCAGAAATACATCATGGTTTCAAGATTCTCTCCTTGCCTTAAGAGAGAGCCAGAGAATAATGTTGGAAAAAACGGCCTATTACCGCGGAATACCACTTCCAGATCTAAGGTTCCCGGCCCAGACAAACACCAGATTTGAAAAAGACGTCGTGATTCTTGTTCTCCCTAGGTAGTAGAATCAGAAAAACATCATGGTTTCAAGATTCTCTCCTTGCCTTAAGAGAGATACAGAGAATAATGTTGGAAAAAATGGTCTATTACCGCGAAATACACCATTCAGAACTGAGGTTCCCGGCCCAGATAAACCCCAGATTTTAAAAAGGCTTCGTGATTCATGTTCTCCCTAGGTAGTAGAATCAGAAAAACATCATGGTTTCAAGATTCTCTCTTTGCTTTAAGACAGATCCAAAGAATAAAGTTGGAAAAAACGGCCTATTACCGCATATTCTCAAAAGGCCTATTGTATTGACGGTGAAACTCCACTTTCAGAACTGAGGTTCCCGGCCAAGACAAACACCAGATTTCAAAAAGTCATCATGATTCATCTTCTCTCTAGGTAGTAGAATCAGAAACACATCATGGTTTCAAGATACTCTCCCTGCCTTAAGAGAGATCCAGAGAATAATGTTGGAAAAAACGGCCTATTACCGCGAAATACCTCTTCCACATCTGAGGTTCCCGGCCAAGACAAACACCAGATTTGAAAAAGTCATCATGATTCATGTTCTCTCTAGGTAGTAGAATCAGAAACACATCAGGGTTTCAATATTCTCTCCCTGCCTTAAGAGAGATCCAGAGAATAATGTTGGAAAAAACGGCCTATTACCGCGAAATACCTCTTCTACATCTGAGGTTCCCGGCGCAGACAAACACAAGATTTGAAAAAGACTTCGTGATTCTTGTTCTCCCTAGGTAGTGGAATCAGAAAAACATCATGGTTTCAAGATTCTCTCTTTGCCTTAAGAGAGATCCAAAGAATAAAGTTGGAAAAAACGGCCTATTACCGCATATTCTCAAAAGGCCTATTGTATTGACGGTGAAACTCCACTTTCAGAACTGAGGTTCCCGGCCAAGACAAACACCAGATTTGAAAAAGACGTCGTGACTGATGTTCTCCCTAGGTAGTAGAATCAGAAAAACATCATGGTTTCAAGATACTCTCTTTGCCTTAAGAGAGATCCAAAGAATAATGTTGGAAAAAACGGCCTATTACCGCATATGCTCAAAAGGCCTATTGTATTGACGGTGAAACTCCACTTTTAGAAATGAAGTTCCCGGACCCGACAAACACCAGATTTGAAAAAGACATCATGATTCATGTTCTCCCTAGGTAGTAGAATCAGAAAAACATCGTGGTTTCAAGATTCTCTCCTTGCCTTAAGAGAGATCCAGAGAATAATGTTGGAAAAAACGGCCTATTACCGCATATGCTCAAAAGGCCTATTGTATTGACGATGAAACTCCACTTTCAGAACTGAGGTTCCCGGCCAAGACAAACACCAGATTTGAAAAGGGCATCATGATTAATGTTCTCCCTAGGTAGTAGAATCAGAAATACATCATGGTTTCAAGATTCTCTCCTTGCCTTAAGAGAGAGCCAGAGAATAATGTTGGAAAAAACGGCCTATTACCGCGGAATACCACTTCCAGATCTAAGGTTCCCGGCCCAGACAAACACCAGATTTGAAAAAGACGTCGTGATTCTTGTTCTCCCTAGGTAGTAGAATCAGAAAAACATCATGGTTTCAAGATTCTCTCCTTGCCTTAAGAGAGATACAGAGAATAATGTTGGAAAAAATGGCCTATTACCGCGAAATACACCATTCAGAACTGAGGTTCCCGGCCCAGATAAACCCCAGATTTTAAAAAGGCTTCGTGATTCATGTTCTCCCTAGGTAGTAGAATCAGAAAAACATCATGGTTTCAAGATTCTATCTTTGCTTTAAGACAGATCCCAAGAATAAAGTTGGAAAAAACGGCCTATTACCGCATATGGTCAAAAGGCCTATTGTATTGACGATGAAACTCCACTTTCAGAACTGAGGTTCCCGGCCAAGACAAACACCAGATTTCTAAAAGTCATCATGATTCATCTTCTCTCTAGGTAGTAGAATCAGAAACACATCATGGTTTCAAGATACTCTCCCTGCCTTAAGAGAGATCCAGAGAATAATGTTGGAAAAAACGGCCTGTTACCGCGAAATACCTCTTCCACATCTGAGGTTCCCGGCCAAGACAAACACCAGATTTGAAAAAGTCATCATTATTCATGTTCTCTCTAGGTAGTAGAATCAGAAACACATCAGGGTTTCAAGATTCTCTCCCTGCCTTAAGAGAGATCCAGAGAATAATGTTGGAAAAAACGGCCTATTACCGCGAAATACCTCTTCTACATCTGAGGTTCCCGGCGCAGACAAACACAAGATTTGAAAAAGACTTCGTGATTCTTGTTCTCCCTAGGTAGTGGAATCAGAAAAACATCATGGTTTCAAGATTCTCTCTTTGCCTTAAGAGAGATCCAAAGAATAAAGTTGGAAAAAACGGCCTATTACCGCATATTCTCAAAAGGCCTATTGTATTGACGGTGAAACTCCACTTTCAGAACTGAGGTTCCCGGCCAAGACAAACACCAGATTTGAAAAAGACGTCGTGACTGATGTTCTCCCTAGGTAGTAGAATCAGAAAAACATCATGGTTTCAAGATACTCTCTTTGCCTTAAGAGAGATCCAAAGAATAATGTTGGAAAAAACGGCCTATTACCGCATATGCTCAAAAGGCCTATTGTATTGACGGTGAAACTCCACTTTTAGAAATGAAGTTCCCGGACCCGACAAACACCAGATTTGAAAAAGACATCATGATTCATGTTCTCCCTAGGTAGTAGAATCAGAAAAACATCGTGGTTTCAAGATTCTCTCCTTGCCTTAAGAGAGATCCAGAGAATAATGTTGGAAAAAACGGCCTATTACCGCATATGCTCAAAAGGCCTATTGTATTAACGATGAAACTCCACTTTCAGAACTGAGGTTCCCGGCCAAGACAAACACCAGATTTGAAAAGGGCATCATGATTAATGTTCTCCCTAGGTAGTAGAATCAGAAATACATCATGGTTTCAAGATTCTCTCCTTGCCTTAAGAGAGAGCCAGAGAATAATGTTGGAAAAAACGGCCTATTACCGCGGAATACCACTTCTAGATCTAAGGTTCCCGGCCCAGACAAACACCAGATTTGAAAAAGACGTCGTGATTCTTGTTCTCCCTAGTTAGTAGAATCAGAAAAACATCATGGTTTCAAGATTCTCTCCTTGCCTTAAGAGAGATACAGAGAATAATGTTGGAAAAAATGGCCTATTACCGCGAAATACACCATTCAGAACTGAGGTTCCCGGCCCAGATAAACCCCAGATTTTAAAAAGGCTTCGTGATTCATGTTCTCCCTAGGTAGTAGAATCAGAAAAACATCATGGTTTCAAGATTCTCTCTTTGCTTTAAGACAGATCCAAAGAATAAAGTTGGAAAAAACGGCCTATTACCGCATATGCTCAAAAGGCCTATTGTATCGACGATGAAACTCCACTTTCAGAACTGAGGTTCCCGGCCAAGACAAACACCAGATTTCAAAAAGTCATCATGATTCATCTTCTCTCTAGGTAGTAGAATCAGAAACACATCATGGTTTCAAGATACTCTCCCTGCCTTAAGAGAGATCCAGAGAATAATGTTGGAAAAAACGGCCTATTACCGCGAAATACCTCTCCCACATCTGAGGTTCCCGGCCAAGACAAACACCAGATTTGAAAAAGTCATCATGATTCATGTTCTCTCTAGGTAGTAGAATCAGAAACACATCAGGGTTTCAATATTCTCTCCCTGCCTTAAGAGAGATCCAGAGAATAATGTTGGAAAAAACGGCCTATTACCGCGAAATACCTCTTCTACATCTGAGGTTCCCGGCGCAGACAAACACAAGATTTGAAAAAGACTTCGTGATTCTTGTTCTCCCTAGGTAGTGGAATCAGAAAAACATCATGGTTTCAAGATTCTCTCTTTGCCTTAAGAGAGATCCAAAGAATAAAGTTGGAAAAAACGGCCTATTACCGCATATTCTCAAAAGGCCTATTGTATTGACGGTGAAACTCCACTTTCAGAACTGAGGTTCCCGGCCAAGACAAACACCAGATTTGAAAAAGACGTCGTGACTGATGTTCTCCCTAGGTAGTAGAATCAGAAAAACATCATGGTTTCAAGATACTCTCTTTGCCTTAAGAGAGATCCAAAGAATAATGTTGGAAAAAACGGCCTATTACCGCATATGCTCAAAAGGCCTATTGTATTGACGGTGAAACTCCACTTTTAGAAATGAAGTTCCCGGACCCGACAAACACCAGATTTGAAAAAGACATCATGATTCATGTTCTCCCTAGGTAGTAGAATCAGAAAAACATCGTGGTTTCAAGATTCTCTCCTTGCCTTAAGAGAGATCCAGAGAATAATGTTGGAAAAAACGGCCTATTACCGCATAGTCTCAAAAGGCCTATTGTATTGATGGTGAAACTCCACTTTCAGAACTGAGGTTCCCGGCCAAGACAAACACCAGATTTGAAAAAGGCATCATGATTAATGTTCTCCCTAGGTAGTAGAATCAGAAATACATCATGGTTTCAAGATTCTCTCCTTGCCTTAAGAGAGATCCAGAGAAAAATGTTGGAAAAAACGGTCTATTACCGCGGAATACCACTTCCAGATCTAAGGTTCCCGGCCCAGACAAACACCAGATTTGAAAAAGACGTCGTGATTCTTGTTCTCCCTAGGTAGTAGAATCAGAAAAACATCATGGTTTCAAGATTCTCTCCTTGCCTTAAGAGAGATACAGAGAATAATGTTGGAAAAAATGGCCTATTACCGCGAAATACACCTTTCGGAACTGAGGTTCCCGGCCCAGATAACCCCCAGATTTTAAAAAGGCTTCGTGATTCATGTTCTCCCTAGGTAGTAGAATCAGAAAAACATCATGGTTTCAAGATTCTCTCTTTGCTTTAAGACAGATCCCAAGAATAAAGTTTGAAAAAACGGCCTATTACCGCATATGGTCAAAAGGCCTATTGTATTGACGATGAAACTCCACTTTCAGAACTGAGGTTCCCGGCCAAGACAAACACCAGATTTCAAAAAGTCATCATGATTCATCTTCTCTCTAGGTAGTAGAATCAGAAACACATCATGGTTTCAAGATACTCTCCCTGCCTTAAGAGAGATCCAGAGAATAATGTTGGAAAAAACGGCCTGTTACCGCGAAATACCTCTTCCACATCTGAGGTTCCCGGCCAAGACAAACACCAGATTTGAAAAAGTCATCATTATTCATGTTCTCTCTAGGTAGTAGAATCAGAAACACATCAGGGTTTCAAGATTCTCTCCCTGCCTTAAGAGAGATCCAGAGAATAATGTTGGAAAAAACGGCCTATTACCGCGAAATACCTCTTCTACATCTGAGGTTCCCGGCGCAGACAAACACAAGATTTGAAAAAGACTTCGTGATTCTTGTTCTCCCTAGGTAGTGGAATCAGAAAAACATCATGGTTTCAAGATTCTCTCTTTGCCTTAAGAGAGATCCAAAGAATAAAGTTGGAAAAAACGGCCTATTACCGCATATTCTCAAAAGGCCTATTGTATTGACGGTGAAACTCCACTTTCAGAACTGAGGTTCCCGGCCAAGACAAAAACCAGATTTGAAAAAGACGTCGTGACTGATGTTCTCCCTAGGTAGTAGAATCAGAAAAACATCATGGTTTCAAGATTCTCTCCTGGCCTTAAGAGAGATCCAGAGAATAATGTTGGAAAAAACGGCCTATTACCGCGAAATACCACTTCCAGATCTAAGGTTCCCGGCCCAGACAAACACCAGATTTGAAAAAGACTTCGTGATTCTTCTTCTCCATAGGTAGTAGAATCAGAAAAACATCATGGTTTCAAGATTCTCTCCTTGCCTTAAGAGAGATCAAGAGAATAATGTTGGAAAAAACGGCCTACTACCGCGAAATACCACTTTCAGAACTGAGGTTCCCGGCTCAGACAAACACCAGATTTGAAAAAGACGTCGTGATTCTTGTTCTCCCTAGGTAGTAGAACCAAAAAAACATCATGGTTTCAAGATTCTCTGTTTGACTTAAGAGAGATCCAAAGAATAAAGTTGGAAAAAACGGCCTATTACCGCATATGTCAAAAGGCCTATTGTATTGACGATGAAACTCCACTTTTAGAAATGAAGTTCCCGGACCCGACAAACACCAGATTTGAAAAAGACATCATGATTCATGTTCTCCCTAGGTAGTAGAATCAGAAAAACATCGTGGTTTTAAGATTCTCTCCTTGCCTTAAGAGAGATCCAGAGAACAATGTTGGAAAAAACGGCCAATTACCGCATATTCTCAAAAGGCCTATTGTATTGACGGTGAAACTCCACTTTCAGAACTGAGGTTCCCGGCCAAGAAAAACACCAGATTTGAAAAAGGCATCATGATTAATGTTCTCCCTAGGTAGTAGAATCAGAAAAACATCATGGTTTCAAGATTCTCTCCTTGCCTTAAGAGAGATCCAGAGAATAATGTTGGAAAAAACGGCCTATTACCGCGGAATACCACTTCCAGATCTAAGGTTCCCGGCCCAGACAAACACCAGATTTGAAAAAGACTTCGTGATTCTTTTTCTCCCTAGGTAGTAGAATCAGAAAAACATCATGGTTTCAAGATTCTCTCCTTGCCTTAAGAGAGATCAAGAGAATAATGTTGGAAAAAACGGCCTACTACCGCGAAATACCACTTTCAGAATTGAGGTTCCCGGCTCAGACAAACACCAGATTTGAAAAAGACGTCGTGATTCTTGTTCTCCCTATGTAGTAGAACCAAAAAAACATCATGGTTTCAAGATTCTCTCTTTGACTTAAGAGAGATCCAAAGAATAAAGTTGGAAAAAACGGCCTATTACTGCATATGTCAAAAGGCCTATTGTGTTGACGATGAAACTCCACTTTCAGAACTGAGGTTCCCGGCCAAGACAAACACCAGATTTGAAAAACTCATCATGATTCATGTTCTCTCTTGGTAGTAGAATCAGAAAAACATCATGGTTTCAAGATTCTCTCCCTGCCTTAAGTGAGATCCAGAAAATAATGTTGGAAAAAACGGCCTACTAACGCGAAATACCACTTACAGAACTGAGGTTCCCGGACCAGACAAACACTAGATTTAGAAAAGACGTCGTGATTCATCTTCTCCCTAGATACTAGAATCAGAAAAACATCATGGTTTCAAGCTTCTCTCCTTACCTTAAGAGAGATCCAAGGAATAATGTTGGAAAAAACGGCCTATTACCGCATATGCTCAAAAGGCCTGTTGTATTGACGGTGAAACTCCACTTTTAGAAATGAAGTTCCCGGACCCGACAAACACCAGATTTGAAAAAGACATCATGATTCATGTTCTCCCTAGGTAGTAGAATCAGAAAAACATCGTGGTTTTAAGATTCTCTCCTTGCCTTAAGAGAGATCCAGAGAACAATGTTGGAAAAAACGGCCAATTACCGCATATTCTCAAAAGGCCTATTGTATTGACGGTGAAACTCCACTTTCAGAACTGAGGTTCCCGGCCAAGACAAACACCAGATTTGAAAAAGGCATCATGATTAATGTTCTCCCTAGGTAGTAGAATCAGAAAAACATCATGGTTTCAAGATTCTCTCCTTGCCTTAAGAGAGATCCAGAGAATAATGTTGGAAAAAACGGCCTATTACCGCGGAATACCACTTCCAGATCTAAGGTTCCCGGCCCAGACAAACACCAGATTTGAAAAAGACTTCGTGATTCTTCTTCTCCCTAGGTAGTAGAATCAGAAAAACATCATGGTTTCGAGATTCTCTCCTTGCATTAAGAGAGATCAAGAGAATAATGTTGGAAAAAACGGCCTATTACCGCATATTCTCAAAAGGCCTATTGTATTGACGGTGAAACTCCACTTTCAGAACTGAGGTTCCCGGCCAAGACAAAAACCAGATTTGAAAAAGACGTCGTGACTGATGTTCTCCCTAGGTAGTAGAATCAGAAAAACATCATGGTTTCAAGATTCTCTCCTTCCCTTAAGAGAGATCCAGAGAATAATGTTGGAAAAAACGGCCAATTACCGCATATTCTCAAAAGGCCTATTGTATTGACGGTGAAACTCCACTTTCAGAACTGAGGTTCCCGGCCAAGACAAACACCAGATTTGAAAAAGGCATCATGATTAATGTTCTCCCTAGGTAGTAGAATCAGAAAAACATCATGGTTTCAAGATTCTCTCCTTGCCTTAAGAGAGATCCAGAGAATAATGTTGGAAAAAACGGCCTATTACCGCGGAATACCACTTCCAGATCTAAGGTTCCCGGCCCAGACAAACACCAGATTTGAAAAAGACTTCGTGATTCTTCTTCTCCCTAGGTAGTAGAATCAGAAAAACATCATGGTTTCGAGATTCTCTCCTTGCCTTAAGAGAGATCAAGAGAATAATGTTGGAAAAAACGGCCTATTACCGCATATTCTCAAAAGGCCTATTGTATTGACGGTGAAACTCCACTTTCAGAACTGAGGTTCCCGGCCAAGACAAAAACCAGATTTGAAAAAGACGTCGTGACTGATGTTCTCCCTAGGTAGTAGAATCAGAAAAACATCATGGTTTCAAGATTCTCTCCTTGCCTTAAGAGAGATCAAGAGAATAATGTTGGAAAAAACGGCCTACTAACGTGAAATACCACTTACAGAACTGAGGTTCCCGGACCAGACACACACCAGATTTAGAAAAGACGTAGTGATTCATCTTCTCCGTAGATACTAGAATCAGAAAAACATCATGGTTTCAAGCTTCTCTCCTTACCTTAAGAGAGATCCAAAGAATAATGTTGGAAAACACGGCCTATTACCGCATATGCTCAAAAGGCCTATTGTATTGACGGTGAAACTCCACTTTTAGAAATGAAGTTCCCGGACCCGACAAACACCAGATTTGAAAAAGACATCATGATTCATGTTCTCCCTAGGTAGTAGAATCAGAAAAACATCGTGGTTTCAACATTCTCTCCTTGCCTTAAGAGAGATCCAGAGAATAATGTTGGAAAAACGGCCTATTACCGCATATTCTCAAAAGGCCTATTGTATTGACGGTGAAACTCCACTTTCAGAACTGAGGTTCCCGGCCAAGACAAACACCAGATTTGAAAAAGGCATCATGATTAATGTTCTCCCTAGGTTGTAGAATCAGAAAAACATCATATTTTCAAGATTCTCTCCTTGCCTTAAGAGAGATCAAGAGAATAATGTTGGAAAAAACGGCCTATTACCGCATATTCTCAAAAGGCCTATTGTATTGACGGTGAAACTCCACTTTCAGAACTGAGGTTCCCGGGCAAGACAAAAACCAGATTTGAAAAAGACGTCGTGACTGATGTTCTCCGTAGGTAGTAGAATCAGAAAAACATCATAGTTTCAAGATTCTCTCCTGGCCTTAAGAGAGATCCAGAGAATAATGTTGGAAAAAACGGCCTATTACCGCGAAATACCACTTCCAGATCTAAGGTTCCCGGCCCAGTTAAACACCAGATTTGAAAAAGGCTTCGTGATTCTTCTTCTCCATAGGTAGTAGAATCAGAAAAACATCATGGTTTCAAGATTCTCTCCTTGCCTTAAGAGAGATCAAGAGAATAATGTTGGAAAAAACGGCCTACTACCGCATATTCTCAAAAGGCCTATTGTATTGACGGTGAAACTCCACTTTCAGAACTGAGGTTCCCGGCCAAGACAAACACCAGATTTCAAAAAGTCATCATGATTCATCTTCACATTATCCAGAGAATAATGTTGGAAAAAACGGCCTGTTACCGCGAAATACCTCTTCCACATCTGAGGTTCCCGGCCAAGACAAACACCAGATTTGAAAAAGTCATCATTATTCATGTTCTCTCTAGGTAGTAGAATCAGAAACACATCAGGGTTTCAAGATTCTCTCCCTGCCTTAAGAGAGATCCAGAGAATAATGTTGGAAAAAACGGCCTATTACCGCGAAATACCTCTTCTACATCTGAGGTTCCCGGCGCAGACAAACACAAGATTTTAAAAAGACTTCGTGATTCTTGTTCTCCCTAGGTAGTGGAATCAGAAAAACATCATGGTTTCAAGATTCTCTCTTTGCCTTAAGAGAGATCCAAAGAATAAAGTTGGAAAAAACGGCCTATTACCGCATATTCTCAAAAGGCCTATTGTATTGACGGTGAAACTCCACTTTCAGAACTGAGGTTCCCGGCCAAGACAAAAACCAGATTTGAAAAAGACGTCGTGACTGATGTTCTCCCTAGGTAGTAGAATCAGAAAAACATCATGGTTTCAAGATTCTCTCCTGGCCTTAAGAGAGATCCAGAGAATAATGTTGGAAAAAACGGCCTATTACCGCGAAATACCACTTCCAGATCTAAGGTTCCCGGCCCAGACAAACACCAGATTTGAAAAAGACTTCGTGATTCTTCTTCTCCATAGGTAGTAGAATCAGAAAAACATCATGGTTTCAAGATTCTCTCCTTGCCTTAAGAGAGATCAAGAGAATAATGTTGGAAAAAACGGCCTACTACCGCGAAATACCACTTTCAGAACTGAGGTTCCCGGCTCAGACAAACACCAGATTTGAAAAAGACGTCGTGATTCTTGTTCTCCCTAGGTAGTAGAACCAAAAAAACATCATGGTTTCAAGATTCTCTGTTTGACTTAAGAGAGATCCAAAGAATAAAGTTGGAAAAAACGGCCTATTACCGCATATGTCAAAAGGCCTATTGTATTGACGATGAAACTCCACTTTTAGAAATGAAGTTCCCGGACCCGACAAACACCAGATTTGAAAAAGACATCATGATTCATGTTCTCCCTAGGTAGTAGAATCAGAAAAACATCGTGGTTTTAAGATTCTCTCCTTGCCTTAAGAGAGATCAAGAGAACAATGTTGGAAAAAACGGCCAATTACCGCATATTCTCAAAAGGCCTATTGTATTGACGGTGAAACTCCACTTTCAGAACTGAGGTTCCCGGCCAAGAAAAACACCAGATTTGAAAAAGGCATCATGATTAATGTTCTCCCTAGGTAGTAGAATCAGAAAAACATCATGGTTTCAAGATTCTCTCCTTGCCTTAAGAGAGATCCAGAGAATAATGTTGGAAAAAACGGCCTATTACCGCGGAATACCACTTCCAGATCTAAGGTTCCCGGCCCAGACAAACACCAGATTTGAAAAAGACTTCGTGATTCTTTTTCTCCCTAGGTAGTAGAATCAGAAAAACATCATGGTTTCAAGATTCTCTCCTTGCCTTAAGAGAGATCAAGAGAATAATGTTGGAAAAAACGGCCTACTACCGCGAAATACCACTTTCAGAATTGAGGTTCCCGGCTCAGACAAACACCAGATTTGAAAAAGACGTCGTGATTCTTGTTCTCCCTATGTAGTAGAACCAAAAAAACATCATGGTTTCAAGATTCTCTCTTTGACTTAAGAGAGATCCAAAGAATAAAGTTGGAAAAAACGGCCTATTACCGCATATGTCAAAAGGCCTATTGTGTTGACGATGAAACTCCACTTTCAGAACTGAGGTTCCCGGCCAAGACAAACACCAGATTTGAAAAAGTCATCATGATTCATGTTCTCTCTTGGTAGTAGAATCAGAAAAACATCATGGTTTCAAGATTCTCTCCCTGCCTTAAGTGAGATCCAGAAAATAATGTTGGAAAAAACGGCCTACTAACGCGAAATACCACTTACAGAACTGAGGTTCCCGGACCAGACAAACACTAGATTTAGAAAAGACGTCGTGATTCATCTTCTCCCTAGATACTAGAATCAGAAAAACATCATGGTTTCAAGCTTCTCTCCTTACCTTAAGAGAGATCCAAAGAATAATGTTGGAAAAAACGGCCTATTACCGCATATGCTCAAAAGGCCTGTTGTATTGACGGTGAAACTCCACTTTTAGAAATGAAGTTCCCGGACCCGACAAACACCAGATTTGAAAAAGACATCATGATTCATGTTCTCCCTAGGTAGTAGAATCAGAAAAACATCGTGGTTTTAAGATTCTCTCCTTGCCTTAAGAGAGATCCAGAGAACAATGTTGGAAAAAACGGCCAATTACCGCATATTCTCAAAAGGCCTATTGTATTGACGGTGAAACTCCACTTTCAGAACTGAGGTTCCCGGCCAAGACAAACACCAGATTTGAAAAAGGCATCATGATTAATGTTCTCCCTAGGTAGTAGAATCAGAAAAACATCATGGTTTCAAGATTCTCTCCTTGCCTTAAGAGAGATCCAGAGAATAATGTTGGAAAAAACGGCCTATTACCGCGGAATACCACTTCCAGATCTAAGGTTCCCGGCCCAGACAAACACCAGATTTGAAAAAGACTTCGTGATTCTTCTTCTCCCTAGGTAGTAGAATCAGAAAAACATCATGGTTTCGAGATTCTCTCCTTGCCTTAAGAGAGATCAAGAGAATAATGTTGGAAAAAACGGCCTATTACCGCATATTCTCAAAAGGCCTATTGTATTGACGGTGAAACTCCACTTTCAGAACTGAGGTTCCCGGCCAAGACAAAAACCAGATTTGAAAAAGACGTCGTGACTGATGTTCTCCCTAGGTAGTAGAATCAGAAAAACATCATGGTTTCAAGATTCTCTCCTTCCCTTAAGAGAGATCCAGAGAATAATGTTGGAAAAAACGGCCAATTACCGCATATTCTCAAAAGGCCTATTGTATTGACGGTGAAACTCCACTTTCAGAACTGAGGTTCCCGGCCAAGACAAACACCAGATTTGAAAAAGGCATCATGATTAATGTTCTCCCTAGGTAGTAGAATCAGAAAAACATCATGGTTTCAAGATTCTCTCCTTGCCTTAAGAGAGATCCAGAGAATAATGTTGGAAAAAACGGCCTATTTCCGCGGAATACCACTTCCAGATCTAAGGTTCCCGGCCCAGACAAACACCAGATTTGAAAAAGACTTCGTGATTCTTCTTCTCCCTAGGTAGTAGAATCAGAAAAACATCATGGTTTCGAGATTCTCTCCTTGCCTTAAGAGAGATCAAGAGAATAATGTTGGAAAAAACGGCCTATTACCGCATATTCTCAAAAGGCCTATTGTATTGACGGTGAAACTCCACTTTCAGAACTGAGGTTCCCGGCCAAGACAAAAACCAGATTTGAAAAAGACGTCGTGACTGATGTTCTCCCTAGGTAGTAGAATCAGAAAAACATCATGGTTTCAAGATTCTCTCCTTCCCTTAAGAGAGATCCAGAGAATAATGTTGGAAAAAACGGCCAATTACCGCATATTCTCAAAAGGCCTATTGTATTGACGGTGAAACTCCACTTTCAGAACTGAGGTTCCCGGCCAAGACAAACACCAGATTTGAAAAAGGCATCATGATTAATGTTCTCCCTAGGTAGTAGAATCAGAAAAACATCATGGTTTCAAGATTCTCTCCTTGCCTTAAGAGAGATCCAGAGAATAATGTTGGAAAAAACGGCCTACTACCGCGGAATACCACTTCCAGATCTAAGGTTCCCGGCCCAGACAAACACCAGATTTGAAAAAGACTTCGTGATTCTTCTTCTCCCTAGGTAGTAGAATCAGAAAAACATCATGGTTTCGAGATTCTCTCCTTGCCTTAAGAGAGATCAAGAGAATAATGTTGGAAAAAACGGCCTATTACCGCATATTCTCAAAAGGCCTATTGTATTGACGGTGAAACTCCACTTTCAGAACTGAGGTTCCCGGCCAAGACAAAAACCAGATTTGAAAAAGACGTCGTGACTGATGTTCTCCCTAGGTAGTAGAATCAGAAAAACATCATGGTTTCAAGATTCTCTCCTTCCCTTAAGAGAGATCCAGAGAATAATGTTGGAAAAAACGGCCTATTACCGCGAAATACCACTTCCAGATCTAAGGTTTCCGGCCCAGACAAACACCAGATTTGAAAAAGACTTCGTGATTCTTCTTCTCCATAGGTAGTAGAATCAGAAAAACATCATGGTTTCAAGATTCTCTCCTTGCCTTAAGAGAGATCAAGAGAATAATGTTGGAAAAAACGGCCTACTAACGTGAAATACCACTTACAGAACTGAGGTTCCCGGACCAGACACACACCAGATTTAGAAAAGACGTAGTGATTCATCTTCTCCGTAGATACTAGAATCAGAAAAACATCATGGTTTCAAGCTTCTCTCCTTACCTTAAGAGAGATCCAAAGAATAATGTTGGAAAACACGGCCTATTACCGCATATGCTCAAAAGGCCTATTGTATTGACGGTGAAACTCCACTTTTAGAAATGAAGTTCCCGGACCCGACAAACACCAGATTTGAAAAAGACATCATGATTCATGTTCTCCCTAGGTAGTAGAATCAGAAAAACATCGTGGTTTCAACATTCTCTCCTTGCCTTAAGAGAGATCCAGAGAATAATGTTGGAAAAACGGCCTATTACCGCATATTCTCAAAAGGCCTATTGTATTGACGGTGAAACTCCACTTTCAGAACTGAGGTTCCCGGCCAAGACAAACACCAGATTTGAAAAAGGCATCATGATTAATGTTCTCCCTAGGTTGTAGAATCAGAAAAACATCATATTTTCAAGATTCTCTCCTTGCCTTAAGAGAGATCAAGAGAATAATGTTGGAAAAAACGGCCTATTACCGCATATTCTCAAAAGGCCTATTGTATTGACGGTGAAACTCCACTTTCAGAACTGAGGTTCCCGGGCAAGACAAAAACCAGATTTGAAAAAGACGTCGTGACTGATGTTCTCCGTAGGTAGTAGAATCAGAAAAACATCATAGTTTCAAGATTCTCTCCTGGCCTTAAGAGAGATCCAGGGAATAATGTTGGAAAAAACGGCCTATTACCGCGAAATACCACTTCCAGATCTAAGGTTCCCGGCCCAGTTAAACACCAGATTTGAAAAAGGCTTCGTGATTCTTCTTCTCCATAGGTAGTAGAATCAGAAAAACATCATGGTTTCAAGATTCTCTCCTTGCCTTAAGAGAGATCAAGAGAATAATGTTGGAAAAAACGGCCTACTACCGCATATTCTCAAAAGGCCTATTGTATTGACGGTGAAACTCCACTTTCAGAACTGAGGTTCCCGGCCAAGACAAACACCAGATTTCAAAAAGTCATCATGATTCATCTTCACATTATCCAGAGAATAATGTTGGAAAAAACGGCCTGTTACCGCGAAATACCTCTTCCACATCTGAGGTTCCCGGCCAAGACAAACACCAGATTTGAAAAAGTCATCATTATTCATGTTCTCTCTAGGTAGTAGAATCAGAAACACATCAGGGTTTCAAGATTCTCTCCCTGCCTTAAGAGAGATCCAGAGAATAATGTTGGAAAAAACGGCCTATTACCGCGAAATACCTCTTCTACATCTGAGGTTCCCGGCGCAGACAAACACAAGATTTGAAAAAGACTTCGTGATTCTTGTTCTCCTTAGGTAGTGGAATCAGAAAAACATCATGGTTTCAAGATTCTCTCTTTGCCTTAAGAGAGATCCAAAGAATAAAGTTGGAAAAAACGGCCTATTACCGCATATTCTCAAAAGGCCTATTGTATTGACGGTGAAACTCCACTTTCAGAACTGAGGTTCCCGGCCAAGACAAACACCAGATTTGAAAAAGACGTCGTGACTGATGTTCTCCCTAGGTAGTACAATCAGAAAAACATCATGGTTTCAAGATACTCTCTTTGCCTTAAGAGAGATCCAAAGAATAATGTTGGAAAAAACGGCCTATTACCGCATATGCTCAAAAGGCCTATTGTATTGACGGTGAAACTCCACTTTTAGAAATGAAGTTCCCGGACCCGACAAACACCAGATTTGAAAAAGACATCATGATTCATGTTCTCCCTAGGTAGTAGAATCAGAAAAACATCGTGGTTTCAAGATTCTCTCCTTGCCTTAAGAGAGATCCAGAGAATAATGTTGGAAAAAACGGCCTATTACCGCATAGTCTCAAAAGGCCTATTGTATTGATGGTGAAACTCCACTTTCAGAACTGAGGTTCCCGGCCAAGACAAACACCAGATTTGAAAAAGGCATCATGATTAATGTTCTCCCTAGGTAGTAGAATCAGAAATACATCATGGTTTCAAGATTCTCACCTTGCCTTAAGAGAGATCCAGAGAATAATGTTGGAAAAAACGGCCTATTACCGCGGAATACCACTTCCAGATCTAAGTTTCCCGGCCCAGACAAACACCAGATTTGAAAAAGGCTTCGTGATTCTTCTTCTCCCTAGGTAGTAGAATCAGAAAAACATCATGGTTTCAAGATTCTCTCCTTGCCTTAAGAGAGATCAAGAGAATAATGTTGGAAAAAACGGCCTATTACCGCATATTCTCAAAAGGCCTATTGTATTGACGATGAAACTCCACTTTCAGAACTGAGGTTCCCGGCCAAGACAAACACCAGATTTCAAAAAGTCATCATGATTCATCTTCTCTCTAGGTAGTAGAATCAGAAACACATCATGGTTTCAAGATACTCTCCCTGCCTTAAGAGAGATCCAGAGAATAATGTTGGAAAAAACGGCCTATTACTGCGAAATACCTCTTCCACATCTGAGGTTCCCGGCCAAGACAAACACCAGATTTGAAAAAGTCATCATGATTCATGTTCTCTCTAGATAGTAGAATCAGAAACACATCAGGGTTTCAAGATTCTCTCCCTGCCTTAAGAGAGATTCAGAGAATAATGTTGGAAAAAACGGCCTATTACCGCAAAATACCTCTTCCACATCTGAGGTTCCCGGCGCAGACAAACACAAGATTTGAAAAAGACTTCGTTATTCTTGTACTCCCTAGGTAGTGGAATCAGAAAAACATCATGGTTTCAAGATTCTCTCTTTGCCTTAATAGAGATCCAAAGAATAAAGTTGGAAAAAACGGCCTATTACCGCATATTCTCAAAAGGCCTATTGTATTGACGGTGAAACTCCACTTTCAGAACTGAGGTTCCCGGCCAAGACAAACACCAGATTTGAAAAAGGCATCATGATTAATGTTCTCCCTAGGTAGTAGAATCAGAAAAACATCATGGTTTCAAGATTCTCTCCTTGCCTTAAGAGAGATCCAGAGAATAATGTTGGAAAAAACGGCCTATTTCCGCGGAATACCACTTCCAGATCTAAGGTTCCCGGCCCAGACAAACACCAGATTTGAAAAAGACTTCGTGATTCTTCTTCTCCCTAGGTAGTAGAATCAGAAAAACATCATGGTTTCGAGATTCTCTCCTTGCCTTAAGAGAGATCAAGAGAATAATGTTGGAAAAAACGGCCTATTACCGCATATTCTCAAAAGGCCTATTGTATTGACGGTGAAACTCGACTTTCAGAACTGAGGTTCCCGGCCAAGACAAAAACCAGATTTGAAAAAGACGTCGTGACTGATGTTCTCCCTAGGTAGTAGAATCAGAAAAACATCATGGTTTCAAGATTCTCTCCTTCCCTTAAGAGAGATCCAGAGAATAATGTTGGAAAAAACGGCCAATTACCGCATATTCTCAAAAGGCCTATTGTATTGACGGTGAAACTCCACTTTCAGAACTGAGGTTCCCGGCCAAGACAAACACCAGATTTGAAAAAGGCATCATGATTA
This sequence comes from Liasis olivaceus, assembly GCA_030867105.1. Lineage (NCBI taxonomy): Eukaryota > Metazoa > Chordata > Lepidosauria > Squamata > Pythonidae > Liasis > Liasis olivaceus. The sequence continues at coordinate 61,909,101 of CM061354.1, forward strand.
ATGTTCTCCCTAGGTAGTAGAATCAGAAAAACATCATGGTTTCAAGATTCTCTCCTTGCCTTAAGAGAGATCCAGAGAATAATGTTGGAAAAAACGGCCTACTACCGCGGAATACCACTTCCAGATCTAAGGTTCCCGGCCCAGACAAACACCAGATTTGAAAAAGACTTCGTGATTCTTCTTCTCCCTAGGTAGTAGAATCAGAAAAACATCATGGTTTCGAGATTCTCTCCTTGCCTTAAGAGAGATCAAGAGAATAATGTTGGAAAAAACGGCCTATTACCGCATATTCTCAAAAGGCCTATTGTATTGACGGTGAAACTCCACTTTCAGAACTGAGGTTCCCGGCCAAGACAAAAACCAGATTTGAAAAAGACGTCGTGACTGATGTTCTCCCTAGGTAGTAGAATCAGAAAAACATCATGGTTTCAAGATTCTCTCCTTCCCTTAAGAGAGATCCAGAGAATAATGTTGGAAAAAACGGCCTATTACCGCGAAATACCACTTCCAGATCTAAGGTTTCCGGCCCAGACAAACACCAGATTTGAAAAAGACTTCGTGATTCTTCTTCTCCATAGGTAGTAGAATCAGAAAAACATCATGGTTTCAAGATTCTCTCCTTGCCTTAAGAGAGATCAAGAGAATAATGTTGGAAAAAACGGCCTACTAACGTGAAATACCACTTACAGAACTGAGGTTCCCGGACCAGACACACACCAGATTTAGAAAAGACGTAGTGATTCATCTTCTCCGTAGATACTAGAATCAGAAAAACATCATGGTTTCAAGCTTCTCTCCTTACCTTAAGAGAGATCCAAAGAATAATGTTGGAAAACACGGCCTATTACCGCATATGCTCAAAAGGCCTATTGTATTGACGGTGAAACTCCACTTTTAGAAATGAAGTTCCCGGACCCGACAAACACCAGATTTGAAAAAGACATCATGATTCATGTTCTCCCTAGGTAGTAGAATCAGAAAAACATCGTGGTTTCAACATTCTCTCCTTGCCTTAAGAGAGATCCAGAGAATAATGTTGGAAAAACGGCCTATTACCGCATATTCTCAAAAGGCCTATTGTATTGACGGTGAAACTCCACTTTCAGAACTGAGGTTCCCGGCCAAGACAAACACCAGATTTGAAAAAGGCATCATGATTAATGTTCTCCCTAGGTTGTAGAATCAGAAAAACATCATATTTTCAAGATTCTCTCCTTGCCTTAAGAGAGATCAAGAGAATAATGTTGGAAAAAACGGCCTATTACCGCATATTCTCAAAAGGCCTATTGTATTGACGGTGAAACTCCACTTTCAGAACTGAGGTTCCCGGGCAAGACAAAAACCAGATTTGAAAAAGACGTCGTGACTGATGTTCTCCGTAGGTAGTAGAATCAGAAAAACATCATAGTTTCAAGATTCTCTCCTGGCCTTAAGAGAGATCCAGAGAATAATGTTGGAAAAAACGGCCTATTACCGCGAAATACCACTTCCAGATCTAAGGTTCCCGGCCCAGTTAAACACCAGATTTGAAAAAGGCTTCGTGATTCTTCTTCTCCATAGGTAGTAGAATCAGAAAAACATCATGGTTTCAAGATTCTCTCCTTGCCTTAAGAGAGATCAAGAGAATAATGTTGGAAAAAACGGCCTACTACCGCATATTCTCAAAAGGCCTATTGTATTGACGGTGAAACTCCACTTTCAGAACTGAGGTTCCCGGCCAAGACAAACACCAGATTTCAAAAAGTCATCATGATTCATCTTCACATTATCCAGAGAATAATGTTGGAAAAAACGGCCTGTTACCGCGAAATACCTCTTCCACATCTGAGGTTCCCGGCCAAGACAAACACCAGATTTGAAAAAGTCATCATTATTCATGTTCTCTCTAGGTAGTAGAATCAGAAACACATCAGGGTTTCAAGATTCTCTCCCTGCCTTAAGAGAGATCCAGAGAATAATGTTGGAAAAAACGGCCTATTACCGCGAAATACCTCTTCTACATCTGAGGTTCCCGGCGCAGACAAACACAAGATTTGAAAAAGACTTCGTGATTCTTGTTCTCCTTAGGTAGTGGAATCAGAAAAACATCATGGTTTCAAGATTCTCTCTTTGCCTTAAGAGAGATCCAAAGAATAAAGTTGGAAAAAACGGCCTATTACCGCATATTCTCAAAAGGCCTATTGTATTGACGGTGAAACTCCACTTTCAGAACTGAGGTTCCCGGCCAAGACAAACACCAGATTTGAAAAAGACGTCGTGACTGATGTTCTCCCTAGGTAGTACAATCAGAAAAACATCATGGTTTCAAGATACTCTCTTTGCCTTAAGAGAGATCCAAAGAATAATGTTGGAAAAAACGGCCTATTACCGCATATGCTCAAAAGGCCTATTGTATTGACGGTGAAACTCCACTTTTAGAAATGAAGTTCCCGGACCCGACAAACACCAGATTTGAAAAAGACATCATGATTCATGTTCTCCCTAGGTAGTAGAATCAGAAAAACATCGTGGTTTCAAGATTCTCTCCTTGCCTTAAGAGAGATCCAGAGAATAATGTTGGAAAAAACGGCCTATTACCGCATAGTCTCAAAAGGCCTATTGTATTGATGGTGAAACTCCACTTTCAGAACTGAGGTTCCCGGCCAAGACAAACACCAGATTTGAAAAAGGCATCATGATTAATGTTCTCCCTAGGTAGTAGAATCAGAAATACATCATGGTTTCAAGATTCTCACCTTGCCTTAAGAGAGATCCAGAGAATAATGTTGGAAAAAACGGCCTATTACCGCGGAATACCACTTCCAGATCTAAGTTTCCCGGCCCAGACAAACACCAGATTTGAAAAAGGCTTCGTGATTCTTCTTCTCCCTAGGTAGTAGAATCAGAAAAACATCATGGTTTCAAGATTCTCTCCTTGCCTTAAGAGAGATCAAGAGAATAATGTTGGAAAAAACGGCCTATTACCGCATATTCTCAAAAGGCCTATTGTATTGACGATGAAACTCCACTTTCAGAACTGAGGTTCCCGGCCAAGACAAACACCAGATTTCAAAAAGTCATCATGATTCATCTTCTCTCTAGGTAGTAGAATCAGAAACACATCATGGTTTCAAGATACTCTCCCTGCCTTAAGAGAGATCCAGAGAATAATGTTGGAAAAAACGGCCTATTACCGCGAAATACCTCTTCCACATCTGAGGTTCCCGGCCAAGACAAACACCAGATTTGAAAAAGTCATCATGATTCATGTTCTCTCTAGATAGTAGAATCAGAAACACATCAGGGTTTCAAGATTCTCTCCCTGCCTTAAGAGAGATTCAGAGAATAATGTTGGAAAAAACGGCCTATTACCGCAAAATACCTCTTCCACATCTGAGGTTCCCGGCGCAGACAAACACAAGATTTGAAAAAGACTTCGTTATTCTTGTACTCCCTAGGTAGTGGAATCAGAAAAACATCATGGTTTCAAGATTCTCTCTTTGCCTTAATAGAGATCCAAAGAATAAAGTTGGAAAAAACGGCCTATTACCGCATATTCTCAAAAGGCCTATTGTATTGACGGTGAAACTCCACTTTCAGAACTGAGGTTCCCGGCCAAGACAAACACCAGATTTGAAAAAGACGTCGTGACTGATGTTCTCCCTAGGTAGTAGAATCAGAAAAACATCATGGTTTCAAGATACTCTCTTTGCCTTAAGAGAGATCCAAAGAATAATGTTGGAAAAAAAGGCCTATTACCGCATATGCTCAAAAGGCCTATTGTATTGACGGTGAAACTCCACTTTCAGAACTGAGGTTCCCGGCCAAGACAAACACCAGATTTGAAAAAGACATCATGATTCATGTTCTCCCTAGGTAGTAGAATCAGAAAAACATCGTGGTTTCAAGATTCTCTCCTTGCCTTAAGAGAGATCCAGAGAATAATGTTGGAAAAAACGGCCTATTACCGCATATTCTCAAAAGGCCTATTGTATTGACGATGAAACTCCACTTTCAGAACTGAGGTTCCCGGCCAAGACAAACACCAGATTTGAAAAAGGCATCATGATTAATGTTCTCCCTAGGTAGTAGAATCAGAAATACATCATGGTTTCAAGATTCTCTCCTTGCCTTAAGAGAGAGCCAGAGAATAATGTTGGAAAAAACGGCCTATTACCGCGGAATACCACTTCCAGATCTGAGGTTCCCGGCCCAGACAAACACCAGATTTGAAAAAGACGTCGTGATTCTTGTTCTCCCTAGGTAGTAGAATCAGAAAAACATCATGGTTTCAAGATTCTCTCTTTGCCTTAAGAGAGATACAGAGAATAATGTTGGAAAAAATGGCCTATTACCGCGAAATACACCATTCAGAACTGAGGTTCCCGGCCCAGATAAACCCCAGATTTTAAAAAGGCTTCGTGATTCATGTTCTCCCTAGGTAGTAGAATCAGAAAAACATCATGATTTCAAGATTCTCTCTTTGCTTTAAGACAGATCCAAAGAATAAAGTTGGAAAAAACGGCCTATTACCGCATATGCTCAAAAGGCCTATTGTATTGACGATGAAACTCCACTTTCAGAACTTAGGTTCCCGGCCAAGACAAACACCAGATTTCAAAAAGTCATCATGATTCATCTTCTCTCTAGGTAGTAGAATCAGAAACACATCAGGGTTTCAATATTCTCTCCCTGCCTTAAGAGAGATCCAGAGAATAATGTTGGAAAAAACGGCCTATTACCGCGAAATACCTCTTCTACATCTGAGGTTCCCGGCGCAGACAAACACAAGATTTGAAAAAGACTTCGTGATTCTTGTTCTCCCTAGGTAGTGGAATCAGAAAAACATCATGGTTTCAAGATTCTCTCCTGGCCTTAAGAGAGATCCAGAGAATAATTTTGGAAAAAACGGCCTATTACCGCGAAATACCACTTCCAGATCTAAGGTTCCCGGCCCAGACAAACACTAGATTTGAAAAAGACTTCGTGATTCTTCTTCTCCATAGGTAGTAGAATCAGAAAAACATCATGGTTTCAAGATTCTCTCCTTGCCTTAAGAGAGATCAAGAGAATAATGTTGGAAAAAACGGCCTACTACCGCGAAATACCACTTTCAGAACTGAGGTTCCCGGCTCAGACAAACACCAGATTTGAAAAAGACGTCGTGATTCTTGTTCTCCCTAGGTAGTAGAACCAAAAAAACATCATGTTTTCAAGATTCTCTCTTTGACTTAAGAGAGATCCAAAGAATAAAGTTGGAAAAAACGGCCTATTACCGCATATGTCAAAAGGCCTATTGTATTGACGATGAAACTCCACTTTCAGAACTGAGGTTCCCGGTTAAGACAAACACCAGATTTGAAAAAGTCATCATGATTCATGTTCTCTCTTGGTAGTAGAATCAGAAAAACATCATGGTTTCAAGATTCTCTCCCTGCCTTAAGTGAGATCCAGAAAATAATGTTGGAAAAAACGGCCTACTAACGCGAAATACCACTTACAGAACTGAGGTTCCCGGACCAGACACACACCAGATTTAGAAAAGACGTCGTGATTCATCTTCTCCCTAGATACTAGAATCAGAAAAACATCATGGTTTGAAGCTTCTCTCCTTACCTTAAGAGAGATCCAAAGAATAATGTTGGAAAAAACGGCCTATTACCGCATATGCTCAAAAGGCCTATTGTATTGACGGTGAAACTCCACTTTTAGAAATGAAGTTCCCGGACCCGACAAACACCAGATTTGAAAAAGACATCATGATTCATGTTCTCCCTAGGTATTAGAATCAGAAAAACATCATGGTTTCAAGATACTCTCTTTGCCTTAAGAGAGATCCAAAGAATAATGTTGGAAAAAACGGCCTATTACCGCATATGCTCAAAAGGCCTATTGTATTGACGGTGAAACTCCACTTTTAGAAGTGAAGTTCCCGGACCCGACAAACACCAGATTTGAAAAAGACATCATGATTCATGTTCTCCCTAGGTAGTAGAATCAGAAAAACATCGTGGTTTCAAGATTCTCTCCTTGCCTTAAGAGAGATCCAGAGAATAATGTTGGAAAAAACGGCCTATTACCGCATAGTCTCAAAAGGCCTATTGTATTGATGGTGAAACTCCACTTTCAGAACTGAGGTTCCCGGCCAAGACAAACACCAGATTTGAAAAAGGCATCATGATTCATGTTCTCCCTAGGTAGTAGAATCAGAAAAACATCGTGGTTTCAAGATTCTCTCTTTGCCTTAAGAGAGATCCAAAGAATAATGTTGGAAAAAACGGCCTATTACCGCATATGCTCAAAAGGCCTATTGTATTGATGGTGAAACTCCACTTTCAGAACTGAGGTTCCCGGCCAAGACAAACACCAGATTTGAAAAAGGCATCATGATTAATGTTCTCCCTAGGTAGTAGAATCAGAAATACATCATGGTTTCAAGATTCTCTCCTTGCCTTAAGAGAGATCCAGAGAATAATGTTGGAAAAAACGGCCTATTACCGCGGAATACCACTTCCAGATCTAAGTTTCCCGGCCCAGACAAACACCAGATTTGAAAAAGGCTTCGTGATTCTTCTTCTCCCTAGGTAGTAGAATCAGAAAAAGATCATGGTTTCAAGATTCTCTCCTTGCCTTAAGAGAGATCAAGAGAATAATGTTGGAAAAAACGGCCTATTACCGCATATTCTCAAAAGGCCTATTGTATTGACGATGAAACTCCACTTTCAGAACTGAGGTTCCCGGCCAAGACAAACACCAGATTTCAAAAAGTCATCATGATTCATCTTCTCTCTAGGTAGTAGAATCAGAAACACATCATGGTTTCAAGATACTCTCCCTGCCTTAAGAGAGATCCAGAGAATAATGTTGGAAAAAACGGCCTATTACCGCGAAATACCTCTTCCACATCTGAGGTTCCCGGCCAAGACAAACACCAGATTTGAAAAAGTCATCATGATTCATGTTCTCTCTAGGTAGTAGAATCAGAAACACATCAGGGTTTCAAGATTCTCTCCCTGCCTTAAGAGAGATCCAGAGAATAATGTTGGAAAAAACGGCCTATTACCGCGAAATACCTCTTCCACATCTGAGGTTCCCGGCGCAGACAAACACAAGATTTGAAAAAGACTTCGTTATTCTTGTACTCCCTAGGTAGTGGAATCAGAAAAACATCATGGTTTCAAGATTCTCTCTTTGCCTTAATAGAGATCCAAAGAATAAAGTTGGAAAAAACGGCCTATTACCGCATATTCTCAAAAGGCCTATTGTATTGACGGTGAAACTCCACTTTCAGAACTGAGGTTCCCGGCCAAGACAAACACCAGATTTGAAAAAGACGTCGTGACTGATGTTCTCCCTAGGTAGTAGAATCAGAAAAACATCATGGTTTCAAGATACTCTCTTTGCCTTAAGAGAGATCCAAAGAATAATGTTGGAAAAAAAGGCCTATTACCGCATATGCTCAAAAGGCCTATTGTATTGACGGTGAAACTCCACTTTCAGAACTGAGGTTCCCGGCCAAGACAAACACCAGATTTGAAAAAGACATCATGATTCATGTTCTCCCTAGGTAGTAGAATCAGAAAAACATCGTGGTTTCAAGATTCTCTCCTTGCCTTAAGAGAGATCCAGAGAATAATGTTGGAAAAAACGGCCTATTACCGCATATTCTCAAAAGGCCTATTGTATTGACGATGAAACTCCACTTTCAGAACTGAGGTTCCCGGCCAAGACAAACACCAGATTTGAAAAAGGCATCATGATTAATGTTCTCCCTAGGTAGTAGAATCAGAAATACATCATGGTTTCAAGATTCTCTCCTTGCCTTAAGAGAGAGCCAGAGAATAATGTTGGAAAAAACGGCCTATTACCGCGGAATACCACTTCCAGATCTAAGGTTCCCGGCCCAGACAAACACCAGATTTGAAAAAGACGTCGTGATTCTTGTTCTCCCTAGGTAGTAGAATCAGAAAAACATCATGGTTTCAAGATTCTCTCTTTGCCTTAAGAGAGATACAGAGAATAATGTTGGAAAAAATGGCCTATTACCGCGAAATACACCATTCAGAACTGAGGTTCCCGGCCCAGATAAACCCCAGATTTTAAAAAGGCTTCGTGATTCATGTTCTCCCTAGGTAGTAGAATCAGAAAAACATCATGGTTTCAAGATTCTCTCTTTGCTTTAAGACAGATCCAAAGAATAAAGTTGGAAAAAACGGCCTATTACCGCATATGCTCAAAAGGCCTATTGTATCGACGATGAAACTCCACTTTCAGAACTGAGGTTCCCGGCCAAGACAAACACCAGATTTCAAAAAGTCATCATGATTCATCTTCTCTCTAGGTAGTAGAATCAGAAACACATCATGGTTTCAAGATAGTCTCCCTGCCTTAAGAGAGATCCAGAGAATAATGTTGGAAAAAACGGCCTATTACCGCGAAATACCTCTTCCACATCTGAGGTTCCCGGCCAAGACAAACACCAGATTTGAAAAAGTCATCATGATTCATGTTCTCTCTAGGTAGTAGAATCAGAAACACATCAGGGTTTCAATATTCTCTCCCTGCCTTAAGAGAGATCCAGAGAATAATGTTGGAAAAAACGGCCTATTACCGCGAAAGACCTCTTCTACATCTGAGGTTCCCGGCGCAGACAAACACAAGATTTGAAAAAGACTTCGTGATTCTTGTTCTCCCTAGGTAGTGGAATCAGAAAAACATCATGGTTTCAAGATTCTCTCCTTGCCTTAAGAGAGATCAAGAGAATAATGTTGGAAAAAACGGCCTATTACCGCATATTCTCAAAAGGCCTATTGTATTGACGGTGAAACTCCACTTTCAGAACTGAGGTTCCCGGCCAAGACAAAAACCAGATTTGAAAAAGACGTCGTGACTGATGTTCTCCCTAGGTAGTAGAATCAGAAAAACATCATGGTTTCAAGATTCTCTCCTGGCCTTAAGAGAGATCCAGAGAATAATTTTGGAAAAAACGGCCTATTACCGCGAAATACCACTTCCAGATCTAAGGTTCCCGGCCCAGACAAACACCAGATTTGAAAAAGACTTCGTGATTCTTCTTCTCCATAGGTAGTAGAATCAGAAAAACATCATGGTTTCAAGATTCTCTCCTTGCCTTAACAGAGATCAAGAGAATAATGTTGGAAAAAACGGCCTACTACCGCGAAATACCACTTTCAGAACTGAGGTTCCCGGCTCAGACAAACACCAGATTTGAAAAAGACGTCGTGATTCTTGTTCTCCCTAGGTAGTAGAACCAAAAAAACATCATGGTTTCAAGATTCTCTCTTTGACTTAAGAGAGATCCAAAGAATAAAGTTGGAAAAAACGGCCTATTACCGCATATGTCAAAAGGCCTATTGTATTGACGATGAAACTCCACTTTCAGAACTGAGGTTCCCGGTTAAGACAAACACCAGATTTGAAAAAGTCATCATGATTCATGTTCTCTCTTGGTAGTAGAATCAGAAAAACATCATGGTTTCAAGATTCTCCCCCTGCCTTAAGTGAGATCCAGAAAATAATGTTGGAAAAAACGGCCTACTAACGCGAAATACCACTTACAGAACTGAGGTTCCCGGACCAGACACACACCAGATTTAGAAAAGACGTCGTGATTCATCTTCTCCCTAGATACTAGATTCAGAAAAACATCATGGTTTGAAGCTTCTCTCCTTACCTTAAGAGAGATCCAAAGAATAATGTTGGAAAAAACGGCCTATTACCGCATATGCTCAAAAGGCCTATTGTATTGACGGTGAAACTCCACTTTTAGAAATGAAGTTCCCGGACCCGACAAACACCAGATTTGAAAAAGACATCATGATTCATGTTCTCCCTAGGTATTAGAATCAGAAAAACATCATGGTTTCAAGATACTCTCTTTGCCTTAAGAGAGATCCAAAGAATAATGTTGGAAAAAACGGCCTATTACCGCATATACTCAAAAGGCCTATTGTATTGACGGTGAAACTCCACTTTTAGAAGTGAAGTTCCCGGACCCGACAAACACCAGATTTGAAAAAGACATCATGATTCATGTTCTCCCTAGGTAGTAGAATCAGAAAAACATCGTGGTTTCAAGATTCTCTCCTTGCCTTAAGAGAGATCCAGAGAATAATGTTGGAAAAAACGGCCTATTACCGCATAGTCTCAAAAGGCCTATTGTATTGATGGTGAAACTCCACTTTCAGAACTGAGGTTCCCGGCCAAGACAAACACCAGATTTGAAAAAGGCATCATGATTCATGTTCTCCCTAGGTAGTAGAATCAGAAAAACATCGTGGTTTCAAGATTCTCTCTTTGCCTTAAGAGAGATCCAAAGAATAATGTTGGAAAAAACGGCCTATTACCGCATATGCTCAAAAGGCCTATTGTATTGATGGTGAAACTCCACTTTCAGAACTGAGGTTCCCGGCCAAGACAAACACCAGATTTGAAAAAGGCATCATGATTAATGTTCTCCCTAGGTAGTAGAATCAGAAATACATCATGGTTTCAAGATTCTCTCCTTGCCTTAAGAGAGATCCAGAGAATAATGTTGGAAAAAACGGCCTATTACCGCGGAATACCACTTCCAGATCTAAGTTTCCCGGCCCAGACAAACACCAGATTTGAAAAAGGCTTCGTGATTCTTCTTCTCCCTAGGTAGTAGAATCAGAAAAAGATCATGGTTTCAAGATTCTCTCCTTGCCTTAAGAGAGATCAAGAGAATAATGTTGGAAAAAACGGCCTATTACCGCATATTCTCAAAAGGCCTATTGTATTGACGATGAAACTCCACTTTCAGAACTGAGGTTCCCGGCCAAGACAAACACCAGATTTCAAAAAGTCATCATGATTCATCTTCTCTCTAGGTAGTAGAATCAGAAACACATCATGGTTTCAAGATACTCTCCCTGCCTTAAGAGAGATCCAGAGAATAATGTTGGAAAAAACGGCCTATTACCGCGAAATACCTCTTCCACATCTGAGGTTCCCGGCCAAGACAAACACCAGATTTGAAAAAGTCATCATGATTCATGTTCTCTCTAGGTAGTAGAATCAGAAACACATCAGGGTTTCAAGATTCTCTCCCTGCCTTAAGAGAGATCCAGAGAATAATGTTGGAAAAAACGGCCTATTACCGCGAAATACCTCTTCCACATCTGAGGTTCCCGGCGCAGACAAACACAAGATTTGAAAAAGACTTCGTTATTCTTGTACTCCCTAGGTAGTGGAATCAGAAAAACATCATGGTTTCAAGATTCTCTCTTTGCCTTAATAGAGATCCAAAGAATAAAGTTGGAAAAAACGGCCTATTACCGCATATTCTCAAAAGGCCTATTGTATTGACGGTGAAACTCCACTTTCAGAACTGAGGTTCCCGGCCAAGACAAACACCAGATTTGAAAAAGACGTCGTGACTGATGTTCTCCCTAGGTAGTAGAATCAGAAAAACATCATGGTTTCAAGATACTCTCTTTGCCTTAAGAGAGATCCAAAGAATAATGTTGGAAAAAAAGGCCTATTACCGCATATGCTCAAAAGGCCTATTGTATTGACGGTGAAACTCCACTTTCAGAACTGAGGTTCCCGGCCAAGACAAACACCAGATTTGAAAAAGACATCATGATTCATGTTCTCCCTAGGTAGTAGAATCAGAAAAACATCGTGGTTTCAAGATTCTCTCCTTGCCTTAAGAGAGATCCAGAGAATAATGTTGGAAAAAACGGCCTATTACCGCATATTCTCAAAAGGCCTATTGTATTGACGATGAAACTCCACTTTCAGAACTGAGGTTCCCGGCCAAGACAAACACCAGATTTGAAAAAGGCATCATGATTAATGTTCTCCCTAGGTAGTAGAATCAGAAATACATCATGGTTTCAAGATTCTCTCCTTGCCTTAAGAGAGAGCCAGAGAATAATGTTGGAAAAAACGGCCTATTACCGCGGAATACCACTTCCAGATCTAAGGTTCCCGGCCCAGACAAACACCAGATTTGAAAAAGACGTCGTGATTCTTGTTCTCCCTAGGTAGTAGAATCAGAAAAACATCATGGTTTCAAGATTCTCTCTTTGCCTTAAGAGAGATACAGAGAATAATGTTGGAAAAAATGGCCTATTACCGCGAAATACACCATTCAGAACTGAGGTTCCCGGCCCAGATAAACCCCAGATTTTAAAAAGGCTTCGTGATTCATGTTCTCCCTAGGTAGTAGAATCAGAAAAACATCATGGTTTCAAGATTCTCTCTTTGCTTTAAGACAGATCCAAAGAATAAAGTTGGAAAAAACGGCCTATTACCGCATATGCTCAAAAGGCCTATTGTATCGACGATGAAACTCCACTTTCAGAACTGAGGTTCCCGGCCTAGACAAACACCAGATTTCAAAAAGTCATCATGATTCATCTTCTCTCTAGGTAGTAGAATCAGAAACACATCATGGTTTCAAGATAGTCTCCCTGCCTTAAGAGAGATCCAGAGAATAATGTTGGAAAAAACGGCCTATTACCGCGAAATACCTCTTCCACATCTGAGGTTCCCGGCCAAGACAAACACCAGATTTGAAAAAGTCATCATGATTCATGTTCTCTCTAGGTAGTAGAATCAGAAACACATCAGGGTTTCAATATTCTCTCCCTGCCTTAAGAGAGATCCAGAGAATAATGTTGGAAAAAACGGCCTATTACCGCGAAATACCTCTTCTACATCTGAGGTTCCCGGCGCAGACAAACACAAGATTTGAAAAAGACTTCGTGATTCTTGTTCTCCCTAGGTAGTGGAATCAGAAAAACATCATGGTTTCAAGATTCTCTCCTTGCCTTAAGAGAGATCAAGAGAATAATGTTGGAAAAAACGGCCTATTACCGCATATTCTCAAAAGGCCTATTGTATTGACGGTGAAACTCCACTTTCAGAACTGAGGTTCCCGGCCAAGACAAAAACCAGATTTGAAAAAGACGTCGTGACTGATGTTCTCCCTAGGTAGTAGAATCAGAAAAACATCATGGTTTCAAGATTCTCTCCTGGCCTTAAGAGAGATCCAGAGAATAATTTTGGAAAAAACGGCCTATTACCGCGAAATACCACTTCCAGATCTAAGGTTCCCGGCCCAGACAAACACCAGATTTGAAAAAGACTTCGTGATTCTTCTTCTCCATAGGTAGTAGAATCAGAAAAACATCATGGTTTCAAGATTCTCTCCTTGCCTTAACAGAGATCAAGAGAATAATGTTGGAAAAAACGGCCTACTACCGCGAAATACCACTTTCAGAACTGAGGTTCCCGGCTCAGACAAACACCAGATTTGAAAAAGACGTCGTGATTCTTGTTCTCCCTAGGTAGTAGAACCAAAAAAACATCATGGTTTCAAGATTCTCTCTTTGACTTAAGAGAGATCCAAAGAATAAAGTTGGAAAAAACGGCCTATTACCGCATATGTCAAAAGGCCTATTGTATTGACGATGAAACTCCACTTTCAGAACTGAGGTTCCCGGTTAAGACAAACACCAGATTTGAAAAAGTCATCATGATTCATGTTCTCTCTTGGTAGTAGAATCAGAAAAACATCATGGTTTCAAGATTCTCCCCCTGCCTTAAGTGAGATCCAGAAAATAATGTTGGAAAAAACGGCCTACTAACGCGAAATACCACTTACAGAACTGAGGTTCCCGGACCAGACACACACCAGATTTAGAAAAGACGTCGTGATTCATCTTCTCCCTAGATACTAGAATCAGAAAAACATCATGGTTTGAAGCCTCTCTCCTTACCTTAAGAGAGATCCAAAGAATAATGTTGGAAAAAACGGCCTATTACCGCATATGCTCAAAAGGCCTATTGTATTGACGGTGAAACTCCACTTTTAGAAGTGAAGTTCCCGGACCCGACAAACACCAGATTTGAAAAAGACATCATGATTTATGTTCTCCCTAGGTAGTAGAATCAGAAAAACATCGTGGTTTCAAGATTCTCTCCTTGCCTTAAGAGAGATCCAGAGAATAATGTTGGAAAAAACGGCCTATTAACGCATAGTCTCAAAAGGCCTATTGTATTGATGGTGAAACTCCACTTTCAGAACTGAGGTTCCCGGCCAAGACAAACACCAGATTTGAAAAAGGCATCATGATTCATGTTCTCCCTAGGTAGTAGAATCAGAAAAACATCGTGGTTTCAAGATTCTCTCCTTGCCTTAAGAGAGATCCAGAGAATAATGTTGGAAAAAACGGCCTATTACCGCATAGTCTCAAAAGGCCTATTGTATTGATGGTGAAACTCCACTTTCAGAACTGAGGTTCCCGGCCAAGACAAACACCAGATTTGAAAAAGGCATCATGATTAATGTTCTCCCTAGGTAGTAGAATCAGAAAAACATCATGGTTTCAAGATTCTCTCCTTGCCTTAAGAGAGATCCAGAGAATAATGTTGGAAAAAACGGCCTATTACCGCGGAATACCACTTCCAGATCTAAGGTTCCCGGCCCAGACAAACACCAGATTTGAAAAAGACTTCGTGATTCTTTTTCTCCCTAGGTAGTATAATCAGAAAAACATCATGGTTTCAAGATTCTCTCTTTGACTTAAGAGAGATCCAAAGAATAAAGTTGGAAAAAACGGCCTATTACCGCATATGTCAAAAGGCCTATTGTATTGACGATGAAACTCCACTTTCAGAACTGAGGTTCCCGGCCAAGACAAACACCAGATTTGAAAAAGTCATCATGATTCATGTTCTCTCTTGGTAGTAGAATCAGAAAAACATCATGGTTTCAAGATTCTCTCCTGGCCTTAAGAGAGATCCAGAGAATAATTTTGGAAAAAACGGCCTATTACCGCGAAATACCACTTCCAGATCTAAGGTTCCCGGCCCAGAAAAACACCAGATTTGAAAAAGACTTCGTGATTCTTCTTCTCCATAGGTAGTAGAATCAGAAAAACATCATGGTTTCAAGATTCTCTCCTTGCCCTAAGAGAGATCAAGAGAATAATGTTGGAAAAAACAGCCTACTACCGCGAAATACCACTTTCAGAACTGAGGTTCCCGGCTCAGACAAACACCAGATTTGAAAAAGACCTCGTGATTCTTGTTCTCCCTAGGTAGTAGAACCAAAAAAACATCATGGTTTCAAGATTCTCTCTTTGACTTAAGAGAGATCCAAAGAATAAAGTTGGAAAAAACGGCCTATTACCGCATATGTCAAAAGGCCTATTGTATTGACGGTGAAACTCCACTTTCAGAACTGAGGTTCCCGGTTAAGACAAACACCAGATTTGAAAAAGTCATCATGATTCATGTTCTCTCTTGGTAGTAGAATCAGAAAAACATCATGGTTTCAAGATTCTCTCCCTGCCTTAAGTGAGATCCAGAAAATAATGTTGGAAAAAACGGCCTA
The DNA here is from genome assembly GCA_030867105.1 of Liasis olivaceus. Lineage (NCBI taxonomy): Eukaryota > Metazoa > Chordata > Lepidosauria > Squamata > Pythonidae > Liasis > Liasis olivaceus. The sequence continues at coordinate 61,924,471 of CM061354.1, forward strand.
CTAACGCGAAATACCACTTACAGAACTGAGGTTCCCGGACCAGACACACACCAGATTTAGAAAAGACGTCGTGATTCATCTTCTCCCTAGATACTAGAATCAGAAAAACATCATGGTTTGAAGCTTCTCTCCTTACCTTAAGAGAGATCCAAAGAATAATGTTGGAAAAAACGGCCTATTACCGCATATGCTCAAAAGGCCTATTGTATTGACGGTGAAACTCCACTTTTAGAAATGAAGTTCCCGGACTCGACAAACACCAGATTTGAAAAAGACATCATGATTCATGTTCTCCCTAGGTAGTAGAATCAGAAAAACATCATGGTTTCAAGATACTCTCTTTGCCTTAAGAGAGATCCAGAGAATAATGTTGGAAAAAACGGCCTATTACCGCATATGCTCAAAAGGCCTATTGTATTGACGGTGAAACTCCACTTTTAGAAGTGAAGTTCCCGGACCCGACAAACACCAGATTTGAAAAAGACATCATGATTCATGTTCTCCCTAGGTAGTAGAATCAGAAAAACATCGTGGTTTCAAGATTCTCTCCTTGCCTTAAGAGAGATCCAGAGAATAATGTTGGAAAAAACGGCCTATTACCGCATAGTCTCAAAAGGCCTATTGTATTGATGGTGAAACTCCACTTTCAGAACTGAGGTTCCCGGCCAAGACAAACACCAGATTTGAAAAAGGCATCATGATTCATGTTCTCCCTAGGTAGTAGAATCAGAAAAACATCGTGGTTTCAAGATTCTCTCTTTGCCTTAAGAGAGATCCAAAGAATAATGTTGGAAAAAACGGCCTATTACCGCATATGCTCAAAAGGCCTATTGTATTGACGGTGAAACTCCACTTTTAGAAATGAAGTTCCCGGACCCGACAAACACCAGATTTGAAAAAGACATCATGATTCATGTTCTCCCTAGGTAGTAGAATCAGAAAAACATCGTGGTTTCAAGATTCTCTCCTTGCCTTAAGAGAGATCCAGAGAATAATGTTGGAAAAAACGGCCTATTACCGCATAGTCTCAAAAGGCCTATTGTATTGATGGTGAAACTCCACTTTCAGAACTGAGGTTCCCGGCCAAGACAAACACCAGATTTGAAAAAGGCATCATGATTAATGTTCTCCCTAGGTAGTAGAATCAGAAATACATCATGGTTTCAAGATTCTCTCCTTGCCTTAAGAGAGATCCAGAGAATAATGTTGGAAAAAACGGCCTATTACCGCGGAATACCACTTCCAGATCTAAGTTTCCCGGCCCAGACAAACACCAGATTTGAAAAAGGCTTCGTGATTCTTCTTCTCCCTAGGTAGTAGAATCAGAAAAACATCATGGTTTCAAGATTCTCTCCTTGCCTTAAGAGAGATCAAGAGAATAATGTTGGAAAAAACGGCCTATTACCGCATATTCTCAAAAGGCCTATTGTATTGACGATGAAACTCCACTTTCAGAACTGAGGTTCCCGGCCAAGACAAACACCAGATTTCAAAAAGTCATCATGATTCATCTTCTCTCTAGGTAGTAGAATCAGAAACACATCATGGTTTCAAGATACTCTCCCTGCCTTAAGAGAGATCCAGAGAATAATGTTGGAAAAAACGGCCTATTACCGCGAAATACCTCTTCCACATCTGGGGTTCCCGGCCAAGACAAACACCAGATTTGAAAAAGTCATCATGATTCATGTTCTCTCTAGGTAGTAGAATCAGAAACACATCAGGGTTTCAAGATTCTCTCCCTGCCTTAAGAGAGATCCAGAGAATAATGTTGGAAAAAACGGCCTATTACCGCGAAATACCTCTTCCACATCTGAGGTTCCCGGCGCAGACAAACACAAGATTTGAAAAAGACTTCGTTATTCTTGTACTCCCTAGGTAGTGGAATCAGAAAAACATCATGGTTTCAAGATTCTCTCTTTGCCTTAATAGAGATCCAAAGAATAAAGTTGGAAAAAACGGCCTATTACCGCATATTCTCAAAAGGCCTATTGTATTGACGGTGAAACTCCACTTTCAGAACTGAGGTTCCCGGCCAAGACAAACACCAAATTTGAAAAAGACGTCGTGACTGATGTTCTCCCTAGGTAGTAGAATCAGAAAAACATCATGGTTTCAAGATACTCTCTTTGCCTTAAGAGAGATCCAAAGAATAATGTTGGAAAAAAAGGCCTATTACCGCATATGCTCAAAAGGCCTATTGTATTGACGGTGAAACTCCACTTTCAGAACTGAGGTTCCCGGCCAAGACAAACACCAGATTTGAAAAAGACATCATGATTCATGTTCTCCCTAGGTAGTAGAATCAGAAAAACATCGTGGTTTCAAGATTCTCTCCTTGCCTTAAGAGAGATCCAGAGAATAATGTTGGAAAAAACGGCCTATTACCGCATATTCTCAAAAGGCCTATTGTATTGACGATGAAACTCCACTTTCAGAACTGAGGTTCCCGGCCAAGACAAACACCAGATTTGAAAAAGGCATCATGATTAATGTTCTCCCAAGGGAGTAGAATCAGAAATACATCATGGTTTCAAGATTCTCTCCTTGCCTTAAGAGAGAGCCAGAGAATAATGTTGGAAAAACCGGCCTATTACCGCGGAATACCACTCCAGATCTAAGGTTCCCGGCCCAGACAAACACCAGATTTGAAAAAGACGTCGTGATTCTTGTTCTCCCTAGGTAGTAGAATCAGAAAAACATCATGGTTTCAAGATTCTCTCTTTGCCTTAAGAGAGATACAGAGAATAATGTTGGAAAAAATGGCCTATTACCGCGAAATACACCATTCAGAACTGAGGTTCCCGGCCCAGATAAACCCCAGATTTTAAAAAGGCTTCGTGATTCATGTTCTCCCTAGGTAGTAGAATCAGAAAAACATCATGGTTTCAAGATTCTCTCTTTGCTTTAAGACAGATCCAAAGAATAAAGTTGGAAAAAACGGCCTATTACCGCATAAGCTCAAAAGGCCTATTGTATTGACGATGAAACTCCACTTTCAGAACTGAGGTTCCCGGCCAAGACAAACACCAGATTTCAAAAAGTCATCATGATTCATCTTCTCTCTAGGTAGTAGAATCAGAAACACATCATGGTTTCAAGATACTCTCCCTGCCTTAAGAGAGATCCAGAGAATAATGTTGGAAAAAACGGCCTATTACCGCGAAATACCTCTTCCACATCTGAGATTCCCGGCCAAGACAAACACCAGATTTGAAAAAGTCATCATGATTCATGTTCTCTCTAGGTAGTAGAATCGGAAACACATCAGGGTTTCAATATTCTCTCCCTGCCTTAAGAGAGATCCAGAGAATAATGTTGGAAAAAACGGCCTATTACCGCGAAATACCTCTTCTACATCTGAGGTTCCCGGCGCAGACAAACACAAGATTTGAAAAAGACTTCGTGATTCTTGTTCTCCCTAGGTAGTGGAATCAGAAAAACATCATGGTTTCAAGATTCTCTCCTTGCCTTAAGAGAGATCAAGAGAATAATGTTGGAAAAAACGGCCTATTACCGCATATTCTCAAAAGGCCTATTGTATTGACGGTGAAACTCCACTTTCAGAACTGAGGTTCCCGGCCAAGACAAAAACCAGATTTGAAAAAGACGTCGTGACTGATGTTCTCCCTAGGTAGTAGAATCAGAAAAACATCATGGTTTCAAGATTCTCTCCTGGCCTTAAGAGAGATCCAGAGAATAATTTTGGAAAAAACGGCCTATTACCGCGAAATACCACTTCCAGATCTAAGGTTCCCGGCCCAGACAAACACCAGATTTTAAAAAGACTTCGTGATTCTTCTTCTCCATAGGTAGTAGAATCAGAAAAACATCATGGTTTCAAGATTCTCTCCTTGCCTTAAGAGAGATCAAGAGAATAATGTTGGAAAAAACGGCCTACTACCGCGAAATACCACTTTCAGAACTGAGGTTCCCGGCTCAGACAAACACCAGATTTGAAAAAGACGTCGTGATTCTTGTTCTCCCTAGGTAGTAGAACCAAAAAAACATCATGGTTTCAAGATTCTCTCTTTGACTTAAGAGAGATCCAAAGAATAAAGTTGGAAAAAACGGCCTATTACCGCATATGTCAAAAGGCCTATTGTATTGACGATGAAACTCCACTTTCAGAACTGAGGTTCCCGGTTAAGACAAACACCAGATTTGAAAAAGTCATCATGATTCATGTTCTCTCTTGGTAGTAGAATCAGAAAAACATCATGGTTTCAAGATTCTCCCCCTGCCTTAAGTGAGATCCAGAAAATAATGTTGGAAAAAACGGCCTACTAACGCGAAATACCACTTACAGAACTGAGGTTCCCGGACCAGACACACACCAGATTTAGAAAAGACGTCGTGATTCATCTTCTCCCTAGATACTAGAATCAGAAAAACATCATGGTTTGAAGCCTCTCTCCTTACCTTAAGAGAGATCCAAAGAATAATGTTGGAAAAAACGGCCTATTACCGCATATGCTCAAAAGGCCTATTGTATTGACGGTGAAACTCCACTTTTAGAAGTGAAGTTCCCGGACCCGACAAACACCAGATTTGAAAAAGACATCATGATTTATGTTCTCCCTAGGTAGTAGAATCAGAAAAACATCGTGGTTTCAAGATTCTCTCCTTGCCTTAAGAGAGATCCAGAGAATAATGTTGGAAAAAACGGCCTATTAACGCATAGTCTCAAAAGGCCTATTGTATTGATGGTGAAACTCCACTTTCAGAACTGAGGTTCCCGGCCAAGACAAACACCAGATTTGAAAAAGGCATCATGATTCATGTTCTCCCTAGGTAGTAGAATCAGAAAAACATCGTGGTTTCAAGATTCTCTCCTTGCCTTAAGAGAGATCCAGAGAATAATGTTGGAAAAAACGGCCTATTACCGCATAGTCTCAAAAGGCCTATTGTATTGATGGTGAAACTCCACTTTCAGAACTGAGGTTCCCGGCCAAGACAAACACCAGATTTGAAAAAGGCATCATGATTAATGTTCTCCCTAGGTAGTAGAATCAGAAAAACATCATGGTTTCAAGATTCTCTCCTTGCCTTAAGAGAGATCCAGAGAATAATGTTGGAAAAAACGGCCTATTACCGCGGAATACCACTTCCAGATCTAAGGTTCCCGGCCCAGACAAACACCAGATTTGAAAAAGACTTCGTGATTCTTTTTCTCCCTAGGTAGTATAATCAGAAAAACATCATGGTTTCAAGATTCTCTCTTTGACTTAAGAGAGATCCAAAGAATAAAGTTGGAAAAAAAGGCCTATTACCGCATATGTCAAAAGGCCTATTGTATTGACGATGAAACTCCACTTTCAGAACTGAGGTTCCCGGCCAAGACAAACACCAGATTTGAAAAAGTCATCATGATTCATGTTCTCTCTTGGTAGTAGAATCAGAAAAACATCATGGTTTCAAGATTCTCTCCTGGCCTTAAGAGAGATCCAGAGAATAATTTTGGAAAAAACGGCCTATTACCGCGAAATACCACTTCCAGATCTAAGGTTCCCGGCCCAGAAAAACACCAGATTTGAAAAAGACTTCGTGATTCTTCTTCTCCATAGGTAGTAGAATCAGAAAAACATCATGGTTTCAAGATTCTCTCCTTGCCCTAAGAGAGATCAAGAGAATAATGTTGGAAAAAACAGCCTACTACCGCGAAATACCACTTTCAGAACTGAGGTTCCCGGCTCAGACAAACACCAGATTTGAAAAAGACGTCGTGATTCTTGTTCTCCCTAGGTAGTAGAACCAAAAAAACATCATGGTTTCAAGATTCTCTCTTTGACTTAAGAGAGATCCAAAGAATAAAGTTGGAAAAAACGGCCTATTACCGCATATGTCAAAAGGCCTATTGTATTGACGATGAAACTCCACTTTCAGAACTGAGGTTCCCGGTTAAGACAAACACCAGATTTGAAAAAGTCATCATGATTCATGTTCTCTCTTGGTAGTAGAATCAGAAAAACATCATGGTTTCAAGATTCTCTCCCTGCCTTAAGTGAGATCCAGAAAATAATGTTGGAAAAAACGGCCTACTAACGCGAAATACCACTTACAGAACTGAGGTTCCCGGACCAGACACACACCAGATTTAGAAAAGACGTCGTGATTCATCTTCTCCCTAGATACTAGAATCAGAAAAACATCATGGTTTGAAGCTTCTCTCCTTACCTTAAGAGAGATCCAAAGAATAATGTTGGAAAAAACGGCCTATTACCGCATATGCTCAAAAGGCCTATTGTATTGACGGTGAAACTCCACTTTTAGAAATGAAGTTCCCGGACTCGACAAACACCAGATTTGAAAAAGACATCATGATTCATGTTCTCCCTAGGTAGTAGAATCAGAAAAACATCATGGTTTCAAGATACTCTCTTTGCCTTAAGAGAGATCCAGAGAATAATGTTGGAAAAAACGGCCTATTACCGCATATGCTCAAAAGGCCTATTGTATTGACGGTGAAACTCCACTTTTAGAAGTGAAGTTCCCGGACCCGACAAACACCAGATTTGAAAAAGACATCATGATTCATGTTCTCCCTAGGTAGTAGAATCAGAAAAACATCGTGGTTTCAAGATTCTCTCCTTGCCTTAAGAGAGATCCAGAGAATAATGTTGGAAAAAACGGCCTATTACCGCATAGTCTCAAAAGGCCTATTGTATTGATGGTGAAACTCCACTTTCAGAACTGAGGTTCCCGGCCAAGACAAACACCAGATTTGAAAAAGGCATCATGATTCATGTTCTCCCTAGGTAGTAGAATCAGAAAAACATCGTGGTTTCAAGATTCTCTCTTTGCCTTAAGAGAGATCCAAAGAATAATGTTGGAAAAAACGGCCTATTACCGCATATGCTCAAAAGGCCTATTGTATTGACGGTGAAACTCCACTTTTAGAAATGAAGTTCCCGGACCCGACAAACACCAGATTTGAAAAAGACATCATGATTCATGTTCTCCCTAGGTAGTAGAATCAGAAAAACATCGTGGTTTCAAGATTCTCTCCTTGCCTTAAGAGAGATCCAGAGAATAATGTTGGAAAAAACGGCCTATTACCGCATAGTCTCAAAAGGCCTATTGTATTGATGGTGAAACTCCACTTTCAGAACTGAGGTTCCCGGCCAAGACAAACACCAGATTTGAAAAAGGCATCATGATTAATGTTCTCCCTAGGTAGTAGAATCAGAAATACATCATGGTTTCAAGATTCTCTCCTTGCCTTAAGAGAGATCCAGAGAATAATGTTGGAAAAAACGGCCTATTACCGCGGAATACCACTTCCAGATCTAAGTTTCCCGGCCCAGACAAACACCAGATTTGAAAAAGGCTTCGTGATTCTTCTTCTCCCTAGGTAGTAGAATCAGAAAAACATCATGGTTTCAAGATTCTCTCCTTGCCTTAAGAGAGATCAAGAGAATAATGTTGGAAAAAACGGCCTATTACCGCATATTCTCAAAAGGCCTATTGTATTGACGATGAAACTCCACTTTCAGAACTGAGGTTCCCGGCCAAGACAAACACCAGATTTCAAAAAGTCATCATGATTCATCTTCTCTCTAGGTAGTAGAATCAGAAACACATCATGGTTTCAAGATACTCTCCCTGCCTTAAGAGAGATCCAGAGAATAATGTAGGAAAAAACGGCCTATTACCGCGAAATACCTCTTCCACATCTGGGGTTCCCGGCCAAGACAAACACCAGATTTGAAAAAGTCATCATGATTCATGTTCTCTCTAGGTAGTAGAATCAGAAACACATCAGGGTTTCAAGATTCTCTCCCTGCCTTAAGAGAGATCCAGAGAATAATGTTGGAAAAAACGGCCTATTACCGCGAAATACCTCTTCCACATCTGAGGTTCCCGGCGCAGACAAACACAAGATTTGAAAAAGACTTCGTTATTCTTGTACTCCCTAGGTAGTGGAATCAGAAAAACATCATGGTTTCAAGATTCTCTCTTTGCCTTAATAGAGATCCAAAGAATAAAGTTGGAAAAAACGGCCTATTACCGCATATTCTCAAAAGGCCTATTGTATTGACGGTGAAACTCCACTTTCAGAACTGAGGTTCCCGGCCAAGACAAACACCAAATTTGAAAAAGACGTCGTGACTGATGTTCTCCCTAGGTAGTAGAATCAGAAAAACATCATGGTTTCAAGATACTCTCTTTGCCTTAAGAGAGATCCAAAGAATAATGTTGGAAAAAAAGGCCTATTACCGCATATGCTCAAAAGGCCTATTGTATTGACGGTGAAACTCCACTTTCAGAACTGAGGTTCCCGGCCAAGACAAACACCAGATTTGAAAAAGACATCATGATTCATGTTCTCCCTAGGTAGTAGAATCAGAAAAACATCGTGGTTTCAAGATTCTCTCCTTGCCTTAAGAGAGATCCAGAGAATAATGTTGGAAAAAACGGCCTATTACCGCATATTCTCAAAAGGCCTATTGTATTGACGATGAAACTCCACTTTCAGAACTGAGGTTCCCGGCCAAGACAAACACCAGATTTGAAAAAGGCATCATGATTAATGTTCTCCCAAGGGAGTAGAATCAGAAATACATCATGGTTTCAAGATTCTCTCCTTGCCTTAAGAGAGAGCCAGAGAATAATGTTGGAAAAACCGGCCTATTACCGCGGAATACCACTCCAGATCTAAGGTTCCCGGCCCAGACAAACACCAGATTTGAAAAAGACGTCGTGATTCTTGTTCTCCCTAGGTAGTAGAATCAGAAAAACATCATGGTTTCAAGATTCTCTCCTTGCCCTAAGAGAGATCAAGAGAATAATGTTGGAAAAAACAGCCTACTACCGCGAAATACCACTTTCAGAACTGAGGTTCCCGGCTCAGACAAACACCAGATTTGAAAAAGACGTCGTGATTCTTCTTCTCCATAGGTAGTAGAATCAGAAAAACATCATGGTTTCAAGATTCTCTCCTTGCCCTAAGAGAGATCAAGAGAATAATGTTGGAAAAAACAGCCTACTACCGCGAAATACCACTTTCAGAACTGAGGTTCCCGGCTCAGACAAACACCAGATTTGAAAAAGACGTCGTGATTCTTGTTCTCCCTAGGTAGTAGAACCAAAAAAACATCATGGTTTCAAGATTCTCTCTTTGACTTAAGAGAGATCCAAAGAATAAAGTTGGAAAAAACGGCCTATTACCGCATATGTCAAAAGGCCTATTGTATTGACGATGAAACTCCACTTTCAGAACTGAGGTTCCCGGTTAAGACAAACACCAGATTTGAAAAAGTCATCATGATTCATGTTCTCTCTTGGTAGTAGAATCAGAAAAACATCATGGTTTCAAGATTCTCTCCCTGCCTTAAGTGAGATCCAGAAAATAATGTTGGAAAAAACGGCCTACTAACGCGAAATACCACTTACAGAACTGAGGTTCCCGGACCAGACACACACCAGATTTAGAAAAGACGTCGTGATTCATCTTCTCCCTAGATACTAGAATCAGAAAAACATCATGGTTTGAAGCTTCTCTCCTTACCTTAAGAGAGATCCAAAGAATAATGTTGGAAAAAACGGCCTATTACCGCATATGCTCAAAAGGCCTATTGTATTGACGGTGAAACTCCACTTTTAGAAATGAAGTTCCCGGACTCGACAAACACCAGATTTGAAAAAGACATCATGATTCATGTTCTCCCTAGGTAGTAGAATCAGAAAAACATCATGGTTTCAAGATACTCTCTTTGCCTTAAGAGAGATCCAGAGAATAATGTTGGAAAAAACGGCCTATTACCGCATATGCTCAAAAGGCCTATTGTATTGACGGTGAAACTCCACTTTTAGAAGTGAAGTTCCCGGACCCGACAAACACCAGATTTGAAAAAGACATCATGATTCATGTTCTCCCTAGGTAGTAGAATCAGAAAAACATCGTGGTTTCAAGATTCTCTCCTTGCCTTAAGAGAGATCCAGAGAATAATGTTGGAAAAAACGGCCTATTACCGCATAGTCTCAAAAGGCCTATTGTATTGATGGTGAAACTCCACTTTCAGAACTGAGGTTCCCGGCCAAGACAAACACCAGATTTGAAAAAGGCATCATGATTCATGTTCTCCCTAGGTAGTAGAATCAGAAAAACATCGTGGTTTCAAGATTCTCTCTTTGCCTTAAGAGAGATCCAAAGAATAATGTTGGAAAAAACGGCCTATTACCGCATATGCTCAAAAGGCCTATTGTATTGACGGTGAAACTCCACTTTTAGAAATGAAGTTCCCGGACCCGACAAACACCAGATTTGAAAAAGACATCATGATTCATGTTCTCCCTAGGTAGTAGAATCAGAAAAACATCGTGGTTTCAAGATTCTCTCCTTGCCTTAAGAGAGATCCAGAGAATAATGTTGGAAAAAACGGCCTATTACCGCATAGTCTCAAAAGGCCTATTGTATTGATGGTGAAACTCCACTTTCAGAACTGAGGTTCCCGGCCAAGACAAACACCAGATTTGAAAAAGGCATCATGATTAATGTTCTCCCTAGGTAGTAGAATCAGAAATACATCATGGTTTCAAGATTCTCTCCTTGCCTTAAGAGAGATCCAGAGAATAATGTTGGAAAAAACGGCCTATTACCGCGGAATACCACTTCCAGATCTAAGTTTCCCGGCCCAGACAAACACCAGATTTGAAAAAGGCTTCGTGATTCTTCTTCTCCCTAGGTAGTAGAATCAGAAAAACATCATGGTTTCAAGATTCTCTCCTTGCCTTAAGAGAGATCAAGAGAATAATGTTGGAAAAAACGGCCTATTACCGCATATTCTCAAAAGGCCTATTGTATTGACGATGAAACTCCACTTTCAGAACTGAGGTTCCCGGCCAAGACAAACACCAGATTTCAAAAAGTCATCATGATTCATCTTCTCTCTAGGTAGTAGAATCAGAAACACATCATGGTTTCAAGATACTCTCCCTGCCTTAAGAGAGATCCAGAGAATAATGTAGGAAAAAACGGCCTATTACCGCGAAATACCTCTTCCACATCTGGGGTTCCCGGCCAAGACAAACACCAGATTTGAAAAAGTCATCATGATTCATGTTCTCTCTAGGTAGTAGAATCAGAAACACATCAGGGTTTCAAGATTCTCTCCCTGCCTTAAGAGAGATCCAGAGAATAATGTTGGAAAAAACGGCCTATTACCGCGAAATACCTCTTCCACATCTGAGGTTCCCGGCGCAGACAAACACAAGATTTGAAAAAGACTTCGTTATTCTTGTACTCCCTAGGTAGTGGAATCAGAAAAACATCATGGTTTCAAGATTCTCTCTTTGCCTTAATAGAGATCCAAAGAATAAAGTTGGAAAAAACGGCCTATTACCGCATATTCTCAAAAGGCCTATTGTATTGACGGTGAAACTCCACTTTCAGAACTGAGGTTCCCGGCCAAGACAAACACCAAATTTGAAAAAGACGTCGTGACTGATGTTCTCCCTAGGTAGTAGAATCAGAAAAACATCATGGTTTCAAGATACTCTCTTTGCCTTAAGAGAGATCCAAAGAATAATGTTGGAAAAAAAGGCCTATTACCGCATATGCTCAAAAGGCCTATTGTATTGACGGTGAAACTCCACTTTCAGAACTGAGGTTCCCGGCCAAGACAAACACCAGATTTGAAAAAGACATCATGATTCATGTTCTCCCTAGGTAGTAGAATCAGAAAAACATCGTGGTTTCAAGATTCTCTCCTTGCCTTAAGAGAGATCCAGAGAATAATGTTGGAAAAAACGGCCTATTACCGCATATTCTCAAAAGGCCTATTGTATTGACGATGAAACTCCACTTTCAGAACTGAGGTTCCCGGCCAAGACAAACACCAGATTTGAAAAAGGCATCATGATTAATGTTCTCCCAAGGGAGTAGAATCAGAAATACATCATGGTTTCAAGATTCTCTCCTTGCCTTAAGAGAGAGCCAGAGAATAATGTTGGAAAAACCGGCCTATTACCGCGGAATACCACTCCAGATCTAAGGTTCCCGGCCCAGACAAACACCAGATTTGAAAAAGACGTCGTGATTCTTGTTCTCCCTAGGTAGTAGAATCAGAAAAACATCATGGTTTCAAGATTCTCTCTTTGCCTTAAGAGAGATACAGAGAATAATGTTGGAAAAAATGGCCTATTACCGCGAAATACACCATTCAGAACTGAGGTTCCCGGCCCAGATAAACCCCAGATTTTAAAAAGGCTTCGTGATTCATGTTCTCCCTAGGTAGTAGAATCAGAAAAACATCATGGTTTCAAGATTCTCTCTTTGCTTTAAGACAGATCCAAAGAATAAAGTTGGAAAAAACGGCCTATTACCGCATAAGCTCAAAAGGCCTATTGTATTGACGATGAAACTCCACTTTCAGAACTGAGGTTCCCGGCCAAGACAAACACCAGATTTCAAAAAGTCATCATGATTCATCTTCTCTCTAGGTAGTAGAATCAGAAACACATCATGGTTTCAAGATACTCTCCCTGCCTTAAGAGAGATCCAGAGAATAATGTTGGAAAAAACGGCCTATTACCGCGAAATACCTCTTCCACATCTGAGGTTCCCGGCCAAGACAAACACCAGATTTGAAAAAGTCATCATGATTCATGTTCTCTCTAGGTAGTAGAATCGGAAACACATCAGGGTTTCAATATTCTCTCCCTGCCTTAAGAGAGATCCAGAGAATAATGTTGGAAAAAACGGCCTATTACCGCGAAATACCTCTTCTACATCTGAGGTTCCCGGCGCAGACAAACACAAGATTTGAAAAAGACTTCGTGATTCTTGTTCTCCCTAGGTAGTGGAATCAGAAAAACATCATGGTTTCAAGATTCTCTCCTTGCCTTAAGAGAGATCAAGAGAATAATGTTGGAAAAAACGGCCTATTACCGCATATTCTCAAAAGGCCTATTGTATTGACGGTGAAACTCCACTTTCAGAACTGAGGTTCCCGGCCAAGACAAACACCAGATTTGAAAAAGACATCATGATTCATGTTCTCCCTAGGTAGTAGAATCAGAAAAACATCGTGGTTTCAAGATTCTCTCCTTGCCTTAAGAGAGATCCAGAGAATAATGTTGGAAAAAACGGCCTATTACCGCATATTCTCAAAAGGCCTATTGTATTGACGATGAAACTCCACTTTCAGAACTGAGGTTCCCGGCCAAGACAAACACCAGATTTGAAAAAGGCATCATGATTAATGTTCTCCCAAGGGAGTAGAATCAGAAATACATCATGGTTTCAAGATTCTCTCCTTGCCTTAAGAGAGAGCCAGAGAATAATGTTGGAAAAACCGGCCTATTACCGCGGAATACCACTCCAGATCTAAGGTTCCCGGCCCAGACAAACACCAGATTTGAAAAAGACGTCGTGATTCTTGTTCTCCCTAGGTAGTAGAATCAGAAAAACATCATGGTTTCAAGATTCTCTCTTTGCCTTAAGAGAGATACAGAGAATAATGTTGGAAAAAATGGCCTATTACCGCGAAATACACCATTCAGAACTGAGGTTCCCGGCCCAGATAAACCCCAGATTTTAAAAAGGCTTCGTGATTCATGTTCTCCCTAGGTAGTAGAATCAGAAAAACATCATGGTTTCAAGATTCTCTCTTTGCTTTAAGACAGATCCAAAGAATAAAGTTGGAAAAAACGGCCTATTACCGCATAAGCTCAAAAGGCCTATTGTATTGACGATGAAACTCCACTTTCAGAACTGAGGTTCCCGGCCAAGACAAACACCAGATTTCAAAAAGTCATCATGATTCATCTTCTCTCTAGGTAGTAGAATCAGAAACACATCATGGTTTCAAGATACTCTCCCTGCCTTAAGAGAGATCCAGAGAATAATGTTGGAAAAAACGGCCTATTACCGCGAAATACCTCTTCCACATCTGAGGTTCCCGGCCAAGACAAACACCAGATTTGAAAAAGTCATCATGATTCATGTTCTCTCTAGGTAGTAGAATCGGAAACACATCAGGGTTTCAATATTCTCTCCCTGCCTTAAGAGAGATCCAGAGAATAATGTTGGAAAAAACGGCCTATTACCGCGAAATACCTCTTCTACATCTGAGGTTCCCGGCGCAGACAAACACAAGATTTGAAAAAGACTTCGTGATTCTTGTTCTCCCTAGGTAGTGGAATCAGAAAAACATCATGGTTTCAAGATTCTCTCCTTGCCTTAAGAGAGATCAAGAGAATAATGTTGGAAAAAACGGCCTATTACCGCATATTCTCAAAAGGCCTATTGTATTGACGGTGAAACTCCACTTTCAGAACTGAGGTTCCCGGCCAAGACAAAAACCAGATTTGAAAAAGACGTCGTGACTGATGTTCTCCCTAGGTAGTAGAATCAGAAAAACATCATGGTTTCAAGATTCTCTCCTGGCCTTAAGAGAGATCCAGAGAATAATTTTGGAAAAAACGGCCTATTACCGCGAAATACCACTTCCAGATCTAAGGTTCCCGGCCCAGACAAACACCAGATTTTAAAAAGACTTCGTGATTCTTCTTCTCCATAGGTAGTAGAATCAGAAAAACATCATGGTTTCAAGATTCTCTCCTTGCCTTAAGAGAGATCAAGAGAATAATGTTGGAAAAAACGGCCTACTACCGCGAAATACCACTTTCAGAACTGAGGTTCCCGGCTCAGACAAACACCAGATTTGAAAAAGACGTCGTGATTCTTGTTCTCCCTAGGTAGTAGAACCAAAAAAACATCATGGTTTCAAGATTCTCTCTTTGACTTAAGAGAGATCCAAAGAATAAAGTTGGAAAAAACGGCCTATTACCGCATATGTCAAAAGGCCTATTGTATTGACGATGAAACTCCACTTTCAGAACTGAGGTTCCCGGTTAAGACAAACACCAGATTTGAAAAAGTCATCATGATTCATGTTCTCTCTTGGTAGTAGAATCAGAAAAACATCATGGTTTCAAGATTCTCTCCCTGCCTTAAGTGAGATCCAGAAAATAATGTTGGAAAAAACGGCCTACTAACGCGAAATACCACTTACAGAACTGAGGTTCCCGGACCAGACACACACCAGATTTAGAAAAGACGTCGTGATTCATCTTCTCCCTAGATACTAGAATCAGAAAAACATCATGGTTTGAAGCTTCTCTCCTTACCTTAAGAGAGATCCAAAGAATAATGTTGGAAAAAACGGCCTATTACCGCATATGCTCAAAAGGCCTATTGTATTGACGGTGAAACTCCACTTTTAGAAATGAAGTTCCCGGACCCGACAAACACCAGATTTGAAAAAGAGATCATGATTCATGTTCTCCCTAGGTATTAGAATCAGAAAAACATCATGGTTTCAAGATACTCTCTTTGCCTTAAGAGAGATCCAAAGAATAATGTTGGAAAAAACGGCCTATTACCGCATATGCTCAAAAGGCCTATTGTATTGACGGTGAAACTCCACTTTTAGAAGTGAAGTTCCCGGACCCGACAAACACCAGATTTGAAAAAGACATCATGATTTATGTTCTCCCTAGGTAGTAGAATCAGAAAAACATCGTGGTTTCAAGATTCTCTCCTTGCCTTAAGAGAGATCCAGAGAATAATGTTGGAAAAAACGGCCTATTACCGCATAGTCTCAAAAGGCCTATTGTATTGATGGTGAAACTCCACTTTCAGAACTGAGGTTCCCGGCCAAGACAAACACCAGATTTGAAAAAGGCATCATGATTCATGTTCTCCCTAGGTAGTAGAATCAGAAAAACATCGTGGTTTCAAGATTCTCTCCTTGCCTTAAGAGAGATCCAGAGAATAATGTTGGAAAAAACGGCCTATTACCGCATAGTCTCAAAAGGCCTATTGTATTGATGGTGAAACTCCACTTTCAGAACTGAGGTTCCCGGCCAAGACAAACACCAGATTTGAAAAAGGCATCATGATTAATGTTCTCCCTAGGTAGTAGAATCAGAAAAACATCATGGTTTCAAGATTCTCTCCTTGCCTTAAGAGAGATCCAGAGAATAATGTTGGAAAAAACGGCCTATTACCGCGGAATACCACTTTAAGATCTAAGGTTCCCGGCCCAGACAAACACCAGATTTGAAAAAGACTTCGTGATTCTTTTTCTCCCTAGGTAGTAGAATCAGAAAAACATCATGGTTTCAAGATTCTCTCCTTGCCTTAAGAGAGATCAAGAGAATAATGTTGGAAAAAACGGCCTATTACCGCATATTCTCAAAAGGCCTATTGTATTGACGGTGAAACTCCACTTTCAGAACTGAGGTTCCCGGCCAAGACAAAAACCAGATTTGAAAAAGACGTCGTGACTGATGTTCTCCCTAGGTAGTAGAATCAGAAAAACATCATGGTTTCAAGATTCTCTCCTGGCCTTAAGAGAGATCCACAGAATAAAGTTGGAAAAAACGGCCTATTACCGCGAAATACCACTTTCAGATCTAAGGTTCCCGGCCCAGACAAACACCAGATTTGAAAAAGACTTCGTGATTCTTTTTCTCCCTAGGTAGTAGAATCAGAAAAACATCATGGTTTCAAGATTCTCTCCTTGCCTTAAGAGAGATCAAGAGAATAATGTTGGAAAAAACGGCCTATTACCGCATATTCTCAAAAGGCCTATTGTATTGACGGTGAAACTCCACTTTCAGAACTGAGGTTCCCGGCCAAGACAAAAACCAGATTTGAAAAAGACGTCGTGACTGATGTTCTCCCTAGGTAGTAGAATCAGAAAAACATCATGGTTTCAAGATTCTCTCCTGGCCTTAAGAGAGATCCACAGAATAAAGTTGGAAAAAACGGCCTATTACCGCGAAATACCACTTTCAGATCTAAGGTTCCCGGCCCAGACAAACACCAGATTTGAAAAAGACTTCGTGATTCTTTTTCTCCCTAGGTAGTAGAATCAGAAAAACATCATGGTTTCAAGATTCTCTCCTTGCCTTAAGAGAGATCAAGAGAATAATGTTGGAAAAAACGGCCTATTACCGCATATTCTCAAAAGGCCTATTGTATTGACGGTGAAACTCCACTTTCAGAACTGAGGTTCCCGGCCAAGACAAAAACCAGATTTGAAAAAGACGTCGTGACTGATGTTCTCCCTAGGTAGTAGAATCAGAAAAACATCATGGTTTCAAGATTCTCTCCTTGCCTTAAGAGAGATCAAGAGAATAATGTTGGAAAAAACGGCCTACTACCGCGAAATACCACTTTCAGAACTGAGGTTCCCGGCTCAGACAAACACCAGATTTGAAAAAGACGTCGTGATTCTTGTTCTCCCTAGGTACTAGAACCAAAAAAACATCATGGTTTCAAGATTCTCTCTTTGACTTAAGAGAGATCCAAAGAATAAAGTTGGACAAAACGGCCTATTACCGCATACGTCAAAAGGCCTATTGTATTGACGATGAAACTCCACTTTCAGAACTGAGGTTCCCGGCCAAGACAAACACCAGATTTGAAAAAGTCATCATGATTCATGTTCTCTCTTGGTAGTAGAATCAGAAAAACATCATGGTTTCAAGATTCTCTCCCTGCCTTAAGTGAGATCCAGAAAATAATGTTGGAAAAAACGGCCTACTAACGCGAAATACCACTTACAGAACTGAGGTTCCCGGACCAGACAAACACTAGATTTAGAAAAGACGTCGTGATTCATCTTCTCCCTAGATACTAGAATCAGAAAAACATCATGGTTTCAAGCTTCTCTCCTTACCTTAAGAGAGATCCAAAGAATAATGTTGGAAAAAACGGCCTACTAATGTGAAATAACACTTACAGAACTGAGGTTCCCGGACCAGACACACACCAGATTTAGAAAAGACGTAGCGATTCATCTTCTCCGTAGATACTAGAATCAGAAAAACATCATGGTTTCAAGCTTCTCTCCTTACCTTAAGAGAGATCCAAACAATAATGTTGGAAAACACGGCCTATTACCGCATATGCTCAAAAGGCCTATTGTATTGACGGTGAAACTCCACTTTTAGAAATGAAGTTCCCGGACCCGACAAACACCAGATTTGAAAAAGACATCATGATTAATGTTCTCCCTAGGTAGTAGAATCAGAAAAACATCATGGTTTCAAGATTCTCTCCTTGCCTTAAGAGAGATCAAGGGAATAATGTTGGAAAAAACGGCCTATTACCGCATATTCTCAAAGGCCTATTGTATTGACGGTGAAACTCCACTTTCAGAACTGAGGTTCCCAGGCAAGACAAAAACCAGATTTGAAAAAGACGTCGTGACTGATGTTCTCCGTAGGTAGTAGAATCAGAAAAACAACATAGTTTCAAGATTCTCTCCTGGCCTTAAGAGAGATCCAGAGAATAATGTTGGAAAAAACGGCCTATTACCGCGAAATACCACTTCCAGATCTAAGGTTCCCGGCCCAGACAAACACCAGATTTGAAAAAGACTTCGTGATTCTTCTTCTCCATAGGTAGTAGAATCAGAAAAACATCATGGTTTCAAGATTCTCTCCTTGCCTTAAGAGAGATCAAGAGAATAATGTTGGAAAAAACGGCCTACTACCGCATATTCTCAAAAGGCCTATTGTATTGACGGTGAAACTCCACTTTCAGAACTGAGGTTCCCGGCCAAGACAAACACCAGATTTCAAAAAGTCATCATGATTCATCTTCTCTCTAGGTAGTAGAATCAGAAACACATCATGGTTTCAAGATACTCTCCCTGCCTTAAGAGAGATCCAGAGAATAATGTTGGAAAAAACGGCCTGTTACCGCGAAATACCTCTTCCACATCTGAGGTTCCCGGCCAAGACAAACACCAGATTTGAAAAAGTCATCATTATTCATGTTCTCTCTAGGTAGTAGAATCAGAAACACATCAGGGTTTCAAGATTCTCTCCCTGCCTTAAGAGAGATCCAGAGAATAATGTTGGAAAAAACGGCCTATTACCGCGAAATACCTCTTCTACATCTGAGGTTCCCGGCGCAGACAAACACAAGATTTGAAAAAGACTTCGTCATTCTTGTTCTCCCTAGGTAGTGGAATCAGAAAAACATCATGGTTTTAAGATTCTCTCTTTGCCTTAAGAGAGATCCAAAGAATAAAGTTGGAAAAAACGGCCTATTACCGCATATTCTCAAAAGGCCTATTGTATTGACGGTGAAACTCCACTTTCAGAACTGAGGTTCCCGGCCAAGACAAACACCAGATTTGAAAAAGACGTCGTGACTGATGTTCTCCCTAGGTAGTAGAATCAGAAAAACATCATGGTTTCAAGATACTCTCTTTGCCTTAAGAGAGATCCAAAGAATAATGTTGGAAAAAACGGCCTATTACCGCATATGCTCAAAAGGCCTATTGTATTGACGGTGAAACTCCACTTTTAGAAATGAAGTTCCCGGACCCGACAAACACCAGATTTGAAAAAGACATCATGATTCATGTTCTCCCTAGGTAGTAGAATCAGAAAAACATCGTGGTTTTAAGATTCTCTCCTTGCCTTAAGAGAGATCCAGAGAACAATGTTGGAAAAAACGGCCAATTACCGCATATTCTCAAAAGGCCTATTGTATTGACGGTGAAACTCCACTTTCAGAACTGAGGTTCCCGGCCAAGACAAACACCAGATTTGAAAAAGGTATCATGATTAATGTTCTCCCTAGGTAGTAGAATCAGAAAAACATCATGGTTTCAAGATTCTCTCCTTGCCTTAAGAGAGATCCAGAGAATAATGTTGGAAAAAACGGCCTATTACCGCGGAATACCACTTCCAGATCAAAGGTTCCCGGCCCAGACAAACACCAGATTTGAAAAAGACTTCGTGATTCTTCTTCTCCCTAGGTAGTAGAATCAGAAAAACATCATGGTTTCGAGATTCTCTCCTTGCCTTAAGAGAGATCAAGAGAATAATGTTGGAAAAAACGGCCTATTACCGCATATTCTCAAAAGGCCTATTGTATTGACGGTGAAACTCCACTTTCAGAACTGAGGTTCCCGGCCAAGACAAAGACCAGATTTGAAAAAGACGTCATGACTGATGTTCTCCCTAGGTAGTAGAATCAGAAAAACATCATGGTTTCAAGATTCTCTCCTGGCCTTAAGAGAGATCCAGAGAATAATGTTGGAAAAAACGGCCTACTACCGCGAAATACCACTTTCAGAATTGAGGTTCCCGGCTCAGACAAACACCAGATTTGAAAAAGACGTCGTGATTCTTGTTCTCCCTATGTAGTAGAACCAAAAAAACATCATGGTTTCAAGATTCTCTCTTTGACTTAAGAGAGATCCAAAGAATAAAGTTGGAAAAAACGGCCTATTACCGCATATGTCAAAAGGCCTATTGTATTGACGATGAAACTCCACTTTCAGAACTGAGGTTCCCGGCCAAGACAAACACCAGATTTGAAAAACTCATCATGATTCATGTTCTCTCTTGGTAGTAGAATCAGAAAAACATCATGGTTTCAAGATTCTCTCCCTGCCTTAAGTGAGATCCAGAAAATAATGTTGGAAAAAACGGCCTACTAACGCGAAATACCACTTACAGAACTGAGGTTCCCGGACCAGACAAACACTAGATTTAGAAAAGACGTTGTGATTCATCTTCTCCCTAGATACTAGAATCAGAAAAACATCATGGTTTCAAGCTTCTCTCCTTACCTTAAGAGAGATCCAAAGAATAATGTTGGAAAAAACAGCCTATTACCGCATATGCTCAAAAGGCCTATTGTATTGACGGTGAAACTCCACTTTTAGAAATGAAGTTCCCGGACCCGACAAACACCAGATTTGAAAAAGACATCATGATTCATGTTCTCCCTAGGTAGTAGAATCAGAAAAACATCGTGGTTTTAAGATTCTCTCCTTGCCTTAAGAGAGATCCAGAGAACAATGTTGGAAAAAACGGCCAATTACCGCATATTCTCAAAAGGCCTATTGTATTGACGGTGAAACTCCACTTTCAGAACTGAGGTTCCCGGCCAAGACAAACACCAGATTTGAAAAAGGCATCATGATTAATGTTCTCCCTAGGTAGTAGAATCAGAAAAACATCATGGTTTCATGATTCTCTCCTTGCCTTAAGAGAGATCCAGAGAATAATGTTGGAAAAAACGGCCTATTACCGCGGAATACCACTTCCAGATCAAAGTTTCCCGGCCCAGACAAACACCAGATTAGAAAAAGACTTCGTGATTCTTCTTCTCCCTAGGTAGTAGAATCAGAAAAACATCATGGTTTCGAGATTCTCTCCTTGCCTTAAGAGAGATCAAAAGAATAATGTTGGAAAAAACGGCCTATTACCGCATATTCTCAAAAGGCCTATTGTATTGACGGTGAAACTCCACTTTCAGAACTGAGGTTCCCGGCCAAGACAAAAACCAGATTTGAAAAAGACGTCGTGACTGCTGTTCTCCCTAGGTAGTAGAATCAGAAAAACATCATGGTTTCAAGATTCTCTCCTGGCCTTAAGAGAGATCCACAGAATAAAGTTGGAAAAAACGGCCTATTACCGCGAAATACCACTTTCAGATCTAAGGTTCCCGGCCCAGACAAACACCAGATTTGAAAAAGACTTCGTGATTCTTTTTCTCCCTAGGTAGTAGAATCAGAAAAACATCATGGTTTCAAGATACTCTCTTTGCCTTAAGAGAGATCCAAAGAATAAAGTTGGAAAAAACGGCCTATTACCGCATATGCTCAAAAGGCCTATTGTATTGACGGTGAAACTCCACTTTCAGAACTGAGGTTCCCGGCCAAGACAAACACCAGATTTCAAAAAGTCATCATGATTCATCTTCTCTCTAGGTAGTAGAATCAGAAACACATCATGGTTTCAAGATACTCTCCCTGCCTTAAGAGAGATCCAGAGAATAATGTTGGAAAAAACGGCCTGTTACCGCGAAATACCTCTTCCACATCTGAGGTTCCCGGCCAAGACAAACACCAGATTTGAAAAAGTCATCATTATTCATGTTCTCTCTAGGTAGTAGAATCAGAAACACATCAGGGTTTCAAGATTCTCTCCCTGCCTTAAGAGAGATCCAGAGAATAATGTTGGAAAAAACGGCCTATTACCGCGAAATACCTCTTCTACATCTGAGGTTCCCGGCGCAGACAAACACAAGATTTGAAAAAGACTTCGTCATTCTTGTTCTCCCTAGGTAGTGGAATCAGAAAAACATCATGGTTTTAAGATTCTCTCTTTGCCTTAAGAGAGATCCAAAGAATAAAGTTGGAAAAAACGGCCTATTACCGCATATTCTCAAAAGGCCTATTGTATTGACGGTGAAACTCCACTTTCAGAACTGAGGTTCCCGGCCAAGACAAACACCAGATTTGAAAAAGACGTCGTGACTGATGTTCTCCCTAGGTAGTAGAATCAGAAAAACATCATGGTTTCAAGATACTCTCTTTGCCTTAAGAGAGATCCAAAGAATAATGTTGGAAAAAACGGCCTATTACCGCATATGCTCAAAAGGCCTATTGTATTGACGGTGAAACTCCACTTTTAGAAATGAAGTTCCCGGACCCGACAAACACCAGATTTGAAAAAGACATCATGATTCATGTTCTCCCTAGGTAGTAGAATCAGAAAAACATCGTGGTTTTAAGATTCTCTCCTTGCCTTAAGAGAGATCCAGAGAACAATGTTGGAAAAAACGGCCAATTACCGCATATTCTCAAAAGGCCTATTGTATTGACGGTGAAACTCCACTTTCAGAACTGAGGTTCCCGGCCAAGACAAACACCAGATTTGAAAAAGGTATCATGATTAATGTTCTCCCTAGGTAGTAGAATCAGAAAAACATCATGGTTTCAAGATTCTCTCCTTGCCTTAAGAGAGATCCAGAGAATAATGTTGGAAAAAACGGCCTATTACCGCGGAATACCACTTCCAGATCAAAGGTTCCCGGCCCAGACAAACACCAGATTTGAAAAAGACTTCGTGATTCTTCTTCTCCCTAGGTAGTAGAATCAGAAAAACATCATGGTTTCGAGATTCTCTCCTTGCCTTAAGAGAGATCAAGAGAATAATGTTGGAAAAAACGGCCTATTACCGCATATTCTCAAAAGGCCTATTGTATTGACGGTGAAACTCCACTTTCAGAACTGAGGTTCCCGGCCAAGACAAAGACCAGATTTGAAAAAGACGTCATGACTGATGTTCTCCCTAGGTAGTAGAATCAGAAAAACATCATGGTTTCAAGATTCTCTCCTGGCCTTAAGAGAGATCCAGAGAATAATGTTGGAAAAAACGGCCTACTACCGCGAAATACCACTTTCAGAATTGAGGTTCCCGGCTCAGACAAACACCAGATTTGAAAAAGACGTCGTGATTCTTGTTCTCCCTATGTAGTAGAACCAAAAAAACATCATGGTTTCAAGATTCTCTCTTTGACTTAAGAGAGATCCAAAGAATAAAGTTGGAAAAAACGGCCTATTACCGCATATGTCAAAAGGCCTATTGTATTGACGATGAAACTCCACTTTCAGAACTGAGGTTCCCGGCCAAGACAAACACCAGATTTGAAAAACTCATCATGATTCATGTTCTCTCTTGGTAGTAGAATCAGAAAAACATCATGGTTTCAAGATTCTCTCCCTGCCTTAAGTGAGATCCAGAAAATAATGTTGGAAAAAACGGCCTACTAACGCGAAATACCACTTACAGAACTGAGGTTCCCGGACCAGACAAACACTAGATTTAGAAAAGACGTTGTGATTCATCTTCTCCCTAGATACTAGAATCAGAAAAACATCATGGTTTCAAGCTTCTCTCCTTACCTTAAGAGAGATCCAAAGAATAATGTTGGAAAAAACAGCCTATTACCGCATATGCTCAAAAGGCCTATTGTATTGACGGTGAAACTCCACTTTTAGAAATGAAGTTCCCGGACCCGACAAACACCAGATTTGAAAAAGACATCATGATTCATGTTCTCCCTAGGTAGTAGAATCAGAAAAACATCGTGGTTTTAAGATTCTCTCCTTGCCTTAAGAGAGATCCAGAGAACAATGTTGGAAAAAACGGCCAATTACCGCATATTCTCAAAAGGCCTATTGTATTGACGGTGAAACTCCACTTTCAGAACTGAGGTTCCCGGCCAAGACAAACACCAGATTTGAAAAAGGCATCATGATTAATGTTCTCCCTAGGTAGTAGAATCAGAAAAACATCATGGTTTCAAGATTCTCTCCTTGCCTTAAGAGAGATCCAGAGAATAATGTTGGAAAAAACGGCCTATTACCGCGGAATACCACTTCCAGATCAAAGGTTCCCGGCCCAGACAAACACCAGATTAGAAAAAGACTTCGTGATTCTTCTTCTCCCTAGGTAGTAGAATCAGAAAAACATCATGGTTTCGAGATTCTCTCCTTGCCTTAAGAGAGATCAAGAGAATAATGTTGGAAAAAACGGCCTATTACCGCATATTCTCAAAAGGCCTATTGTATTGACGGTGAAACTCCACTTTCAGAACTGAGGTTCCTGGCCAAGACAAAAACCAGATTTGAAAAAGACGTCGTGACTGATGTTCTCCCTAGGTAGTAGAATTAGAAAAACATCATGGTTTCAAGATTCTCTCCTGGCCTTAAGAGAGATCCAGAGAATAATGTTGGAAAAAACGGCCTATTACCGCGAAATACCACTTCCAGATCTAAGGTTCCCGGCCCAGACAAACACCAGATTTGAAAAAGACTTCGTGATTCTTCTTCTCCAAAGGTAGTAGAATCAGAAAAACATCATGGTTTCAAGATTCTCTCCTTGCCTTAAGAGAGATCAAGAGAATAATGTTGGAAAAAACGGCCTACAAACGCGAAATACCACTTACAGAACTGAGGTTCCCGGACCAGACACACACCAGATTTAGAAAAGACGTAGTGATTCATCTTCTCCGTAGATACTAGAATCAGAAAAACATCATGGTTTCAAGCTTCTCTCCTTACCTTAAGAGAGATCCAAAGAATAATGTTGGAAAAAACGGCCTATTACCGCATATGCTCAAAAGGCCTATTGTATTGACGGTGAAACTCCACTTTTAGAAATGAAGTTCCCGGACCCGACAAACACCAGATTTGAAAAAGACATCATGATTCATGTTCTCCCTAGGTAGTAGAATCAGAAAAACATCGTGGTTTGAACATTCTCTCCTTGCCTTAAGAGAGATCCAGAGAATAATGTTGGAAAAACGGCCTATTACCGCATATTCTCAAAAGGCCTATTGTATTGACGGTGAAACTCCACTTTCAGAACTGAGGTTCCCGGCCAAGACAAACACCAGATTTGAAAAAGGCATCATGATTAATGTTCTCCCTAGGTAGTAGAATCAGAAAAACATCATGGTTTCAAGATTCTCTCCTGGCCTTAAGAGAGATCCAGAGAATAATGTTGGAAAAAAAGGCCTATTACCGCGAAATACCACTTCCAGATCTAAGGTTCCCGGCCCAGACAAACACCAGATTTGAAAAAGACTTCGTGATTCTTCTTCTCCAAAGGTAGTAGAATCAGAAAAACATCATGGTTTCAAGATTCTCTCCTTGCCTTAAGAGAGATCAAGAGAATAATGTTGGAAAAAACGGCCTACAAACGCGAAATACCACTTACAGAACTGAGGTTCCCGGACCAGACACACACCAGATTTAGAAAAGACGTAGTGATTCATCTTCTCCGTAGATACTAGAATCAGAAAAACATCATGGTTTCAAGCTTCTCTCCTTACCTTAAGAGAGATCCAAAGAATAATGTTGGAAAAAACGGCCTATTACCGCATATGCTCAAAAGGCCTATTGTATTGACGGTGAAACTCCACTTTTAGAAATGAAGTTCCCGGACCCGACAAACACCAGATTTGAAAAAGACATCATGATTCATGTTCTCCCTAGGTAGTAGAATCAGAAAAACATCGTGGTTTGAACATTCTCTCCTTGCCTTAAGAGAGATCCAGAGAATAATGTTGGAAAAACGGCCTATTACCGCATATTCTCAAAAGGCCTATTGTATTGACGGTGAAACTCCACTTTCAGAACTGAGGTTCCCGGCCAAGACAAACACCAGATTTGAAAAAGGCATCATGATTAATGTTCTCCCTAGGTAGTAGAATCAGAAAAACATCATGGTTTCAAGATTCTCTCCTTGCCTTAAGAGAGATCCAGAGAATAATGTTGGAAAAAATGGCCTATTACCGCGGAATACCACTTCCAGATCTAAGATTCCCGGCCCAGACAAACACCAGATTTGAAAAAGACTTTGTGATTCTTCTTCTCCCTAGGTAGTAGAATCAGAAAAACATCATGGTTTCAAGATTCTCTCCTTGCCTTAAGAGAGATCAAGAGAATAATGTTGGAAAAAACGGCCTATTACCGCATATTCTCAAAAGGCCTATTGTATTGACGGTGAAACTCCACTTTCAGAACTGAGGTTCCCGGGCAAGACAAAAACCAGATTTGAAAAAGACGTCGTGACTGATGTTCTCCGTAGGTAGTAGAATCAGAAAAACATCATAGTTTCAAGATTCTCTCCTGGCCTTAAGAGAGATCCAGAGAATAATGTTGGAAAAAACGGCCTGTTACCGCGAAATACCTCTTCCACATCTGAGGTTCCCGGCCAAGACAAACACCAGATTTGAAAAAGTCATCATTATTCATGTTCTCTCTAGGTAGTAGAATCAGAAACACATCAGGGTTTCAAGATTCTCTCCCTGCCTTAAGAGAGATCCAGAGAATAATGTTGGAAAAAACGGCCTATTACCGCGAAATACCTCTTCCACATCTGAGGTTCCCGGCGCAGACAAACACAAGATCTGAAAAAGACTTCGTGATTCTTGTTCTCCCTAGGTAGTGGAATCAGAAAAACATCATGGTTTCAAGATTCTCTCTTTGCTTTAAGAGAGATCCAAATAATAAAGTTGGAAAAAACGGCCTATTACCGCATATTCTCAAAAGGCCTATTGTATTGACGGTGAAACTCCACTTTCAGAACTGAGGTTCCCGGCCAAGACAAACACCAGATTTGAAAAAGACGTCGTGACTGATGTTCTCCCTAGGTAGTAGAATCAGAAAAACATCATGGTTTCAAGATACTCTCTTTGCCTTAAGAGAGATCCAAAGAATAATGTTGGAAAAAACGGCCTATTACCGCATATGCTCAAAAGGCCTATTGTATTGACGGTGAAACTCCACTTTTAGAAATGAAGTTCCCGGACCCGACAAACACCAGATTTGAAAAAGACACCATGATTCATGTTCTCCCTAGGTAGTAGAATCAGAAAAATATCGTGGTTTCAAGATTCTCTCCTTGCCTTAAGAGAGATCCAGAGAATAATGTTGGAAAAAACGGCCTATTACCGCATAGTCTCAAAAGGCCTATTGTATTGATGGTGAAACTCCACTTTCAGAACTGAGGTTCCCGGCCAAGACAAACACCAGATTTGAAAAAGGCATCATGATTAATGTTCTCCCCAGGTAGTAGAATCAGAAAAACATCATGGTTTCAAGATTCTCTCCTTGCCTTAAGAGAGATCCAGAGAATAATGTTGGAAAAAACGGCCTATTACCGCGGAATACCACTTCCAGATCTAAGGTTACCGGCCCAGACAAACACCAGATTTGAAAAAGACTTCGTGATTCTTCTTCTCCCTAGGTAGTAGAATCAGAAAAACATCATGGTTTCAAGATTCTCTCCTTGCCTTAAGAGAGATCCAAAGAATAATGTTGGAAAGAACGGCCTATTACCGCATATTCTCAAAAGGCCTATTGTATTGACGGTGAAACTCCACTTTCAGAACTGAGGTTCCCGGCCAAGACAAAACCAGATTTGAAAAAGTCATCATTATTCATGTTCTCTCTAGGTAGTAGAATCAGAAAAACATCATGGTTTCAAGATTCTCTCCCTGCCTTAAGTGAGAAACAGAAAATAATGTCGGAAAAAACGGCCTACTACCGCGAAATACCACTTACAGAACTGAGGTTCCCGGACCAGACACACACCAGATTTAGAAAAGACGTCGTGATTCATCTTCTCCCTAGATAGTAGAATCAGAAAAACATCATGGTTTCAAGCTTCTCTCCTTACATTAAGAGAGATCAAAAGAATAAAGTTGGAAAAAACGGCCTATTACCGCATATGCTCAAAAGGCCTATTGTATTCAGGGTGAAACTCCATTTTTAGAACTGAGGTTCCCGGCCAAGACAAACACCAGATTTGAAAAAGGCATCATGATTAATGTTCTCCCTAGGTAGTAGAATCAGAAAAACATCATGGTTTCAAGATTCTCTCCTTGCCTTAAGAGAGATCTAGAGAATAATGTTGGAAAAAACGGCCTATTACCGCGGAATACCACTTCCAGATCTAAGGTTCCCGGCCCAGACAAACACCAGATTTGAAAAAGACTTCGTGATTCTTCTTCTCCATAGGTAGTAGAATCAGAAAAACAACATGGTTCCAAGATTCTCTCCTTGCCTTAAGAGAGATCAAGAGAATAATGTTGGAAAAAACGGCCTATTACCGCATAGTCTCAAAAGGCCTATTGTATTGACGGTGAAACTCCACTTTCAGAACTGAGGTTCCCGGCCAAGACAATCACCAGATTTGAAAAAGACATCATGATTCATGTTCTCCCTAGGTAGTAGAATCAGAAACACATCATGGTTTCAAGATTCTCTCCTTGGCTTAAGAGAGATCAGAAGAATAATGTTTGAAAAAACGGCCTACTACCGTGAAATACCACTTACAGAACTGAGGTTCCCGGCTCAGACAAACACCAGATTTGAAAAAGACGTCGTGATTCTTGTTCTCCCTAGGTGGTAGAATCAGAAAAACATCATGGTTTCAAGATTCTCTCCTTCCCTTAAGAGAGATCCAGAGAAAAATGTTGGAAATAAAGGCCTACTACCGCGAAATACCACTTACAGAAGTGAGGTTCCCGGCCAGACACATACCAGATTTGAAAAAGACGTCGTGATTCATGTTCTCCCTAGGTAGTAGAATCAGAAAAACATCATGGTTTCAAGATTCTCTCTTTGCTTTAAGACAGATCCAAAGAATAAAGTTGGAAAAAACGGCCTATTACCGCATATGCACAAAAGGCCTATTGTATTGACGATGAAACTCCACTTTCAGAACTGAGGTTCCCGGCCAAGACAAACACCAGATTTCAAAAAGTCATCATGATTCATGTTCTCTCTAGGTAGTAGAATCAGAAACACATCATGGTTTCAAGATACTCTCCCTGCCTTAAGAGAGATCCAGAGAATAATGCTGGAAAAAACGGCCAATTACCGCGAAATACCTCTTCCACATCTGAGGTTCCCGGCCAAGACAAACACCAGATTTGAAAATGTCATCATGATTCATGTTCTCTCTAGGTAGTAGAATCAGAAACACATCAGGGTTTCAAGATTCTCTCCCTGCCTTAATAGAGATCCAGAGAATAATGTTGGAAAAAACGGCCTATTACCGCGAAATACCTCTTCCACATCTGAGGTTCCCGGCGCAGACAAACATAAGATTTGAAAAAGACTTCGTGATTCTTGTTCTCCCTAGGTAGTAGAATCAGAAAAACATCATGGTTTCAAGATTCTGTCTTTGCCTTAAGAGAGATCCAAAGAATAAAGTTGGAAAAAACGGCCTATTACCGCATATGCTCACAAGGCCTAATGTATTGACGGTGAAACTCCACTTTTAGAAATGAAGTTCCCGGACTCGACAAACACCAGATTTGAAAAGGACATCATGATTCATGTTCTCCCTAGGTAGTAGAATCAGAAAAACATCATGGTTTCAAGATTCTCTCCTTGCCTTAAGAGAGATCCGGAGAATAATGTTGGAAAAAACGGACTATTACCGCGGAATACCACTTCCAGATCTAAGGTTCCCGGCCCAGACAAACACCAGATTTGAAAAAGACTTCGTGATTCTTCTTCTCCCTAGGTAGTAGAATCAGAAAAACATCATGGTTTCAAGATTCTCTCCTTGCCTTAAGAGAGATCAAGAAAATAATGTTGGAAAAAACGGCCTATTACCGCATATTCTCAAAAGGCCTATTGTATTGACGGTGAAACTCCACATTCAGAACTGAGGTTCCCGGCCAAGAAAAAACCAGATTTGAAAAAGTCATCATGATTCATGTTCTCTCTAGGTAGTAGAATCAGAAACACATCATGGTTTCAAGATACTCTCCCTGCCTTAAGAGAGATCCAGAGAATAATGTTGGAAAAAATGGCCTACTACCGCATATTCTCAAAAGGCCTATTGTATTGACGGTGAAACTCCACTTTCAGAACTGAGGTTCCCGGCGAAGACAAACACCAGATTTGAAAAAGACATCATGATTCATGTTCCCCATAGGTAGTAGAATCAGAAAAACATCATGGTTTCAAGATTCTCTCCTTCCCTTAAGAGAGATCCAGAGAAAAAAGTTGGAAAAAACGGCCTATTACCGCGAAATACCACTTTCAGAACTGAGGTTCCCGGCTCAGACAAACACCAGATTTGAAAAAGACATCATGATTCATGTTCTCCCTAGGTAGTAGAATCAGAAAAACATCGTGGTTTCAAGATTCTCTCCTTGCCTTAAGAGAGATCCAGAGAATAATGTTGGAAAAAACGGCCTATTACCGCATAGTCTCAAAAGGCCTATTGTATTGATGGTGAAACTCCACTTTCAGAACTGAGGTTCCCGGCCAAGACAAACACCAGATTTGAAAAAGGCATCATGATTCATGTTCTACCTAGGTAGTATAATCAGAAAAACATCGTGGTTTCAAGATTCTCTCCTTGCCTTAAGAGAGATCCAGAGAATAATGTTGGAAAAAACGGCCTATTACCGCATAGTCTCAAAAGGCCTATTGTATTGATGGTGAAACTCCACTTTCAGAACTGAGGTTCCCGGCCAAGACAAAAACCAGATTTGAAAAAGTCATCATGATTCATGTTCTCCCTAGGTAGTAGAATCAGAAAAACATCATGGTTTCAAGATTCTCTCCTGGCCTTAAGAGAGATCCAGAGAATAAAGTTGGAAAAAACGGCCTATTACCGCGAAATACCACTTCCAGATCTAAGGTTCCCGGCCCAGACAAACACCAGATTTGAAAAAGACTTCGTGATTCTTCTTCTACATAGGTAGTAGAATCAGAAAAACATCATGGTTTCAAGATTCTCTCCTTGCCTTAAGAGAGATCAAGAGAATAATGTTGGAAAAAACGGCCTACTACCGCGAAATACCACTTTCAGAATTGAGGTTCCCGGCTCAGACAAACACCAGATTTGAAAAAGACGTCGTGATTCTTGTTCTCCCTATGTAGTAGAACCAAAAAAACATCATGGTTTCAAGATTCTCTCTTTGACTTAAGAGAGATCCAAAGAATAAAGTTGGAAAAAACGGCCTATTACCGCATATGTCAAAAGGCCTATTGTATTGACGATGAAACTCCACTTTCAGAACTGAGGTTCCCGGCCAAGACAAACACCAGATTTGAAAAAGTCATCATGATTCATGTTCTCTCTTGGTAGTAGAATCAGAAAAACATCATGGTTTCAAGATTCTCTCCCTGCCTTAAGTGAGATCCAGAAAATAATGTTGGAAAAAACGGCCTACTAACGCGAAATACCAGTTACAGAACTGAGGTTCCCGGACCAGACAAACACTAGATTTACAAAAGACGTCGTGATTCATCTTCTCCCTAGATACTAGAATCAGAAAAACATCATGGTTTCAAGCTTCTCTCCTTACCTTAAGAGAGATCCAAAGAATAATGTTGGAAAAAACAGCCTATTACCGCATATGCTCAAAAGGCCTATTGTATTGACGGTGAAACTCCACTTTTAGAAATGAAGTTCCCGGACCCGACAAACACCAGATTTGAAAAAGACATCATGATTCATGTTCTCCCTAGGTAGTAGAATCAGAAAAACATCGTGGTTTTAAGATTCTCTCCTTGCCTTAAGAGAGATCCAGAGAACAATGTTGGAAAAAACGGCCAATTACCGCATATTCTCAAAAGGCCTATTGTATTGACGGTGAAACTCCACTTTCAGAACTGAGGTTCCCGGCCAAGACAAACACCAGATTTGAAAAAGGCATCATGATTAATGTTCTCCCTAGGTAGTAGAATCAGAAAAACATTATGGTTTCAAGATTCTCTCCTTGCCTTAAGAGAGATCAAGAGAATAATGTTGGAAAAAACGGCCTACAAACGCGAAATACCACTTACAGAACTGAGGTTCCCGGACCAGACACACACCAGATTTAGAAAAGACGTAGTGATTCATCTTCTCCATAGATACTAGAATCAGAAAAACATCATGGTTTCAAGCTTCTCTCCTTACCTTAAGAGAGATCCAAAGAATAATGTTGGAAAAAACGGCCTATTACCGCATATGCTCAAAAGGCCTATTGTATTGACGGTGAAACTCCACTTTTAGAAATGAAGTTCCCGGACCCGACAAACACCAGATTTGAAAAAGACATCATGATTCATGTTCTCCCTAGGTAGTAGAATCAGAAAAACATCGTGGTTTGAACATTCTCTCCTTGCCTTAAGAGAGATCCAGAGAATAATGTTGGAAAAACGGCCTATTACCGCATATTCTCAAAAGGCCTATTGTATTGACGGTGAAACTCCACTTTCAGAACTGAGGTTCCCGGCCAAGACAAACACCAGATTTGAAAAAGGCATCATGATTAATGTTCTCCCTAGGTAGTAGAATCAGAAAAACATCATGGTTTCAAGATTCTCTCCTGGCCTTAAGAGAGATCCAGAGAATAATGTTGGAAAAAACGGCCTATTACCGCGGAATACCACTTCCAGATGTAAGATTCCCGGCCCAGACAAACACCAGATTTGAAAAAGACTTTGTGATTCTTCTTCTCCCTAGGTAGTAGAATCAGAAAAACATCATGGTTTCAAGATTCTCTCCTTGCCTTAAGAGAGATCAAGAGAATAATGTTGGAAAAAACGGCCTATTACCGCATATTCTCAAAAGGCCTATTGTATTGACGGTGAAACTCCACTTTCAGAACTGAGGTTCCCGGGCAAGACAAAAACCAGATTTGAAAAAGACGTCGTGACTGATGTTCTCCGTAGGTAGTAGAATCAGAAAAACATCATAGTTTCAAGATTCTCTCCTGGCCTTAAGAGAGATCCAGAGAATAATGTTGGAAAAAACGGCCTGTTACCGCGAAATACCTCTTCCACATCTGAGGTTCCCGGCCAAGACAAACACCAGATTTGAAAAAGTCATCATTATTCATGTTCTCTCTAGGTAGTAGAATCAGAAACACATCAGGGTTTCAAGATTCTCTCCCTGCCTTAATAGAGATCCAGAGAATAATGTTGGAAAAAACGGCCTATTACCGCGAAATACCTCTTCCACATCTGAGGTTCCCGGCGCAGACAAACATAAGATTTGAAAAAGACTTCGTGATTCTTGTTCTCCCTAGGTAGTAGAATCAGAAAAACATCATGGTTTCAAGATTCTGTCTTTGCCTTAAGAGAGATCCAAAGAATAAAGTTGGAAAAAACGGCCTATTACCGCATATGCTCACAAGGCCTAATGTATTGACGGTGAAACTCCACTTTTAGAAATGAAGTTCCCGGACTCGACAAACACCAGATTTGAAAAGGACATCATGATTCATGTTCTCCCTAGGTAGTAGAATCAGAAAAACATCATGGTTTCAAGATTCTCTCCTTGCCTTAAGAGAGATCCGGAGAATAATGTTGGAAAAAACGGACTATTACCGCGGAATACCACTTCCAGATCTAAGGTTCCCGGCCCAGACAAACACCAGATTTGAAAAAGACTTCGTGATTCTTCTTCTCCCTAGGTAGTAGAATCAGAAAAACATCATGGTTTCAAGATTCTCTCCTTGCCTTAAGAGAGATCAAGAAAATAATGTTGGAAAAAACGGCCTATTACCGCATATTCTCAAAAGGCCTATTGTATTGACGGTGAAACTCCACATTCAGAACTGAGGTTCCCGGCCAAGACAAAACCAGATTTGAAAAAGTCATCATGATTCATGTTCTCTCTAGGTAGTAGAATCAGAAACACATCATGGTTTCAAGATACTCTCCCTGCCTTAAGAGAGATCCAGAGAATAATGTTGGAAAAAATGGCCTACTACCGCATATTCTCAAAAGGCCTATTGTATTGACGGTGAAACTCCACTTTCAGAACTGAGGTTCCCGGCGAAGACAAACACCAGATTTGAAAAAGACATCATGATTCATGTTCCCCATAGGTAGTAGAATCAGAAAAACATCATGGTTTCAAGATTCTCTCCTTCCCTTAAGAGAGATCCAGAGAAAAATGTTGGAAAAAACGGCCTATTACCGCGAAATACCACTTTCAGAACTGAGGTTCCCGGCTCAGACAAACACCAGATTTGAAAAAGACATCATGATTCATGTTCTCCCTAGGTAGTAGAATCAGAAAAACATCGTGGTTTCAAGATTCTCTCCTTGCCTTAAGAGAGATCCAGAGAATAATGTTGGAAAAAACGGCCTATTACCGCATAGTCTCAAAAGGCCTATTGTATTGATGGTGAAACTCCACTTTCAGAACTGAGGTTCCCGGCCAAGACAAACACCAGATTTGAAAAAGGCATCATGATTCATGTTCTACCTAGGTAGTATAATCAGAAAAACATCGTGGTTTCAAGATTCTCTCCTTGCCTTAAGAGAGATCCAGAGAATAATGTTGGAAAAAACGGCCTATTACCGCATAGTCTCAAAAGGCCTATTGTATTGATGGTGAAACTCCACTTTCAGAACTGAGGTTCCCGGCCAAGACAAAAACCAGATTTGAAAAAGTCATCATGATTCATGTTCTCCCTAGGTAGTAGAATCAGAAAAACATCATGGTTTCAAGATTCTCTCCTGGCCTTAAGAGAGATCCAGAGAATAAAGTTGGAAAAAACGGCCTATTACCGCGAAATACCACTTCCAGATCTAAGGTTCCCGGCCCAGACAAACACCAGATTTGAAAAAGACTTCGTGATTCTTCTTCTACATAGGTAGTAGAATCAGAAAAACATCATGGTTTCAAGATTCTCTCCTTGCCTTAAGAGAGATCAAGAGAATAATGTTGGAAAAAACGGCCTACTACCGCGAAATACCACTTTCAGAATTGAGGTTCCCGGCTCAGACAAACACCAGATTTGAAAAAGACGTCGTGATTCTTGTTCTCCCTATGTAGTAGAACCAAAAAAACATCATGGTTTCAAGATTCTCTCTTTGACTTAAGAGAGATCCAAAGAATAAAGTTGGAAAAAACGGCCTATTACCGCATATGTCAAAAGGCCTATTGTATTGACGATGAAACTCCACTTTCAGAACTGAGGTTCCCGGCCAAGACAAACACCAGATTTGAAAAAGTCATCATGATTCATGTTCTCTCTTGGTAGTAGAATCAGAAAAACATCATGGTTTCAAGATTCTCTCCCTGCCTTAAGTGAGATCCAGAAAATAATGTTGGAAAAAACGTCCTACTAACGCGAAATACCAGTTACAGAACTGAGGTTCCCGGACCAGACAAACACTAGATTTACAAAAGACGTCGTGATTCATCTTCTCCCTAGATACTAGAATCAGAAAAACATCATGGTTTCAAGCTTCTCTCCTTACCTTAAGAGAGATCCAAAGAATAATGTTGGAAAAAACAGCCTATTACCGCATATGCTCAAAAGGCCTATTGTATTGACGGTGAAACTCCACTTTTAGAAATGAAGGTCCCGGACCCGACAAACACCAGATTTGAAAAAGACATCATGATTCATGTTCTCCCTAGGTAGTAGAATCAGAAAAACATCGTGGTTTTAAGATTCTCTCCTTGCCTTAAGAGAGATCCAGAGAACAATGTTGGAAAAAACGGCCAATTACCGCATATTCTCAAAAGGCCTATTGTATTGACGGTGAAAATCCACTTTCAGAACTGAGGTTCCCGGCCAAGACAAACACCAGATTTGAAAAAGGCATCATGATTAATGTTCTCCCTAGGTAGTAGAATCAGAAAAACATTATGGTTTCAAGATTCTCTCCTTGCCTTAAGAGAGATCAAGAGAATAATGTTGGAAAAAACGGCCTACAAACGCGAAATACCACTTACAGAACTGAGGTTCCCGGACCAGACACACACCAGATTTAGAAAAGACGTAGTTATTCATCTTCTCCATAGATACTAGAATCAGAAAAACATCATGGTTTCAAGCTTCTCTCCTTACCTTAAGAGAGATCCAAAGAATAATGTTGGAAAAAACGGCCTATTACCGCATATGCTCAAAAGGCCTATTGTATTGACGGTGAAACTCCACTTTTAGAAATGAAGTTCCCGGACCCGACAAACACCAGATTTGAAAAAGACATCATGATTCATGTTCTCCCTAGGTAGTAGAATCAGAAAAACATCGTGGTTTGAACATTCTCTCCTTGCCTTAAGAGAGATCCAGAGAATAATGTTGGAAAAACGGCCTATTACCGCATATTCTCAAAAGGCCTATTGTATTGACGGTGAAACTCCACTTTCAGAACTGAGGTTCCCGGCCAAGACAAACACCAGATTTGAAAAAGGCATCATGATTAATGTTCTCCCTAGGTAGTAGAATCAGAAAAACATCATGGTTTCAAGATTCTCTCCTTGCCTTAAGAGAGATCCAGAGAATAATGTTGGAAAAAACGGCCTATTACCGCGGAATACCACTTCCAGATGTAAGATTCCCGGCCCAGACAAACACCAGATTTGAAAAAGACTTTGTGATTCTTCTTCTCCCTAGGTAGTAGAATCAGAAAAACATCATGGTTTCAAGATTCTCTCCTTGCCTTAAGAGAGATCAAGAGAATAATGTTGGAAAAAACGGCCTATTACCGCATATTCTCAAAAGGCCTATTGTATTGACGGTGAAACTCCACTTTCAGAACTGAGGTTCCCGGGCAAGACAAAAACCAGATTTGAAAAAGACGTCGTGACTGATGTTCTCCGTAGGTAGTAGAATCAGAAAAACATCATAGTTTCAAGATTCTCTCCTGGCCTTAAGAGAGATCCAGAGAATAATGTTGGAAAAAACGGCCTGTTACCGCGAAATACCTCTTCCACATCTGAGGTTCCCGGCCAAGACAAACACCAGATTTGAAAAAGTCATCATTATTCATGTTCTCTCTAGGTAGTAGAATCAGAAACACATCAGGGTTTCAAGATTCTCTCCCTGCCTTAAGAGAGATCCAGAGAATAATGTTGGAAAAAACGGCCTATTACCGCGAAATACCTCTTCCACATCTGAGGTTCCCGGCGCAGACAAACACAAGATCTGAAAAAGACTTCGTGATTCTTGTTCTCCCTAGGTAGTGGAATCAGAAAAACATCATGGTTTCAAGATTCTCTCTTTGCTTTAAGAGAGATCCAAATAATAAAGTTGGAAAAAACGGCCTATTACCGCATATTCTTAAAAGGCCTATTGTATTGACGGTGAAACTCCACTTTCAGAACTGAGGTTCCCGGCCAAGACAAACACCAGATTTGAAAAAGACGTCGTGACTGATGTTCTCCCTAGGTAGTAGAATCAGAAAAACATCATGGTTTCAAGATACTCTCTTTGCCTTAAGAGAGATCCAAAGAATAATGTTGGAAAAAACGGCCTATTACCGCATATGCTCAAAAGGCCTATTGTATTGACGGTGAAACTCCACTTTTAGAAATGAAGTTCCCGGACCCGACAAACACCAGATTTGAAAAAGACATCATGATTCATGTTCTCCCTAGGTAGTAGAATCAGAAAAACATCGTGGTTTCAAGATTCTCTCCTTGCCTTAAGAGAGATCCAGAGAATAATGTTGGAAAAAACGGCCTATTACCGCATATTCTCAAAAGGCCTATTGTATTGACGGTGAAACTCCACTTTCAGAACTGAGGTTCCCGGCCAAGACAAAACCAGATTTGAAAAAGTCATCATGATTCATGTTCTCTCTAGGTAGTAGAATCAGAAAAACATCATGGTTTCAAGATTCTCTCCCTGCCTTAAGTGAGAAACAGAAAATAATGTCGGAAAAAACGGCCTACTAACGCGAAATACCACTTACAGAACTGAGGTTCCCGGACCAGACACACACCAGATTTAGAAAAGACGTCGTGATTCATCTTCTCCCTAGATAGTAGAATCAGAAAAACATCATGGTTTCAAGCTTCTCTCCTTACATTAAGAGAGATCCAAAGAATAAAGTTGGAAAAAACGGCCTATTACCGCATATGCTCAAAAGGCCTATTGTATTCAGGGTGAAACTCCATTTTTAGAACTGAGGTTCCCGGCCAAGACAAACACCAGATTTGAAAAAGACATCATGATTCATGTTCTCCCTAGGTAGTAGAATCAGAAAAACATCGTGGTTTTAAGATTCTCTCCTTGCCTTAAGAGAGATCCAGAGAACAATGTTGGAAAAAACGGCCAATTACCGCATATTCTCAAAAGGCCTATTGTATTGACGGTGAAACTCCACTTACAGAACTGAGGTTCCCGGCCAAGACAAACACCAGATTTGAAAAAGGCATCATGATTAATGTTCTCCATAGGTAGTAGAATCAGAAAAACATCATGGTTTCAAGATTCTCTCCTTGCCTTAAGAGAGATCCAGAGAAAAATGTTGGAAAAAACGGCCTATTACCGCGGAATACCACTTCCAGATCAAAGGTTCCCGGCCCAGACAAACACCAGATTAGAAAAAGACTTCGTGATTCTTCTTCTCCCTAGGTAGTAGAATCAGAAAAACATCATGGTTTCGAGATTCTCTCCTTGCCTTAAGAGAGATCAAGAGAATAATGTTGGAAAAAACGGCCTATTACCGCATATTCTCAAAAGGCCTATTGTATTGACGGTGAAACTCCACTTTCAGAACTGAGGTTCCTGGCCAAGACAAAAACCAGATTTGAAAAAGACGTCGTGACTGATGTTCTCCCTAGGTAGTAGAATTAGAAAAACATCATGGTTTCAAGATTCTCTCCTGGCCTTAAGAGAGATCCAGAGAATAATGTTGGAAAAAACGGCCTATTACCGCGAAATACCACTTCCAGATCTAAGGTTCCCGGCCCAGACAAACACCAGATTTGAAAAAGACTTCGTGATTCTTCTTCTCCAAAGGTAGTAGAATCAGAAAAACATCATGGTTTCAAGATTCTCTCCTTGCCTTAAGAGAGATCAAGAGAATAATGTTGGAAAAAACGGCCTACAAACGCGAAATACCACTTACAGAACTGAGGTTCCCGGACCAGACACACACCAGATTTAGAAAAGACGTAGTGATTCATCTTCTCCATAGATACTAGAATCAGAAAAACATCATGGTTTCAAGCTTCTCTCCTTACCTTAAGAGAGATCCAAAGAATAATGTTGGAAAAAACGGCCTATTACCGCATATGCTCAAAAGGCCTATTGTATTGACGGTGAAACTCCACTTTTAGAAATGAAGTTCCCGGACCCGACAAACACCAGATTTGAAAAAGACATCATGATTCATGTTCTCCCTAGGTAGTAGAATCAGAAA
Source organism: Liasis olivaceus (assembly GCA_030867105.1). Classification (NCBI taxonomy): domain Eukaryota; kingdom Metazoa; phylum Chordata; class Lepidosauria; order Squamata; family Pythonidae; genus Liasis; species Liasis olivaceus. Next base: position 61,963,950 of record CM061354.1, read on the forward strand.
AACATCGTGGTTTGAACATTCTCTCCTTGCCTTAAGAGAGATCCAGAGAATAATGTTGGAAAAACGGCCTATTACCGCATATTCTCAAAAGGCCTATTGTATTGACGGTGAAACTCCACTTTCAGAACTGAGGTTCCCGGCCAAGACAAACACCAGATTTGAAAAAGGCATCATGATTAATGTTCTCCCTAGGTAGTAGAATCAGAAAAACATCATGGTTTCAAGATTCTCTCCTTGCCTTAAGAGAGATCCAGAGAATAATGTTGGAAAAAACGGCCTATTACCGCGGAATACCACTTCCAGATGTAAGATTCCCGGCCCAGACAAACACCAGATTTGAAAAAGACTTTGTGATTCTTCTTCTCCCTAGGTAGTAGAATCAGAAAAACATCATGGTTTCAAGATTCTCTCCTTGCCTTAAGAGAGATCAAGAGAATAATGTTGGAAAAAACGGCCTATTACCGCATATTCTCAAAAGGCCTATTGTATTGACGGTGAAACTCCACTTTCAGAACTGAGGTTCCCGGGCAAGACAAAAACCAGATTTGAAAAAGACGTCGTGACTGATGTTCTCCGTAGGTAGTAGAATCAGAAAAACATCATAGTTTCAAGATTCTCTCCTGGCCTTAAGAGAGATCCAGAGAATAATGTTGGAAAAAACGGCCTGTTACCGCGAAATACCTCTTCCACATCTGAGGTTCCCGGCCAAGACAAACACCAGATTTGAAAAAGTCATCATTATTCATGTTCTCTCTAGGTAGTAGAATCAGAAACACATCAGGGTTTCAAGATTCTCTCCCTGCCTTAAGAGAGATCCAGAGAATAATGTTGGAAAAAACGGCCTATTACCGCGAAATACCTCTTCCACATCTGAGGTTCCCGGCGCAGACAAACACAAGATCTGAAAAAGACTTCGTGATTCTTGTTCTCCCTAGGTAGTGGAATCAGAAAAACATCATGGTTTCAAGATTCTCTCTTTGCTTTAAGAGAGATCCAAATAATAAAGTTGGAAAAAACGGCCTATTACCGCATATTCTTAAAAGGCCTATTGTATTGACGGTGAAACTCCACTTTCAGAACTGAGGTTCCCGGCCAAGACAAACACCAGATTTGAAAAAGACGTCGTGACTGATGTTCTCCCTAGGTAGTAGAATCAGAAAAACATCATGGTTTCAAGATACTCTCTTTGCCTTAAGAGAGATCCAAAGAATAATGTTGGAAAAAACGGCCTATTACCGCATATGCTCAAAAGGCCTATTGTATTGACGGTGAAACTCCACTTTTAGAAATGAAGTTCCCGGACCCGACAAACACCAGATTTGAAAAAGACATCATGATTCATGTTCTCCCTAGGTAGTAGAATCAGAAAAACATCGTGGTTTCAAGATTCTCTCCTTGCCTTAAGAGAGATCCAGAGAATAATGTTGGAAAAAACGGCCTATTACCGCATATTCTCAAAAGGCCTATTGTATTGACGGTGAAACTCCACTTTCAGAACTGAGGTTCCCGGCCAAGACAAAACCAGATTTGAAAAAGTCATCATGATTCATGTTCTCTCTAGGTAGTAGAATCAGAAAAACATCATGGTTTCAAGATTCTCTCCCTGCCTTAAGTGAGAAACAGAAAATAATGTCGGAAAAAACGGCCTACTAACGCGAAATACCACTTACAGAACTGAGGTTCCCGGACCAGACACACACCAGATTTAGAAAAGACGTCGTGATTCATCTTCTCCCTAGATAGTAGAATCAGAAAAACATCATGGTTTCAAGCTTCTCTCCTTACATTAAGAGAGATCCAAAGAATCAAGTTGGAAAAAACGGCCTATTACCGCATATGCTCAAAAGGCCTATTGTATTCAGGGTGAAACTCCATTTTTAGAACTGAGGTTCCCGGCCAAGACAAACACCAGATTTGAAAAAGACATCATGATTCATGTTCTCCCTAGGTAGTAGAATCAGAAACACGTCATGGTTTCAAGATTCTCTCCTTGCCTTAAGAGAGATCAGAACAATAATGTTTGAAAAAACGGCGTACTACCGCGAAATACCACTTACGGAACTGAGGTTCCCGGCCCAGACACACACCAGATTTGGAAAAGACGTCGTGATTCATGTTCTCCTTAGTTAGGAGAATCATAAAAACATCATGGTTTCAATATTATCTGCTTGCCTTAAGAGAGATCCAGAGAATAATGTTTGAAAAAACGGCCTATTACCGCATGTGCTCAAAAGGCCTATTGTATTGACGGTGAAACTCCACTTTCAGAACTGAGGTTCCCGGCCAAGACAAACACCAGATTTGAATAAGTCATCATGATTAATGTTCTCCCTAGCTAGTAGAATCAGAAAAACATCATGGTTTCAATACTCTCTCCTTGCCTTAAGAGAGATCCAGAGAATAATGTTAGAAAAAACGGCCTATTACCGCGAAATACCACTTCCAGATCTAAGGTTCCCGGCCCAGACAAACACCAGATTTGAAAAAGACTTTGTGATTCTTCTTCTCCATAGGTAGTAGAATCAGAAAAACATCATGGTTTCAAGACTCTCTCCTTCCCTTAAGAGAGATCCAGAGAATAATGTTGGAAAAAACGGCCTATTACCATATATTCTCAAAAGGCCTATTGTATTGACGGTTTATCTCCACTTTTAGAACTGAGTTTCCCGGCCCCGACAAACAGCAGATTTGAAAAAGATATCATGATTCATGTTCTCCCTAGGTAGTAGAATCAGGAAAACAACATGGTTTCAAGATTCTCTCCTTGCCTTAAGAGAGACCCAAATAATAAATTTGTAAAAAACGGCCTATTACCGCACATGCTGAAAAGGCCTATTGTATTGACGGTGAAACTCCATTTTCAGAACTGAGGTTCCCGGCCAAGACAAACACCAGATTTGGAAAAGACATCGTGATTCATGTTCTCCCTAGGTAGTAGAATCATAAAAATATCATGGTTTCAATATTCTCTCCTTGCCTTAAGAGAGATCCAGAGAATAATGTTGGAAAAAACGGCCTATTACCGCGAAATACCACTTCCAGATCTAAGGTTCCCAGCCCAGACAAACACCAGATTTGAAAAAGACTTCGTGATTCTTCTTCTCCATAGGTAGTAGAATCAGAAAACCATCATGGTTTCAAGATTCTCTCCTCGCCTTAAGAGAGATCAAGAGAATAATGTTGGAAAAAACGGCCTACTACCGCGAAATACCACTTACAAAACTGAGGTTCCCGGCCCAGACACACACCAGATTTGCAAAAGACGTCGTGATTCATGTTCTCCATAGGTACTAGAATCAGAAAAACATCATGGTTTCAAGATTCTCTCCTTGCCTTAAGAGAGATGCAGAGAAAAATGTTGGAAAAAACGGCCTATTACCGCGAAATACCACTTTCAGAACTGAGGTTCCCGGCTCATACAAACACCAGATTTGAAAAAGAAGTCGTGATTCTTGTTCTCCCTAGGTGCTAGAATCAGAAAAACATCATGGTTTCAAGATTCTCTCCTTCCCTTAAGAGAGATCCAGAGAAAAATGTTGGAAATAAAGGCGTACTACCGCGAAATACCACTTACAAAAGTGAGGTTCCCGGCCCAGACACATACCAGATTTGAAAAAGACGTCGTGATTCATGTTCTCCCTAGGTAGTAGAATCAGAAAAACATCATGGTTTCAAGTTTCTCTCTTTGCCTTAAGAGAGATCCAAAGAATAAAGTTGGGAAAAACGGCCTATTACCACATATGCTCAAAAAGTCTACTGTATTGACGGTGAAACTCCACTTTAAAAATGAAGTTCCAGGCCCTGACAAACACTAGACTTGAAAAAGACATCATGATTCATGTTCTACCTAGGTAGTAGAACCAGAAAAACATCATGGTTTCGAGATTCTCCTTGCCTTAAGAAAGATGCAGAGAATAATGTAGGAAAAAACAGCCTATTACCGCGAAATACCACTTTCAGAACTGAGGTTCCCGGCTCAGACAAACACCAGATTTGAAAAAGATGCCGTAATTCTTCTTCTCCCTAGGTAGTAGAATCAGAAAAACATCATGGTTTCAAGATTCTCTCCTTGCCTTAAGAGAGACCCAAAGAATAAATTTGGAAAAAACGGCCTATTACCGCATCTGCTCAAAAGGCGTATTGTACTGACGAACAAACTCCACTTTCAGAACTGAGGTTCCCGGCCAAGACAAACACCAGATTTGAAAAAGTCATCATGATTCATGTTCTCTCTAGGTAGTAGAATCAGAAAAACATCATGGTTTCAAGATTCTCTCCTTGCCTTAAGAGAAATCCAGAGAAAAACGTTGGAAAAAACGGCCTATTACCGCATATGCTCAAAACGCCTATTGTATTGACCGTGAATCTCCACTTTTAAAACTGAGTTTCCCGGCCCCGACAAAGACCAGATTTGAAAAAGACATCATGATTCATGTTCTCCCTAGGTAGTAGAATTAGAAAAACATCATGGTTTCAAGATTCTCTCCTTGCCTTAAGAGAGATCCAGAGAATAATGTTGGAAAAAACGGCCTATTACCGCGAAATACACCTTTCAGAACAGAGGTTCCCCGCCCAGACAAACACTACATTTAAAAAAGATTTCGTGATTCATGTTCTCCCTAGGTAGTAGAATCAGAAAAACATCATGGTTTCAAGATTCTCTCTTTGCCTTAAGAGAGATCCAAAGAATAAAGTTGGAAAAAACGGCCTCTTACCGCATATGCTCAAAAGGCCTATTGTATTGACGGTGAATCTCCACTTTTAAAACTAAGTTTCCCGGCCCCGACAAACACCAGATTTGAAAAAGACATCATGATTCATGTTCTCCCTAGGTAGTAGAATCAGAAAAAAATCATGGTTTCAAGATTCTCTCCTTACCTTAAGAGAGATAAAGATAATAATGTTGGAAAAAATGGCCTATTACCGCGAAATACACCTTTCAGAACTGAGGTTCCCGGCCCAGACAAACACCAGATTTTAAAAAGGCTTCGTGATTCATGTTCTCCCTAGGTATTAGAATCAATAAAACATCATGGTTTCAAGATTCTCTCTTTGACTTAAGAGAGATCCAAAGAATAAAGTTGGAAAAAACGGCCTATTACCGAATATGTCAAAAGGCCTATTGTATTGACGATGAAACTCCACTTTCAGAACTGAGGTTCTCCGCCCAGACAAACACCAGATTTTAAAAAGGCTTCGTGATTCATGTTCTCCCTAGGTAGTAGAATCAGAAAAACATCATGGTTTCAAGATTCTCTCCTTGCCTTAAGAGAGACCCAAAGAATAAATTTGGAAAAAAACGGCCTATTACCGCTTTTGCTCAAAAGGCCTATTGCATTGACGAACAAACTCCACTTTCAGAACTGAGGTTCCCGGCCAAGACAAACCCCAGATTTGAAAAAGTCATCATGATTCATGTTCTCTCTAGGTAGTAGAATCAGAAAAACATCATGGTTTCAAGATTCTCTCCTTGCCTTAAGAGAAATCCAGAGAAAAACGTTGGAAAAAACGGCCTATTACCGCATATGCTCAAAACGCCTATTGTATTGACCGTGAATCTCCACTTGTAAAACTGAGTTTCCCGGCCCCGACAAACACCAGATTTGAAAAAGACATCATGATTCATGTTCTCCCTAGGTAGTAGAATTAGAAAAACATCATGGTTTCAAGATTCTCTCCTTGCCTTAAGAGAGATCCAGAGAATAATGTTGGAAAAAACGGCCTATTACCGCGAAATACACCTTTCAGAACAGAGGTTCCCCGCCCAGACAAACACTAGATTTAAAAAAGACTTCGTGATTCATGTTCTCCCTAGGTAGTAGAATCAGAAAAACATCATGGTTTCTAGATTCTCTCTTTGCCTTAAGAGAGATCGAAAGAATAAAGTTGGAAAGAACGGCCTCTTACCGCATATACTCAAAAGGCCTATTGTATTGACGGTGAATCTCCACTTTTAGAACTAAGTTTCCCGGCCCCGACAAACACCAGATTTGAAAAAGACATCATGATTCATGTTCTCCCAAGGTAGTAGAATCAGAAAAAAATCATGGTTTCAAGATTCTCTCCTTGCCTTAAGAGATACAGAGAATAATGTTGGAAAAAATGGCCTATTACCGCGAAATACACCTTTCAGAACTGAGGATCCCGGCCCAGACAAACACCAGATTTTAAAAAGGCTTCGTGATCCATGTTCTCCCTAGGTAGTAGAATCAATAAAACATCATGGTTTCAAGATTCTCTCTTTGACTTAAGAGAGATCCAAAGAATAAAGTTGGAAAAAACGGCCTATTACCGAATATGTCAAAAGGCCTTTTGTATTGACGATGAAACCCCACTTTCAGAACTGAGGTTCTCGGCCAAGACAAACACCAGATTTGAAAATGTCATCATGATTCATGTTCTCTCTAGGTAGTAGAATCAGAAAAACATCATGGTTTCAAGATTCTCTCCCTGCCTTAAGTGAGATCCAGAAAATAATGTTTGAAAAAACGGACTACTAACGCGAAATACCACTTACAGAACTGAGGTTCCCGGACCAGACACACACCAGATTTAGAAAAGACGCCGTGATTCATCTTCTCCCTATATACTAGAATCAGAAAAACATCATGGTTTCACGCTTCTCTCCTTGCCTTAAGAGAGATCCAAAGAATAAAGTTGGAAAAAACGGCCTATTATCGCATATGCTCAAAAGGCCTATAGTATTCACGGTGAAACTCCACTTTTAGAATTGAAGTTCCCGGCCCCGACAAACACCAGATTTGAAAAAGACATCATGATTCATGTTCTCCCTAGGTAGTAGAATCAGAAACACATCATGGTTTCAAGATTCTCTCCTTGTCTTAAGAGAGATCAGAAGAATAATGTTTGAAAAAACGGCCTACTACCGCGAAATACCACTTAGAGAACTGAGGTTCCCGGCCCAGACACACACCAGATTTGGAAAAGACGTCGTAATTCATGTTCTCCCTTGGTAGTAGAATCATAAAAACATCATGGTTTCAAGACTCTCTCCTTGCTGTAAGAGAGATCCAGAGAATAATGTTGGAAAAAACGGCCTATTACCGCGGAATACCACTTCCAGATCTAAGGTTCCCGGCCCAGACAAACACCAGATTTGGAAAAGATGTCGTGATTCATGTTCTCCCTAGGTAGCAGAATCAGAAAAACATCATGGTTTCAAGATGCTCTCCTTGCCTTAAGAGAGATCCTGAGAATAATGTTGGAAAAAACGGCCTATTACCGCATATTCTCAAAAGGCCTATTGTATTGACGGTGAAACTCCACTTTCAGAACTGAGGTTCCCGGCTCAGACAAACACCAGATTTGAAAAAGACGTCGTGATTCTTGTTCTCCCTAGGTGGTAGAATCAGAAAAACATCATGGTTTCAAGATTCTCTCCTTCCCTTAAGAGAGATACAGAGAAATATGTTGGAAATAAAGGCTTACTACCGCGAAATACCACTTACAGAAGTGAGGTTCCCGGCCCAGACACACACCAGATTTGGAAAAGACGTAGTGATTCATGTTCTCCATAGGTAGAAGAATCAGAAAACATCCTGGTTTCAAGATTCTCTCCTTGCCTTAAGAGAGATACAGAGAAAAATGTTGAAAAAAACGGCCTATTACCGCATATGCTCAAAACGCCTATTGTATTGAACGTGAATGTCCACTTTTAGAACTAAGTTTCCCGGCCCCGACAAACACCAGATTTGAAAAAGACATCATGATTCATGTTCTCCCTAGGTAGTAGAATCAGAAACACATCATGGTTTTAAGATTCCCCCCTTGCCTTAAGAGAGATCCAGAGAATGAAGTTGGAAAAAACGGCCTATTACGACATATGCTCAAAGGCATATTGTATTGACGATGAAACTCCACTTTCAGAACTGAGGTTCCCGGCCCAAACACCAGATTTGAAAAAGATGTCGTGATTCATGTTCTCCCGAGGTAGTAGAATCAGAAAAACATCGTGGTTTCAAGTTTCTCACCTTGCCTTAAGAGAGATCCAAAGAATAATGTTTTAAACAACGGCCTATTACCACGAAATACCACTATCAGAACTGAGGATCCCGGCCCAGACAGATTTGAAAAAGACATCGTTATTCATGTTCTCCCTAGGTAGTAGAATCAGAAAAACATCATGGTTTCAAGTTTCTCTCCTTGCCTTAAGAGAGATCCAAAGAATAAAGTTTGAAAAAACGGCCTATTACAACATACGTTCGAAGGCCTATTATATTGACGGTGAAACTCCACTTTCAGAACTGAGGTTCTGAATCCAGTAAGTGGTATTTCGTGTCCTGTTACCACGAAACACCACTTTCAGAACTGAGGTTCCTGGCCAGGACAAACACCAGATTTGAAAAAGACGTCATGATTCATGTTTTCCCTACATAGTAGAATCAGAATATCATCATGGTTTCAAGATTCCCTCCTTGCCTTAAGAGAGATCCAGAGAATAATGTTGGAAAAAACGGCCTATTACCGCGAAATACCACTTTCTTAACTGAGGTTCCCTGCCCAGACAAACACCAGATTTCAAAAAGACGTCGTGGTTCATGTTCTCCCTTGATAGTAGAATTAGAAAAACATCATGGTTTCAAGTTTCTCTCCTTGCCTTAACAGAGATCCAAAGAATAATGTTGGAAAAAACGGCCTATTACTGCACATTCTCAAATGGCCTATTGTATTCACGGTGAAACTCAACTTTCAGAACTGAGGTTCCTGGCCAAGACAAACACCAGATTAGAAAAAGACGTCGTGATTCATGTTCTCCCTAGGTAGAAGAATAAGAAAAACATCGTGGTTTCATGGTTCTCTGTTTGCCTTGATAGCGATCCAGAGAATAATGTTGCAAAAAACGGCCTATTAGAGCGAAATACCACTTTCAGAACTGAGGTTTCCGACCCCGACATACACAAGATTTGAAAAAGACGTCATGATTCATGTTCTCCCTAGGTAGTAGAATCCGAACCACATCATTGTTTCAAGATTCCCTCCTTGCCTTAAGAGAGATCCAGAGAATGAAGTTGGAAAAAACGGCCTATTACAACATATACTCAAAGGCCTATTGTATTGACGGTGAAACTCCACTTTCAGAACTGAGGTTCCCAGCCCAGACAAACACCAGATTTGAAATAGATGTCGTGATTCATGTTCTCCCTAGGTAGTAGAATCAGAAAAACATCGTGGTTTCAAGTTTCTCACCTTGCCTTAAGAGAGATCCAAAGAATAAAGTTTGAAAAAACGGCCTATTACAACATATGTTCGAAGGCCATTATATTGACGGTGAAACTTCACTTTCGGAACTGAGGTTCTGAATCCGGGAAGTGGTATTTCATGTCCTGTTACCACGAAATACCACTTTCAGAACTGAGGTTCCTGGCCAGGACAAACACCAGATTTGAAAAAGACGTCATGATTCATGTTCTCCCTACATAGTAGAATCAGAATAACATCATGGTTTCAAGATTCCCTCCTTGCCTTAAGAGAGATCCAGAGAATAATGTTGGAAAGAACGGCCTATTACCGCGAAATACCACTTTCAGAACTGAGGTTCCCTGCCCAGACAAACACCTGATTTCAAAAAGACGTCGTGATTCATGTTCTCCCTCGGTAGTAGCATTAGAAAAACATCATGGTTTAAAGATTCTCTCCTTGCCTTAAGAGAGATCCAGAGAATAATGTTGGAAAAAACGGGCTATTACCGTGAAATACCACTTTCAGAACTAAGGATCCAGGCTCAGACAAACACCAGATTTGAAAAAGACGTCGTGATTCATGTTCTCCCTAGGTAGTAGAATCAGAAACACATCATGGTTTTAAGATTGTCTCCTTTCCTTAAGAGAGATCCAAAGAATAAAGTTGGAAAAAACGGCCTATTACCGCATATGCTCAAAAGGCCTATTGTATTGACGGTGAAACTCCACTTTTAGAACTGAAGTTCCCGGCCCCGACAAACACCAGATTTGAAAAAGATATCCTGATTCATATTCTCCCTAGGTAGTAGAATCAGAAAAACATCATAGTTTCAAGATTCTCTCCTTGCCTTAAGAGAGATCCAGAGAATAATGTTGGAAAAAACGGCCAATTACCGCAAAATACCACTTTCAGAACTGAGGCTCCCGGGAAAGACAAACACCAGATTAGAAAAAGACCTCGTGATTCATGTTCTCCCTAGGTAGTAGAATCAGAAAAGCATCATGGTTTCAAGATTGTCTCCTTGCCTTAAGAGAGATCCAGAGAATAATGTTGGAAAAAACGGCCTATTACCACATATGCTCAAAAGGCCATTTGTATTGACGGTGAAACTCCACTTTCAGAACTCAGTTTCCCGGCCCGGACAAACACCAGATTAGAAAAAGACCTCGTGATTCATGTTCTCCCTAGGTAGTAGAATCAGAAAAACATCGTGGTTTCAAGTTTCTCTGTTTGCCTTGATAGAGATCCAGCAAATAATTTTGCAAAAAACGGCCTATTACCGCGAAATACCACTTTCAGAACTGAGGTTCCTGGCCAGGACAAACACCAGATTAGAAAAAGACCTCGTGATTCATGTTCTCCCTAGGTAGTAGAATCAGAAAAACATCACGGTTTCAAGTTTCTCTGTTTGCCTTGATAGAGATCCAGAAAATATTGTTGCAAAAAACGGCCTATTACCTCATATGCTCAAAAGGCCTATTGTATTGACGGTGAAACTCCACTTTCAGAAATGAGGTTCCCGGCTCAGACAAAGACCAGATTTGAAAAAGACGTCATGATTCATGTTCTCCCTAGGTAGTAGAATTAGAAAAACATCATAGTTTCAAGATTCTCTCCTTGCCTTAAGAGAGATCCAGAGAATAATGTTGGAAAAAACGGCCTATTACCGCATATGCTCAAAAGGCCTATTGTATTAACGGTGAAACTCCTCGTTCACAACTGTGTTTCCCGGCCAAGAGACACACCAGATTTGAAAAAGACATCGTGATTCATGTTCTCCCTAGGTAGGAGAATCAGAAAAACATCATGGTTTCAAGATTCTCTCTTCTTTGGCTTAAGAGATATCCAGAGAATAATGTTGGAAAAAACGGCCTATTACCGCATATGTTCAAAAGGCCTATTGTATTGACGGTGAAACTCCACTTTCCAAACTGAGGTTCCTGGCCCAGACAAACACCACATTTGAAAAAGACGTCGTGATTCATTTTCTCCCTAAGTAGTGGAATCAGAAATACATCATGGTTTCAAGATTCTCTCCTTGCCTTAAGAGAGATCCAAAGAGTACAGTTGAAAAAAACGGCCTACTACCGCGAAACTCCACTTTCAGAACTGAGGTTCCCGGCACAAACACGAGATTTGAAAAATACGTCGGGATTCATTTTTTCCCAGGTAGTGGAATCAGAATAACATCATGATTTCAAGAATCTCTCGTTGCCTTAATAGAAATCCAAATACTAAAGTCGGAAAAAACGGCCTATTTCCGCGAAACTCCACTTTCAGAACTGAGGTTCCCGGCCCAGAGAAACACCAGATTTGAAAAAGACGTCGTGATTCATGTTCTCCCTAGGTAGTAGAATCAGAAGAACATCATGTTTTCAAGAATCTCTCTTCCCTTAAGAGTGATCCAAAGAATAAATTGAAAAAACGGCCTCATGTTAGCAATCTGTATAATGTCTATTAGAGTGGAAGCAAAGTCAACTTTAGGAACAAAGGTCCCACGAGAATCAATCTTCAGATGTGCAAAAAAAGCTAGTGATGCATGTTCTGCCAATAAGGGGAATCAGGACTGACATAAAGCTTCACAAATCTTTCCAGTCCAACAGAGTGAAACCAAGAACAAACTGTAGTAACATGGCTTTCTTCCTGCATGGCAGCCACTGGACCCGAGAATGCAAGTGCAAAGGTGAGGAAAGTGAACTGCAGCATTACTTTAACAATCCAATGTGTGTTGAGAACTGTCATGTATATGCAGTTTATTACACGTATCTAGTTACACACAACATCACATGGAGGCCTCATGTTAGCAATCTGTATAATGTCTATTAGAGTGGAAGCAAAGTCAACTTTCGGAACTAAAGTTCCAACGAGAGTCAAAGTGTAGATTTGAAAAAAGCTGGGGATGCATGTTCTGCCTACCAAGGGGAAGCAGAACTACAATAAGGCTTACAAATCTCCACAGGCCAATAGAGTGACAGCAAGAACAAATTTGAGCAACATTCCTTAATTACTGTATGCCAGCCACTGGACTCTAAAATGCAAGTGCAAAGGTAAGGAAAGTGACCTGCAGCATTACTTTAGTGATCCAATTGGTGTTCAGAATTGTCCTGTACATGCAGTTTCTTACACTTATCTAGTTTGACACAGCATCACATGGAGGCGTCATGTTAGCAATCTGTATAATGTCTATTAGAGTGGAAGCAAAGTCAACTTTCGGAACTAAAGTTCCGACGAGAGTCAAAGTGTAGATTTGAAAAAAGCTGGGGATGCATGTTCTGCCTACCAAGGGGAAGCAGAACTACAATAAGGCTTACCAATCTCCATAGCCAATAGAGTGACAGCAAGAACAAATTTGAGCAACATTCCTTAATTACTGTATGCCAGCCACTGGACTCTAAAATGCAAGTGCAAAGGTAAGGAAAGTGACCTGCAGCATTACTTTAGTGATCCAATTGGTGTTCAGAATTGTCCTGTACATGCAGTTTCTTACACTTATCTAGTTTGACACAGCATCACATGGAGGCGTCATGTTAGCAATCTGTATAATGTCTATTAGAGTGGAAGCAAAGTCAACTTTAGGAACAAAGGTCCCACGAGAATCAAACTTCAGATGTGCAAAAAATCTAGCGATGCATGTTCTGCCAATAAGGGGAATCAGGACTGACATAAAGCTTCACAAATCTCTCCAGGCCAACAGTGTGAACCCAAGAACAAACTGGAGTAACATGGCTTTCTTCCTGCATGTCAGCCATTGGACTCCAGAATGCAAGTGCAAAGGTGAGGAAAATGAACGGCACCATTACTTAACAATCCAATGAGGGTTGGAATTGTCAGGTAAATGCAGTCTATTACACTTATCTAGTTTGATGCAACAGCACAGGGAGGCCTCATGTTAGGAAAACGTATAGTGCCTATTACACTGAAGGCAAAATAAAATTTAAAACTACAGTTCCCAGGACAGTCACACTCCAGATTTGAAGAGCACCTAATGATTCAGCTTGTGCCTATCAATCAGGAATACGATACATTTCCATGAATTTCTCCTTGCCTGCAGAGCGAACCAAAGAACAAATTGGAGTAACATGGCATTATTACTGCATGTAACCCTTTGGACTCCAGGATGTAAGCGCCAAGCTGAGGAAAGTGAAGTGCAGCATTACTTTAGCAATCCAATGAGTGTTCAGAATTCTCACGTAAATGAAGTCGATCACACTTACCTAGTTTGACGCAACATCACCTGGAGGCCTTATGTTAGCAATCTGTATAATGTCTATTAGATCCCGTGCAAATTCAGGTTTAGGTAATAAAGCTTCCCCGAGAGTCAAAGTGCAGATTGGAAAAAAGCTGGTGATGCATGTTCTGCCTAACCAGAGGATGCAGGAATACCATATAGTTTCATGAATCTTTCCAGGCAAATAGAGTGAAAGCAAGAACAAATTTGAGCAACATGGCTTTCTTACTGCATGCCAGCCACTGGACTCCAGAATGCAAGTGCAAAGGTGAGGAAAGTGAACTGCAGCATTATTTTAGTGATCCAATTGGTGTTCAGAATTGTCCTGTACATGCAGTTTCTTACAGTTATCTAGTTTGACACAGCAGCACATGGAGGCCTCATGTTAGCAATATGTATAATGTCTATTAGAGTGGAAGCAAAGTCAACTTTAGGAACAAAGGTCCCACGAGAATCAAACTTCAGATGTGCAAAAAAGCTAGTGATGCATGTTCTGCCAATAAGGGGAATCAGGACTGACATAAAGCTTCACAAATCTCTCCAGGCCAACAGTGTGAACCCAAGAACAAACTGGAGTAAAATGGCTTTCTTCCTGCATGTCAGCCATTGGACTCCAGAATGCAAGTGCAAAGGTGAGGAAAATGAACGGCACCATTACTTAACAATCCAATGAGGGTTGGAATTGTCAGGTAAATGCAGTCTATTACACTTATCTAGTTTGATGCAACAGCACCGGAAGGCCTCATGTTAGGAAAACGTATAGTGCCTATTACACTGAAGGCAAAATAAAATTTAAAACTACAGTTCCCAGGACAGTCACACTCCAGATTTGAAGAGCACCTAATGATTCAGCTTGTGCCTATCAATCAGGAATACGATACATTTCCATGAATTTCTCCTTGCCTGCAGAGCGAACCAAAGAACAAATTGGAGTAACATGGCGTTATTACTGCATGTAACCCTTTGCTGCAGTTCACTTTCCTCACCTTTGCACTTGCATTCTGGAGTCCAATAGCTGGCATGCAGTAAGAAAGCCATGTTGCTCAAATTTGTTCTTGCTTTCACTCTATTCGCCTGGAGAGATTCATGAAACTATATGGTATTCCTGCATCCTCTTGCTAGGCAGAACATGCAGCACCAGCTTTTTTCCAATCTGCACTTTGACTCTCGGGGAAGCTTTATTACCTAAACCTGAATTTGCACGGGATCTAATAGACATACAGATTGCTAACATAAGGCCTCCAGCTGATGTTGCGTCGAACTAGGTAAGTGTGATCGACTTCATTTACGTGAGAATTCTGAACACTCGTTGGATTGCTAAAGTAATGCTGCAGTTCACTTTCCTCAGCTTCGCGCTTACATTCTGGAGTCCAAAGGGTTATATGCAATAATAATGCCATGTTACTCCAATTTGTTCTTGGGTTCGCTCTGTAGGCAAGGAGAAATTTGTGCAACTGATAGGCACAAGATGAATCACTAGGTCCTCTTCAAATCTGGAGTGTTACTGTTCTGGGAACTATAGTTTTAAATTTTATTTTGCCTTCAGGCACTATATATGTTGCTAACATGAGTCCTCCCCGTGCTGTTGCGTCAAACTAGATAAGTGGGATAGTCTGCATTTACCTGACAATTCCAACCCTCATTGGATTGTTAAGTAATAGTGCAGTTCACTTTCCTCAGTTTGCATTTGCAGTCAGGAGTCCAATGGCTGGCACGCAGTAATAAAGCCATGTTACTGCACTTTGTTCTGGAGTTGGCTTTGTAGGGAAGGAGAGATTCATGCAAGTGTAAGGTATTCTTGATTCCCCTTGATAGGCAGAAGATGAATCAGTAGGTCCTTTTAAAATCATGAGTCTGACTGTTCTGGGAACTGTAGTTTTAAATTATATTTTGCCTACAGTCCAATACGCACTATACAGGTTGAAATCATCAGGCCTCCCTGTGCTGTTGCGTTGAACTAGATAAGTGTAATAGATTATATTTTCTGACAATTCTGAACACCAATTGGATCGCTAAAGTAATGCTGCAGTTCACTTTCCTCAGCTTTGCATTTGCAGTCAGGAGTCCAATGGCTGGCATGCAGTAATTAAGCCATATTGCTCAAATTTGTTCTTCCTTTCACTCTATTTGCCTAGAGAGATTCATGAAACTATATTGTATTCCTGCATCCTCTTGCTAGGCAGAACATGCATCACCAGCTTTTTTCAAATCTGCACTTTGACTCTCGTGGGAACTTTATTTCCTAAACCTGGATTTGCACGGGATCTAATGGACATTATACAGATTGCTAACTTCAGGCCGCCAGGTGATGTTGTGTCAAACTAGGTAAGTGTAATAAACTGCATTTACAGGACAATTCTGAACACCAATTGGATCGCTAAAGTAATGCTGCAGTTCACTTTCCTCACCTTTGCACTTGCATTTTAGAGTCCAGTGGCTGGCATGCAGTAATTAAGGAATTTTGCTCAAATTTGTTCTTGCTGTCACTCTATTGGCCTGTGGAGATTGGTGAAGCCTTATTGTAGTCCTGCTTCCCCTTGGTAGGCAGAACATGGATCCCCACCTTTTTTCAAATCTACATTTTGACTCTCGTGGGAACTTTAGTTCCGAAAGGTGACTTTGCTTGCACTCTAATAGACATTATACAGATTGCTAACATAAGGCCTCCATGTGATGTTGTGTCAAACTAGATACGTGTAATAAACTGCATATACATGACAGTTCTCAACACCCATTGGATTGCTAAAGTAATGCTGCAGTTCACTTTCCTCACCTTTGCACTTGCATTCTGGAGTCCAGTGGCTGCCATGCAGGAAGAAAGCCATGTTGCTCAAATTTGTTCTTGCTTTCACTCTATTCACCTGGAGAGATTCATGAAACTATATGGTATTCCTGCATCCTCTTGCTTGGCAGAACATGCATCACCACCTTTTTTCCAATCTGCACTTTGACTCTCGTGGAAGCTTTATTACCTAAACCTGAATTTTCACGGGATCTAATAGACATTATACAGATTGCTAACATAAGGCCTCCAGGTGATGTTGCGTCAAACTAGGTAAGTGTGATTGACTTCATTTACGTGAGAATTCTGAACACTTGTTGGATTGCTAAAGTAATGCTGCACTTCACTTTCCTCAGCTTGGCGCTTACATCCTGGAGTCCAAAGGGTTACATGAAGTAATAACGCCATGTTACTCCAATTTGTTCTCTGGTTCGCTCTGCAGGCAAGGAGAAATTCATGGAAATGTATCGTATTCCTGATTGATAGGCACAAGCTGAATCATTAGGTGCTCTTCAAATCTGGAGTGTGACTGTCCTGGGAACTGTAGTTTTAAATTTTATTTTGCCTTCAGTGAAATAGGCACTATACGTTTTCCTAAAATGAGGCCTCCCTGTGCTGTTGCATCACACTAGATAAGTGTAATGGACTGCATTTACCTGACAATTCCAACCCTCATTGGATTGTCAAGTAATTCATTTTCCTCACCTTTGAACTTGCATTCTGGAGTCCAATGGCTGACATGCAGGAAGAAAGCCATTTTACTCCAGTTTGTTCTTGGGTTCACACTGTTGGCCTGGAGAGATTTGTGAAGCTTTATGTCAGTCCTGATTCCCGTTATTGGCAAAACATGCATGACTAGCTTTTTTGCACATCTGAAGTTTGATTCTCCTGGGACCTTTGTTCCTAAAGTAGACTTTGCTTCCACTCTAATAGACATTATACAGATTTCTAACATGAGGCCGTTTTTTCCAACTTTATTCTTTGGATCACTCTTAAGGCAAGAGAGATTCTTGAAACCATGATGTTCTTCTGATTCTACTACCCAGGGAGAACATGAATCATGACGTGTTTTTCAAATCTGGTGTTTGTCTGGGCCGGGAACCTCAGTTCTGAAAGTGGAGTTTCACCGTGAATACAATAAGCCTTTGAGCATATGCGGTAATAGGCCATTTTTTCGAAATTATTCTTTGGATCTCTCTTAAGGCAAGGAGAGAAAGTTGAAACCATGATGTTTTTCTGATTCTACTATCTAGGGAGAACACGAATCACGACGTCTTTTTCAAATCTGGTGTTTGTCTGGGCCGGGAACCTCAGTTCTGAAAGTGGTATTTCGCGGTAATAGGCCGTTTTTTCCAGCATTATTCTCTGGATCTCTCTTAAGGCAAGGAGAGAATCTTGAAACCATGATGTTTTTCTGATTCTACTACCTAGGGAGAACATGAATCACGATGTCTTTTTCAAATCTGGTGTTTGTCTCGGTTTCGGAACTTCAGTTCTGAAAGTGGTATTTCGCGGTAATAGGCCGTTTTTTCCAACATTATTCTCTGGATCTCAATTAAGTCAAGGAGAGAATCTTGAAACCATGATGTTTTTCTCATTCTACTACCTGAGGAGAACATGAATCATGACGTCTTTCTAAAATCTGGTGGTTGTCTGGGCCGGGAACCTAAGTTCTGAAAGTGGAATTTCGCGGTAATACGCCGTTTTTTCCAACATTATTCTCTCGATCTCTATTAAGGCAATGAGAAAATCTTGAAAACATGATGTTTTTCTGATTCTACTACCTAGGGAGGACATGAATCATGATGTCTGTTTCAAATCTGGTGTTTGTCGGGGCCGGGAACCTCAGTTCTAAAAGTGGAGTTTCACCGTCAATACAATAGGCCTTTTGAGCATATGCGGTAATAGGCCATTTTTTCCAACTTATTCTTTGGATCTCTCTTAAGGCAAGGAGAGAAGCTTGAACCATGATGTTTTTCTGATTCTACTATCTAGGGCGAACATTAATCACAACGACTTTCTCAAATCTGGTGTTTGTCTGGGCCGGGAACCTCAGTTCTGAAAGTGGTATTTCTCAGTAATAGGCCGTTTTTTCCAACATTATTCTCTGGATCTCTCTTAAGGCAAGGAGAGAATCTTGAAACCATGATGTTTTTCTGATTGTACTACCTTGGGAGAACATGAATCACGACGTCTTTCTCAAATCTGGTGTTTGTCTGGCCCGGGAACCTCAGTTCTTAAAGTGGAATTTCGTGGTAATAGGCCGTTTTTTCCAACATTATTCTCTCGATCTCTCTTAAGGCAAGGAGAAAATCTTGAAACCATGTTGTTTTTCTGATTCCAGTACCTTGGGAAGACATGAATCATGATGTCTTTTTCAAATCTGGTGTTTGTCGGGCCGGGAACCTCAGTTCTAAAATGGAGTTTCACTGTCAATACAATAGGCCTTTTGAGCATATGCGGTAATAGGCCGTTTTTTCCAATTTATTCTTTGGATCTCTATTAAGGCAAGGAGAGAACCTTGAAACCATTATGTTTTTCTCATTCTACTATATAGGGAGAACAGGAATCACGACGTCTTTTTCAAATCTGGTTTTTGTCTGGGCCGGGAACATCAGTTCTGAAACTGGAGTTTCACCGTCAATACACTATGCGTTTTTAGCATCTGCGGTGATAGGCTGTTTTTTCCAACATTATTCTTTGGATCTCTCTTAAGGCAAGGAGAGAATCTTGAACCCAGGATGTTTTTCTGATTCTACTACCTAGGGAGAACATGAATCACGATGTCTTTTTCAAATCTGGTGTTTGTCTGGGTTTAGGAACCTCAGTTCTGAAAGTGGTATTTTGTGGTAATAGGCCGTTTTTTCCAAAATTATTCTCTGGATCTCAATTAAGGCAAGGAGAGAATCTTGAAACCATGATGTTTTTCTGATTCTACTACCTAGGGAGAACATGAATGACGACGTCTTTCTCAAATCTGGTCCTTGTCTGGGCCGGGAACCTCAGTTCTGAAAGTGGAATTTCGCAGTAATAGGACGTTTTTTCCAACATTATTCTCTCAATCTCTCTTAAGGTAAGGAGAGAAATTTGAAACCATGATGTTTTTCTGATTCTACTACCTAGGGAGAACATGAATCACTATGTCTTTTTCAAAGCTGGTGTTTGTCTGGACCGGGAACCTCAGTTCTGAAAGTGGTATTTCTCAGTAATAGGCCGTTTTTTCCAACATTATTCTCTGGATCTCTCTTAAGGCAAGGAGAGAATCTTGAACCCATGATGTTTTTCTGATTCTACAACCTAGGGAGAACATGAATCATGACGTCTTTTTCAAATCTGGTGTGTGTCTGGGCCAGGAAACTCAGTTCTAAAAGTGGTATTTCTCGGTAATAGACCGTTTTTTCCAACATTATTCTCTGGATCTCTAAAGGCAAGGAGAGAATCGTGAAACCATGAATTTTTTCTGATTCTACCACCTAGGGAGAACATGAATCATGATGTCTTTTTCAAATCTGGTGTTTGTCTTTGGCCGCGAACATGAGTTGTGAAAGTGGTATTTCGCGGTAAGGGGCCGTTTCTTCCAACTTTATTCTTTGGATCTCTCTTAAATCAAGGAGAGAACCTTGAAACCATGATGTTTTTCTGATTCTACTAACTACGGAGAAGATGAATCACAACGTCTTTTTCAAATCTGATGTTTGTTTGGTCCGGGAACCTCAGTTCTGAAAGTGGTATTTCGCGGTAATTGGCCGTTTTTTCCAACATTATTCTCTCGATCTCTATTAAGGCAATGAGAAAATCTTGAAAACATGATGTTTTTCTGATTCTACTACCTAGGGAGGACATGAATCATGATGTCTGTTTCAAATCTGGTGTTTGTCGGGGCCGGGAACCTCAGTTGTAAAAGTGGAGTTTCACCGTCAATACAATAGGCCTTTTGAGCATATGCGGTAATAGGCCATTTTTTCCAACTTATTCTTTGGATCTCTCTTAAGGCAAGGAGAGAAGCTTGAACCATGATGTTTTTCTGATTCTACTATCTAGGGCGAACATGAATCACAATGACTTTCTCAAATCTGGTGTTTGTCTGGGCCGGGAACCTCAGTTCTGAAAGTGGTATTTCTCAGTAATAGGCGGTTTTTCAAACATTATTCTCTGGATCTCTCTTAAGGCAAGGAGAGAATCTTGAAACCATGATGTTTTTCTGATTGTACTACCTTGGGAGAACATGAATCACGACGTCTTTCTCAAATCTGGTGTTTGTCTGGCCCGGGAACCTCAGTTCTTAAAGTGGAATTTCGTGGTAATAGGCCGTTTTTTCCAACATTATTCTCTCGATCTCTCTTAAGGCAAGGAGAAAATCTTGAAACCATGATGTTTTTCTGATTCTAGTACCTTGGGAGGACATGAATCATGATGTCTTTTTCAAATCTGGTGTTTGTGGGGCCGGGAACCTTAGTTCTAAAATGGAGTTTCACTGTCAATACAATAGGCCTTTTGAGCATATGCGGTAATAGGCCGTTTTTTCCAACTTATTCTTTGGATCTCTCTTAAGGCAAGGAGAGAACCTTGAAACAATGATGTTTTTCTGATTCTACTATCTAGGGAGAACACGAATCACGATGTCTTTTTCAAATCTGGTGTTTGTCTGGGCCGGGAACCTCAGTTCTAAAACTGTAGCTTCACCGTCAATACAATAAGCATTTTTAGCATCTGCGGTAATAGGCCGTTTTTCCAAATTTATTCTTTGGATCTCTCTTAAGGCAAGGAGAGAAGCTTGAACCATGATGTTTTTCTGATTCTACTATCTAGGGCGAACATGAATCACAACGTCTTTCTCAAATCTGGTGTTTGTCTGGACCGGGAACCTCAGTTCTGAAAGTGGTATTTCTCAGTAATAGGCCGTTTTTTTCAACAGTATTCTCTGGATCTCTCTTAAGGCAAGGAGAGAATCTTGAAACCATGATGTTTTTCTGATTCTAGTACCTTGGGAGGACATGAACCATGATGTCTTTTTCAAATCTGGTGTTTGTGGGGCCAGGAACCTCAGTTCTAAAATGGAGTTTCACTGTCAATACAATAGGACTTTTGAGCATATGCGGTAATAGGCCGTTTTTTCCAATTTATTCTTTGGATCTCTATTAAGGCAAGGAGAGAACCTTGAAACCATTATTTTTTTCTCATTCTACTATATAGGGAGAACAGGAATCACGACGTCTTTTTCAAATCTGGTTTTTGTCTGGGCCGGGAACATCAGTTCTGAAAGTGGAGTTTCACCGTCAATACACTATGCCTTTTTAGCATCTGCGGTAATAGGCTGTTTTTTCCAACATTATTCTTTGGATCTCTCTTAAGGCAAGGAGAGAATCTTGAACCCAGGATGTTTTTCTGATTCTACTACCTAGGGAGAAAATGAATCACGACGTCTTTTTCAAATGTGGTGTTTGTCTGAGCCGGGAACCTCATTTCTGAAAGTGGTATTTCGCGGAAATAGGCCGGTTTTTGGAACATTATTCTCTGGACCTCTATCAAGGCAAACAGAGAAACTTGAAACCACTATGTTTTTCTGATTCTACTACCTAGGGAGAACATGAATCATGATGTCTTTTTCAAATCTGGTGTTTGTCTAGGCCGGGAACCTCAGTTCTGAAAGTGGAGTTTCACCGTCAATACAATAGGCCTTTTGAGAATATGTGGTAATAGGCCTTTTTTTCCAATATTATTCTCTGGATCTCTCTTAAGGCAAGGAGAGAATCTTGAAACTATGATGTTTTTCTGATTCTACTACCTAGGGAGAACATGAATCATGATGTCTTGTTCAAATCTGGTGTTTGTCTAGGCCGGGAACCTCAGTTCTGAAAGTGGAGTTTCACATTATATAAAATAGGCCTTTTGAGAATATGCGGTAATAGGCCTTTTTTTCCAATATTATTCTCTGGATCTCTCTTAAGGAAAGGAGAGAATCTTGAAAGCATGATGTTTTTCTCATTCTACTACCTAGGGAGAACATGAATCATGACGTCTTTTTGAAATCTGGTGTTTGTCTGGGCCGGGAATGTCAGTTCTGAAAGTGGAGTTTCACCGTCAATACAATAGGCCTTTTGAGAATATGCGGTAATAATCCGTTTTTTCCAACATTATTCTTTGGATTTCTCTGAAGGCAAGGAGAGAAAGTTGAAACCATGATTTTTTTCTCTTTCTACTACCTAGGGAGAACATGAATCATGACGTCTTTTTGAAATCTGGTGTTTGTCTGAGCCGGGAACCTCAGTTCCGAAAGTGGAGTTTAACCGTCAATACAATATGCCTCTGAGGTTACGTCGCAATAGGCCGTTTTTTTCAACTTTATTCTTTGGATCTCTCTTAAGGCAAGGAGAGAATCTTGAAACGATGATGTTTTTCTAATTCTACTACCTAGGGAGAACATGAATCACGACTTCTTTTTCTAATCTGATGTTTGTTTGGCCCGGGAACCTCAGTTCTGAAAGTGGTATTTCGCGGTAATAGGCCGTTTTTTCGAACATTATTCTCTGGATCTCTCTTAAGGCAAGGAGACAATCTTGAAACCATGATGTTTTTCTGATTCTACTACCTAGGGAGAACATGAATCACGACTTCTTTTTCAAATCTGATGTTTGTTTGGGCCGGGAACCTCAGTTCTGAAAGTGGTATTTCGTGGTAATACGCCGTTTTTTCCAACATTATTCTCTGTATCTCTCTTAAGGCAAGGAGAGAATCTTGAAACCATGATGTTTTTCTCATTCAACTACATAGGGAGAACATGAATCATGATGACTTTTTCAAATCTGGTGTTTGTCTGAGCCGGGAACCTCATTACTGAAAGTGGTATTTCGCGGTAATAGGCCGTTTTTTCCAACATTATTCTCTGTATCTCTCTTAAGGCAAGGAGAGAATCTTGAAACTATGATGTTTTCCTGATTTTACTATCTCGGGAGAACATGAATCATGATGTCTTTTTCAAATCTGGTGTTTGTCTGGGCCGGGAACATCAGTACTGAACGTGGAGTTTCACGGTCAATACAATAGGCCTTTTGAGAATATGCGGTAATAATCCGTTTTTTCCAACATTATTCTTTGAATTTCTCTGAAGGCAAGGAGAGAAAGTTGAAACCATGATTTTTTTCTCTTTCTACTACCTAGGGAGAAAATGAATCATGATGTCTTTTTGAAATCTGGTGTTTGTCTGGGCCGGGAACGTCAGTTCTGAAAGTGGAGTTTCACCGTCAATACAATAGGCCTTTTGAGAATATGCGGTAATAATCCGTTTTTTCCAACATTATTCTTTGGATTTCTCTGAAGGCAAGGAGAGAAAGTTGAAACCATGATTTTTTTCTCTTTCTACTACCTAGGGAGAACATGAATCATGACGTCTTTTTGAAATCTGGTTTTTGTCTGGGCCGGGAACCTCAGTTCTGAAAGAGGAATTTCACCGTGAATACAATAAGCCTTTGAGCTTATGTCGTAATAGCCCGTTTTTTCCAACTTTCTTCTTTGGATCTCTCTTAAGGCAAGGAGAGAATCTTGAAACGATGATGTTTTTCTGATTCTACTAACTAGGGAGAACATGAATCACTACGTGTTTTTCAAAGCAGGTGTTTGTCTGGGCCGGAAACCTCAGTTCGGAAAGTGGAGTTTCACCGTCAATACAATAGGCCTTTGAGGTTATGTCGCAATAAGCCGTTTTTTCGAACTTTATTCTTTGGATCTCTCTTAAGGCAAGGAGAGAATCTTGAAACGATTATGTTTTTCTGATTCTACTACCTAGGGAGAACATGAATCATGATGTCTTTTTCAAATCTGGTGTTTGTCTGGGCCGGGAACCTCAGTTCTGAAAGTGGTATTTCGTGGTAATAGGCCGTTTTTTCCAACATTATTCTCTGTATCTCTCTTAAGGCAAGGAGAATATCTTGAAACCATGATGTTTTTCTCATTCTACTACATAGGGAGAACATGAATCATGATGACTTTTTCAAATCTGGTGTTTGTCTGAGCCGGGAACCTCATTTCTGAAAGTGTTATTTCGCGGAAATAGGCCAGTTTTTGGAACATTATTCTCTGGACCTCTATCAAGGCAAACAGAGAAACTTGAAACCACTATGTTTTTCTGATTCTACTACCTAGGGAGAACATGAATCACGACTTCTTTTTCTAATCTGATGTTTGTTTGGGCCGGGAACCTCAGTTCTGAAAGTGGTATTTCGCGATAATAGGCCGTTTTTTCCAACATTATTCTCTGTATCTCTCTTAAGGCAAGGAGAGAATCTTGAAACTATGATGTTTTTCTGATTCTACTACCTAGGGAGAACATGAATCATGATGTCTTTTTCAAATCTGGTGTTTGTCTAGGCCGGGAACCTCAGTTCTGAAAGTGGAGTTTAACCGTCAATACAATAGGCCTCTGAGCTTATGTCGCAATAGGCCGTTTTTTCCAACTTTATTCTTTGGATCTCTCTGAAGGCAAGGAGAGAAACTTGAAACCAAGATGTTTTTCTGATTCTACTACCTAGGGAGAACATCAATGACTACGTCTTTTTCAAATCTGGTGTTTGTCTGGGCCGGGAACCTCAGTTCTGAAAGTGGTATTTCGCGGTAATAGGCCGTTTTTTCCAACATTATTCTCTCTATCTCTCTTAAGGCAAGGAGAGAATCTTGAAACCATGATGCTTTTCTCATTCTACTACATAGGGAGAACATGAATCATGATGTCTTTTTCAAATCTGGTGTTTGTCTGAGCCGGGAACCTCATTTCTGAAAGTGGTATTTCGCTGAAACAGGCCGGTTTTTGGAACATTATTCTCTGGACCTCTATCAAGGCAAACAGAGAAACTTGAAACCACTATGTTTTTCTGATTTTACTACGTTGGGAGAACACGAATCACGACTTCTTTTTCGAATCTGATGTTTGTTTGGGCCGGGAACCTCAGTTCTGAAAGTGGTATTTCGCGGTAATACGCCGTTTTTTCCAACATTATTCTCTGGATCTCTCTTAAGGGAAGGAGAGAATCTTGAAACGATGATGTTTTTCTGATTCTATTACCTAGGGAGAACATGAATCATGATGTCTTTTTCAAATCTGGTGTTTGTCTGGGCCGGGAACCTCAGTTCTGAAAGTGGTATTTCGCGGTAATAGGCCGTTTTTTCCAACATTATTCTCTGGATCTCTCTTAAGGGAAGGAGAGAAAATTGAAACCATGATGTTTTTCTCATTCTACTACATAGGGAGAACATGAATCATGATGTCTTTTTCAAATCTGGTGTATGTCTGAGCCGGGAACCTCAGTTCTGAAAGTGGTATTTCGCGGTAATAGGCCGTTTTTTCCAACATTATTCTCTGGATCTCTCTTAAGGCAAGGAGAGAATCTTGAAAGCATGATGTTTTCCTGATTCTAATACCTAGGGAGAACATGAATCATGATGTCTTTTTCAAACCTGGTGTTTGTCTGAGCCGGGAACCTCAGTTTTGGAAGTGGTATTTCGCGGTAATAGGCCGATTTTTGCAACATTATTCTTTGGATCTCTATCAAGGCAAACAGAGAATCTTGAAACATCAATGTTTTTCTGATTCTACTACGTTGGGAGAACATGAATCACGACGTCTTTTTCAAATCTGGTGTTTGTCTGGGCCGGGAACCTCAGTTCGGAAAGTGGAGTTTCACCGTCAATACAATAGGCCTTTGAGGTTATGTCGCAATAGGCCGTTTTTTCCAACTTTATTCTTTGGATCTCTCTTAAGGCAAGGAGACAATCTTGAAACTATGATGTTTTTCTCATTCTACTCCATAGGGAGAACATGAATCATGATGTCTTTTTCAAATGTGGTGTTTGTCTGAGCCGGGAACCTCATTTCTGAAAGTGGTATTTCGCGGAAATAGGCCGGTTTTTGGAACATTGTTCTATGGACCTCTTTCAAGGCAAACACAGAAACTTGAAACCACTATGTTTTTCTGATTCTACTACCTAGGGAGAACATGAGTCACGACTTCTTTTTCTAATCTGATGTTTGTTTGGGCCAGGAACCTCAGTTCTGAAAGTGGTATTTCGCGGTAATAGGCCGTTTTTTCGAACATTATTCCCTGGATCTCTCTTAAGGCAAGGAGACAATCTTGAAACCATGATGTTTTTCTCATTCTACTACCTAGGGAGAACATGAATCATGACGTCTTTTTGAAATCTGGTGTTTGTCTGAGCCGGGAACCTCATTTCTAAAAGTGGTATTTCGCGGTAATAGGCCGTTTTTTCCATTATTCTCCGTATCTCTCTTAAGGCAAGGAGAGAATCTTGAAACTATGATGTTTTCCTGATTTTACTATCTCGGGAGAACATGAATCATGATGTCTTTTTCAAATCTGGTGTTTGTCTGGGCCGGGGACATCAGTACTGAACGCGGAGTTTCACGGTCAATACAATAGGCCTTTTGAGAATATGCGGTAATAATCCGTTTTTTCCAACATTATTCTTTGGATTTCTCTGAAGGCAAGGAGAGAAAGTTTAAACCATGATTTTTTTCTCTTTCTACTACCTAGGGAGAAAATGAATCATGATGTCTTTTTGAAATCTGGTGTTTGTCTGGGCCGGGAACCTCAGTTCTGAAAGTGGAGTTTCACCGTGAATACAATAAGCCTTTGAGCTTATGTCGTAATAGCCCGTTTTTTCCAACTTTATTCTTTGGATCTCTCTTAAGGCAAGGAGAGAATCTTGAAACGATGATGTTTTTCTGATTCTATTACCTAGGGAGAACATGAATCATGATGTCTTTTTCAAATCTGGTGTTTGTCTGGGCCGGGAACCTCAGTTCTGAAAGTGGTATTTCGCGGTAATAGGCCGTTTTTTCCAACATTATTCTCTGTATCTCTCTTAAGGGAAGGAGAGAAAATTGAAACCATGATGTTTTTCTCATTCTACTACATAGGGAGAACATGAATCATGATGTCTTTTTCAAATCTGGTGTTTGTCTGAGCCGGGAACCTCATTTCTGAAAGTGGTATTTCGCGGTAATAGGCCGTTTTTTCCAACATTATTCTCTGTATCTCTCTTAAGGCAAGGAGAGAATCTTGAAACTATGATGTTTTCCTGATTCTACTACCTAGGGAGAACATGAATCAAGATGTCTTTTTCAAACCTGGTGTTTGTCTGAGCCGGGAACCTCAGTTCTGGAAGTGGTATTTCGCGGTAATAGGCCGATTTTTGCAACATTATTCTCTGGATCTCTATCAAGGCAAACAGAGAAACTTGAAACATCAATGTTTTTCTGATTCTACTACGTTGGCAGAACATGAATCATGACGTCTTTTTCAAATCTGGTGTTTGTCTGGGCCGGGAACCTCAGTTCGGAAAGTGGAGTTTCACCGTCAATACAATAGGCCTTTGAGGTTATGTCGCAATAGGCCGTTTTTTCCAACTTTATTCTTTGGATCTCTCTTAAGGCAAGGAGAGAATCTTTAAACGATGATGTTTTTCTGATTCTGCTACCTAGGGAGAACATGAATCATGATGACTTTTTCAAATCTGGTGTTTGTCTGAGCCGGGAACCTCAGTCCTGAAAGTGGTATTTCGCGGTAATAGGCCGTTTTTTCCAACATTATTCTCTGTATCTCTCTTAAGGCAAGGAGAGAATCTTGAAACCATGATGTTTTTCTCATTCTACTACATAGGGAGAACATGAATCATGATGACTTTTTCAAATCTGGTGTTTGTCTGAGCCGGGAACCTCATTTCTGAAAGTGGTATTTCGCGGAAATAGGCCGGTTTTTGGAACATTATTCTCTGGACCTCTATCAAGGCAAACAGAGAAACTTGAAACCACTATGTTTTTCTGATTCTACTATCTAGGGACAACATGAATCACGACTTTTTTTTTCTAATCTGATGTTTGTTTGGGCCGGGAACCTCAGTTCTGAAAGTGGAGTTTCACCGTATATACAATAGGCCTTTTGAGAACATGCGGTAATAGGCCTTTTTTTCCAATATTATTCTCTGGATCTCTCTTAAGGAAAGGAGAGAATCTTGAAAGCATGATGTTTTTCTCATTCTACTACCTAGGGAGAACATGAATCATGACGTCTTTTTGAAATCTGGTGTTTGTCTGGGCCGGGAACGTCAGTTCTGAAAGTGGAGTTTCACCGTCAATACAATAGGCCTTTTGAGAATATGCGGTAATAATCCGTTTTTTCCAACATTATTCTTTGGATTTCTCTGAAGGCAAGGAGAGAAAGTTGAAACCATGATTTTTTTCTCTTTCTACTACCTAGGGAGAACATGAATCATGACGTCTTTTTGAAATCTGGTTTTTGTCTGGGCCGGGAACCTCAGTTCTGAAAGAGGAATTTCACCGTGAATACAATAAGCCTTTGAGCTTATGTCGTAATAGCCCGTTTTTTCCAACTTTCTTCTTTGGATCTCTCTTAAGGCAAGGAGAGAATCTTGAAACGATGATGTTTTTCTGATTCTACTAACTAGGGAGAACATGAATCACTACGTGTTTTTCAAAGCAGGTGTTTGTCTGGGCCTTGAACCTCAGTTCGGAAAGTGGAGTTTCACCGTCAATACAATAGGCCTTTGAGGTTATGTCGCAATAAGCCGTTTTTTCGAACTTTATTCTTTGGATCTCTCTTAAGGCAAGGAGAGAATCTTGAAACGATGATGTTTTTCTGATTCTACTACCTAGGGAGAACATGAATCATGATGTCTTTTTCAAATCTGGTGCTTGTCTGGGCCGGGAACCTCAGTCCTGAAAGTGGTATTTCGCGGTAATAGGCCGTTTTTTCCAACATTATTCTCTGTATCTCTCTTAAGGCAAGGAGAATATCTTGAAACCATGATGTTTTTCTCATTCTACTACATAGGGAGAACATGAATCATGATGACTTTTTCAAATCTGGTGTTTGTCTGAGCCGGGAACCTCATTTCTGAAAGTGTTATTTCGCGGAAATAGGCCAGTTTTTGGAACATTATTCTCTGGACCTCTATCAAGGCAAACAGAGAAACTTGAAACCACTATGTTTTTCTGATTCTACTACCTAGGGAGAACATGAATCACGACTTCTTTTTCTAATCTGATGTTTGTTTGGGCCGGGAACCTCAGTTCTGAAAGTGGTATTTCGCGATAATAGGCCGTTTTTTCCAACATTATTCTCTGTATCTCTCTTAAGGCAAGGAGAGAATCTTGAAACTATGATGTTTTTCTGATTCTACTACCTAGGGAGAACATGAATCATGATGTCTTTTTCAAATCTGGTGTTTGTCTAGGCCGGGAACCTCAGTTCTGAAAGTGGAGTTTAACGGTCAATACAATAGGCCTCTGAGCTTATGTCGCAATAGGCCGTTTTTTCCAACTTTATTCTTTGGATCTCTCTGAAGGCAAGGAGAGAAACTTGAAACCAAGATGTATTTCTGATTCTACTACCTAGGGAGAACATCAATGACTACGTCTTTTTCAAATCTGGTGTTTGTCTGGGCCGGGAACCTCAGTTCTGAAAGTGGTATTTCGCGGTAATAGGCCGTTTTTTCCAACATTATTCTCTCTATCTCTCTTAAGGCAAGGAGAGAATCTTGAAACCATGATGTTTTTCTCATTCTACTACATAGGGAGAACATGAATCATGATGTCTTTTTCAAATCTGGTGTATGTCTGAGCCGGGAACCTCATTTCTGAAAGTGGTATTTCGCGGTAATAGGCCGTTTTTTCCAACATTATTCTCTGGATCTCTCTTAAGGCAAGGAGAGAATCTTGAAAGCATGATGTTTTCCTGATTCTAATACCTAGGGAGAACATGAATCATGATGTCTTTTTCAAACCTGGTGTTTGTCTGAGCCGGGAACCTCAGTTTTGGAAGTGGTATTTCGCGGTAATAGGCCGATTTTTGCAACATTATTCTTTGGATCTCTATCAAGGCAAACAGAGAATCTTGAAACATCAATGTTTTTCTGATTCTACTACGTTGGGAGAACATGAATCACGACGTCTTTTTCAAATCTGGTGTTTGTCTGGGCCGGGAACCTCAGTTCGGAAAGTGGAGTTTCACCGTCAATACAATAGGCCTTTGAGGTTATGTCGCAATAGGCCGTTTTTTCCAACTTTATTCTTTGGATCTCTCTTAAGGCAAGGAGACAATCTTGAAACTATGATGTTTTTCTCATTCTACTCCATAGGGAGAACATGAATCATGATGTCTTTTTCAAATGTGGTGTTTGTCTGAGCCGGGAACCTCATTTCTGAAAGTGGTATTTCGCGGAAATAGGCCGGTTTTTGGAACATTGTTCTATGGACCTCTTTCAAGGCAAACACAGAAACTTGAAACCACTATGTTTTTCTGATTCTACTACCTAGGGAGAACATGAGTCACGACTTCTTTTTCTAATCTGATGTTTGTTTGGGCCAGGAACCTCAGTTCTGAAAGTGGTATTTCGCGGTAATAGGCCGTTTTTTCGAACATTATTCCCTGGATCTCTCTTAAGGCAAGGAGACAATCTTGAAACCATGATGTTTTTCTCATTCTACTACCTAGGGAGAACATGAATCATGACGTCTTTTTGAAATCTGGTGTTTGTCTGAGCCGGGAACCTCATTTCTAAAAGTGGTATTTCGCGGTAATAGGCCGTTTTTTCCAACATTATTCTCCGTATCTCTCTTAAGGCAAGGAGAGAATCTTGAAACTATGATGTTTTCCTGATTTTACTATCTCGGGAGAACATGAATCATGATGTCTTTTTCAAATCTGGTGTTTGTCTGGGCCGGGGACATCAGTACTGAACGCGGAGTTTCACGGTCAATACAATAGGCCTTTTGAGAATATGCGGTAATAATCCGTTTTTTCCAACATTATTCTTTGGATTTCTCTGAAGGCAAGGAGAGAAAGTTTAAACCATGATTTTTTTCTCTTTCTACTACCTAGGGAGAAAATGAATCATGATGTCTTTTTGAAATCTGGTGTTTGTCTGGGCCGGGAACCTCAGTTCTGAAAGTGGAGTTTCACCGTGAATACAATAAGCCTTTGAGCTTATGTCGTAATAGCCCGTTTTTTCCAACATTATTCTCTGTATCTCTCTTAAGGGAAGGAGAGAAAATTGAAACCATGATGTTTTTCTCATTCTACTACATAGGGAGAACATGAATCATGATGTCTTTTTCAAATCTGGTGTTTGTCTGAGCCGGGAACCTCATTTCTGAAAGTGGTATTTCGCGGTAATAGGCCGTTTTTTCCAACATTATTCTCTGTATCTCTCTTAAGGCAAGGAGAGAATCTTGAAACTATGATGTTTTCCTGATTCTACTACCTAGGGAGAACATGAATCAAGATGTCTTTTTCAAACCTGGTGTTTGTCTGAGCCGGGAACCTCAGTTCTGGAAGTGGTATTTCGCGGTAATAGGCCGATTTTTGCAACATTATTCTCTGGATCTCTATCAAGGCAAACAGAGAAACTTGAAACATCAATGTTTTTCTGATTCTACTACGTTGGCAGAACATGAATCACGACGTCTTTTTCAAATCTGGTGTTTGTCTGGGCCGGGAACCTCAGTTCGGAAAGTGGAGTTTCACCGTCAATACAATAGGCCTTTGAGGTTATGTCGCAATAGGCCGTTTTTTCCAACTTTATTCTTTGGATCTCTCTTAAGGCAAGGAGAGAATCTTTAAACGATGATGTTTTTCTGATTCTACTACCTAGGGAGAACATGAATCATGATGACTTTTTCAAATCTGGTGTTTGTCTGAGCCGGGAACCTCAGTCCTGAAAGTGGTATTTCGCGGTAATAGGCCGTTTTTTCCAACATTATTCTCTGTATCTCTCTTAAGGCAAGGAGAGAATCTTGAAACCATGATGTTTTTCTCATTCTACTACATAGGGAGAACATGAATCATGATGACTTTTTCAAATCTGGTGTTTGTCTGAGCCGGGAACCTCATTTCTGAAAGTGGTATTTCGCGGAAATAGGCCGGTTTTTGGAACATTATTCTCTGGACCTCTATCAAGGCAAACAGAGAAACTTGAAACCACTATGTTTTTCTGATTCTACTATCTAGGGAGAACATGAATCACGACTTTTTTTTTCTAATCTGATGTTTGTTTGGGCCGGGAACCTCAGTTCTGAAAGTGGAGTTTCACCGTATATACAATAGGCCTTTTGAGAACATGCGGTAATAGGCCTTTTTTTCCAATATTATTCTCTGGATCTCTCTTAAGGAAAGGAGAGAATCTTGAAAGCATGATGTTTTTCTCATTCTACTACCTAGGGAGAACATGAATCATGACGTCTTTTTGAAATCTGGTGTTTGTCTGGGCCGGGAACGTCAGTTCTGAAAGTGGAGTTTCACCGTCAATACAATAGGCCTTTTGAGAATATGCGGTAATAATCCGTTTTTTCCAACATTATTCTTTGGATTTCTCTGAAGGCAAGGAGAGAAAGTTGAAACCATGATTTTTTTCTCTTTCTACTACCTAGGGAGAACATGAATCATGACGTCTTTTTGAAATCTGGTTTTTGTCTGGGCCGGGAACCTCAGTTCTGAAAGAGGAATTTCACCGTGAATACAATAAGCCTTTGAGCTTATGTCGTAATAGCCCGTTTTTTCCAACTTTCTTCTTTGGATCTCTCTTAAGGCAAGGAGAGAATCTTGAAACGATGATGTTTTTCTGATTCTACTAACTAGGGAGAACATGAATCACTACGTGTTTTTCAAAGCAGGTGTTTGTCTGGGCCTTGAACCTCACTTCGGAAAGTGGAGTTTCACCGTCAATACAATAGGCCTTTGAGGTTATGTCGCAATAAGCCGTTTTTTCGAACTTTATTCTTTGGATCTCTCTTAAGGCAAGGAGAGAATCTTGAAACGATGATGTTTTTCTGATTCTACTACCTAGGGAGAACATGAATCATGATGTCTTTTTCAAATCTGGTGCTTGTCTGGGCCGGGAACCTCAGTCCTGAAAGTGGTATTTCGCGGTAATAGGCCGTTTTTTCCAACATTATTCTCTGTATCTCTCTTAAGGCAAGGAGAATATCTTGAAACCATGATGTTTTTCTCATTCTACTACATAGGGAGAACATGAATCATGATGTCTTTTTCAAATCTGGTGTTTGTCTGGGCCGGGAACCTCAGTTCTGAAAGTAGTATTTCGCGGTAATAGGCCGTTTTTTCCAACATTATTCTCTGGATCTCTCTTAAGGGAAGGAGAGAAAATTGAAACCATGATGTTTTTCTCATTCTACTACATGGGGAGAACATGAATCACGATGTCTTTTTCAAATCTGGTGTATGTCTGAGCCGGGAACCTCATTTCTGAAAGTGGTATTTCGCGGTAATAAGCCGTTTTTTCCAACATTATTCTCTGGATCTCTCTTAAGGCAAGGAGAGAATCTTGAAAGCATGATTATTTCCTGATTCTAATACCTAGGGAGAACATGAATCATGATGTCTTTTTCAAACCAGGTGTTTGTCTGAGCCGGGAACCTCAGTTTTGGAAGTGGTATTTCGCGGTAATAGGCCGATTTTTGCAACTTTTTTCTCTGGATCTCTATCAAGGCAAACAGAGAATCTTGAAACATCAATGTTTTTCTGATTCTACTACGTTGGGAGAACATGAATCACGACGTCTTTTTCAAATCTGGTGTTTGTCTGGGCCGGGAACCTCAGTTCGGAAAGTGGAGTTTCACCGTCAATACAATAGGCCTTTGAGGTTATGTCGCAATAGGCCGTTTTTTCCAACTTTATTCTTTGGATCTCTCTTAAGGCAAGGAGAGAATCTTGAAACGATGATGTTTTTCTGATTCTACTACCTAGGGAGAACATGAATCATGATGTCTTTTTCAAATCTGTTGTTTGTCTGGGCCGGGAACCTCAGTCCTGAAAGTGGTATTTCGCGGTAATAGGCCGTTTTTTCCAACATTATTCTCTGTATCTCTGTTAAGGGAAGGAGAGAATCTTGAAACCATGATGTTTTTCTCATTCTACTACATAGGGAGAACATGAATCATGATGACTTTTTCAAATCTGGTGTTTGTCTGAGCCGGGAACCTCATTTCTGAAAGTGGTATTTCGCGGAAATAGGCCGGTTTTTGGAAAATTATTCTCTGGACCTCTATCAAGGCAAACAGAGAAACTTGAAACCACTATGTTTTTCTGATTCTACTACCTAGGGAGAACATGAATCACGACTTTTTTTTTCTAATCTGATGTTTGTTTGGGCCGGGAACCTCAGTTCTGAAAGTGGTATTTCGCGGTAATAGGCCGTTTTTTCCAACATTATTCTCTGTATCTCTCTTAAGGCAAGGAGAGAATCTTGAAACTATGATGTTCTTCTGATTCTACTACCTAGGGAGAACATGATTCCTGATGTCTTTTTCAAATCTGGTGTTTGTCTAGGCCGGGAACCTCAGTTCTGAAAGTGGAGTTTCACCGTATATACAATAGGCCTTTTGAGAATATGCGGTAATAGGCCATTTTTTCCAATATTATTCTCTGGATCTCTCTTAAGGCAAGGAGACAATCTTGAAACTATGATGTTTTTCTCATTCTACTACATAGGGAGAACATGAATCATGATGTCTTTTTCAAATGTGGTGTTTGTCTGAGCCGGGAACCTCATTTCTGAAAGTGGTATTTCGCGGAAATAGGCCGGTTTTTGGAACATTGTTCTATGGACCTCTTTCAAGGCAAACACAGAAACTTGAAACCACTATGTTTTTCTGATTCTACTACCTAGGGAGAACGTGAGTCACGACTTCTTTTTCTAATCTGATGTTTGTTTGGGCCGGGAACCTCAGTTCTGAAAGTGGTATTTCGCGGTAATAGGCCGTTTTTTCGAACATTATTCCCTGGATCTCTCTTAAGGCAAGGAGACAATCTTGAAACCATGATGTTTTTCTGATTCTACTACCTAGGGAGAACATGAATCATGACGTCTTTTTGAAATCTGGTGTTTGTCTGAGCCGGGAACCTCATTTCTAAAAGTGGTATTTCGCGGTAATAGGCCGTTTTTTCCAACATTATTCTCTGTATCTCTCTTAAGGCAAGGAGAGAATCTTGAAACTATGATGTTTTTCTGATTCTACTACCTAGGGAGAACATGAATCATGATGTCTTTTTCTAATCTGGTGTTTGTCTAGGCCAGGAACCTCAGTTCTAAAAGTGGAATTTCACCGTCAGTAAAATAGGCCTTTTGAGAATATGCGGTAATAGGCCGTTTTTTCCAAAATTATTCTTTGGATCTCTCTGAAGGGAAGGAGAGAAACTTGAAACGAAAATGTTTTTCTGATTCTACTACCTAGGGAGAACATGAATCACGACGTGTTTTTGAAATCTGGTGTGTGTCGGGGCCGGGAACCTCAGTTCTGAAAGTGGTATTTCGCGGAAATAGGCCGTTTTTTGCAACATTATTCTCTGGATCTCTATCAAGGCAAACAGAGAAAGTTGAAATCACTATGTTTTTCTGATTCTACTACCTAGGGAGAACATGAATTACGACGTCTTTTTCTAATATGATGTTTGTTTGGTCCGGGAACCTCAGTTCTGACAGTGGAATTTCGCGGTAATAGGCCGTTTTTTCGAACATTATTCTCTATATCTCTCTTAAGGCAAGGAGAGAATCTTGAAACTATGATGTTTTTTGATTCTACTACCTAGGGAGAACATGAATCACGACGTCTTTTTCAAATCTGTTGTTTGTCTAGGCCGGGAACCTCAGTTCTGAAAGTGGTATTTCGCGGAAATAGGCCGTTTTTTGCAACATTATTCTCTGGATCTCTATCAAGGCAAACAGAGAAAGTTGAAATCACTATGTTTTTCTGATTCTACTACCTAGGGAGAATATGAATTACGACGTCTTTTTCCAATATGATGTTTGTTTGGTCCGGGAACCTCAGTTCTGACAGTGGAATTTCGCGGTAATGGGCCGTTTTTTCCAACATTATTCTCTGGATCTCTATTAAGGCAAGGAGAGAATCTTGAAACTATGATGTTTTTTGATTCTACTACCTAGGGAGAACATGAATCACGACGTCTTTTTCAAATCTGTTGTTTGTCTTGGCCGGGAACATCAGTTCTGAAAGTGGAGTTTCACCGTCAATACAATAGGCCTTTGAGTATATGTCCTAATAGGCCGTTTTTTCCAACATTATTCTTTGGATCTCTCTTAAGGCAAGGAGAGAATCTTGAAACGATGTTGTTTTTCTGATTCTACTACCTACGGAGAACATGAATCACGACGTCTTTTTCAAATCTGGTGTATGTCTGGGCCGGGAACCTCAGTTCTGAAAGTGGTATTTCGCGGTAATAGGCCGTTTTTTCCAACATTATTCTCTGTATCTCTCTTAAGACAAGGAGAGAACCATTTAAAGCATGATGTTTTTCTGATTCTACTACCTAGGGAGAACATGAATTAGGACGTCTTTTTGAAATCTGGTGTTTGTCTGGGCCGGGAACCTCAGTTCTGAAAGTGGTATTTCGCGGCAATAGGCCGTTTTTTCCAACATTATTCTCTGGATCTCTCTTAAGGAAAGGAGAAAATCTTGAAACTATGATGTTTTTCTGACTCTAGTACCTAGGGAGAACATGAAACATGACGCCTTTTTGAAATCTGGTGTTTGTCTGGGCCGGGAACCTCAGTTCTGAAAGTGGTATTTCACGGTAATAGGCCTTTTTTTCCAACATTATTCTCTGGATCTCTATTAAGGAAAGGAGAGAATCTTGAAAGCATGATGTTTTTCTGATTCTACTACCTAGGGAGAACATGAATTAGGAGGTCTTTTTGAAATCTGGTGTTTGTCTGGGCCGGGAACCTCAGTTTTGAAAGTGGTATTTTGCGATAATAGGCCGTTTTTTCCGACATTATTCTCTGGATCTCTCTTAAGGCAAGGAGACAATCTTGAAATTATGATGTTTTTCTGATTCTACTACCTAGGGAGAACGTGAATCAGGATGTCTTTTTCAAATCTGGTGTTTGTCGGGGCCGGGAACCTCAGTTCTGAAAGTGGTATTTCGCGATAATAGGCCCTTTTTTGCAACATTATTCTTTGGATCTCTATCAAGGCAAACAGAGAAACTTGAAACCACTATGTTTTTCTGATTCTACTACCTAGGGAGAACATGAATCACCACTTCTTTTTCTAATCTGATGTTTGTTTGGGCCGGGAAACTCAG
Organism: Liasis olivaceus; assembly: GCA_030867105.1. NCBI lineage: Eukaryota > Metazoa > Chordata > Lepidosauria > Squamata > Pythonidae > Liasis > Liasis olivaceus. The sequence goes on from CM061354.1 coordinate 62,001,310, forward strand.
TTCTGAAAGTGGTATTTCGCGGTAATAGGCCGTTTTTTCGAACATTATTCCCAGGATCTCTCTTAAGGCAAGGAGACAATCTTGAAACCATGATGTTTTTCTCATTCTACTACCTAGGGAGAACATGAATCATGATGTCTTTTTGAAATCTGGTGTTTGTCTGGGCCGGGAACCTCAATTCTGAAAGTGGTATTTCGCGGTAATAGGCCTTTTTTTCCAATATTATTCTCTGGACCTCTCTTAAGGAAAGGAGAGAATCTTGAAAGCATGATGTTTTTCTGATTATACTACCTAGGGGGAACATGAATTAGGACGTCTTTTTGAAATCTGGTGTTTGTCTGGGCCGGGAACCTCAGTTCTGAAAGTGGTATTTCGCGGTAATAGGCCGTTTTTTCCAACATTATTCTCTGGATCTCTCTTAAGGCAAGGAGAGAATCTTGAAACTATGATATTTTTCTGATTCTACTACATAGGGAGAACATGAATCATGATGTCGTTTTCTAATCTGGTGTTTGTCTAGGCCGGGAACCTCATTTCTAAAAGTGGAGTTTCGCCGTCAATAAAATAGGCCTTTTGAGAATATGCGGTAATAGGCCGTTTTTTCCAAAATTATTCTTTGGATCTCTCTGAAGGCAAGGAGAGAAACTTGAAACCAATATGTTTTTCTGATTCTACTACCTAGGGAGAACATGAATCACGACTTGTTTTTGAAGTGTGGTGTGTGTCGGGGCCGGGAACCTCAGTTCTGAAAGTGGTATTTCGCGGAAATAGGCCGTTTTTTGCAACATTATTCTCTGGATCTCTATCAAGGCAAACAGAGAAAGTTGAAATCACTATGTTTTTCTGATTCTACTACCTAGGGAGAATATGAATTATGACGTCTTTTTCCAATATGATGTTTGTTTGGTCCGGGAACCTCAGTTCTGACAGTGGAATTTCGCGGTAATAGGTCGTTTTTTCCAACATTATTCTCTGGATCTCTCTTAAGGCAAGGAGAGAATCTTGAAACTATGATGTTTTTTGATTCTACTACCTAGGGAGAACATGAATCACGACTTCTTTTTCAAATCTGTTGTTTGTCTGGGCCGGGAACATCAGTTCTGAAAGTGGAGTTTCACCGTCAATACAATAGGCCTTTGAGTATATGTCGTAATAGGCCGTTTTTTCCAACATTATTCTTTGGATCTCTCTTAAGGCAAGGAGAGAATCTTGAAACGATGATGTTTTTCTGATTCTACTACCTACGGAGAACATGAATCACGACGTCTTTTTCAAATCTGGTGTATGTCTGGGCCGGGAACCTCAGTTCTGAAAGTGGTATTTCGCGGTAATAGGCCGTTTTTTCCAACATTATTCTCTGTATCTCTCTTAAGACAAGGAGAGAACCATTGAAAGCATGATGTTTTTCTGTATCTACTACCTAGGGAGAACATGAATTAGGACGTCTTTTTGAAATCTGGTGTTTGTCTGGGCCGGGAACCTCAGTTCTGAAAGTGGTATTTCGCGGTAATAGGCCGTTTTTTCCAACATTATTCTCTGGATCTCTCTTAAGGAAAGGAGAAAATCTTGAAACTATGATGTTTTTCTGATTCTAGTACCTAGGGAGAACATGAATCATGATGTCTTTTTCAAATCTGGTGTTTGTCTGGGCCGGGAACCTCAGTTCTGAAAGTGGTATTTCGTGGTAATAGGCCGTTTTTTCCAACATTATTCTCTGTATCTCTCTTAAGGCAAGGAGAATATCTTGAAACCATGATGTTTTTCTCATTCTACTACATAGGGAGAACATGAATCATGATGACTTTTTCAAATCTGGTGTTTGTCTGAGCCGGGAACCTCATTTCTGAAAGTGTTATTTCGCGGAAATAGGCCAGTTTTTGGAACATTATTCTCTGGACCTCTATCAAGGCAAACAGAGAAACTTGAAACCACTATGTTTTTCTGATTCTACTACCTAGGGAGAACATGAATCACGACTTCTTTTTCTAATCTGATGTTTGTTTGGGCCGGGAACCTCAGTTCTGAAAGTGGTATTTCGCGATAATAGGCCGTTTTTTCCAACATTATTCTCTGTATCTCTCTTAAGGCAAGGAGAGAATCTTGAAACTATGATGTTTTTCTGATTCTACTACCTAGGGAGAACATGAATCATGATGTCTTTTTCAAATCTGGTGTTTGTCTAGGCCGGGAACCTCAGTTCTGAAAGTGGAGTTTAACCGTCAATACAATAGGCCTCTGAGCTTATGTCGCAATAGGCCGTTTTTTCCAACTTTATTCTTTGGATCTCTCTGAAGGCAAGGAGAGAAACTTGAAACCAAGATGTTTTTCTGATTCTACTACCTAGGGAGAACATCAATGACTACGTCTTTTTCAAATCTGGTGTTTGTCTGGGCCGGGAACCTCAGTTCTGAAAGTGGTATTTCGCGGTAATAGGCCGTTTTTTCCAACATTATTCTCTCTATCTCTCTTAAGGCAAGGAGAGAATCTTGAAACCATGATGCTTTTCTCATTCTACTACATAGGGAGAACATGAATCATGATGTCTTTTTCAAATCTGGTGTTTGTCTGAGCCGGGAACCTCATTTCTGAAAGTGGTATTTCGCTGAAACAGGCCGGTTTTTGGAACATTATTCTCTGGACCTCTATCAAGGCAAACAGAGAAACTTGAAACCACTATGTTTTTCTGATTTTACTACGTTGGGAGAACACGAATCACGACTTCTTTTTCGAATCTGATGTTTGTTTGGGCCGGGAACCTCAGTTCTGAAAGTGGTATTTCGCGGTAATACGCCGTTTTTTCCAACATTATTCTCTGGATCTCTCTTAAGGGAAGGAGAGAATCTTGAAACGATGATGTTTTTCTGATTCTATTACCTAGGGAGAACATGAATCATGATGTCTTTTTCAAATCTGGTGTTTGTCTGGGCCGGGAACCTCAGTTCTGAAAGTGGTATTTCGCGGTAATAGGCCGTTTTTTCCAACATTATTCTCTGGATCTCTCTTAAGGGAAGGAGAGAAAATTGAAACCATGATGTTTTTCTCATTCTACTACATAGGGAGAACATGAATCATGATGTCTTTTTCAAATCTGGTGTATGTCTGAGCCGGGAACCTCAGTTCTGAAAGTGGTATTTCGCGGTAATAGGCCGTTTTTTCCAACATTATTCTCTGGATCTCTCTTAAGGCAAGGAGAGAATCTTGAAAGCATGATGTTTTCCTGATTCTAATACCTAGGGAGAACATGAATCATGATGTCTTTTTCAAACCTGGTGTTTGTCTGAGCCGGGAACCTCAGTTTTGGAAGTGGTATTTCGCGGTAATAGGCCGATTTTTGCAACATTATTCTTTGGATCTCTATCAAGGCAAACAGAGAATCTTGAAACATCAATGTTTTTCTGATTCTACTACGTTGGGAGAACATGAATCACGACGTCTTTTTCAAATCTGGTGTTTGTCTGGGCCGGGAACCTCAGTTCGGAAAGTGGAGTTTCACCGTCAATACAATAGGCCTTTGAGGTTATGTCGCAATAGGCCGTTTTTTCCAACTTTATTCTTTGGATCTCTCTTAAGGCAAGGAGACAATCTTGAAACTATGATGTTTTTCTCATTCTACTCCATAGGGAGAACATGAATCATGATGTCTTTTTCAAATGTGGTGTTTGTCTGAGCCGGGAACCTCATTTCTGAAAGTGGTATTTCGCGGAAATAGGCCGGTTTTTGGAACATTGTTCTATGGACCTCTTTCAAGGCAAACACAGAAACTTGAAACCACTATGTTTTTCTGATTCTACTACCTAGGGAGAACATGAGTCACGACTTCTTTTTCTAATCTGATGTTTGTTTGGGCCAGGAACCTCAGTTCTGAAAGTGGTATTTCGCGGTAATAGGCCGTTTTTTCGAACATTATTCCCTGGATCTCTCTTAAGGCAAGGAGACAATCTTGAAACCATGATGTTTTTCTCATTCTACTACCTAGGGAGAACATGAATCATGACGTCTTTTTGAAATCTGGTGTTTGTCTGAGCCGGGAACCTCATTTCTAAAAGTGGTATTTCGCGGTAATAGGCCGTTTTTTCCATTATTCTCCGTATCTCTCTTAAGGCAAGGAGAGAATCTTGAAACTATGATGTTTTCCTGATTTTACTATCTCGGGAGAACATGAATCATGATGTCTTTTTCAAATCTGGTGTTTGTCTGGGCCGGGGACATCAGTACTGAACGCGGAGTTTCACGGTCAATACAATAGGCCTTTTGAGAATATGCGGTAATAATCCGTTTTTTCCAACATTATTCTTTGGATTTCTCTGAAGGCAAGGAGAGAAAGTTTAAACCATGATTTTTTTCTCTTTCTACTACCTAGGGAGAAAATGAATCATGATGTCTTTTTGAAATCTGGTGTTTGTCTGGGCCGGGAACCTCAGTTCTGAAAGTGGAGTTTCACCGTGAATACAATAAGCCTTTGAGCTTATGTCGTAATAGCCCGTTTTTTCCAACTTTATTCTTTGGATCTCTCTTAAGGCAAGGAGAGAATCTTGAAACGATGATGTTTTTCTGATTCTATTACCTAGGGAGAACATGAATCATGATGTCTTTTTCAAATCTGGTGTTTGTCTGGGCCGGGAACCTCAGTTCTGAAAGTGGTATTTCGCGGTAATAGGCCGTTTTTTCCAACATTATTCTCTGTATCTCTCTTAAGGGAAGGAGAGAAAATTGAAACCATGATGTTTTTCTCATTCTACTACATAGGGAGAACATGAATCATGATGTCTTTTTCAAATCTGGTGTTTGTCTGAGCCGGGAACCTCATTTCTGAAAGTGGTATTTCGCGGTAATAGGCCGTTTTTTCCAACATTATTCTCTGTATCTCTCTTAAGGCAAGGAGAGAATCTTGAAACTATGATGTTTTCCTGATTCTACTACCTAGGGAGAACATGAATCAAGATGTCTTTTTCAAACCTGGTGTTTGTCTGAGCCGGGAACCTCAGTTCTGGAAGTGGTATTTCGCGGTAATAGGCCGATTTTTGCAACATTATTCTCTGGATCTCTATCAAGGCAAACAGAGAAACTTGAAACATCAATGTTTTTCTGATTCTACTACGTTGGCAGAACATGAATCATGACGTCTTTTTCAAATCTGGTGTTTGTCTGGGCCGGGAACCTCAGTTCGGAAAGTGGAGTTTCACCGTCAATACAATAGGCCTTTGAGGTTATGTCGCAATAGGCCGTTTTTTCCAACTTTATTCTTTGGATCTCTCTTAAGGCAAGGAGAGAATCTTTAAACGATGATGTTTTTCTGATTCTGCTACCTAGGGAGAACATGAATCATGATGACTTTTTCAAATCTGGTGTTTGTCTGAGCCGGGAACCTCAGTCCTGAAAGTGGTATTTCGCGGTAATAGGCCGTTTTTTCCAACATTATTCTCTGTATCTCTCTTAAGGCAAGGAGAGAATCTTGAAACCATGATGTTTTTCTCATTCTACTACATAGGGAGAACATGAATCATGATGACTTTTTCAAATCTGGTGTTTGTCTGAGCCGGGAACCTCATTTCTGAAAGTGGTATTTCGCGGAAATAGGCCGGTTTTTGGAACATTATTCTCTGGACCTCTATCAAGGCAAACAGAGAAACTTGAAACCACTATGTTTTTCTGATTCTACTATCTAGGGACAACATGAATCACGACTTTTTTTTTCTAATCTGATGTTTGTTTGGGCCGGGAACCTCAGTTCTGAAAGTGGAGTTTCACCGTATATACAATAGGCCTTTTGAGAACATGCGGTAATAGGCCTTTTTTTCCAATATTATTCTCTGGATCTCTCTTAAGGAAAGGAGAGAATCTTGAAAGCATGATGTTTTTCTCATTCTACTACCTAGGGAGAACATGAATCATGACGTCTTTTTGAAATCTGGTGTTTGTCTGGGCCGGGAACGTCAGTTCTGAAAGTGGAGTTTCACCGTCAATACAATAGGCCTTTTGAGAATATGCGGTAATAATCCGTTTTTTCCAACATTATTCTTTGGATTTCTCTGAAGGCAAGGAGAGAAAGTTGAAACCATGATTTTTTTCTCTTTCTACTACCTAGGGAGAACATGAATCATGACGTCTTTTTGAAATCTGGTTTTTGTCTGGGCCGGGAACCTCAGTTCTGAAAGAGGAATTTCACCGTGAATACAATAAGCCTTTGAGCTTATGTCGTAATAGCCCGTTTTTTCCAACTTTCTTCTTTGGATCTCTCTTAAGGCAAGGAGAGAATCTTGAAACGATGATGTTTTTCTGATTCTACTAACTAGGGAGAACATGAATCACTACGTGTTTTTCAAAGCAGGTGTTTGTCTGGGCCTTGAACCTCAGTTCGGAAAGTGGAGTTTCACCGTCAATACAATAGGCCTTTGAGGTTATGTCGCAATAAGCCGTTTTTTCGAACTTTATTCTTTGGATCTCTCTTAAGGCAAGGAGAGAATCTTGAAACGATGATGTTTTTCTGATTCTACTACCTAGGGAGAACATGAATCATGATGTCTTTTTCAAATCTGGTGCTTGTCTGGGCCGGGAACCTCAGTCCTGAAAGTGGTATTTCGCGGTAATAGGCCGTTTTTTCCAACATTATTCTCTGTATCTCTCTTAAGGCAAGGAGAATATCTTGAAACCATGATGTTTTTCTCATTCTACTACATAGGGAGAACATGAATCATGATGACTTTTTCAAATCTGGTGTTTGTCTGAGCCGGGAACCTCATTTCTGAAAGTGTTATTTCGCGGAAATAGGCCAGTTTTTGGAACATTATTCTCTGGACCTCTATCAAGGCAAACAGAGAAACTTGAAACCACTATGTTTTTCTGATTCTACTACCTAGGGAGAACATGAATCACGACTTCTTTTTCTAATCTGATGTTTGTTTGGGCCGGGAACCTCAGTTCTGAAAGTGGTATTTCGCGATAATAGGCCGTTTTTTCCAACATTATTCTCTGTATCTCTCTTAAGGCAAGGAGAGAATCTTGAAACTATGATGTTTTTCTGATTCTACTACCTAGGGAGAACATGAATCATGATGTCTTTTTCAAATCTGGTGTTTGTCTAGGCCGGGAACCTCAGTTCTGAAAGTGGAGTTTAACGGTCAATACAATAGGCCTCTGAGCTTATGTCGCAATAGGCCGTTTTTTCCAACTTTATTCTTTGGATCTCTCTGAAGGCAAGGAGAGAAACTTGAAACCAAGATGTATTTCTGATTCTACTACCTAGGGAGAACATCAATGACTACGTCTTTTTCAAATCTGGTGTTTGTCTGGGCCGGGAACCTCAGTTCTGAAAGTGGTATTTCGCGGTAATAGGCCGTTTTTTCCAACATTATTCTCTCTATCTCTCTTAAGGCAAGGAGAGAATCTTGAAACCATGATGTTTTTCTCATTCTACTACATAGGGAGAACATGAATCATGATGTCTTTTTCAAATCTGGTGTATGTCTGAGCCGGGAACCTCATTTCTGAAAGTGGTATTTCGCGGTAATAGGCCGTTTTTTCCAACATTATTCTCTGGATCTCTCTTAAGGCAAGGAGAGAATCTTGAAAGCATGATGTTTTCCTGATTCTAATACCTAGGGAGAACATGAATCATGATGTCTTTTTCAAACCTGGTGTTTGTCTGAGCCGGGAACCTCAGTTTTGGAAGTGGTATTTCGCGGTAATAGGCCGATTTTTGCAACATTATTCTTTGGATCTCTATCAAGGCAAACAGAGAATCTTGAAACATCAATGTTTTTCTGATTCTACTACGTTGGGAGAACATGAATCACGACGTCTTTTTCAAATCTGGTGTTTGTCTGGGCCGGGAACCTCAGTTCGGAAAGTGGAGTTTCACCGTCAATACAATAGGCCTTTGAGGTTATGTCGCAATAGGCCGTTTTTTCCAACTTTATTCTTTGGATCTCTCTTAAGGCAAGGAGACAATCTTGAAACTATGATGTTTTTCTCATTCTACTCCATAGGGAGAACATGAATCATGATGTCTTTTTCAAATGTGGTGTTTGTCTGAGCCGGGAACCTCATTTCTGAAAGTGGTATTTCGCGGAAATAGGCCGGTTTTTGGAACATTGTTCTATGGACCTCTTTCAAGGCAAACACAGAAACTTGAAACCACTATGTTTTTCTGATTCTACTACCTAGGGAGAACATGAGTCACGACTTCTTTTTCTAATCTGATGTTTGTTTGGGCCAGGAACCTCAGTTCTGAAAGTGGTATTTCGCGGTAATAGGCCGTTTTTTCGAACATTATTCCCTGGATCTCTCTTAAGGCAAGGAGACAATCTTGAAACCATGATGTTTTTCTCATTCTACTACCTAGGGAGAACATGAATCATGACGTCTTTTTGAAATCTGGTGTTTGTCTGAGCCGGGAACCTCATTTCTAAAAGTGGTATTTCGCGGTAATAGGCCGTTTTTTCCAACATTATTCTCCGTATCTCTCTTAAGGCAAGGAGAGAATCTTGAAACTATGATGTTTTCCTGATTTTACTATCTCGGGAGAACATGAATCATGATGTCTTTTTCAAATCTGGTGTTTGTCTGGGCCGGGGACATCAGTACTGAACGCGGAGTTTCACGGTCAATACAATAGGCCTTTTGAGAATATGCGGTAATAATCCGTTTTTTCCAACATTATTCTTTGGATTTCTCTGAAGGCAAGGAGAGAAAGTTTAAACCATGATTTTTTTCTCTTTCTACTACCTAGGGAGAAAATGAATCATGATGTCTTTTTGAAATCTGGTGTTTGTCTGGGCCGGGAACCTCAGTTCTGAAAGTGGAGTTTCACCGTGAATACAATAAGCCTTTGAGCTTATGTCGTAATAGCCCGTTTTTTCCAACATTATTCTCTGTATCTCTCTTAAGGGAAGGAGAGAAAATTGAAACCATGATGTTTTTCTCATTCTACTACATAGGGAGAACATGAATCATGATGTCTTTTTCAAATCTGGTGTTTGTCTGAGCCGGGAACCTCATTTCTGAAAGTGGTATTTCGCGGTAATAGGCCGTTTTTTCCAACATTATTCTCTGTATCTCTCTTAAGGCAAGGAGAGAATCTTGAAACTATGATGTTTTCCTGATTCTACTACCTAGGGAGAACATGAATCAAGATGTCTTTTTCAAACCTGGTGTTTGTCTGAGCCGGGAACCTCAGTTCTGGAAGTGGTATTTCGCGGTAATAGGCCGATTTTTGCAACATTATTCTCTGGATCTCTATCAAGGCAAACAGAGAAACTTGAAACATCAATGTTTTTCTGATTCTACTACGTTGGCAGAACATGAATCACGACGTCTTTTTCAAATCTGGTGTTTGTCTGGGCCGGGAACCTCAGTTCGGAAAGTGGAGTTTCACCGTCAATACAATAGGCCTTTGAGGTTATGTCGCAATAGGCCGTTTTTTCCAACTTTATTCTTTGGATCTCTCTTAAGGCAAGGAGAGAATCTTTAAACGATGATGTTTTTCTGATTCTACTACCTAGGGAGAACATGAATCATGATGACTTTTTCAAATCTGGTGTTTGTCTGAGCCGGGAACCTCAGTCCTGAAAGTGGTATTTCGCGGTAATAGGCCGTTTTTTCCAACATTATTCTCTGTATCTCTCTTAAGGCAAGGAGAGAATCTTGAAACCATGATGTTTTTCTCATTCTACTACATAGGGAGAACATGAATCATGATGACTTTTTCAAATCTGGTGTTTGTCTGAGCCGGGAACCTCATTTCTGAAAGTGGTATTTCGCGGAAATAGGCCGGTTTTTGGAACATTATTCTCTGGACCTCTATCAAGGCAAACAGAGAAACTTGAAACCACTATGTTTTTCTGATTCTACTATCTAGGGAGAACATGAATCACGACTTTTTTTTTCTAATCTGATGTTTGTTTGGGCCGGGAACCTCAGTTCTGAAAGTGGAGTTTCACCGTATATACAATAGGCCTTTTGAGAACATGCGGTAATAGGCCTTTTTTTCCAATATTATTCTCTGGATCTCTCTTAAGGAAAGGAGAGAATCTTGAAAGCATGATGTTTTTCTCATTCTACTACCTAGGGAGAACATGAATCATGACGTCTTTTTGAAATCTGGTGTTTGTCTGGGCCGGGAACGTCAGTTCTGAAAGTGGAGTTTCACCGTCAATACAATAGGCCTTTTGAGAATATGCGGTAATAATCCGTTTTTTCCAACATTATTCTTTGGATTTCTCTGAAGGCAAGGAGAGAAAGTTGAAACCATGATTTTTTTCTCTTTCTACTACCTAGGGAGAACATGAATCATGACGTCTTTTTGAAATCTGGTTTTTGTCTGGGCCGGGAACCTCAGTTCTGAAAGAGGAATTTCACCGTGAATACAATAAGCCTTTGAGCTTATGTCGTAATAGCCCGTTTTTTCCAACTTTCTTCTTTGGATCTCTCTTAAGGCAAGGAGAGAATCTTGAAACGATGATGTTTTTCTGATTCTACTAACTAGGGAGAACATGAATCACTACGTGTTTTTCAAAGCAGGTGTTTGTCTGGGCCTTGAACCTCACTTCGGAAAGTGGAGTTTCACCGTCAATACAATAGGCCTTTGAGGTTATGTCGCAATAAGCCGTTTTTTCGAACTTTATTCTTTGGATCTCTCTTAAGGCAAGGAGAGAATCTTGAAACGATGATGTTTTTCTGATTCTACTACCTAGGGAGAACATGAATCATGATGTCTTTTTCAAATCTGGTGCTTGTCTGGGCCGGGAACCTCAGTCCTGAAAGTGGTATTTCGCGGTAATAGGCCGTTTTTTCCAACATTATTCTCTGTATCTCTCTTAAGGCAAGGAGAATATCTTGAAACCATGATGTTTTTCTCATTCTACTACATAGGGAGAACATGAATCATGATGTCTTTTTCAAATCTGGTGTTTGTCTGGGCCGGGAACCTCAGTTCTGAAAGTAGTATTTCGCGGTAATAGGCCGTTTTTTCCAACATTATTCTCTGGATCTCTCTTAAGGGAAGGAGAGAAAATTGAAACCATGATGTTTTTCTCATTCTACTACATGGGGAGAACATGAATCACGATGTCTTTTTCAAATCTGGTGTATGTCTGAGCCGGGAACCTCATTTCTGAAAGTGGTATTTCGCGGTAATAAGCCGTTTTTTCCAACATTATTCTCTGGATCTCTCTTAAGGCAAGGAGAGAATCTTGAAAGCATGATTATTTCCTGATTCTAATACCTAGGGAGAACATGAATCATGATGTCTTTTTCAAACCAGGTGTTTGTCTGAGCCGGGAACCTCAGTTTTGGAAGTGGTATTTCGCGGTAATAGGCCGATTTTTGCAACTTTTTTCTCTGGATCTCTATCAAGGCAAACAGAGAATCTTGAAACATCAATGTTTTTCTGATTCTACTACGTTGGGAGAACATGAATCACGACGTCTTTTTCAAATCTGGTGTTTGTCTGGGCCGGGAACCTCAGTTCGGAAAGTGGAGTTTCACCGTCAATACAATAGGCCTTTGAGGTTATGTCGCAATAGGCCGTTTTTTCCAACTTTATTCTTTGGATCTCTCTTAAGGCAAGGAGAGAATCTTGAAACGATGATGTTTTTCTGATTCTACTACCTAGGGAGAACATGAATCATGATGTCTTTTTCAAATCTGTTGTTTGTCTGGGCCGGGAACCTCAGTCCTGAAAGTGGTATTTCGCGGTAATAGGCCGTTTTTTCCAACATTATTCTCTGTATCTCTGTTAAGGGAAGGAGAGAATCTTGAAACCATGATGTTTTTCTCATTCTACTACATAGGGAGAACATGAATCATGATGACTTTTTCAAATCTGGTGTTTGTCTGAGCCGGGAACCTCATTTCTGAAAGTGGTATTTCGCGGAAATAGGCCGGTTTTTGGAAAATTATTCTCTGGACCTCTATCAAGGCAAACAGAGAAACTTGAAACCACTATGTTTTTCTGATTCTACTACCTAGGGAGAACATGAATCACGACTTTTTTTTTCTAATCTGATGTTTGTTTGGGCCGGGAACCTCAGTTCTGAAAGTGGTATTTCGCGGTAATAGGCCGTTTTTTCCAACATTATTCTCTGTATCTCTCTTAAGGCAAGGAGAGAATCTTGAAACTATGATGTTCTTCTGATTCTACTACCTAGGGAGAACATGATTCCTGATGTCTTTTTCAAATCTGGTGTTTGTCTAGGCCGGGAACCTCAGTTCTGAAAGTGGAGTTTCACCGTATATACAATAGGCCTTTTGAGAATATGCGGTAATAGGCCATTTTTTCCAATATTATTCTCTGGATCTCTCTTAAGGCAAGGAGACAATCTTGAAACTATGATGTTTTTCTCATTCTACTACATAGGGAGAACATGAATCATGATGTCTTTTTCAAATGTGGTGTTTGTCTGAGCCGGGAACCTCATTTCTGAAAGTGGTATTTCGCGGAAATAGGCCGGTTTTTGGAACATTGTTCTATGGACCTCTTTCAAGGCAAACACAGAAACTTGAAACCACTATGTTTTTCTGATTCTACTACCTAGGGAGAACGTGAGTCACGACTTCTTTTTCTAATCTGATGTTTGTTTGGGCCGGGAACCTCAGTTCTGAAAGTGGTATTTCGCGGTAATAGGCCGTTTTTTCGAACATTATTCCCTGGATCTCTCTTAAGGCAAGGAGACAATCTTGAAACCATGATGTTTTTCTGATTCTACTACCTAGGGAGAACATGAATCATGACGTCTTTTTGAAATCTGGTGTTTGTCTGAGCCGGGAACCTCATTTCTAAAAGTGGTATTTCGCGGTAATAGGCCGTTTTTTCCAACATTATTCTCTGTATCTCTCTTAAGGCAAGGAGAGAATCTTGAAACTATGATGTTTTTCTGATTCTACTACCTAGGGAGAACATGAATCATGATGTCTTTTTCTAATCTGGTGTTTGTCTAGGCCAGGAACCTCAGTTCTAAAAGTGGAATTTCACCGTCAGTAAAATAGGCCTTTTGAGAATATGCGGTAATAGGCCGTTTTTTCCAAAATTATTCTTTGGATCTCTCTGAAGGGAAGGAGAGAAACTTGAAACGAAAATGTTTTTCTGATTCTACTACCTAGGGAGAACATGAATCACGACGTGTTTTTGAAATCTGGTGTGTGTCGGGGCCGGGAACCTCAGTTCTGAAAGTGGTATTTCGCGGAAATAGGCCGTTTTTTGCAACATTATTCTCTGGATCTCTATCAAGGCAAACAGAGAAAGTTGAAATCACTATGTTTTTCTGATTCTACTACCTAGGGAGAACATGAATTACGACGTCTTTTTCTAATATGATGTTTGTTTGGTCCGGGAACCTCAGTTCTGACAGTGGAATTTCGCGGTAATAGGCCGTTTTTTCGAACATTATTCTCTATATCTCTCTTAAGGCAAGGAGAGAATCTTGAAACTATGATGTTTTTTGATTCTACTACCTAGGGAGAACATGAATCACGACGTCTTTTTCAAATCTGTTGTTTGTCTAGGCCGGGAACCTCAGTTCTGAAAGTGGTATTTCGCGGAAATAGGCCGTTTTTTGCAACATTATTCTCTGGATCTCTATCAAGGCAAACAGAGAAAGTTGAAATCACTATGTTTTTCTGATTCTACTACCTAGGGAGAATATGAATTACGACGTCTTTTTCCAATATGATGTTTGTTTGGTCCGGGAACCTCAGTTCTGACAGTGGAATTTCGCGGTAATGGGCCGTTTTTTCCAACATTATTCTCTGGATCTCTATTAAGGCAAGGAGAGAATCTTGAAACTATGATGTTTTTTGATTCTACTACCTAGGGAGAACATGAATCACGACGTCTTTTTCAAATCTGTTGTTTGTCTTGGCCGGGAACATCAGTTCTGAAAGTGGAGTTTCACCGTCAATACAATAGGCCTTTGAGTATATGTCCTAATAGGCCGTTTTTTCCAACATTATTCTTTGGATCTCTCTTAAGGCAAGGAGAGAATCTTGAAACGATGTTGTTTTTCTGATTCTACTACCTACGGAGAACATGAATCACGACGTCTTTTTCAAATCTGGTGTATGTCTGGGCCGGGAACCTCAGTTCTGAAAGTGGTATTTCGCGGTAATAGGCCGTTTTTTCCAACATTATTCTCTGTATCTCTCTTAAGACAAGGAGAGAACCATTTAAAGCATGATGTTTTTCTGATTCTACTACCTAGGGAGAACATGAATTAGGACGTCTTTTTGAAATCTGGTGTTTGTCTGGGCCGGGAACCTCAGTTCTGAAAGTGGTATTTCGCGGCAATAGGCCGTTTTTTCCAACATTATTCTCTGGATCTCTCTTAAGGAAAGGAGAAAATCTTGAAACTATGATGTTTTTCTGACTCTAGTACCTAGGGAGAACATGAAACATGACGCCTTTTTGAAATCTGGTGTTTGTCTGGGCCGGGAACCTCAGTTCTGAAAGTGGTATTTCACGGTAATAGGCCTTTTTTTCCAACATTATTCTCTGGATCTCTATTAAGGAAAGGAGAGAATCTTGAAAGCATGATGTTTTTCTGATTCTACTACCTAGGGAGAACATGAATTAGGAGGTCTTTTTGAAATCTGGTGTTTGTCTGGGCCGGGAACCTCAGTTTTGAAAGTGGTATTTTGCGATAATAGGCCGTTTTTTCCGACATTATTCTCTGGATCTCTCTTAAGGCAAGGAGACAATCTTGAAATTATGATGTTTTTCTGATTCTACTACCTAGGGAGAACGTGAATCAGGATGTCTTTTTCAAATCTGGTGTTTGTCGGGGCCGGGAACCTCAGTTCTGAAAGTGGTATTTCGCGATAATAGGCCCTTTTTTGCAACATTATTCTTTGGATCTCTATCAAGGCAAACAGAGAAACTTGAAACCACTATGTTTTTCTGATTCTACTACCTAGGGAGAACATGAATCACCACTTCTTTTTCTAATCTGATGTTTGTTTGGGCCGGGAAACTCAGTTCTGAAAGTGGTATTTCGCGGTAATAGGCCGTTTTTTCGAACATTATTCCCAGGATCTCTCTTAAGGCAAGGAGACAATCTTGAAACCATGATGTTTTTCTCATTCTACTACCTAGGGAGAACATGAATCATGATGTCTTTTTGAAATCTGGTGTTTGTCTGGGCCGGGAACCTCAATTCTGAAAGTGGTATTTCGCGGTAATAGGCCTTTTTTTCCAATATTATTCTCTGGACCTCTCTTAAGGAAAGGAGAGAATCTTGAAAGCATGATGTTTTTCTGATTATACTACCTAGGGGGAACATGAATTAGGACGTCTTTTTGAAATCTGGTGTTTGTCTGGGCCGGGAACCTCAGTTCTGAAAGTGGTATTTCGCGGTAATAGGCCGTTTTTTCCAACATTATTCTCTGGATCTCTCTTAAGGCAAGGAGAGAATCTTGAAACTATGATATTTTTCTGATTCTACTACATAGGGAGAACATGAATCATGATGTCGTTTTCTAATCTGGTGTTTGTCTAGGCCGGGAACCTCATTTCTAAAAGTGGAGTTTCGCCGTCAATAAAATAGGCCTTTTGAGAATATGCGGTAATAGGCCGTTTTTTCCAAAATTATTCTTTGGATCTCTCTGAAGGCAAGGAGAGAAACTTGAAACCAATATGTTTTTCTGATTCTACTACCTAGGGAGAACATGAATCACGACTTGTTTTTGAAGTGTGGTGTGTGTCGGGGCCGGGAACCTCAGTTCTGAAAGTGGTATTTCGCGGAAATAGGCCGTTTTTTGCAACATTATTCTCTGGATCTCTATCAAGGCAAACAGAGAAAGTTGAAATCACTATGTTTTTCTGATTCTACTACCTAGGGAGAATATGAATTATGACGTCTTTTTCCAATATGATGTTTGTTTGGTCCGGGAACCTCAGTTCTGACAGTGGAATTTCGCGGTAATAGGTCGTTTTTTCCAACATTATTCTCTGGATCTCTCTTAAGGCAAGGAGAGAATCTTGAAACTATGATGTTTTTTGATTCTACTACCTAGGGAGAACATGAATCACGACTTCTTTTTCAAATCTGTTGTTTGTCTGGGCCGGGAACATCAGTTCTGAAAGTGGAGTTTCACCGTCAATACAATAGGCCTTTGAGTATATGTCGTAATAGGCCGTTTTTTCCAACATTATTCTTTGGATCTCTCTTAAGGCAAGGAGAGAATCTTGAAACGATGATGTTTTTCTGATTCTACTACCTACGGAGAACATGAATCACGACGTCTTTTTCAAATCTGGTGTATGTCTGGGCCGGGAACCTCAGTTCTGAAAGTGGTATTTCGCGGTAATAGGCCGTTTTTTCCAACATTATTCTCTGTATCTCTCTTAAGACAAGGAGAGAACCATTGAAAGCATGATGTTTTTCTGTATCTACTACCTAGGGAGAACATGAATTAGGACGTCTTTTTGAAATCTGGTGTTTGTCTGGGCCGGGAACCTCAGTTCTGAAAGTGGTATTTCGCGGTAATAGGCCGTTTTTTCCAACATTATTCTCTGGATCTCTCTTAAGGAAAGGAGAAAATCTTGAAACTATGATGTTTTTCTGATTCTAGTACCTAGGGAGAACATGAATCATGACGCCTTTTTGAAATCTGGTGTTTGTCTGGGCCGGGATCCTCAGTTCTGAAAGTGGTATTTCACGGTAATAGGCCTTTTTTTCCAACATTATTCTCTGGATCTCTATTAAGGAAAGGAGAGCATCTTGAAAGCATGATGTTTTTCTGATTCTACTACCTAGGGAGAACATGAATCACGACGTCTTTTTCAAATCTGGTGTATGTCTGGGCCGGGAACCTCAGTTCTGAAAGTGGTATTTCGCGGTAATAGGCCGTTTTTTCCAACATTATTCTCTGTATCTCTCTTAAGACAAGGAGAGAACCATTGAAAGCATGATGTTTTTCTGATTCTAGTACCTAGGGAGAACATGAATTATGACGCCTTTTTGAAATCTGGTGTTTGTCTGGGCCGGGAACCTCAGTTCTGAAAGTGGTATTTCGCGGTAATAGGCCTTTTTTTCCAATATTATTCTCTGGATCACTCCTAAGGAAAGGAGAGAATCTTGAAAGCATGATGTTTTTCTGATTCTACTACCTAGGGAGAACATGAATTAGGACGTCTTTTTGAAATCCGGTGTTTGTCTGGGCCGGGAACCTCAGTTCTGAAAGTGGTATTTTGCGGTAATAGGCCGTTTTTTCCAACATTATTCTCTGGATCTCTCTTAAGGCAAGGAGACAATCTTGAAATTATGATGTTTTTCTGATTCTACTACCTAGGGAGAACGTGAATCAGGATGTCTTTTTCAAATGTGGTGTTTGTCGGGGCCGGGAACCGCAGTTCTGAAAGTGGTATTTCGCGATAATAGGCCCTTTTTTGCAACATTATTCTTTGGATCTCTATCAAGGCAAACAGAGAAACTTGAAAACTCTATGTTTTTCTGATTCTACTACCTAGGGAGAACATGAATCACGATGTCTTTTTCTAATCTGATGTTTGTTTGGGCCGGGAACCTCAGTTCACAAAGTGGTATTTCGCGGTAATAGGCCTTTTTTTCCAACATTATTCTCTGGATCTCTCTTAAGGCAAGGTGACAATCTTGAAACTATGATGTTTTTCTGATTCTACTACCTACGGAGAACATGAATCACGACGTCTTTTTCAAATCTGGTGTTTGTCTGGGCCGGGAACATCAGTTCTGAAAGTGGTATTTCGCGGTAATAGGCCTTTTTTTCCAATATTATTCTCTGGATCTCTCTTAAGGAAAGGAGAGAATCTTGAAAGCATGATGTTTTTCTGATTCTACTACCTAGGGAGAACATGAATTAGGACGTCTTTTTGAAATCTGGTGTTTGTCTCGGCCGGGAACCTCAGTTCTGAAAGTAGTATTTCGCGGTAATAGGCCGTTTTTTCCAACTTTATTCTCCGGATCTCTCTGAAGGCAAGGAGAGAAACTTGAAACCAATATATTTTTTTGATTCTACTACCTAGGGAGAAGATGAATCATGACGTCTTTTTGAAATCTGGTGTTTGTCTGGGCAGGGAACCTCAGTTCTGAAAGTGGTATTTCGCGGTAATAGGCCGTTTTTTCCAACATTATTCTCTGTATCTCTCTTAAGGCAAGGAGAGAATCTTGAAACCAATATGTTTTTCTGATTCTACTACCTAGGGAGAACATGAATCACGACGTCTTTTTGAAATCTGGTGTGTGTCGGGGCCGGGAACCTCAGTTCTGAAAGTGGTACTTCGTGGTAATAGGCCGTTTTTTGCAACATTATTCTCTGGATCTCTATCAAGGCAAACAGAGAAACTTGAAATCACTATGTTTTTCTGATTCTACTACCTAGGGAGAACATGAATCATGACGTCTTTTTGAAATCTGGTGTTTGTCTGGGCAGGGAACCTCAGTTCTGAAAGTGGAGTTTCACCGTGAATACAATAGGTCTTTGAGCTTATGTCGTAATAGCCCGTTTTTTCCAAGTTTATTGTCTGGATCTCACTTAAGGCAAGGAGAGAATCTTGAAACGATGATGTTTTTCTGATTCTGCTACCTAGGGAGAACATGAATCACGACGTCTTTTTCAAATCTGGTGTTTGTCTGGGCCGGGAACCTCAGTTCTGAAAGTGGTATTTCGCGGTAATAGGCCGTTTTTTCCAACATTATTCTCTGGATCTCTCTTAAGGCAAGGAGAAAATCTTGAAACTATGATGTTTTTCTGATTCTAGTACCTAGGGAGAACATGAATCATGATGCCTTTTTGAAATCTGGTGTTCGTCTGGGCCGGGAACCTCAGTTCTGAAAGTGGTATTTTGCGGTAATAGGCCTTTTTTTCCAATATTATTCTCTGGATCTCTCTTAAGGAAAGGAGAGAATCTTGAAAGCATGATGTTTTTCTGATTCTACTACCTAGGGAGAACATGAATTAGGACGTCTTTTTGAAATCTGGTGTTTGTCTGGGCCGGGAACCTCAGTTCTGAAAGTGGTATTTTGCGGTAATAGGCCGTTTTTTCCAACATTATTCTCTGGATCTCTCTTAAGGAAAGGAGAGAATCTTGAAAGCATGATGTTTTTCTGATTCTACTACCTAGGGAGAACGTGAATCAGGATGTCTTTTTCAAATGTGGTGTTTGTCGGGGCCAGGAACCTCAGTTCTGAAAGTGGTATTTCGCGATAATAGGCCCTTTTTTGCAACATTATTCCTTGGATCTCTATCAAGGCAAACAGAGAAACTTGAAACCACTATGTTTTTCTGATTCTACTACCTAGGGAGAACCTGAATCACGACGTCTTTTTCTAATCTGATGTTTGTTTGGGCCAGGAACCTCAGTTCACAAAGTGGTATTTCGCGGTAATAGGCCGTTTTTTCCAACATTTTTCTCTGGATCTCTCTTAAGGCAAGGTGACAATCTTGAAACTATGATGTTTTTCTGATTCTACTACCTAGGGAGAACATGAATCATGACGTCTTTTTGAAATCTGGTGTTTGTCTGGGCCGGGAACCTCAGTTCTGAAAGTGGAGTTTCACCGTGAATACAATAGGTCTTTGAGCTTATGTCGTAATAGCCCGTTTTTTCCAAGTTTATTCTTTGGATCTCACTTAAGGCAAGGAGAGAATCTTGAAACGATGATGTTTTTCTCATTCTACTACCTAGGGAGAACATGAATCACGACGTCTTTTTCAAATCTGGTGTTTGTCTGGGCCGGGAACCTCAGTTCTGAAAGTGGTATTTCGCGGTAATAGGCCGTTTTTTCCAACATTATTCTCTAGATCTCTCTTAAGGCAAGGAGAAAATCTTGAAAAAAAAATTTTTTTTCTGATTCTAGTACCTAGGGAGAACATGAATCATGACGCCTTTTTGAAATCTGGTGTTTGTCTGGGCCGGGAACCTCAGTTCTGAAAGTGGTATTTCGCGGTAATAGGCCGTTTTTTCGAACATTATTCCCAGGATCTCTCTTAAGGCAAGGAGACAATCTTGAAACCATGATGTTTTTCTCATTCTACTACCTAGGGAGAACATGAATCATGATGTCTTTTTGAAATCTGGTGTTTGTCTGGGCCGGGAACCTCAGTTCTGAAAGTGGTATTTCGCGGTAATAGGCCGGTTTTTCCAACATTATTCTCTGGATCTCTCTTAAGGCAAGGACAAAATCTTGAAACTATGATGTTTTTCTGATTCTAGTACCTAGGGAGAACATGAATTATGACGCCTTTTTGAAATCTGGTGTTTGTCTCGGCCGGGAACCTCAGTTCTGAAAGTAGTATTTCGCGGTAATAGGCCGTTTTTTCCAACTTTATTCTCCGGATCTCTCTGAAGGCAAGGAGAGAAACTTGAAACCAATATATTTTTTTGATTCTACTACCTAGGGAGAAGATGAATCATGACGTCTTTTTGAAATCTGGTGTTTGTCTGGGCAGGGAACCTCAGTTCTGAAAGTGGTATTTCGCGGTAATAGGCCGTTTTTTCCAACATTATTCTCTGTATCTCTCTTAAGGCAAGGAGAGAATCTTGAAACCAATATGTTTTTCTGATTCTACTACCTAGGGAGAACATGAATCACGACGTCTTTTTGAAATCTGGTGTGTGTCGGGGCCGGGAACCTCAGTTCTGAAAGTGGTACTTCGTGGTAATAGGCCGTTTTTTGCAACATTATTCTCTGGATCTCTATCAAGGCAAACAGAGAAACTTGAAATCACTATGTTTTTCTGATTCTACTACCTAGGGAGAACATGAATCATGACGTCTTTTTGAAATCTGGTGTTTGTCTGGGCAGGGAACCTCAGTTCTGAAAGTGGAGTTTCACCGTGAATACAATAGGTCTTTGAGCTTATGTCGTAATAGCCCGTTTTTTCCAAGTTTATTGTCTGGATCTCACTTAAGGCAAGGAGAGAATCTTGAAACGATGATGTTTTTCTGATTCTGCTACCTAGGGAGAACATGAATCACGACGTCTTTTTCAAATCTGGTGTTTGTCTGGGCCGGGAACCTCAGTTCTGAAAGTGGTATTTCGCGGTAATAGGCCGTTTTTTCCAACATTATTCTCTGGATCTCTCTTAAGGCAAGGAGAAAATCTTGAAACTATGATGTTTTTCTGATTCTAGTACCTAGGGAGAACATGAATCATGATGCCTTTTTGAAATCTGGTGTTCGTCTGGGCCGGGAACCTCAGTTCTGAAAGTGGTATTTTGCGGTAATAGGCCTTTTTTTCCAATATTATTCTCTGGATCTCTCTTAAGGAAAGGAGAGAATCTTGAAAGCATGATGTTTTTCTGATTCTACTACCTAGGGAGAACATGAATTAGGACGTCTTTTTGAAATCTGGTGTTTGTCTGGGCCGGGAACCTCAGTTCTGAAAGTGGTATTTTGCGGTAATAGGCCGTTTTTTCCAACATTATTCTCTGGATCTCTCTTAAGGAAAGGAGAGAATCTTGAAAGCATGATGTTTTTCTGATTCTACTACCTAGGGAGAACGTGAATCAGGATGTCTTTTTCAAATGTGGTGTTTGTCGGGGCCAGGAACCTCAGTTCTGAAAGTGGTATTTCGCGATAATAGGCCCTTTTTTGCAACATTATTCCTTGGATCTCTATCAAGGCAAACAGAGAAACTTGAAACCACTATGTTTTTCTGATTCTACTACCTAGGGAGAACCTGAATCACGATGTCTTTTTCTAATCTGATGTTTGTTTGGGCCGGGAACCTCAGTTCACAAAGTGGTATTTCGCGGTAATAGGCCGTTTTTTCCAACATTTTTCTCTGGATCTCTCTTAAGGCAAGGTGACAATCTTGAAACTATGATGTTTTTCTGATTCTACTACCTAGGGAGAACATGAATCATGACGTCTTTTTGAAATCTGGTGTTTGTCTGGGCCGGGAACCTCAGTTCTGAAAGTGGAGTTTCACCGTGAATACAATAGGTCTTTGAGCTTATGTCGTAATAGCCCGTTTTTTCCAAGTTTATTCTTTGGATCTCACTTAAGGCAAGGAGAGAATCTTGAAACGATGATGTTTTTCTCATTCTACTACCTAGGGAGAACATGAATCACGACGTCTTTTTCAAATCTGGTGTTTGTCTGGGCCGGGAACCTCAGTTCTGAAAGTGGTATTTCGCGGTAATAGGCCGTTTTTTCCAACATTATTCTCTAGATCTCTCTTAAGGCAAGGAGAAAATCTTGAAAAAAAATTTTTTTTTCTGATTCTAGTACCTAGGGAGAACATGAATCATGACGCCTTTTTGAAATCTGGTGTTTGTCTGGGCCGGGAACCTCAGTTCTGAAAGTGGTATTTCGCGGTAATAGGCCGTTTTTTCGAACATTATTCCCAGGATCTCTCTTAAGGCAAGGAGACAATCTTGAAACCATGATGTTTTTCTCATTCTACTACCTAGGGAGAACATGAATCATGATGTCTTTTTGAAATCTGGTGTTTGTCTGGGCCGGGAACCTCAGTTCTGAAAGTGGTATTTCGCGGTAATAGGCCGGTTTTTCCAACATTATTCTCTGGATCTCTCTTAAGGCAAGGACAAAATCTTGAAACTATGATGTTTTTCTGATTCTAGTACCTAGGGAGAACATGAATTATGACGCCTTTTTGAAATCTGGTGTTTGTCTGGGACGGGAACCTCAGTTCTGAAAGTGGTATTTCGCGGTAATAGGCCTTTTTTTCCAATATTATTCTCTGGACCTCTCTTAAGGAAAGGAGAGAATCTTGAAAGCATGATGTTTTTCTGATTATACTACCTAGGGGGAACATGAATTAGGACGTCTTTTTGAAATCTGGTGTTTGTCTGGGCCGGGAACCTCAGTTCTGAAAGTGGTATTTCGCGGTAATAGGCCGTTTTTTCCAACATTATTCTCTGGATCTCTCTTAAGGCAAGGAGAGAATCTTGAAACTATGATATTTTTCTGATTCTACTACATAGGGAGAACATGAATCATGATGTCGTTTTCTAATCTGGTGTTTGTCTAGGCCGGGAACCTCATTTCTAAAAGTGGAGTTTCACCGTCAATAAAATAGGCCTTTTGAGAATATGCGGTAATGGGCCGTTTTTTCCAAAATTATTCTTTGGATCTCTCTGAAGGCAAGGAGAGAAACTTGAAACCAATATGTTTTTCTGATTCTACTACCTAGGGAGAACATGAATCACGACTTGTTTTTGAAGTGTGGTGTGTGTCGGGGCCGGGAACCTCAGTTCTGAAAGTGGTATTTCGCGGAAATAGGCCGTTTTTTGCAACATTATTCTCTGGATCTCTATCAAGGCAAACAGAGAAAGTTGAAATCACTATGTTTTTCTGATTCTACTACCTAGGGAGAATATGAATTATGACGTCTTTTTCCAATATGATGTTTGTTTGGTCCGGGAACCTCAGTTCTGACAGTGGAATTTCGCGGTAATAGGCCGTTTTTTCCAACATTATTCTCTGGATCTCTCTTAAGGCAAGGAGAGAATCTTGAAACTATGATGTTTTTTGATTCTACTACCTAGGGAGAACATGAATCACGACTTCTTTTTCAAATCTGTTGTTTGTCTGGGCCGGGAACATCAGTTCTGAAAGTGGAGTTTCACCGTCAATGCAATAGGCCTTTGCGTATATGTCGTAATAGGCCGTTTTTTCCAACATTATTCTTTGGATCTCTCTTAAGGCAAGGAGAGAATCTTGAAACGATGATGTTTTTCTGATTCTACTACCTACGGAGAACATGAATCATGACGTCTTTTTCAAATCTGGTGTATGTCTGGGCCGGGAACCTCAGTTCTGAAGGTGGTATTTCGCGGTAATAGGCCGTTTTTTCCAACATTATTCTCTGTATCTCTCTTAAGACAAGGAGAGAACCATTGAAAGCATGATGTTTTTCTGTATCTACTACCTAGGGAGAACATGAATTAGGACGTCTTTTTGAAATCTGGTGTTTGTCTGGGCCGGGAACCTCAGTTCTGAAAGTGGTATTTCGCGGTAATAGGCCGTTTTTTCCAACATTATTCTCTGGATCTCTCTTAAGGAAAGGAGAAAATCTTGAAACTATGATGTTTTTCTGATTCTAGTACCTAGGGAGAACATGAATCATGACGCCTTTTTGAAATCTGGTGTTTGTCTGGGCCGGGATCCTCAGTTCTGAAAGTGGTATTTCACGGTAATAGGCCTTTTTTTCCAACATTATTCTCTGGATCTCTATTAAGGAAAGGAGAGCATCTTGAAAGCATGATGTTTTTCTGATTCTACTACCTAGGGATAACATGAATCACGACGTCTTTTTCAAATCTGGTGTATGTCTGGGCCGGGAACCTCAGTTCTGAAAGTGGTATTTCGCGGTAATAGGCCGTTTTTTCCAACATTATTCTCTGTATCTCTCTTAAGACAAGGAGAGAACCATTGAAAGCATGATGTTTTTCTGATTCTAGTACCTAGGGAGAACATGAATTAGGACGTCTTTTTGAAATCTGGTGTTTGTCTGGGCCGGGAACCTCAGTTCTGAAAGTGGTATTTCGCGGTAATAGGCCGGTTTTTCCAACATTATTCTCTGGATCTCTCTTAAGGCAAGGACAAAATCTTGAAACTATGATGTTTTTCTGATTCTAGTACCTAGGGAGAACATGAATTATGACGCCTTTTTGAAATCTGGTGTTTGTCTCGGCCGGGAACCTCAGTTCTGAAAGTAGTATTTCGCGGTAATAGGCCGTTTTTTCCAACTTTATTCTCCGGATCTCTCTGAAGGCAAGGAGAGAAACTTGAAACCAATATATTTTTTTGATTCTACTACCTAGGGAGAAGATGAATCATGACGTCTTTTTGAAATCTGGTGTTTGTCTGGGCAGGGAACCTCAGTTCTGAAAGTGGTATTTCGCGGTAATAGGCCGTTTTTTCCAACATTATTCTCTGTATCTCTCTTAAGGCAAGGAGAGAATCTTGAAACCAATATGTTTTTCTGATTCTACTACCTAGGGAGAACATGAATCACGACGTCTTTTTGAAATCTGGTGTGTGTCGGGGCCGGGAACCTCAGTTCTGAAAGTGGTACTTCGTGGTAATAGGCCGTTTTTTGCAACATTATTCTCTGGATCTCTATCAAGGCAAACAGAGAAACTTGAAATCACTATGTTTTTCTGATTCTACTACCTAGGGAGAACATGAATCATGACGTCTTTTTGAAATCTGGTGTTTGTCTGGGCAGGGAACCTCAGTTCTGAAAGTGGAGTTTCACCGTGAATACAATAGGTCTTTGAGCTTATGTCGTAATAGCCCGTTTTTTCCAAGTTTATTCTCTGGATCTCACTTAAGGCAAGGAGAGAATCTTGAAACGATGATGTTTTTCTGATTCTGCTACCTAGGGAGAACATGAATCACGACGTCTTTTTCAAATCTGGTGTTTGTCTGGGCCGGGAACCTCAGTTCTGAAAGTGGTATTTCGCGGTAATAGGCCGTTTTTTCCAACATTATTCTCTGGATCTCTCTTAAGGCAAGGAGAAAATCTTGAAACTATGATGTTTTTCTGATTCTAGTACCTAGGGAGAACATGAATCATGATGCCTTTTTGAAATCTGGTGTTCGTCTGGGCCGGGAACCTCAGTTCTGAAAGTGGTATTTTGCGGTAATAGGCCTTTTTTTCCAATATTATTCTCTGGATCTCTCTTAAGGAAAGGAGAGAATCTTGAAAGCATGATGTTTTTCTGATTCTACTACCTAGGGAGAACATGAATTAGGACGTCTTTTTGAAATCTGGTGTTTGTCTGGGCCGGGAACCTCAGTTCTGAAAGTGGTATTTTGCGGTAATAGGCCGTTTTTTCCAACATTATTCTCTGGATCTCTCTTAAGGAAAGGAGAGAATCTTGAAAGCATGATGTTTTTCTGATTCTACTACCTAGGGAGAACGTGAATCAGGATGTCTTTTTCAAATGTGGTGTTTGTCGGGGCCAGGAACCTCAGTTCTGAAAGTGGTATTTCGCGATAATAGGCCCTTTTTTGCAACATTATTCCTTGGATCTCTATCAAGGCAAACAGAGAAACTTGAAACCACTATGTTTTTCTGATTCTACTACCTAGGGAGAACCTGAATCACGATGTCTTTTTCTAATCTGATGTTTGTTTGGGCCGGGAACCTCAGTTCACAAAGTGGTATTTCGCGGTAATAGGCCGTTTTTTCCAACATTTTTCTCTGGATCTCTCTTAAGGCAAGGTGACAATCTTGAAACTATGATGTTTTTCTGATTCTACTACCTAGGGAGAACATGAATCATGACGTCTTTTTGAAATCTGGTGTTTGTCTGGGCCGGGAACCTCAGTTCTGAAAGTGGAGTTTCACCGTGAATACAATAGGTCTTTGAGCTTATGTCGTAATAGCCCGTTTTTTCCAAGTTTATTCTTTGGATCTCACTTAAGGCAAGGAGAGAATCTTGAAACGATGATGTTTTTCTCATTCTACTACCTAGGGAGAACATGAATCACGACGTCTTTTTCAAATCTGGTGTTTGTCTGGGCCGGGAACCTCAGTTCTGAAAGTGGTATTTCGCGGTAATAGGCCGTTTTTTCCAACATTATTCTCTAGATCTCTCTTAAGGCAAGGAGAAAATCTTGAAAAAAAATTTTTTTTTCTGATTCTAGTACCTAGGGAGAACATGAATCATGACGCCTTTTTGAAATCTGGTGTTTGTCTGGGCCGGGAACCTCAGTTCTGAAAGTGGTATTTCGCGGTAATAGGCCGTTTTTTCGAACATTATTCCCAGGATCTCTCTTAAGGCAAGGAGACAATCTTGAAACCATGATGTTTTTCTCATTCTACTACCTAGGGAGAACATGAATCATGATGTCTTTTTGAAATCTGGTGTTTGTCTGGGCCGGGAACCTCAGTTCTGAAAGTGGTATTTCGCGGTAATAGGCCGGTTTTTCCAACATTATTCTCTGGATCTCTCTTAAGGCAAGGACAAAATCTTGAAACTATGATGTTTTTCTGATTCTAGTACCTAGGGAGAACATGAATTATGACGCCTTTTTGAAATCTGGTGTTTGTCTGGGACGGGAACCTCAGTTCTGAAAGTGGTATTTCGCGGTAATAGGCCTTTTTTTCCAATATTATTCTCTGGACCTCTCTTAAGGAAAGGAGAGAATCTTGAAAGCATGATGTTTTTCTGATTATACTACCTAGGGGGAACATGAATTAGGACGTCTTTTTGAAATCTGGTGTTTGTCTGGGCCGGGAACCTCAGTTCTGAAAGTGGTATTTCGCGGTAATAGGCCGTTTTTTCCAACATTATTCTCTGGATCTCTCTTAAGGCAAGGAGAGAATCTTGAAACTATGATATTTTTCTGATTCTACTACATAGGGAGAACATGAATCATGATGTCGTTTTCTAATCTGGTGTTTGTCTAGGCCGGGAACCTCATTTCTAAAAGTGGAGTTTCACCGTCAATAAAATAGGCCTTTTGAGAATATGCGGTAATGGGCCGTTTTTTCCAAAATTATTCTTTGGATCTCTCTGAAGGCAAGGAGAGAAACTTGAAACCAATATGTTTTTCTGATTCTACTACCTAGGGAGAACATGAATCACGACTTGTTTTTGAAGTGTGGTGTGTGTCGGGGCCGGGAACCTCAGTTCTGAAAGTGGTATTTCGCGGAAATAGGCCGTTTTTTGCAACATTATTCTCTGGATCTCTATCAAGGCAAACAGAGAAAGTTGAAATCACTATGTTTTTCTGATTCTACTACCTAGGGAGAATATGAATTATGACGTCTTTTTCCAATATGATGTTTGTTTGGTCCGGGAACCTCAGTTCTGACAGTGGAATTTCGCGGTAATAGGCCGTTTTTTCCAACATTATTCTCTGGATCTCTCTTAAGGCAAGGAGAGAATCTTGAAACTATGATGTTTTTTGATTCTACTACCTAGGGAGAACATGAATCACGACTTCTTTTTCAAATCTGTTGTTTGTCTGGGCCGGGAACATCAGTTCTGAAAGTGGAGTTTCACCGTCAATGCAATAGGCCTTTGCGTATATGTCGTAATAGGCCGTTTTTTCCAACATTATTCTTTGGATCTCTCTTAAGGCAAGGAGAGAATCTTGAAACGATGATGTTTTTCTGATTCTACTACCTACGGAGAACATGAATCACGACGTCTTTTTCAAATCTGGTGTATGTCTGGGCCGGGAACCTCAGTTCTGAAGGTGGTATTTCGCGGTAATAGGCCGTTTTTTCCAACATTATTCTCTGTATCTCTCTTAAGACAAGGAGAGAACCATTGAAAGCATGATGTTTTTCTGTATCTACTACCTAGGGAGAACATGAATTAGGACGTCTTTTTGAAATCTGGTGTTTGTCTGGGCCGGGAACCTCAGTTCTGAAAGTGGTATTTCGCGGTAATAGGCCGTTTTTTCCAACATTATTCTCTGGATCTCTCTTAAGGAAAGGAGAAAATCTTGAAACTATGATGTTTTTCTGATTCTAGTACCTAGGGAGAACATGAATCATGACGCCTTTTTGAAATCTGGTGTTTGTCTGGGCCGGGATCCTCAGTTCTGAAAGTGGTATTTCACGGTAATAGGCCTTTTTTTCCAACATTATTCTCTGGATCTCTATTAAGGAAAGGAGAGCATCTTGAAAGCATGATGTTTTTCTGATTCTACTACCTAGGGATAACATGAATCACGACGTCTTTTTCAAATCTGGTGTATGTCTGGGCCGGGAACCTCAGTTCTGAAAGTGGTATTTCGCGGTAATAGGCCGTTTTTTCCAACATTATTCTCTGTATCTCTCTTAAGACAAGGAGAGAACCATTGAAAGCATGATGTTTTTCTGATTCTAGTACCTAGGGAGAACATGAATTATGACGCCTTTTTGAAATCTGGTGTTTGTCTGGGCCGGGAACCTCAGTTCTGAAAGTGGTATTTCGCGGTAATAGGCCTTTTTTTCCAATATTATTCTCTGGATCACTCCTAAGGAAAGGAGAGAATCTTGAAAGCATGATGTTTTTCTGATTCTACTACCTAGGGAGAACATGAATTAGGACGTCTTTTTGAAATCTGGTGTTTGTCTGGGCCGGGAACCTCAGTTCTGAAAGTGGTATTTTGCGGTAATAGGCCGTTTTTTCCAACATTATTCTCTGGATCTCTCTTAAGGCAAGGAGACAATCTTGAAATTATGATGTTTTTCTGATTCTACTACCTAGGGAGAACGTGAATCAGGATGTCTTTTTCAAATGTGGTGTTTGTCGGGGCCGGGAACCGCAGTTCTGAAAGTGGTATTTCGCGATAATAGGCCCTTTTTTGCAACATTATTCTTTGGATCTCTATCAAGGCAAACAGAGAAACTTGAAAACTCTATGTTTTTCTGATTCTACTACCTAGGGAGAACATGAATCACGACGTCTTTTTCTAATCTGATGTTTGTTTGGGCCGGGAACCTCAGTTCACAAAGTGGTATTTCGCGGTAATAGGCCTTTTTTTCCAACATTATTCTCTGGATCTCTCTTAAGGCAAGGTGACAATCTTGAAACTATGATGTTTTTCTGATTCTACTACCTACGGAGAACATGAATCACGACGTCTTTTTCAAATCTGGTGTTTGTCTGGGCCGGGAACCTCAGTTCTGAAAGTGGTATTTCGCGGTAATAGGCCTTTTTTTCCAATATTATTCTCTGGATCTCTCTTAAGGAAAGGAGAGAATCTTGAAAGCATGATGTTTTTCTGATTCTACTACCTAGGGAGAACATGAATTAGGACGTCTTTTTGAAATCTGGTGTTTGTCTCGGCCGGGAACCTCAGTTCTGAAAGTAGTATTTCGCGGTAATAGGCCGTTTTTTCCAACTTTATTCTCCGGATCTCTCTGAAGGCAAGGAGAGAAACTTGAAACCAATATATTTTTTTGATTCTACTACCTAGGGAGAAGATGAATCATGACGTCTTTTTGAAATCTGGTGTTTGTCTGGGCAGGGAACCTCAGTTCTGAAAGTGGTATTTCGCGGTAATAGGCCGTTTTTTCCAACATTATTCTCTGTATCTCTCTTAAGGCAAGGAGAGAATCTTGAAACCAATATGTTTTTCTGATTCTACTACCTAGGGAGAACATGAATCACAACGTCTTTTTGAAATCTGGTGTGTGTCGGGGCCGGGAACCTCAGTTCTGAAAGTGGTACTTCGTGGTAATAGGCCGTTTTTTGCAACATTATTCTCTGGATCTCTATCAAGGCAAACAGAGAAACTTGAAATCACTATGTTTTTCTGATTCTACTACCTAGGGAGAACATGAATCATGACGTCTTTTTGAAATCTGGTGTTTGTCTGGGCAGGGAACCTCAGTTCTGAAAGTGGAGTTTCACCGTGAATACAATAGGTCTTTGAGCTTATGTCGTAATAGCCCGTTTTTTCCAAGTTTATTCTCTGGATCTCACTTAAGGCAAGGAGAGAATCTTGAAACGATGATGTTTTTCTGATTCTGCTACCTAGGGAGAACATGAATCACGACGTCTTTTTCAAATCTGGTGTTTGTCTGGGCCGGGAACCTCAGTTCTGAAAGTGGTATTTCGCGGTAATAGGCCGTTTTTTCCAACATTATTCTCTGGATCTCTCTTAAGGCAAGGAGAAAATCTTGAAACTATGATGTTTTTCTGATTCTAGTACCTAGGGAGAACATGAATCATGATGCCTTTTTGAAATCTGGTGTTCGTCTGGGCCGGGAACCTCAGTTCTGAAAGTGGTATTTTGCGGTAATAGGCCTTTTTTTCCAATATTATTCTCTGGATCTCTCTTAAGGAAAGGAGAGAATCTTGAAAGCATGATGTTTTTCTGATTCTACTACCTAGGGAGAACATGAATTAGGACGTCTTTTTGAAATCTGGTGTTTGTCTGGGCCGGGAACCTCAGTTCTGAAAGTGGTATTTTGCGGTAATAGGCCGTTTTTTCCAACATTATTCTCTGGATCTCTCTTAAGGAAAGGAGAGAATCTTGAAAGCATGATGTTTTTCTGATTCTACTACCTAGGGAGAACGTGAATCAGGATGTCTTTTTCAAATGTGGTGTTTGTCGGGGCCAGGAACCTCAGTTCTGAAAGTGGTATTTCGCGATAATAGGCCCTTTTTTGCAACATTTTTCCTTGGATCTCTATCAAGGCAAACAGAGAAACTTGAAACCACTATGTTTTTCTGATTCTACTACCTAGGGAGAACCTGAATCACGACGTCTTTTTCTAATCTGATGTTTGTTTGGGCCGGGAACCTCAGTTCACAAAGTGGTATTTCGCGGTAATAGGCCGTTTTTTCCAACATTTTTCTCTGGATCTCTCTTAAGGCAAGGTGACAATCTTGAAACTATGATGTTTTTCTGATTCTACTACCTAGGGAGAACATGAATCATGACGTCTTTTTGAAATCTGGTGTTTGTCTGGGCCGGGAACCTCAGTTCTGAAAGTGGAGTTTCACCGTGAATACAATAGGTCTTTGAGCTTATGTCGTAATAGCCCGTTTTTTCCAAGTTTATTCTTTGGATCTCACTTAAGGCAAGGAGAGAATCTTGAAACGATGATGTTTTTCTCATTCTACTACCTAGGGAGAACATGAATCACGACGTCTTTTTCAAATCTGGTGTTTGTCTGGGCCGGGAACCTCAGTTCTGAAAGTGGTATTTCGCGGTAATAGGCCGTTTTTTCCAACATTATTCTCTAGATCTCTCTTAAGGCAAGGAGAAAATCTTGAAAAAAAATTTTTTTTTCTGATTCTAGTACCTAGGGAGAACATGAATCATGATGCCTTTTTGAAATCTGGTGTTTGTCTGGGCCGGGAACCTCAGTTCTGAAAGTGGTATTTCGCGGTAATAGGCCGTTTTTTCCAACATTATTCTCTGGATCTCTCTTAAGGAAAGGAGAGAATATTGAAAGCATGATGTTTTTCTGATTCTACTACCTAGGGAGAACATGAATTAGGACGTCTTTTTGAAATCTGGTGTTTGTCTGGGCCGGGAACCTCAGTTCTGAAAGTGGTATTTTGCGGTAATAGGCCGTTTTTTCCAACATTATTCTCTGGATCTCTCTTAAGGCAAGGAGACAATCTTTAAACTATGATGTTTTTCTGATTCTACTACCTAGGGAGAACGTGAATCAGGATGTCTTTTTCAAATCTGGTGTTTGTCGGGGCCGGGATCCTCAGTTCTGAAAGTGGTATTTCGCGGTACTAGGCCGTTTTTTCCAACATTATTCTCTAGATCTCTCTTAAGGCAAGGAGAAAATGTTGAAAATATATTTTTTTTCTGATTCTAGTACCTAGGGAGAACATGAATCATGACGCCTTTTTGAAATCTGGTGTTTGTCTGGGCCGGGAACCTCAGTTCTGAAAGTGGTATTTCGCGGTAATAGGCCGTTTTTTCCAACATTATTCTCTGGATCTCTCTTAAGGAAAGGAGAGAACATTGAAAGCATGATGTTTTTCTGATTCTACTACCTAGGGAGAACATGAATTAGGACGTCTTTTTGAAATCTGGTGTTTCTCTGGGCCGGGAACCTCAGTTCTGAAAGTGGTATTTCGCGGTAATAGGCCGTTTTTTCCAACATTATTCTCTGTATCTCTCTTAAGACAAGGAGAGAACCATTGAAAGCATGATGTTTTTCTGATTCTACTACCTAGGGAGAACATGAATTAGGACGTCTTTTTGAAATCTGGTGTTTGTCTGGGCCGGGAACCTCAGTTCTGAAAGTGGTATTTCGCGGCAATAGGCCGTTTTTTCCAACATTATTCTCTGGATCTCTCTTAAGGAAAGGACAAAATCTTGAAACTATGATGTTTTTCTGATTCTAGTACCTAGGGAGAACATGAATCATGACGCCTTTTTGAAATCTGGTGTTTGTCTGGGCCGGGAACCTCAGTTCTGAAAGTGGTATTTAACGGTAATAGGCCTTTTTTTCCAACATTATTCTCTGGATCTCTATTAAGGAAAGGAGAGAATCTTGAAAGCATGATGTTTTTCTGATTCTACTACCTAGGGAGAACATGAATTAGGACGTCTTTTTGAAATCTGGTGTTTGTCTGGGCCGGGAACCTCAGTTTTGAAAGTGGTATTTTGCGATAATAGGCCGTTTTTTCCGACATTATTCTTTGGATCTCTATCAAGGCAAACAGAGAAACTTGAAACCACTATGTTTTTCTGATTCTACTACCTAGGGAGAACATGAATCACCACTTCTTTTTCTAATCTGATGTTTGTTTGGGCCGGGAACTTCAGTTCTGAAAGTGGTATTTCGCGGTAATAGGCCGTTTTTTCGAACATTATTCCCTGGATCTCTCTTAAGGCAACGAGACAATCTTGAAACCATGATGTTTTTCTCATTCTACTACCTAGGGAGAACATGAATCATGATGTCTTTTTGAAATCTGGTGTTTGTCTGGGCCGGGAACCTCAGTTCTGAAAGTGGTATTTCGCAGTTATAGGCCTTTTTTTCCAACATTATTCTCTGGATCTCTCTTAAGGCAAGGTGAAAATCTTGAAACTATGATGTTTTTCTGATTCTAGTACCTAGGGAGAACATGAATTATGACGCCTTTTTGAAATCTGGTGTTTGTCTGGGCCGGGAACCTCAGTTCTGAAAGTGGTATTTCGCGGTAATAGGCCTTTTTTTCCAATATTATTCTCTGGATCTCTCTTAAGGAAAGGAGAGAATCTTGAAAGCATGATGTTTTTCTGATTATACTACCTAGGGGGAACATGAATTAGGACGTCTTTTTGAAATCTGGTGTTTGTCTGGGCCGGGAACCTCAGTTCTGAAAGTGGTATTTCGCGGTAATAGGCCGTTTTTTCCAACATTATTCTCTGGATCTCTCTTAAGGCAAGGAGAGAATCTTGAAACTATGATATTTTTCTGATTGTACTACATAGGGAGAACATGAATCATGATGTCGTTTTCTAATCTGGTGTTTGTCTAGGCCGGGAACCTCAGTTCTAAAAGTGGAGTTTCACCGTCAATAAAATAGGCCTTTTGAGAATATGCGGTAATAGGCCGTTTTTTCTAAAATTATTCTTTGGATCTCTCTGAAGGCAAGGAGAGAAACTTGAAACCAATATGTTTTTCTGGTTCTACTACCTAGGGAGAACATGAATCACGACTTGTTTTTGAAATCTGGTGTGTGTCGGGGCCGGGAACCTCAGTTCTGAAAGTGGTATTTCGCAGAAATAGGCCGTTTTTTGCAAAATTATTCTCTGGATCTCTATCAAGGCAAACAGAGAAAGTTGAAATCACTATGTTTTTCTGATTCTACTACCTAGGGAGAATATGAATTACGACGTCTTTTTCCAATATGATGTTTGTTTGGTCCGGGAACCTCAGTTCTGACAGTGGTATTTCGCGGTAATAGGCCGTTTTTTCCAACATTATTCTCTGGATCTCTCTTAAGGCAAGGAGAGAATCTTGAATCTATGATGTTTTTTGATTCTACTACCTAGGGAGAACATGAATCACGACGTCTTTTTCAAATCTGTTGTTTGTCTGGGCCGGGAACATCAGTTCTGAAAGTGGAGTTTCACCGTCAATACAATAGGCCTTTGCGTATATGTCGTAATAGGCCGTTTTTTCCAACATTATTCTTTGGATCTCTCTTAAGGCAAGGAGAGAATCTTGAAACGATGATGTTTTTCTGATTCTACTACCTACGGAGAACATGAATCACGACGTCTTTTTCAAATCTGGTGTATGTCTGGGCCGGGAACCTCAGTTCTGAAAGTGGTATTTTGCGGTAATAGGCCGTTTTTTCCAACATTATTCTCTGGATCTCTCTTAAGGAAAGGAGAGAATCTTGAAAGCATGATGTTTTTCTGATTCTACTACCTAGGGAGAACATGAATCACGACGTCTTTTTCAAATCTGGTGTATGTCTGGGCCGGGAACCTCAGTTCTGAAAGTGGTATTTCGCGGTAATAGGCCGTTTTTTCCAACATTATTCTCTGTATCTCTCTTAAGACAAGGAGAGAACCATTGAAAGCATGATGTTTTTCTGATTCTACTACCTAGGGAGAACATGAATTAGGACGTCTTTTTGAAATCTGGTGTTTGTCTGGGCCGGGAACCTCAGTTCTGAAAGTGGTATTTCGCGGTAATAGGCCGTTTTTTCCAACATTATTCTCTGGATCTCTCTTAAGGAAAGGAGAAAATCTTGAAACTATGATGTTTTTCTGATTCTAGTACCTAGGGAGAACATGAATTAGGACGTCTTTTTGAAATCTGGTGTTTGTCTGGGCCGGGAACCTCAGTTCTGAAAGTGGTATTTTGCGGTAATAGGCCGTTTTTTCCAACATGATTCTCTGGATCTCTCTTAAGGAAAGGAGAGAATCTTGAAAGCATGATGTTTTTCTGATTCTACTACCTAGGGAGAACGTGAATCAGGATGTCTTTTTCAAATGTGGTGTTTGTATGGGCCGGGAACCTCAGTTCTGAAAGTGGTATTTCGCGATAATAGGCCCTTTTTTGCAACATTATTCCTTGGATCTCTATCAAGGCAAACAGAGAAACTTGAAACCACTATGTTTTTCTGATTCTACTACCTAGGGAGAACCTGAATCACGACGTCTTTTTCTAATCTGATGTTTGTTTGGGCCGGGAACATCAGTTCACAAAGTGGTATTTCGCGGTAATAGGCCGTTTTTTCCAACATTTTTCTCTGGATCTCTCTTAAGGCAAGGTGACAATCTTGAAACTATGATGTTTTTCTGATTCTACTACCTAGGGAGAACATGAATCATGACGTCTTTTTGAAATCTGGTGTTTGTCTGGGCCGGGAACCTCAGTTCTGAAAGTGGAGTTTCACCGTGAATACAATAGGTCTTTGAGCTTATGTCGTAATAGCCCGTTTTTTCCAAGTTTATTCTTTGGATCTCACTTAAGGCAAGGAGAGAATCTTGAAACGATGATGTTTTCTCATTCTACTACCTAGGGAGAACATGAATCACGACGTCTTTTTCAAATCTGGTGTTTGTCTGGGCCGGGAACCTCAGTTCTGAAAGTGGTATTTCGCGGTAATAGGCCGTTTTTTCCAACATTATTCTCTAGATCTCTCTTAAGGCAAGGAGAAAATCTTGAAAAAAATTTTTTTTTTCTGATTCTAGTACCTAGGGAGAACATGAATCATGACGCCTTTTTGAAATCTGGTGTTTGTCTGGGCCGGGAACCTCAGTTCTGAAAGTGGTATTTCGCGGTAATTGGCCGTTTTTTCCAACATTATTCTCTGGATCTCTCTTAAGGAAAGGAGAGAATATTGAAAGCATGATGTTTTTCTGATTCTACTACCTAGGGGAACATGAATTAGGACGTCTTTTTGAAATCTGGTGTTTGTCTGGGCCGGGAACCTCAGTTCTGAAAGTGGTATTTTGCGGTAATAGGCCGTGTTTTCCAACATTATTCTCTGGATCTCTCTTAAGGCAAGGAGACAATCTTGAAACTATGATGTTTTTCTGATTCTACTACCTAGGGAGAACGTGAATCAGGATGTCTTTTTCAAATCTGGTGTTTGTCGGGGCCGGGAACCTCAGTTCTGAAAGTGGTATTTCGCGGTACTAGGCCGTTTTTTCCAACATTATTCTCTAGATCTCTCTTAAGGCAAGGAGAAAATGTTGAAAATATTTTTTTTTTCTCATTCTAGTACCTAGGGAGAACATGAATCATGACGCCTTTTTGAAATCTGGTGTTTGTCTGGGCCGGGAACCTCAGTTCTGAAAGTGGTATTTCGCGGTAATAGGCCGTTTTTTCCAACATTATTCTCTGGATCTCTCTTAAGGAAAGGAGAGAACATTGAAAGCATGATGTTTTTCTGATTCTACTACCTAGGGAGAACATGAATTAGGACGTCTTTTTGAAATCTGGTGTTTGTCTGGGCCGGGGACCTCAGTTCTGAAAGTGGTATTTCGCGGTAATAGGCCGTTTTTTCCAACATTATTCTCTGTATCTCTCTTAAGACAAGGAGAGAACCATTGAAAGCATGATGTTTTTCTGATTCTACTACCTAGGGAGAACATGAATTAGGACGTCTTTTTGAAATCTGGTGTTTGTCTGGGCCGGGAACCTCAGTTCTGAAAGTGGTATTTCGCGGTAATAGGCCGTTTTTTCCAACATTATTCTCTGGATCTCTCTTAAGGAAAGGACAAAATCTTGAAACTATGATGTTTTTCTGATTCTAGTACCTAGGGAGAACATGAATCATGACGCCTTTTTGAAATCTGGTGTTTGTCTGGGCCGGGAACCTCAGTTCTGAAAGTGGTATTTAACGGTAATAGGCCTTTTTTTCCAACATTATTCTCTGGATCTCTATTAAGGAAAGGAGAGAATCTTGAAAGCATGATGTTTTTCTGATTCTACTACCTAGGGAGAACATGAATTAGGACGTCTTTTTGAAATCTGGTGTTTGTCTGGGCCGGGAACCTCAGTTTTGAAAGTGGTATTTTGCGATAATAGGCCGTTTTTTCCGACATTATTCTTTGGATCTCTATCAAGGCAAACAGAGAAACTTGAAACCACTATGTTTTTCTGATTCTACTACCTAGGGAGAACATGAATCACCACTTCTTTTTCTAATCTGATGTTTGTTTGGGCCGGGAACTTCAGTTCTGAAAGTGGTATTTCGCGGTAATAGGCCGTTTTTTCGAACATTATTCCCTGGATCTCTCTTAAGGCAACGAGACAATCTTGAAACCATGATGTTTTTCTCATTCTACTACCTAGGGAGAACATGAATCATGATGTCTTTTTGAAATCTGGTGTTTGTCTGGGCCGGGAACCTCAGTTCTGAAAGTGGTATTTCGCGGTAATAGGCCTTTTTTTCCAATATTATTCTCTGGATCTCTCTTAAGGAAAGGAGAGAATCTTGAAAGCATGATGTTTTTCTGATTATACTACCTAGGGGGAACATGAATTAGGACGTCTTTTTGAAATCTGGTGTTTGTCTGGGCCGGGAACCTCAGTTCTGAAAGTGGTATTTCGCGGTAATAGGCCGTTTTTTCCAACATTATTCTCTGGATCTCTCTTAAGGCAAGGAGAGAATCTTGAAACTATGATATTTTTCTGATTGTACTACATAGGGAGAACATGAATCATGATGTCGTTTTCTAATCTGGTGTTTGTCTAGGCCGGGAACCTCAGTTCTAAAAGTGGAGTTTCACCGTCAATAAAATAGGCCTTTTGAGAATATGCGGTAATAGGCCGTTTTTTCTAAAATTATTCTTTGGATCTCTCTGAAGGGAAGGAGAGAAACTTGAAACCAATATGTTTTTCTGGTTCTACTACCTAGGGAGAACATGAATCACGACTTGTTTTTGAAATCTGGTGTTTGTCTGGGCCGGGAACCTCAGTTCTGAAAGTGGTATTTTGCGGTAATAGGCCGTTTTTTCCAACATTATTCTCTGGATCTCTCTTGGCAAGGAGACAATCTTGAAATTATGATGTTTTTCTGATTCTACTACCTAGGGAGAACGTGAATCAGGATGTCTTGTTCAAATATGGTGTTTGTCGGGGCCGGGAACCGCAGTTCTGAAAGTGGTATTTCGCGATAATAGGCCCTTTTTTGCAACATTATTCTTTGGATCTCTATCAAGGCAAACAGAGAAACTTGAAACAACTATGTTTTTCTGATTCTACTACCTAGGGAGAACATGAATCACGACGTCTTTTTCTAATCTGATGTTTGTTTGGGCCGGGAACCTCAGTTCACAAAGTGGTATTTCGCGGTAATAGGCCGTTTTTTCCAACATTATTCTCTGGATCTCTCTTAAGGCAAGGTGACAATCTTGAAAGTATGATGTTTTTCTGATTCTACTACTTAGGGAGAACATGAATGATGACGTCTTTTTGAAATCTGGTCTTTGTCTGGGCCGGGAACCTCAGTTCTGAAAGTGGAGTTTCACCGTGAATACAATAGGTCTTTGAGCTTATGTCGTAATACCCCGTTTTTTCCAAGTTTATTCTTTGGATCTCACTTAAGGCAAGGAGAGAATCTTGAAACGATGATGTTTTTCTGATTCTACTACCTAGGGAGAACATGAATCACGACGTCTTTTTCAAATCTGGTGTTTGTCTGGGCCGGGAACCTCAGTTCTGAAAGTGGTATTTCGCGGTAATAGGCCTTTTTTTCCAATATTATTCTCTGGATCTCTCTTAAGGAAAGGAGAGAACATTGAAAGCATGATGTTTTTCTGATTCTACTACCTAGGGAGAACATGAATTAGGACGTCTTTTTGAAATCTGGTGTTTGTCTGGGCCGGGGACCTCAGTTCTGAAAGTGGTATTTCGCGGTAATAGGCCGTTTTTTCCAACATTATTCTCTGTATCTCTCTTAAGACAAGGAGAGAACCATTGAAAGCATGATGTTTTTCTGATTCTACTACCTAGGGAGAACATGAATTAGGACGTCTTTTTGAAATCTGGTGTTTGTCTGGGCCGGGAACCTCAGTTCTGAAAGTGGTATTTCGCGGTAATAGGCCGTTTTTTCCAACATTATTCTCTGGATCTCTCTTAAGGAAAGGACAAAATCTTGAAACTATGATGTTTTTCTGATTCTAGTACCTAGGGAGAACATGAATCATGACGCCTTTTTGAAATCTGGTGTTTGTCTGGGCCGGGAACCTCAGTTCTGAAAGTGGTATTTAACGGTAATAGGCCTTTTTTTCCAACATTATTCTCTGGATCTCTATTAAGGAAAGGAGAGAATCTTGAAAGCATGATGTTTTTCTGATTCTACTACCTAGGGAGAACATGAATTAGGACGTCTTTTTGAAATCTGGTGTTTGTCTGGGCCGGGAACCTCAGTTTTGAAAGTGGTATTTTGCGATAATAGGCCGTTTTTTCCGACATTATTCTTTGGATCTCTATCAAGGCAAACAGAGAAACTTGAAACCACTATGTTTTTCTGATTCTACTACCTAGGGAGAACATGAATCACCACTTCTTTTTCTAATCTGATGTTTGTTTGGGCCGGGAACTTCAGTTCTGAAAGTGGTATTTCGCGGTAATAGGCCGTTTTTTCGAACATTATTCCCTGGATCTCTCTTAAGGCAACGAGACAATCTTGAAACCATGATGTTTTTCTCATTCTACTACCTAGGGAGAACATGAATCATGATGTCTTTTTGAAATCTGGTGTTTGTCTGGGCCGGGAACCTCAGTTCTGAAAGTGGTATTTCGCGGTAATAGGCCTTTTTTTCCAATATTATTCTCTGGATCTCTCTTAAGGAAAGGAGAGAATCTTGAAAGCATGATGTTTTTCTGATTATACTACCTAGGGGGAACATGAATTAGGACGTCTTTTTGAAATCTGGTGTTTGTCTGGGCCGGGAACCTCAGTTCTGAAAGTGGTATTTCGCGGTAATAGGCCGTTTTTTCCAACATTATTCTCTGGATCTCTCTTAAGGCAAGGAGAGAATCTTGAAACTATGATATTTTTCTGATTGTACTACATAGGGAGAACATGAATCATGATGTCGTTTTCTAATCTGGTGTTTGTCTAGGCCGGGAACCTCAGTTCTAAAAGTGGAGTTTCACCGTCAATAAAATAGGCCTTTTGAGAATATGCGGTAATAGGCCGTTTTTTCTAAAATTATTCTTTGGATCTCTCTGAAGGGAAGGAGAGAAACTTGAAACCAATATGTTTTTCTGGTTCTACTACCTAGGGAGAACATGAATCACGACTTGTTTTTGAAATCTGGTGTTTGTCTGGGCCGGGAACCTCAGTTCTGAAAGTGGTATTTTGCGGTAATAGGCCGTTTTTTCCAACATTATTCTCTGGATCTCTCTTAAGGCAAGGAGACAATCTTGAAATTATGATGTTTTTCTGATTCTACTACCTAGGGAGAACGTGAATCAGGATGTCTTGTTCAAATATGGTGTTTGTCGGGGCCGGGAACCGCAGTTCTGAAAGTGGTATTTCGCGATAATAGGCCCTTTTTTGCAACATTATTCTTTGGATCTCTATCAAGGCAAACAGAGAAACTTGAAACAACTATGTTTTTCTGATTCTACTACCTAGGGAGAACATGAATCACGACGTCTTTTTCTAATCTGATGTTTGTTTGGGCCGGGAACCTCAGTTCACAAAGTGGTATTTCGCGGTAATAGGCCGTTTTTTCCAACATTATTCTCTGGATCTCTCTTAAGGCAAGGTGACAATCTTGAAAGTATGATGTTTTTCTGATTCTACTACTTAGGGAGAACATGAATGATGACGTCTTTTTGAAATCTGGTCTTTGTCTGGGCCGGGAACCTCAGTTCTGAAAGTGGAGTTTCACCGTGAATACAATAGGTCTTTGAGCTTATGTCGTAATACCCCGTTTTTTCCAAGTTTATTCTTTGGATCTCACTTAAGGCAAGGAGAGAATCTTGAAACGATGATGTTTTTCTGATTCTACTACCTAGGGAGAACATGAATCACGACGTCTTTTTCAAATCTGGTGTTTGTCTGGGCCGGGAACCTCAGTTCTGAAAGTGGTATTTCGCGGTAATAGGCCTTTTTTTCCAATATTATTCTCTGGATCTCTCTTAAGGAAAGGAGAGAATCATTGAAAGCATGGTGTTTTTCTGATTCTACTACTTAGGGAGAACATGAA
This sequence comes from Liasis olivaceus, assembly GCA_030867105.1. Classification (NCBI taxonomy): domain Eukaryota; kingdom Metazoa; phylum Chordata; class Lepidosauria; order Squamata; family Pythonidae; genus Liasis; species Liasis olivaceus. The sequence goes on from CM061354.1 coordinate 62,042,861, forward strand.
TTAGGACGTCTTTTTGAAATGTGGTGTTTGTCTGGGCCGGGAACCTCAGTTCTGAAAGTGGTATTTCGCGGTAATAGGCCGTTTTTTCAAACATTTTTCTCTAGATCTCTCTTAAGGCAAGGAGAAAATCTTGAAAATATTTTTTTTTTCTGATTCTAGTACCTACGGAGAACATGAATCATGACGCCTTTTTGAAATCTGGTGTTCGTCTGGGCCGGGAACCTCAGTTCTGAAAGTGGTATTTCGCGGTAATAGGCCGTTTTTTCCAACATTATTCTCTGGATCTCTCTTAAGGAAAGGAGAGAACATTGAAAGCATGATGTTTTTCTGATTCTACTACCTAGGGAGAACATGAATTAGGACGTCTTTTTGAAATCTGGTGTTTGTCTGGGCCGGGAACCGCAGTTCTGAAAGTGGTATTTTGCGGTAATAGGCCGTTTTTTCCAACATTATTCTCTGGATCTCTCTTAAGGCAAGGAGACAATCTTGAAACTATGATGTTATTCTGATTCTACTACCTAGGGAGAACGTGAATCAGGATGTCTTTTTCAAATCTGGTGTTTGTCGGGGCCGGGAACCTCAGTTCTGAAAGTGGTATTTCGCGGTAATTGGCCGTTTTTTCCAACATTATTCTCTAGATCTCTCTTAAGGCAAGGAGAAAATCTTGAAAATATTTTTTTTTTCTGATTCTAGTACCTAGGGAGAACATGAATCATGACGCCTTTTTGAAATCTGGTGTTTGTCTGGGCCGGGAACCTCAGTTCTGAAAGTGGTATTTCGCGGTAATAGGCCGTTTTTTCCAACATTATTCTCTGGATCTCTCTTAAGGAAAGGAGAGAGGATTGAAAGCATGATGTTTTTCTGATTCTACTACCTAGGGAGAACATGAATTAGGACGTCTTTTTGAAATCTGGTGTTTGTCTGGGCCGGGAACCTCAGTTCTGATAGTGGTATTTTGCGGTAATAGGCCGTTTTTTCCAACATTATTCTCTGGATCTCTCTTAAGGCAAGGAGACAATCTTGAAACTATGATGTTTTTCTAATTCTACTACCTAGGGAGAACGTGAATCAGGATGTCTTTTTCAAATCTGGGGTTTGTCGGGGCCGGGAACCTCAGTTCTGAAAGTGGTATTTCGCGATAATAGGACCTTTTTTGCAACATTATTCTTTGGATCTCTATCAAGGCAAACAGAGAAACTTGAAACCACTATGTTTTTCTGATTCTACTACCTAGGGAGAACATGAATCACCACTTCTTTTTCTAATCTGATGTTTGTTTGGGCCGGGAACCTCAGTTCTGAAAGTGGTATTTCGCGGTAATAGGCCGTTTTTTCGAACATTATTCCCTGCATCTCTCTTAAGGCAAGGAGACAATCTTGAAACCATGATGTTTTTCTTATTCTACTACCTAGGGAGAACATGAATCATGACGTATTTTTGAAATCTGGTGTTTGTCTCGGCCGGGAACCTCAGTTCTGAAAGTGGTATTTCGCGCTAATAGGCCGTTTTTTCCAACATTATTCTCTGGATCTCTCTTAAGGCAAGGACAAAATCTTGAAACTATGATGTTTTTCTGATTCTAGTACCTAGGGAGAACATGAATTATGACCCCTTTTTGAAATCTGGTGTTTGTCTGGGCCGGGAACCTCAGGTGTGAAAGTGGTATTTCGCGGTAATAGGCCTTTTTTTCCAATATTATTCTCTGGATCTCTCCTAAGGAAAGGAGAGAATCTTGAAAGCATGATGTTTTTCTGATTGTACTACCTAGGGAGAACATGAATTAGGACGTCTTTTTGAAATCTGGTGTTTGTCTGGGCCGGGAACCTCAGTTCTGAAAGTGGTATTTTGCGGTAATAGGCCGTTTTTTCCAACATTATTCTCTGGATCTCTCTTAAGGCAAGGAGACAATCTTGAAATTATGATGTTTTTCTGATTCTACTACCTAGGGAGAACGTGAATCAGGATGTCTTGTTAAAATGTGGTGTTTGTTGGGGCCGGGAACCGCAGTTCTGAAAGTGGTATTTCGCGATAATAGGCCCTTTTTTGCAACATTATTCTTTGGATCTCTATCAAGGCAAACAGAGAAACTTGAAACCACTATGTTTTTCTGATTCTACTACCTAGGGAGAACAGGAATCACGACGTCTTTTTCTAATCTGATGTTTGTTTGGGCCGGGAACCTCAGTTCACAAAGTGGTATTTCGCGGTAATAGGCCGTTTTTTCCAACATTATTCTCTGGATCTCTCTTAAGGCAAGGTGACAATCTTGAAACTATGATGTTTTTCTGATTCTACTACCTAGGGAGAACATGAATCATGACGTCTTTTTGAAATCTGGTTTTTGTCTGGGCCTGGAACCTCAGTTCTGACAGTCGAGTTTACCGTGAATACAATAGGTCTTTGAGCTGATGTCGTAATAGCCCGTTTTTTCCAAGTTTATTCTTTGGATCTCACTTAAGGCAAGGAGAGAATCTTGAAACGATGATGTTTTTCTGATTCTACTACCTAGGGAGAACATGAATCACGACGTCTTTTTCAAATCTGGTGTTTGTCTTGGCCGGGAACCTCAGTTCTGAAAGTGGTATTTCGCGGTAATAGGCCTTTTTTTCCAATATTATTCTCTGGATCTCTCTTAAGGAAAGGAGAGAATCATTGAAAGCATGGTGTTTTTCTGATTCTACTACTTAGGGAGAACATGAATTAGGACGTCTTTTTGAAATGTGGTGTTTGTCTGGGCCGGGAACCTCAGTTCTGAAAGTGGTATTTCGCGGTAATAGGCCGTTTTTTCAAACATTTTTCTCTAGATCTCTCTTAAGGCAAGGAGAAAATCTTGAAAATATTTTTTTTTTCTGATTCTAGTACCTACGGAGAACATGAATCATGACGCCTTTTTGAAATCTGGTGTTCGTCTGGGCCGGGAACCTCAGTTCTGAAAGTGGTATTTCGCGGTAATAGGCCGTTTTTTCCAACATTATTCTCTGGATCTCTCTTAAGGAAAGGAGAGAACATTGAAAGCATGATGTTTTTCTGATTCTACTACCTAGGGAGAACATGAATTAGGACGTCTTTTTGAAATCTGGTGTTTGTCTGGGCCGGGAACCTCAGTTCTGAAAGTGGTATTTTGCGGTAATAGGCCGTTTTTTCCAACATTATTCTCTGGATCTCTCTTAAGGCAAGGAGACAATCTTGAAACTATGATGTTATTCTGATTCTACTACCTAGGGAGAACGTGAATCAGGATGTGTTTTTCAAATCTGGTGTTTGTCGGGGCCGGGAACCTCAGTTCTGAAAGTGGTATTTCGCGGTAATTGGCCGTTTTTTCCAACATTATTCTCTAGATCTCTCTTAAGGCAAGGAGAAAATCTTGAAAATATTTTTTTTTTCTGATTCTAGTACCTAGGGAGAACATGAATCATGACGCCTTTTTGAAATCTGGTGTTTGTCTGGGCCGGGAACCTCAGTTCTGAAAGTGGTATTTCGCGGTAATAGGCCGTTTTTTCCAACATTATTCTCTGGATCTCTCTTAAGGAAAGGAGAGAGGATTGAAAGCATGATGTTTTTCTGATTCTACTACCTAGGGAGAACATGAATTAGGACGTCTTTTTGAAATCTGGTGTTTGTCTGGGCCGGGAACCTCAGTTCTGATAGTGGTATTTTGCGGTAATAGGCCGTTTTTTCCAACATTATTCTCTGGATCTCTCTTAAGGCAAGGAGACAATCTTGAAACTATGATGTTTTTCTGATTCTACTACCTAGGGAGAATGTGAATCAGGATGTCTTTTTCAAATCTGGGGTTTGTCGGGGCCGGGAACCTCAGTTCTGAAAGTGGTATTTCGCGATAATAGGCCCTTTTTTGCAACATTATTCTTTGGATCTCTATCAAGGCAAACAGAGAAACTTGAAACCACTATGTTTTTCTGATTCTACTACCTAGGGAGAACATGAATCACGACGTCTTTTTCTAATCTGATGTTTGTTTGGGCCGGGAACCTCAGTTCACAAAGTGGTATTTCGCGGTAGTAGGCCGTTTTTTCCAACATTATTCTCTGGATCTCTCTTAAGGAAAGGATAGACTATTGAAAGCATGATGTTTTTCTGATTCTACTACCTAGGGAGACCATGAATTAGGACGCCTTTTTTTTTTCAAATCTGGTGTTTGTCTGGGCCGGGAACCTCAGTTCTGAAAGTGGTATTTCGCGGTAATAGGCCGTTTTTTCCAACATTATTCTCTGGATCTCTCTTATGGAAAGGAGAGAACATTGAAAGTATGATGTTTTTCTCATTCTACTACCTAGGGAGAACATGAATTAGGACGTCTTTTTGAAATCTGGTGTTTGTCTGGGCCGGGAACCTCAGTTCTGAAAGTGGTATTTTGCGGTAATAGGCAGTTTTTTCGAACATTATTCCCTGGATCTGTCTTAAGGCAAGGAGACAATCTTGAAACCATGATGTTTTTCTCATTCTACTACCTAGGGAGAACATGAATCATGACGTCTTTTTGAAATCTGGTGTTTGTCTGGGCCGGGAACCTCAGTTTTGAAAGTGGTATTTCGCGGTAATAGGCCGTTTTTTCCAACATTATTCTCTGGATCTCTCTTAAGGCAAGGAGAATATCTTGAAAGTATGATGTTTTTCTGATTCTAGTACCTAGGGAGAACATGAATCATGACGCCTTTTTGAAATCTGGTGTTTGTCTGGGCCGGGAACCTCAGTTCTGAAAGTGGTATTTAGCGGTAATAGGCCGTTTTTTCCAACATTATTCTCTGGATCTCTCTTAAGGAAAGGAGAGAATATTGAAAGCATGATGTTTTTCTGATTCTACTACCTAGGGAGACCATGAATTAGGACGTCTTTTTGAAATCTGGTGTTTGTCTGGGCCGGGAACCTCAGTTCTGAAAGTGGTATTTCGCGGTAATAGGCCGTTTTTTCCAATATTTTTCTCTGGATCTCTCTTAAGGAAAGGAGAGAATCTTGAAAGCATGATGTTTTTCTGATTCTACTACTTAGGGAGAACATGAATTAGGACCTCTTTTTGAAATCTGGTGTTTGTCTGGGCCGGGAACCTCAGTTCTGAAAGTGGTATTTCGCGGTAATAGGCCTTTTTTTCCAATATTATTCTCTGGATCTCTCTTAAGGAAAGGAGAGAATCATTGAAAGCATGGTGTTTTTCTGATTCTACTACCTAGGGAGAACGTGAATCAGGATGTCTTTTTCAAATCTGGTGTTTGTCGGGGCCGGGAACCTCAGTTCTGAAAGTGGTATTTCGCGATAATAGGCCCTTTTTTGCAACATTATTCTTTGGATCTCTATCAAGGCAAACAGAGAAACTTGAAACCACTATGTTTTTGTGATTCTACTACCTAGGGAGAACATGAATCACCACTTCTTTTTCTAATCTGATGTTTGTTTGGGCCGGGAACTTCAGTTCTGAAAGTGGTATTTCGCGGTAATAGGCCGTTTTTTCGAACATTATTCCCTGGATCTCTCTTAAGGAAAGGAGAGAATATTGAAACCATGATGTTTTTCTCATTCTACTACCTAGGGAGAACATGAATCATGACGTCTTTTTGAAATCTGGTGTTTGTCTGGGCCGGGAACCTCAGTTCTGAAAGTGGTATTTCGCGGTAATAGGCCTTTTTTTCCAACATTATTCTCTGGATCTCTCTTAAGGAAAGGAGAAAATCTTGAAACTATGATGTTTTTTTGATTCTACTACCTAGGGAGAACATGAATCATGACGCCTTTTTGAAATCTGGTGTTTGTCTGGGCCGGGAACCTCAGTTCTGAAAGTGGTATTTCGCGGTAATAGGCCGTTTTTTCCAACATTATTCTCTGGATCTCTCTTAAGGAAAGGAGAGAATATTGAAAGCATAATGTTTTTCTGATTCTACTACCTAGGGAGACCATGAATTAGGACGTCTTTTGGAAATCTGGTGTTTTTCTGGGCCAGGAACCTCAGTTCTGAAAGTGGTATTTCGCGGTAATAGGCCGTTTTTTCCAATATTATTCTCTGGATCTCTCTTAAGGCAAGGAGAGAATCTTGAAAGCATGATGTTTTTCTGATTCTACTACCTAGGGAGAACATGAATCATGACGTCTTTTTGAAATCTGGTGTTTGTCTGGGCCGGGAACCTCAGTTCTGAAAGCGGTATTTCGCGGTAATAGGCCGTTTTTTCCAACATTATTCTCTGGATCTCTCTTAAGGCAAGGAGAAAATCTTGAAACTATGATGTTTTTCTGATTCTAGTACCTAGGGAGAACATGAATCATGACGCCTTTTTGAAATCTGGTGTTTGTCTGGGCCGGGAACCTCAGTTCTGAAAGTGGTATTTTGCGGTAATAGACCGTTTTTTCCAACATTATTCTCTGGATCTCTCTTAAGGCAAGGAGACAATCTTGAAACTATGATGTTTTTCTGATTCTACTACCTAGGGAGAACGTGAATCAGGATGTCTTTTTCAAATCTGGTGTTTGTCGGGGCCGGGAACCTCAGTTCTAAAAGTGGTATTTCGCGATAATAGGCCCTTTTTTGCAACATTATTCTTTGGATCTCTATCAAGGCAAACAGAGAAACTTGAAACCACTATGTTTTTCTGATTCTACTACCTAGGGAGAACATGAATCACCACTTCTTTTTCTAATCTGATGTTTGTTTGGGCCGGGAACCTCAGTTCTGAATGTGGTATTTCGCGGTAATAGGCCGTTTTTTCGAACATTATTCCCTGGATCTCTCTTAAGGCAAGGAGAAAATCTTGAAACCATTATGTTTTTCTCATTCTACTACCTAGGGAGAACATGAATCATGACGTCTTTTTGAAATCTGGTGTTTGTCTGGGCCGGGAACCTCAGTTCTGAAAGTGGTATTTCGCGGTAATAGGCCTTTTTTTCCAACATTATTCTCTGGATCTCTCTTAAGGCAAGGAGAAAATCTTGAAACTATGATGTTTTTCTGATTCTAGTACCTAGGGAGAATATGAATCATGACGCCTTTTTGAAATCTGCTGTTTGTCTGGGCCGGGAACCTCAGTTCTGAAAGTGGTATTTAGCGGTAATAGGCCGTTTTTTCCAACATTATTCTCTGGATGTCTCTTAAGGAAAGGAGAGAATATTGAAAGCATGATGTTTTTCTGATTCTACTACCTAGGGAGACCATGAATTAGGACGTCTTTTTGAAATCTGGTGTTTGTCTGGGCCGGGAACCTCAGTTCTGAAAGTGGTATTTCGCGGTAATAGGCCGTTTTTTCCAATATTATTCTCTGGATCTCTCTTAAGGAAAGGAGAGAATCTTGAAAGCATGATATTTTTCTGATTCTACTACTTAGGGAGAACATGAATTAGGACCTCTTTTTGAAATCTGGTGTTTGTCTGGGCCGGGAACCTCAGTTCTGAAAGTGGTATTTCGCGGTAATTGGCCTTTTTTTCCAATATTATTCTCTGGATCTCTCTTAAGGAAAGGAGAGAATCATTGAAAGCATGGTGTTTTTCTGATTCTACTACCTAGGGAGAACGTGAATCAGGATGTCTTTTTCAAATCTGGTGTTTGTCGGGGCCGGGAACCTCAGTTCTGAAAGTGGTATTTCGCGATAATAGGCCCTTTTTTGCAACATTATTATTTGGATCTCTATCAAGGCAAACAGAGAAACTTGAAACCACTATGTTTTTCTGATTCTACTACCTAGGGAGAACATGAATCACCACTTCTTTTTCTAATCTGATGTTTGTTTGGGCCGGGAACTTCAGTTCTGAAAGTGGTATTTCGCGGTAATAGGCCGTTATTTCGAACATTATTCCCTGGATCTCTCTTAAGGCATGGAGACAATCTTGAAACCATGATGTTTTTCTCATTCTACTACCTAGGGAGAACATGAATCATGACGTCTTTTTGAAATCTGGTGTTTGTCTGGGCCGGGAACCTCAGTTCTGAAAGTGGTATTTCGCGGTAATAGGCCTTTTTTTCCAACATTATTCTCTGGATCTCTCTTAAGGGAAGGAGAAAATCTTGTAACTATGATGTTTTTCTGATTCTAGTACCTAGGGAGAACATGAATCATGACGCCTTTTTGAAATCTGGTGTTTGTCTGGGCCGGGAACCTCAGTTCTGAAAGTGGTATTTTGCGGTAATAGACCGTTTTTTCCAACATTATTCTCTGGATCTCTCTTAAGGCAAGTAGACAATCTTGAAACTAAGATGTTTTTCTGATTCTACTACCTAGGGAGAACGTGAATCAGTATGTCTTTTTCAAATCTGGTGTTTGTCGGGGCCGGGAACCTCAGTTCTGAAAGTGGTATTTCGCGATAATAGGCCCTTTTTTGCAACATTATTCTTTGGATCTCTATCAAGGCAAACAGAGAAACTTGAAACCACTATGTTTTTCTGATTCTACTACCTAGGGAGAACATGAATCACCACTTCTTTTTCTAATCTGATGTTTGTTTGGGCCGGGAACCTCAGTTCTGAATGTGGTATTTCGCGGTAATAGGCCGTTTTTTCGAACATTATTCCCTGGATCTCTCTTAAGGCAAGGAGACAATCTTGAAACCATGATGTTTTTCTCATTCTACTACCTAGGGAGAACATGAATCATGACGTCTTTTTGAAATCTGGTGTTTGTCTGGGCCGGGAACCTCAGTTCTGAAAGTGGTATTTCGCGGTAATAGGCCTTTTTTTCCAACATTATTCTCTGGATCTCTCTTAAGGCAAGGAGAAAATCTTGAAACTATGATGTTTTTCTGATTCTAGTACCTAGGGAGAATATGAATCATGACGCCTTTTTGAAATCTGCTGTTTGTCTGGGCCGGGAACCTCAGTTCTGAAAGTGGTATTTAGCGGTAATAGGCCGTTTTTTCCAACATTATTCTCTGGATGTCTCTTAAGGAAAGGAGAGAATATTGAAAGCATGATGTTTTTCTGATTCTACTACCTAGGGAGACCATGAATTAGGACGTCTTTTTGAAATCTGGTGTTTGTCTGGGCCGGGAACCTCAGTTCTGAAAGTGGTATTTCGCGGTAATAGGCCGTTTTTTCCAATATTATTCTCTGGATCTCTCTTAAGGAAAGGAGAGAATCTTGAAAGCATGATGTTTTTCTGATTCTACTACTTAGGGAGAACATGAATTAGGACCTCTTTTTGAAATCTGGTGTTTGTCTGGGCATGGAACCTCAGTTCTGAAAGTGGTATTTCGCGGTAATAGGCCTTTTTTTCCAATATTATTCTCTGGATCTCTCTTAAGGAAAGGAGAGAATCATTGAAAGCATGGTGTTTTTCTGATTCTACTACCTAGGGAGAACGTGAATCAGGATGTCTTTTTCAAATCTGGTGTTTGTCGGGGCCGGGAACCTCAGTTCTGAAAGTGGTATTTCGCGATAATAGGCCCTTTTTTGCGACATTATTCTTTGGATCTCTATCAAGGCAAACAGAGAAACTTGAAACCACTATGTTTTTCTGATTCTACTACCTAGGGAGAACATGAATCACCACTTCTTTTTCTAATCTGATGTTTGTTTGGGCCGGGAACTTCAGTTCTGAAAGTGGTATTTCGCGGTAATAGGCCGTTTTTTCGAACATTATTCCCTGGATCTCTCTTAAGGCAAGGAGACAATCTTGAAACCATGATGTTTTTCTCATTCTACTACCTAGGGAGAACATGAATCATGACGTCTTTTTGAAACTGGTGTTTGTCTGGGCCGGAAACCTCAGTTCTGAAAGTGGTATTTCGCGGTAATAGGCCTTTTTTTCCAACATTATTCTCTGGATCTCTCTTAAGGGAAGGAGAAAATCTTGAAACTATGATGTTTTTCTGATTCTAGTACCTAGGGAGAACATGAATCATGACGCCTTTTTGAAATCTGGTGTTTGTCTGGGCCGGGAACCTCAGTTCTGAAAGTGGTATTTCGCGGTAATAGGCCGTTTTTTCCAACATTATTCTCTGGATCTCTCTTAAGGAAAGGAGAGAATATTGAAAGCATAATGTTTTTCTGATTCTACTACCTAGGGAGACCATGAATTAGGACGTCTTTTTGAAATCTGTTGTTTGTCTGGGCCGGGAACCTCATTTCTGAAAGTGGTATTTCGCGGTAATAGGCCGTTTTTTCCAACATTATTCTCTGGATGTCTCTTAAGGAAAGGAGAGAATATTGAAAGCATGATGTTTTTCTGATTCTACTACCTAGGGAGACCATGAATTAGGACGTCTTTTTGAAATCTGGTGTTTGTCTGGGCCGGGAACCTCAGTTCTGAAAGTGGTATTTCGCGGTAATAGGCCTTTTTTTCCAACATTATTCTCTGGATCTCTCTTAAGGCAAGGAGAAAATCTTGAAACTATGATGTTTTTCTGATTCTAGTACCTAGGGAGAATATGAATCATGACGCCTTTTTGAAATCTGCTGTTTGTCTGGGCCGGGAACCTCAGTTCTGAAAGTGGTATTTAGCGGTAATAGGCCGTTTTTTCCAACATTATTCTCTGGATGTCTCTTAAGGAAAGGAGAGAATATTGAAAGCATGATGTTTTTCTGATTCTACTACCTAGGGAGACCATGAATTAGGACGTCTTTTTGAAATCTGGTGTTTGTCTGGGCCGGGAACCTCAGTTCTGAAAGTGGTATTTCGCGGTAATAGGCCGTTTTTTCCAATATTATTCTCTGGATCTCTCTTAAGGAAAGGAGAGAATCTTGAAAGCATGATATTTTTCTGATTCTACTACTTAGGGAGAACATGAATTAGGACCTCTTTTTGAAATCTGGTGTTTGTCTGGGCCGGGAACCTCAGTTCTGAAAGTGGTATTTCGCGGTAATAGGCCTTTTTTTCCAATATTATTCTCTGGATCTCTCTTAAGGAAAGGAGAGAATCATTGAAAGCATGGTGTTTTTCTGATTCTACTACCTAGGGAGAACGTGAATCAGGATGTCTTTTTCAAATCTGGTGTTTGTCGGGGCCGGGAACCTCAGTTCTGAAAGTGGTATTTCGCGATAATAGGCCCTTTTTTGCAACATTATTATTTGGATCTCTATCAAGGCAAACAGAGAAACTTGAAACCACTATGTTTTTCTGATTCTACTACCTAGGGAGAACATGAATCACCACTTCTTTTTCTAATCTGATGTTTGTTTGGGCCGGGAACTTCAGTTCTGAAAGTGGTATTTCGCGGTAATAGGCCGTTATTTCGAACATTATTCCCTGGATCTCTCTTAAGGCAAGGAGACAATCTTGAAACCATGATGTTTTTCTCATTCTACTACCTAGGGAGAACATGAATCATGACGTCTTTTTGAAATCTGGTGTTTGTCTGGGCCGGGAACCTCAGTTCTGAAAGTGGTATTTCGCGGTAATAGGCCTTTTTTTCCAACATTATTCTCTGGATCTCTCTTAAGGGAAGGAGAAAATCTTGTAACTATGATGTTTTTCTGATTCTAGTACCTAGGGAGAACATGAATCATGACGCCTTTTTGAAATCTGGTGTTTGTCTGGGCCGGGAACCTCAGTTCTGAAAGTGGTATTTTGCGGTAATAGACCGTTTTTTCCAACATTATTCTCTGGATCTCTCTTAAGGCAAGTAGACAATCTTGAAACTAAGATGTTTTTCTGATTCTACTACCTAGGGAGAACGTGAATCAGTATGTCTTTTTCAAATCTGGTGTTTGTCGGGGCCGGGAACCTCAGTTCTGAAAGTGGTATTTCGCGATAATAGGCCCTTTTTTGCAACATTATTCTTTGGATCTCTATCAAGGCAAACAGAGAAACTTGAAACCACTATGTTTTCCTGATTCTACTACCTAGGGAGAACATGAATCACCACTTCTTTTTCTAATCTGATGTTTGTTTGGGCCGGGAACCTCAGTTCTGAATGTGGTATTTCGCGGTAATAGGCCGTTTTTTCGAACATTATTCCCTGGATCTCTCTTAAGGCAAGGAGACAATCTTGAAACCATGATGTTTTTCTCATTCTACTACCTAGGGAGAACATGAATCATGACGTCTTTTTGAAATCTGGTGTTTGTCTGGGCCGGGAACCTCAGTTCTGAAAGTGGTATTTCGCGGTAATAGGCCTTTTTTTCCAACATTATTCTCTGGATCTCTCTTAAGGCAAGGAGAAAATCTTGAAACTATGATGTTTTTCTGATTCTAGTACCTAGGGAGAATATGAATCATGACGCCTTTTTGAAATCTGCTGTTTGTCTGGGCCGGGAACCTCAGTTCTGAAAGTGGTATTTAGCGGTAATAGGCCGTTTTTTCCAACATTATTCTCTGGATGTCTCTTAAGGAAAGGAGAGAATATTGAAAGCATGATGTTTTTCTGATTCTACTACCTAGGGAGACCATGAATTAGGACGTCTTTTTGAAATCTGGTGTTTGTCTGGGCCGGGAACCTCAGTTCTGAAAGTGGTATTTCGCGGTAATAGGCCGTTTTTTCCAATATTATTCTCTGGATCTCTCTTAAGGAAAGGAGAGAATCTTGAAAGCATGATGTTTTTCTGATTCTACTACTTAGGGAGAACATGAATTAGGACCTCTTTTTAAAATCTGGTGTTTGTCTGGGCATGGAACCTCAGTTCTGAAAGTGGTATTTCGCGGTAATAGGCCTTTTTTTCCAATATTATTCTCTGGATCTCTCTTAAGGAAAGGAGAGAATCATTGAAAGCATGGTGTTTTTCTGATTCTACTACCTAGGGAGAACATGAATCATGACGCCTTTTTGAAATCTGGTGTTTGTCTGGGCCGGGAACCTCAGTTCTGAAAGTGGTATTTCGCGGTAATAGGCCTTTTTTTCCAACATTATTCTCTGGATCTCTCTTAAGGGAAGGAGAAAATCTTGAAACTATGATGTTTTTCTGATTCTAGTACCTAGGGAGAACATGAATCATGACGCCTTTTTGAAATCTGGTGTTTGTCTGGGCCGGGAACCTCAGTTCTGAAAGTGGTATTTCGCGGTAATAGGCCGTTTTTTCCAACATTATTCTCTGGATCTCTCTTAAGGAAAGGAGAGAATATTGAAAGCATAATGTTTTTCTGATTCTACTACCTAGGGAGACCATGAATTAGGACGTCTTTTTGAAATCTGTTGTTTGTCTGGGCCGGGAACCTCATTTCTGAAAGTGGTATTTCGCGGTAATAGGCCGTTTTTTCCAACATTATTCTCTGGATGTCTCTTAAGGAAAGGAGAGAATATTGAAAGCATGATGTTTTTCTGATTCTACTACCTAGGGAGACCATGAATTAGGACGTCTTTTTGAAATCTGGTGTTTGTCTGGGCCGGGAACCTCAGTTCTGAAAGTGGTATTTCGCGGTAATAGGCCTTTATTTCCAACATTATTCTCTGGATCTCTCTTAAGGCAAGGAGAAAATCTTGAAACTATGATGTTTTTCTGATTCTAGTACCTAGGGAGAATATGAATCATGACGCCTTTTTGAAATCTGCTGTTTGTCTGGGCCGGGAACCTCAGTTCTGAAAGTGGTATTTAGCGGTAATAGGCCGTTTTTTCCAACATTATTCTCTGGATGTCTCTTAAGGAAAGGAGAGAATATTGAAAGCATGATGTTTTTCTGATTCTACTACCTAGGGAGACCATGAATTAGGACGTCTTTTTGAAATCTGGTGTTTGTCTGGGCCGGGAACCTCAGTTCTGAAAGTGGTATTTCGCGGTAATAGGCCGTTTTTTCCAATATTATTCTCTGGATCTCTCTTAAGGAAAGGAGAGAATCTTGAAAGCATGATATTTTTCTGATTCTACTACTTAGGGAGAACATGAATTAGGACCTCTTTTTGAAATCTGGTGTTTGTCTGGGCCGGGAACCTCAGTTCTGAAAGTGGTATTTCGCGGTAATAGGCCTTTTTTTCCAATATTATTCTCTGGATCTCTCTTAAGGAAAGGAGAGAATCATTGAAAGCATGGTGTTTTTCTGATTCTACTACCTAGGGAGAACGTGAATCAGGATGTCTTTTTCAAATCTGGTGTTTGTCGGGGCCGGGAACCTCAGTTCTGAAAGTGGTATTTCGCGATAATAGGCCCTTTTTTGCAACATTATTATTTGGATCTCTATCAAGGCAAACAGAGAAACTTGAAACCACTATGTTTTTCTGATTCTACTACCTAGGGAGAACATGAATCACCACTTCTTTTTCTAATCTGATGTTTGTTTGGGCCGGGAACTTCAGTTCTGAAAGTGGTATTTCGCGGTAATAGGCCGTTATTTCGAACATTATTCCCTGGATCTCTCTTAAGGCAAGGAGACAATCTTGAAACCATGATGTTTTTCTCATTCTACTACCTAGGGAGAACATGAATCATGACGTCTTTTTGAAATCTGGTGTTTGTCTGGGCCGGGAACCTCAGTTCTGAAAGTGGTATTTCGCGGTAATAGGCCTTTTTTTCCAACATTATTCTCTGGATCTCTCTTAAGGGAAGGAGAAAATCTTGTAACTATGATGTTTTTCTGATTCTAGTACCTAGGGAGAACATGAATCATGACGCCTTTTTGAAATCTGGTGTTTGTCTGGGCCGGGAACCTCAGTTCTGAAAGTGGTATTTTGCGGTAATAGGCCGTTTTTTCCAACATTATTCTCTGGATCTCTCTTAAGGCAAGTAGACAATCTTGAAACTAAGATGTTTTTCTGATTCTACTACCTAGGGAGAACGTGAATCAGTATGTCTTTTTCAAATCTGGTGTTTGTCGGGGCCGGGAACCTCAGTTCTGAAAGTGGTATTTCGCGATAATAGGCCCTTTTTTGCAACATTATTCTTTGGATCTCTATCAAGGCAAACAGAGAAACTTGAAACCACTATGTTTTCCTGATTCTACTACCTAGGGAGAACATGAATCACCACTTCTTTTTCTAATCTGATGTTTGTTTGGGCCGGGAACCTCAGTTCTGAATGTGGTATTTCGCGGTAATAGGCCGTTTTTTCGAACATTATTCCCTGGATCTCTCTTAAGGCAAGGAGACAATCTTGAAACCATGATGTTTTTCTCATTCTACTACCTAGGGAGAACATGAATCATGACGTCTTTTTGAAATCTGGTGTTTGTCTGGGCCGGGAACCTCAGTTCTGAAAGTGGTATTTCGCGGTAATAGGCCTTTTTTTCCAACATTATTCTCTGGATCTCTCTTAAGGCAAGGAGAAAATCTTGAAACTATGATGTTTTTCTGATTCTAGTACCTAGGGAGAATATGAATCATGACGCCTTTTTGAAATCTGCTGTTTGTCTGGGCCGGGAACCTCAGTTCTGAAAGTGGTATTTAGCGGTAATAGGCCGTTTTTTCCAACATTATTCTCTGGATGTCTCTTAAGGAAAGGAGAGAATATTGAAAGCATGATGTTTTTCTGATTCTACTACCTAGGGAGACCATGAATTAGGACGTCTTTTTGAAATCTGGTGTTTGTCTGGGCCGGGAACCTCAGTTCTGAAAGTGGTATTTCGCGGTAATAGGCCGTTTTTTCCAATATTATTCTCTGGATCTCTCTTAAGGAAAGGAGAGAATCTTGAAAGCATGATGTTTTTCTGATTCTACTACTTAGGGAGAACATGAATTAGGACCTCTTTTTGAAATCTGGTGTTTGTCTGGGCATGGAACCTCAGTTCTGAAAGTGGTATTTCGCGGTAATAGGCCTTTTTTTCCAATATTATTCTCTGGATCTCTCTTAAGGAAAGGAGAGAATCATTGAAAGCATGGTGTTTTTCTGATTCTACTACCTAGGGAGAACGTGAATCAGGATGTCTTTTTCAAATCTGGTGTTTGTCGGGGCCGGGAACCTCAGTTCTGAAAGTGGTATTTCGCGATAATAGGCCCTTTTTTGCAACATTATTCTTTGGATCTCTATCAAGGCAAACAGAGAAACTTGAAACCACTATGTTTTTCTGATTCTACTACCTAGGGAGAACATGAATCACCACTTCTTTTTCTAATCTGATGTTTGTTTGGGCCGGGAACTTCAGTTCTGAAAGTGGTATTTCGCGGTAATAGGCCGTTTTTTCGAACATTATTCCCTGGATCTCTCTTAAGGCAAGGAGACAATCTTGAAACCATGATGTTTTTCTCATTCTACTACCTAGGGAGAACATGAATCATGACGTCTTTTTGAAACTGGTGTTTGTCTGGGCCGGAAACCTCAGTTCTGAAAGTGGTATTTCGCGGTAATAGGCCTTTTTTTCCAACATTATTCTCTGGATCTCTCTTAAGGGAAGGAGAAAATCTTGAAACTATGATGTTTTTCTGATTCTAGTACCTAGGGAGAACATGAATCATGACGCCTTTTTGAAATCTGGTGTTTGTCTGGGCCGGGAACCTCAGTTCTGAAAGTGGTATTTCGCGGTAATAGGCCGTTTTTTCCAACATTATTCTCTGGATCTCTCTTAAGGAAAGGAGAGAATATTGAAAGCATAATGTTTTTCTGATTCTACTACCTAGGGAGACCATGAATTAGGACGTCTTTTTGAAATCTGTTGTTTGTCTGGGCCGGGAACCTCATTTCTGAAAGTGGTATTTCGCGGTAATAGGCCGTTTTTTGCAACATTATTCTCTGGATCTCTCTTAAGGCAAGGAGAAAATCTTGAAACTATGATGTTTTTTTGATTCTACTACCTAGGGAGAACATGAATCATGACGCCTTTTTGAAATCTGGTGTTTGTCTGGGCCGGGAACCTCAGTTCTGAAAGTGGTATTTCGCGGTAATAGGCCGTTTTTTCCAATATTATTCTCTGGATCTCTCTTAAGGCAAGGAGAGAATCTTGAAAGCATGATGTTTTTCTGATTCTACTACCTAGGGAGAACATGAATCATGACGTCTTTTTGAAATCTGGTGTTTGTCTGGGCCGGGAACCTCAGTTCTGAAAGCAGTATTTCGCGGTAATAGGCCGTTTTTTCCAACATTATTCTCTGGATCTCTCTTAAGGCAAGGAGAAAATCTTGAAACTATGATGTTTTTCTGATTCTAGTACCTAGGGAGAACATGAATCATGACGCCTTTTTGAAATCTGGTGTTTGTCTGGGCCGGGAACCTCAGTTCTGAAAGTGGTATTTCGCGGTAATAGGCCGTTTTTTCCAACATTATTCTCTGGATCTCTCTTAAGGAAAGGAGAGAATATTGAAAGCATAATGTTTTTCTGATTCTACTACCTAGGGAGATCATGAATTAGGACGTCTTTTTGATATCTGGTGTTTGTCTGGGCCGGGAACCTCAGTTCTGAAAGTGGTATTTTGCGGTAATAGACCGTTCTTTCCAACATTATTCTCTGGATCTCTCTTAAGGCAAGGAGACAATCTTGAAACTATGATGTTTTTCTGATTCTACTACCTAGGGAGAACGTGAATCAGGATGTCTTTTTCAAATCTGGTGTTTGTCGGGGCCGGGAACCTCAGTTCTGAAAGTGGTATTTCGCGATAATAGGCCCTTTTTTGGATCATTATTCTTTGGATCTCTATCAAGGCAAACAGAGAAACTTGAAACCACTATGTTTTTCTGATTCTACTATCTAGGGAGAACATGAATCACCACTTCTTTTTCTAATCTGATGTTTGTTTGGGCCGGGAACCTCAGTTCTGAATGTGGTATTTCGCGGTAATAGGCCGTTTTTTCGAACATTATTCCCTGGATCTCTCTTAAGGCATGGAGACAATCTTGAAACCATGATGTTTTTCTCATTCTACTACCTAGGGAGAACATGAATCATGACGTCTTTTTGAAATCTGGTGTTTGTCTGGGCCGGGAACCTCAGTTCTGAAAGTGGTATTTCGCGGTAATAGGCCGTTTTTTCCAATATTATTATCTGGATCTCTCTTAAGGAAAGGAGAGAATCTTGAAAGCATGATGTTTTTCTGATTCTACTACCTAGGGAGAACATGAATTAGGACGTCTTTTTGAAATCTGGTGTTTGTCTGGGCCGGGAACCTCAGTTCTGAAAGTGGTATTTCGCGGTAATAGGCCTTTTTTTCCAATATTATTTTCTGGATCTCTCTTAAGGCAAGGAGAGAATCTTGAAAGCATGATGTTTTTCTGATTCTACTACCTAGGGAGAACATGAATCACGACGTCTTTTTAAAACTGGTGTTTGTCTGGGCCGGGAACCTCAGTTCTGAAAGTGGTATTTCGCGGTAATAGGCCGTTTTTTCGAACATTATTCTCTGGATCTCTCTTAAGGGAAGGAGAGAATATTGAAAGCATGATGTTTTTCTGATTCTACTACCTAGGGAGAACGTGAATCAGGATGTTTTTTTCAAATCTGGTGTTTGTCGGGGCCGGGAACCTCAGTTCTGAAAGTGGTATTTCGCGATAATAGGCCCTTTTTTGCAACATTATTCTTTGGATCTCTATCAAGGCAAACAGAGAAACTTGAAACCACTATGTTTTTCTAATTCTACTACCTAGGCAGAACATGAATCACGACTTCTTTTTCTAATCTTATGTTTGTTTGGCCCGGGAACCTCAGTTCTGAAAGTGGTATTTCGCGGTAATAGGCCGTTTTTTCGAACATTATTCTCTGGATCTCTCTTAAGGCAAGGAGACAATCTTGAAACCATGATGTTTTTCTCATTCTACTACCTAGGGAGAACATGAATCATGACGTCTTTTTGAAATCTGGTGTTTGTCTGGGCCGGGAACCTCAGTTCTGAAAGCGGTATTTCGCGGTAATAGGCCGTTTTTTCCAACATTATTCTCTGGATCTCTCTTAAGGCAAGGAGAAAATCTTGAAACTATGATGTTTTTCTGATTCTAGTACCTAGGGAGAACATGAATCATGACGCCTTTTTGAAATCTGGTGTTTGTCTGGGCCGGGAACCTCAGTTCTGAAAGTGGTATTTTGCGGTAATAGACCGTTTTTTCCAACATTATTCTCTGGATCTCTCTTAAGGCAAGGAGACAATCTTGAAACTATGATGTTTTTCTGATTCTACTACCTAGGGAGAACGTGAATCAGGATGTCTTTTTCAAATCTGGTGTTTGTCGGGGCCGGGAACCTCAGTTCTGAAAGTGGTATTTCGCGATAATAGGCCCTTTTTTGCAACATTATTCTTTGGATCTCTATCAAGGCAAACAGAGAAACTTGAAACCACTATGTTTTTCTGATTCTACTACCTAGGGAGAACATGAATCACCACTTCTTTTTCTAATCTGATGTTTGTTTGGGCCGGGAACCTCAGTTCTGAATGTGGTATTTCGCGGTAATAGGCCGTTTTTTCGAACATTATTCCCTGGATCTCTCTTAAGGCAAGGAGAAAATCTTGAAACCATGATGTTTTTCTCATTCTACTACCTAGGGAGAACATGAATCATGACGTCTTTTTGAAATCTGGTGTTTGTCTGGGCCGGGAACCTCAGTTCTGAAAGTGGTATTTCGCGGTAATAGGCCTTTTTTTCCAACATTATTCTCTGGATCTCTCTTAAGGCAAGGAGAAAATCTTGAAACTATGATGTTTTTCTGATTCTAGTACCTAGGGAGAATATGAATCATGACGCCTTTTTGAAATCTGCTGTTTGTCTGGGCCGGGAACCTCAGTTCTGAAAGTGGTATTTAGCGGTAATAGGCCGTTTTTTCCAACATTATTCTCTGGATGTCTCTTAAGGAAAGGAGAGAATATTGAAAGCATGATGTTTTTCTGATTCTACTACCTAGGGAGACCATGAATTAGGACGTCTTTTTGAAATCTGGTGTTTGTCTGGGCCGGGAACCTCAGTTCTGAAAGTGGTATTTCGCGGTAATAGGCCGTTTTTTCCAATATTATTCTCTGGATCTCTCTTAAGGAAAGGAGAGAATCTTGAAAGCATGATATTTTTCTGATTCTACTACTTAGGGAGAACATGAATTAGGACCTCTTTTTGAAATCTGGTGTTTGTCTGGGCCGGGAACCTCAGTTCTGAAAGTGGTATTTCGCGGTAATAGGCCTTTTTTTCCAATATTATTCTCTGGATCTCTCTTAAGGAAAGGAGAGAATCATTGAAAGCATGGTGTTTTTCTGATTCTACTACCTAGGGAGAACGTGAATCAGGATGTCTTTTTCAAATCTGGTGTTTGTCGGGGCCGGGAACCTCAGTTCTGAAAGTGGTATTTCGCGATAATAGGCCCTTTTTTGCAACATTATTATTTGGATCTCTATCAAGGCAAACAGAGAAACTTGAAACCACTATGTTTTTCTGATTCTACTACCTAGGGAGAACATGAATCACCACTTCTTTTTCTAATCTGATGTTTGTTTGGGCCGGGAACTTCAGTTCTGAAAGTGGTATTTCGCGGTAATAGGCCGTTATTTCGAACATTATTCCCTGGATCTCTCTTAAGGCAAGGAGACAATCTTGAAACCATGATGTTTTTCTCATTCTACTACCTAGGGAGAACATGAATCATGACGTCTTTTTGAAATCTGGTGTTTGTCTGGGCCGGGAACCTCAGTTCTGAAAGTGGTATTTCGCGGTAATAGGCCTTTTTTTCCAACATTATTCTCTGGATCTCTCTTAAGGGAAGGAGAAAATCTTGTAACTATGATGTTTTTCTGATTCTAGTACCTAGGGAGAACATGAATCATGACGCCTTTTTGAAATCTGGTGTTTGTCTGGGCCGGGAACCTCAGTTCTGAAAGTGGTATTTTGCGGTAATAGACCGTTTTTTCCAACATTATTCTCTGGATCTCTCTTAAGGCAAGTAGACAATCTTGAAACTAAGATGTTTTTCTGATTCTACTACCTAGGGAGAACGTGAATCAGTATGTCTTTTTCAAATCTGGTGTTTGTCGGGGCCGGGAACCTCAGTTCTGAAAGTGGTATTTCGCGATAATAGGCCCTTTTTTGCAACATTATTCTTTGGATCTCTATCAAGGCAAACAGAGAAACTTGAAACCACTATGTTTTTCTGATTCTACTACCTAGGGAGAACATGAATCACCACTTCTTTTTCTAATCTGATGTTTGTTTGGGCCGGGAACCTCAGTTCTGAATGTGGTATTTCGCGGTAATAGGCCGTTTTTTCGAAAGTTATTCTCTGGATCTCTCTTAAATCAAGGAGAGAATCTTGAAACTATGATGTTTTTCTGATTCTATTACCTAGGGAGAACATGAATCACTACGTCTTTTTCAAATCTGGTGTTTGTCTGGGCCGGGAACCTCAGTTCTGATAGTGGTATTTCGCGGTAATAGGCCTTTTTTTCCAATATTATTTTCTGGATCTCTCTTAAGGCAAGGAGAGAATCTTGAAAGCATGATGTTTTTCTGATTCTACTACCTAGGGAGAACATGAATCATGACGTCTTTTTGAAATCTGGTGTTTGTCTGCGCCGGGAACCTCAGTTCTCAAAGTGGAGTTTCACCGTGAATACAATAGGTCTTTGAGCTTATGTCGTAATAGCCCGTTTTTTCCAAGTTTATTCTTTGGATCTCACTTAAGGGAAGGAGAGAATCTTGAAACTATGATGTTTTTCTGATTCTAGTACCTAGGGAGAACATGAATCATGACGCCGTTTTATAATCTGGTGTTTGTCTGGGCCGGGAACCTCAGTTTTGAACGTGGTATTTCGCGGTAATAGGCCGTTTTTTCCAACATTATTCTCTGGATCTCTCTTAAGGAAAGGAGAGAATATTGAAAGGATGATGTTTTTCTGATTCTACTACCTAGGGAGAATATGAATTAGGACGTCTTTTTGAAATCTGGTGTTTGTCTGGGCCGGGAACCTCAGTTCTGAAAGTGGTATTTTGCGGTAATAGACCGTTTTTTCCAACATTATTCTCTGGATATCTCTTAAGGAAAGTAGAGAATCTTGAAACTATGATGTTTTTCTGATTCTACTACCTAGGGAGAACGTGAATCAGGATGTCTTTTTCAAATCTGGTGTTTGTCGGGGCCGGGAACCTCAGTTCTGAAAGTGGTATTTCGCGATAATAGGCCCTTTTTTGCGACATTATTCTTTGGATCTCTATCAAGGCAAACAGAGAAACTTGAAACCACTATGTTTTTCTCATTCCACTACCTAGGGAGAACATGAATCACGACTTCTTTTTCTAATCTGATGTTTGTTTGGTCCGGGAACCTCAGTTCTGAAAGTGGTATTTCGCGGTAATAGGCCGTTTTTTCGAACATTATTCTCTGGATCTCTCTTAAAGCAAGGAGAGAATCTTGAAACTATGATGTTTTTCTGATTCTACTACCTAGGGAGAACATGAATCACTACGTCTTTTTCAAATCTGGTGTTTGTCTGGGCCGGGAACCTCAGTTCTGAAAGTGGTATTTCGCGGTAATAGGCCTTTTTTTCCAATATTATTCTCTGGATCTCTCTTAAGGAAAGGAGAGAATCATTGAAAGCATGCTGATTTTCTGATTCTACTACCTAGGGAGAACATGAATCATGACGTCTTTTTGAAATCTGGTGTTTGTCTGGGCCGGGAACCTCAGTTCTGAAAGCAGTATTTCGCGGTAATAGGCCGTTTTTTCCAACATTATTCTCTGGATCTCTCTTAAGGCAAGGAGAAAATCTTGAAACTATGATGTTTTTCTGATTCTAGTACCTAGGGAGAACATGAATCATGACGCCTTTTTGAAATCTGGTGTTTGTCTGGGCCGGGAACCTCAGTTCTGAAAGTGGTATTTCGCGGTAATAGGCCGTTTTTTCCAACATTATTCTCTGGATCTCTCTTAAGGAAAGGAGAGAATATTGAAAGCATAATGTTTTTCTGATTCTACTACCTAGGGAGATCATGAATTAGGACGTCTTTTTGATATCTGGTGTTTGTCTGGGCCGGGAACCTCAGTTCTGAAAGTGGTATTTTGCGGTAATAGACCGTTCTTTCCAACATTATTCTCTGGATCTCTCTTAAGGCAAGGAGACAATCTTGAAACTATGATGTTTTTCTGATTCTACTACCTAGGGAGAACGTGAATCAGGATGTCTTTTTCAAATCTGGTGTTTGTCGGGGCCGGGAACCTCAGTTCTGAAAGTGGTATTTCGCGATAATAGGCCCTTTTTTGGATCATTATTCTTTGGATCTCTATCAAGGCAAACAGAGAAACTTGAAACCACTATGTTTTTCTGATTCTACTATCTAGGGAGAACATGAATCACCACTTCTTTTTCTAATCTGATGTTTGTTTGGGCCGGGAACCTCAGTTCTGAATGTGGTATTTCGCGGTAATAGGCCGTTTTTTCGAACATTATTCCCTGGATCTCTCTTAAGGCATGGAGACAATCTTGAAACCATGATGTTTTTCTCATTCTACTACCTAGGGAGAACATGAATCATGACGTCTTTTTGAAATCTGGTGTTTGTCTGGGCCGGGAACCTCAGTTCTGAAAGTGGTATTTCGCGGTAATAGGCCGTTTTTTCCAATATTATTATCTGGATCTCTCTTAAGGAAAGGAGAGAATCTTGAAAGCATGATGTTTTTCTGATTCTACTACCTAGGGAGAACATGAATTAGGACGTCTTTTTGAAATCTGGTGTTTGTCTGGGCCGGGAACCTCAGTTCTGAAAGTGGTATTTCGCGGTAATAGGCCTTTTTTTCCAATATTATTTTCTGGATCTCTCTTAAGGCAAGGAGAGAATCTTGAAAGCATGATGTTTTTCTGATTCTACTACCTAGGGAGAACATGAATCACGACGTCTTTTTAAAACTGGTGTTTGTCTGGGCCGGGAACCTCAGTTCTGAAAGTGGTATTTCGCGGTAATAGGCCGTTTTTTCGAACATTATTCTCTGGATCTCTCTTAAGGGAAGGAGAGAATATTGAAAGCATGATGTTTTTCTGATTCTACTACCTAGGGAGAACGTGAATCAGGATGTTTTTTTCAAATCTGGTGTTTGTCGGGGCCGGGAACCTCAGTTCTGAAAGTGGTATTTCGCGATAATAGGCCCTTTTTTGCAACATTATTCTTTGGATCTCTATCAAGGCAAACAGAGAAACTTGAAACCACTATGTTTTTCTAATTCTACTACCTAGGCAGAACATGAATCACGACTTCTTTTTCTAATCTTATGTTTGTTTGGCCCGGGAACCTCAGTTCTGAAAGTGGTATTTCGCGGTAATAGGCCGTTTTTTCGAACATTATTCTCTGGATCTCTCTTAAGGCAAGGAGACAATCTTGAAACCATGATGTTTTTCTCATTCTACTACCTAGGGAGAACATGAATCATGACGTCTTTTTGAAATCTGGTGTTTGTCTGGGCCGGGAACCTCAGTTCTGAAAGCGGTATTTCGCGGTAATAGGCCGTTTTTTCCAACATTATTCTCTGGATCTCTCTTAAGGCAAGGAGAAAATCTTGAAACTATGATGTTTTTCTGATTCTAGTACCTAGGGAGAACATGAATCATGACGCCTTTTTGAAATCTGGTGTTTGTCTGGGCCGGGAACCTCAGTTCTGAAAGTGGTATTTTGCGGTAATAGACCGTTTTTTCCAACATTATTCTCTGGATCTCTCTTAAGGCAAGGAGACAATCTTGAAACTATGATGTTTTTCTGATTCTACTACCTAGGGAGAACGTGAATCAGGATGTCTTTTTCAAATCTGGTGTTTGTCGGGGCCGGGAACCTCAGTTCTGAAAGTGGTATTTCGCGATAATAGGCCCTTTTTTGCAACATTATTCTTTGGATCTCTATCAAGGCAAACAGAGAAACTTGAAACCACTATGTTTTTCTGATTCTACTACCTAGGGAGAACATGAATCACCACTTCTTTTTCTAATCTGATGTTTGTTTGGGCCGGGAACCTCAGTTCTGAATGTGGTATTTCGCGGTAATAGGCCGTTTTTTCGAACATTATTCCCTGGATCTCTCTTAAGGCAAGGAGAAAATCTTGAAACCATGATGTTTTTCTCATTCTACTACCTAGGGAGAACATGAATCATGACGTCTTTTTGAAATCTGGTGTTTGTCTGGGCCGGGAACCTCAGTTCTGAAAGTGGTATTTCGCGGTAATAGGCCTTTTTTTCCAACATTATTCTCTGGATCTCTCTTAAGGCAAGGAGAAAATCTTGAAACTATGATGTTTTTCTGATTCTAGTACCTAGGGAGAATATGAATCATGACGCCTTTTTGAAATCTGCTGTTTGTCTGGGCCGGGAACCTCAGTTCTGAAAGTGGTATTTAGCGGTAATAGGCCGTTTTTTCCAACATTATTCTCTGGATGTCTCTTAAGGAAAGGAGAGAATATTGAAAGCATGATGTTTTTCTGATTCTACTACCTAGGGAGACCATGAATTAGGACGTCTTTTTGAAATCTGGTGTTTGTCTGGGCCGGGAACCTCAGTTCTGAAAGTGGTATTTCGCGGTAATAGGCCGTTTTTTCCAATATTATTCTCTGGATCTCTCTTAAGGAAAGGAGAGAATCTTGAAAGCATGATATTTTTCTGATTCTACTACTTAGGGAGAACATGAATTAGGACCTCTTTTTGAAATCTGGTGTTTGTCTGGGCCGGGAACCTCAGTTCTGAAAGTGGTATTTCGCGGTAATAGGCCTTTTTTTCCAATATTATTCTCTGGATCTCTCTTAAGGAAAGGAGAGAATCATTGAAAGCATGGTGTTTTTCTGATTCTACTACCTAGGGAGAACGTGAATCAGGATGTCTTTTTCAAATCTGGTGTTTGTCGGGGCCGGGAACCTCAGTTCTGAAAGTGGTATTTCGCGATAATAGGCCCTTTTTTGCAACATTATTATTTGGATCTCTATCAAGGCAAACAGAGAAACTTGAAACCACTATGTTTTTCTGATTCTACTACCTAGGGAGAACATGAATCACCACTTCTTTTTCTAATCTGATGTTTGTTTGGGCCGGGAACTTCAGTTCTGAAAGTGGTATTTCGCGGTAATAGGCCGTTATTTCGAACATTATTCCCTGGATCTCTCTTAAGGCAAGGAGACAATCTTGAAACCATGATGTTTTTCTCATTCTACTACCTAGGGAGAACATGAATCATGACGTCTTTTTGAAATCTGGTGTTTGTCTGGGCCGGGAACCTCAGTTCTGAAAGTGGTATTTCGCGGTAATAGGCCTTTTTTTCCAACATTATTCTCTGGATCTCTCTTAAGGGAAGGAGAAAATCTTGTAACTATGATGTTTTTCTGATTCTAGTACCTAGGGAGAACATGAATCATGACGCCTTTTTGAAATCTGGTGTTTGTCTGGGCCGGGAACCTCAGTTCTGAAAGTGGTATTTTGCGGTAATAGACCGTTTTTTCCAACATTATTCTCTGGATCTCTCTTAAGGCAAGTAGACAATCTTGAAACTAAGATGTTTTTCTGATTCTACTACCTAGGGAGAACGTGAATCAGTATGTCTTTTTCAAATCTGGTGTTTGTCGGGGCCGGGAACCTCAGTTCTGAAAGTGGTATTTCGCGATAATAGGCCCTTTTTTGCAACATTATTCTTTGGATCTCTATCAAGGCAAACAGAGAAACTTGAAACCACTATGTTTTTCTGATTCTACTACCTAGGGAGAACATGAATCACCACTTCTTTTTCTAATCTGATGTTTGTTTGGGCCGGGAACCTCAGTTCTGAATGTGGTATTTCGCGGTAATAGGCCGTTTTTTCGAAAGTTATTCTCTGGATCTCTCTTAAATCAAGGAGAGAATCTTGAAACTATGATGTTTTTCTGATTCTATTACCTAGGGAGAACATGAATCACTACGTCTTTTTCAAATCTGGTGTTTGTCTGGGCCGGGAACCTCAGTTCTGATAGTGGTATTTCGCGGTAATAGGCCTTTTTTTCCAATATTATTTTCTGGATCTCTCTTAAGGCAAGGAGAGAATCTTGAAAGCATGATGTTTTTCTGATTCTACTACCTAGGGAGAACATGAATCATGACGTCTTTTTGAAATCTGGTGTTTGTCTGCGCCGGGAACCTCAGTTCTCAAAGTGGAGTTTCACCGTGAATACAATAGGTCTTTGAGCTTATGTCGTAATAGCCCGTTTTTTCCAAGTTTATTCTTTGGATCTCACTTAAGGGAAGGAGAGAATCTTGAAACTATGATGTTTTTCTGATTCTAGTACCTAGGGAGAACATGAATCATGACGCCGTTTTATAATCTGGTGTTTGTCTGGGCCGGGAACCTCAGTTTTGAACGTGGTATTTCGCGGTAATAGGCCGTTTTTTCCAACATTATTCTCTGGATCTCTCTTAAGGAAAGGAGAGAATATTGAAAGGATGATGTTTTTCTGATTCTACTACCTAGGGAGAATATGAATTAGGACGTCTTTTTGAAATCTGGTGTTTGTCTGGGCCGGGAACCTCAGTTCTGAAAGTGGTATTTTGCGGTAATAGACCGTTTTTTCCAACATTATTCTCTGGATATCTCTTAAGGAAAGTAGAGAATCTTGAAACTATGATGTTTTTCTGATTCTACTACCTAGGGAGAACGTGAATCAGGATGTCTTTTTCAAATCTGGTGTTTGTCGGGGCCGGGAACCTCAGTTCTGAAAGTGGTATTTCGCGATAATAGGCCCTTTTTTGCGACATTATTCTTTGGATCTCTATCAAGGCAAACAGAGAAACTTGAAACCACTATGTTTTTCTCATTCCACTACCTAGGGAGAACATGAATCACGACTTCTTTTTCTAATCTGATGTTTGTTTGGTCCGGGAACCTCAGTTCTGAAAGTGGTATTTCGCGGTAATAGGCCGTTTTTTCGAACATTATTCTCTGGATCTCTCTTAAAGCAAGGAGAGAATCTTGAAACTATGATGTTTTTCTGATTCTACTACCTAGGGAGAACATGAATCACTACGTCTTTTTCAAATCTGGTGTTTGTCTGGGCCGGGAACCTCAGTTCTGAAAGTGGTATTTCGCGGTAATAGGCCTTTTTTTCCAATATTATTCTCTGGATCTCTCTTAAGGAAAGGAGAGAATCATTGAAAGCATGCTGATTTTCTGATTCTACTACCTAGGGAGAACATGAATTAGGACGTCTTTTTGAAATCTGGTGTTTGTCTGGGCCGGGAACCTCAGTTCTGAAAGTGGTATTTCGCGGTAATAGGCCGTTTTTTCCAACATTATTCTCTGGATATTTCTTAAGGCAAGGAGAGAATCTTGAAAGCATGATGTTTTTCTGATGCTACTACCTAGGGAGAACATGAATCAGGACGTCTTTTTGAAATCTGGGGTTTGTCTGGGCCGGGAACCTCATTTCTGAAAGTGGTATTTCGCGGTAATAGGCCGTTTTTTCCAATATTATTCTCTGTATATCTCTTAAGGAAAGGAGAGAATCTTGAAAGCATGATGTTTTTCTGATGCTACTACCTAGGGAGAAGATGAATCAGGACGTCTTTTTGAAATCTGGTGTTTGTCTGGGCCGGGAACCTCAGTTCTGAAAGTGGTATTTCGCGGTAATAGGCCTTTTTTTCCAATATTATTTTCTGGATCTCTCTTAAGGCAAGGAGAGAATCTTGAAAGCATGATGTTTTTCTGATTCTACTACCTAGGGAGAACATGAATCATGACGTCTTTTTGAAATCTGGTGTTTGTCTGCGCCGGGAACCTCAGTTCTGAAAGTGGAGTTTCACCGTGAATACAATAGGTCTTTGAGCTTATGTCGTAATAGCCCGTTTTTTCCAAGTTTATTCTTTGGATCTCACTTAAGGCAGGGAGAGAATCTTGAAACGATGATGTTTTTCTGATTCTACTACCTAGGGAGAACATGAATCACGACGTCTTTTTCAAATCTGGTGTCTGTCTGGGCCGGGAACCTCAGTTCTGAAAGTGGTATTTCCCGGTAATAGGCCTTTTTTTCCAATATTATTCTCTGGATCTCTCTTAAGGAAAGGAGAGAATCATTGAAAGCATGGTGTTTTTCTGATTCTACTACCTAGGGAGAACATGAATTAGGACTTCTTTTTGAAATCTGGTGTTTGTCTGGGCCGGGAACCTCAGTTCTGAAAGTGGTATTTCGCGCTAATAGGCCTTTTTTTCCAACATTATTCTCTGGATCTCTCTTAAGGAAAGGAGAGAATATTGAAAGCATGATGTTTTTCTGATTCTACTATCTAGGGAGAACATGAATTAGGACGTCTTTTTGAAATCTGGTGTTTGTCTGGGCCGGGAACCTCGGTTCTGAAAGTGGTATTTTGCGGTAATAGACCGTTTTTTCCAACATTTTTCTCTGGATCTCTCTTAAGGCAAGGAGACAATCTTGAAACTATGATGTTTTTCTAATTCTACTACGTAGGGAGAACGTGAATCAGGATGTCTTTTTCAAATCTGGTGTTTGTCGGGGCCGGGAACCTCAGTTCTGAAAGTGGTATTTCGCGAAAATAGGCCTTTTTTGCAACATTATTCTTTGGATCTCTATCAAGGCAAACAGAGAAACTTGAAAGCATGGTGTTTTTCTGATTCTACTACCTAGGGAGAACATGAATTAGGACGTCTTTTTGAAATCTGTTGTTTGTCTGGGCCGGGAACCTCAGTTCTGAAAGTGGTATTTCGCGGTAATAGGCCGTTTTTTGCAACATTATTCTCTGGATCTCTCTTAAGGCAAGGAGAAAATCTTGAAACTATGATGTTTTTTTGATTCTACTACCTAGGGAGAACATGAATCATGACGCCTTTTTGAAATCTGGTGTTTGTCTGGGCCGGGAACCTCAGTTCTGAAAGTGGTATTTCGCGGTAATAGGCCTTTTTTTCCAATACTATTTTCTGGATCTCTCTTAAGGCAAGGAGAGAATTTGAAAGCATGATGTTTTTCTGATTCTACTACCTAGGGAGAACATGAATCATGACGTCTTTTTGAAATCTGGTGTTTGTCTGCGCCGGGAACCTCAGTTCTGAAAGTGGAGTTTCACCGTGAATACAATAGGTCTTTGAGCTTATGTCGTAATAGCCCGTTTTTTCCAAGTTTATTCTTTGGATCTCAATTAAGGGAAGGAGAGAATCTTGAAACTATGATGTTTTTCTGATTCTAGTACCTAGGGAGAACATGAATCATGACGCCTTTTTATAATCTGGTGTTTGTCTGGGCCGGGAACCTCAGTTTTGAAAGTGGTATTTCGCGGTAATAGGCCGTATTTCCAACATTATTCTCTGGATCTCTCTTAAGGAAAGGAGAGAATATTGAAAGGATGATGTTTTTCTGATTCTACTACCTAGGGAGAATATGAATTAGGACGTCTTTTTGAAATCTGGTGTTTGTCTGGGCCGGGAACCTCAGTTCTGAAAGTGGTATTTTGCGGTAATAGACCGTTTCTTCCAACATTATTGTCTGGATCTCTCTTAAGGCAAGGAGACAATCTTGAAACTATGATGTTTTTCTGATTCTAATACCTAGGGAGAACGTGAATCAGGATGTCTTTTTCAAATCTGGTGTTTGTCGGGGCCGGGAACCTCAGTTCTGAAAGTGGTATTTCGCGATAATAGGCCCTTTTTTGCAACATTGTTCTTTGGATCTCTATCAAGGCAAACAGAGAAACTTGAAACCACTATGTTTTTCTGATTCTACTACCTAGGGAGAACATGAATCACCACTTCTTTTTCTAATCTGATGTTTGTTTGGGCCGGGAACCTCAGTTCTGAAAGTGGTATTTCGCGGTAATAGGCCGTTTTTTCGAACATTATTCCCTGGATCTCTCTTAAGGCAAGGAGACAATCTTGAAACCATGATGTTTTTCTCATTCTACCAGCTAGGGAGAATATGAATCATGACGCCTTTTTGAAATCTGCTGTTTGTCTGGGCCGGGAACCTCAGTTCTGAAAGTGGTATTTAGCGGTAATAGGCCGTTTTTTCCAACATTATTCTCTGGATCTCTCTTAAGGCAAGGAGTAAATCTTGAAACTATGATGTTTTTCTGATTCTAGTACCTAGGGAGAACATGAATCATGACGCCTTTTTGAAATCTGGTGTTTGTCTGGGCCGGGAACCTCAGTTCTGAAAGTGGTATTTAGCGGTAATAGGCCGTTTTTTCCAACATTATTCTCTGGATCTCTCTTAAGGCAAGGAGTAAATCTTGAAACTATGATGTTTTTCTGATTCTAGTACCTAGGGAGAACATGAATCATGACGCCTTTTTGAAATCTGGTGTTTGTCTGGGCCGGGAACCTCAGTTCTGAAAGTGGTATTTCGCGGTAATAGGCCGTTTTTTCCAACATTATTCTCCCGATCTCTCTTAAGGAAAGGAGAGAATATTGAAAGCATGATGTTTTTCTGATTCTACTACCTAGGGAGACCATGAATTAGGACGTCTTCTTGAAATCTGGTGTTTGTCTGGGCCGGGAACCTCAGTTCTGAAAGTGGAGTTTCACCGTGAATACAATAGGTCTTTGAGCTTATGTCGTAATAGCCCGTTTTTTCCAAGTTTATTCTTTGGATCTCACTTAAGGCAAGGAGAGAATCTTGAAATGATGATGTTTTTCTGATTCTACTACCTAGGGAGAACATGAATCACGACGTCTTTTTCAAATCTGGTGTTTTTCTGGGCCGGGAACCTCAGTTATGAAAGTGGTATTTCGCGGTAATAGGCCTTTTTTTCCAATATTATTCTCTGGATCTCTCTTAAGGAAAGGAGAGAATCATTGAAAGCATGGTGTTTTTCTGATTCTACTACCTAGGGAGACCATGAATTAGGACGTCTTTTTGAAATCTGGTGTTTGTCGGGGCTGGGAACCTCAGTTCTGAAAGTGGTATTTCGCGATAATAGGCCCTTTTTTGCGACATTATTCTTTGGATCTCTATCAAGGCAAACAGAGAAACTTGAAACCACTATGTTTTTCTCATTCCACTACCTAGGGAGAACATGAATCACGACTTCTTTTTCAAATCTGGTGTTTTTCTGGGCCGGGAACCTCAGTTATGAAAGTGGTATTTCGCGGTAATAGGCCTTTTTTTCCAATATTATTCTCTGGATCTCTCTTAAGGAAAGGAGAGAATCATTGAAAGCATGGTGTTTTTCTGATTCTACTACCTAGGGAGACCATGAATTAGGACGTCTTTTTGAAATCTGGTGTTTGTCTGGGCCGGGAACCTCAGTTCTGAGAGTGGTATTTCGCGGTAATAGGCCGTTTTTTCCAACATTATTCTCTGGATATTTCTTAAGGCAAGGAGAAAATCTTGAAACTATGATGTTTTTTTGATTCTACTACCTAGGGAGAACATGAATCATGACGCCTTTTTGAAATCTGGTGTTTGTCTGGGCCGGGAACCTAAGTTCTGAAAGTGGTATTTCGCGGTAATAGGCCGTTTTTTCCAACATTATTCTCTGGATCTCTATTAAGGAAAGGAGAGAATATTGAAAGCATGATGTTTTTCTGATTCTACTACCTAGGGAGACCATGAATTAGGACGACTTTTTGAAGTCTGGTCTTTGTCTGGGCCGGGAACCTCATTTCTGAAAGTGGTATTTCGCGGTAATAGGCCGTTTTTTCCAATATTATTCTCTGGATATCTCTTAAGGAAAGGAGAGAATCTTGTAAGCATGATGTTTTTCTGATGCTACTACCTAGGGAGAACATGAATTAGGATGTCTGTTTGAAATCTGGTGTTTGTCTGGGCCGGGAACCTCAGTTCTGAAAGTGGTATTTCGCGGTAATAGGCCTTTTTTTCCAATATTATTTTCTGGATCTCTCTTAAGGCAAGGAGAGAATCTTGAAAGCATGATGTTTTTCTGATTCTACTACCTAGGGAGAACATGAATCACGACGTCTTTTTCAAATCTTGTGTTTGTCTGGGTCGGGAACCTCAGTTCTGAAAGTGGTATTTCGCGGTAATAGGCCTTTTTTTCAAATATTATTCTCTGGATCTCTCTTAAGGCAAGGAGAAAATCTTGAAACTATGATGTTTTTCTGATTCTAGTACTTAGGGAGAACATGAATCATGACGCCTTTTTATAATCTGGTGTTTGTCTGGGCCGGGAACCTCAGTTCTGAAAGTGGTATTTCGCGGTAATAGGCCGTTTTTTCCAACATTATTCTCTGGATCTCTCTTAAGGAAAGGAGAGAATATTGAAAGGATGATGTTTTTCTGAATCTACTACCTAGGGAGAATATGAATTAGGACGTCTTTTTTAAATCTGGTGTTTGTCTGGGCCGGGAACCTCAGTTCTGAAAGTGGTATTTTGCGGTAATAGACAGTTTTTTCCAACATTATTCTCTGGATCTCTCTTAAGGCAAGGAGACAATCTTGAAACTATGATGTTTTTCTGATTCTACTACCTAGGGAGAACATGAATCATGACGCCTTTTTGAAATCTGGTCTTTGTCTGGGCCGGGAACCTCAGTTCTGAAAGTGGTATTTCGCGAAAATAGGCCTTTTTTTCCAATACTATTTTCTGGATCTCTCTTAAGGCAAGGAGAGAATTTGAAAGCATGATGTTTTTCTGATTCTACTACCTAGGGAGAACATGAATCATGACGTCTTTTTGAAATCTGGTGTTTGTCTGCGCCGGGAACCTCAGTTCTGAAAGTGGAGTTTCACCGTGAATACAATAGGTCTTTGAGCTTATGTCGTAATAGCCCGTTTTTTCCAAGTTTATTCTTTGGATCTCACTTAAGGGAAGGAGAGAATCTTGAAACTATGATGTTTTTCTGATTCTAGTACCTAGGGAGAACATGAATCATGACGCCTTTTTATAATCTGGTGTTTGTCTGGGCCGGGAACCTCAGTTTTGAAAGTGGTATTTCGCGGTAATAGGCCGTTTTTCCAACATTATTCTCTGGATCTCTCTTAAGGCAAGGAGACAATCTTGAAACTATGATGTTTTTCTGATTCTACTACCTAGGGAGAACGTGAATCAGGATGTCTTTTTCAAATCTGGTGTTTGTCGGGGCCGGGAACCTCAGTTCTGAAAGTGGTATTTCGCGATAATAGGCCCTTTTTTGCGACATTATTCTTTGGATCTCTATTAAGGCAAACAGAGAAACTTGAAACCACTATGTTTTTCTCATTCTACTACCTAGGGAGAACATGAATCACGACTTCTTTTTCTAATCTGATGTTTGTTTGGCCCGGGAACCTCAATTCTAAAAGTGGTATTTCGCGGTAATAGGCCGTTTTTTCCAATATTATTCTCTGGATCTCTCTTAAGGAAAGGAGAGAATCATTGAAAGCATGATGATTTTCTGATTCTACTACCTAGGGAGAACATGAATTAGGACGTCTTTTTGAAATCTGGTGTTTGTCTGGGCCGGGAACCTCAGTTCTGAAAGTGGTATTTCGCGGTAATAGGCCGTTTTTTCCAACATTATTCTCTGGATATCTCTTAAGGCAAGGAGAAAATCTTGAAACTATGATGTTTTTTTGATTCTACTACCTAGGGAGAACATGAATCATGACGCCTTTTTGAAATCTGGTGTTTGTCTGGGCCGGGAACCTCTGTTCTGAAAGTGGTATTTCGCGGTAATAGGCCGTTTTTTCC
The DNA here is from genome assembly GCA_030867105.1 of Liasis olivaceus. Lineage (NCBI taxonomy): Eukaryota > Metazoa > Chordata > Lepidosauria > Squamata > Pythonidae > Liasis > Liasis olivaceus. Next base: position 62,077,169 of record CM061354.1, read on the forward strand.
AACATTATTCTCTGGATCTCTGTTAAGGAAAGGAGAGAATATTGAAAGCATGATGTTTTTCTGATTCTACTACCTAGGGAGACCATGAATTAGGACGTCTTTTTGAAATCTGGTGTTTGTCTGGGCCGGGAACCTCTGTACTGAAAGTGGTATTTCGCGGTAATAGGCCGTTTTTTCCAATATTATTCTCTGGATATCTCTTAAGGAAAGGAGAGAATCTTGAAAGCATGATGTTTTTCTGATGCTACTACCTAGGGAGAACATGAATTAGGACGTCTTTTTGAAATCTGGTGTTTGTCTGGGCCGGGAACCTCAGTTCTGAAAGTGGTATTTCGCGGTAATAGGCCTTTTTTTCCAATATTATTTTCTGGATCTCTCTTAAGGCAAGGAGAGAATCTTGAAAGCATGATGTTTTTCTGATTCTACTACCTAGGGAGAACATGAATCATGACGTCTTTTTGAAATCTGGTGTTTGTCTGGGCCGGGAACCTCAGTTCTGAAAGTGGTATTTCGCGTTAGTAGGCCTTATTTCCAATATTATTCTCTGGATCTCTCTTAAGGAAAGGAGAGAGTCTTGAAAGCATGATGTTTTTCTGATTCTACTACCTAGGGAGAACATGAATTAGGACGTCTTTTTGAAATCTGGTGTTTGTCTGGCCCGGGAACCTCAGCTCTGAAAGTGGTATTTATCGGTAATAGGCCTTTTTTCCAACGTTATTCTCTGGATCTCTCTTAAGGCAAGGAGACAATCTTGAAACTATGATGTTTTTCTGACTCTACTACCTAGGCAGAACGTGAATCAGGATGTCTTTTTCAAATCTTGTGTTTGTCGGGGCTGGGAACCTCAGTTCTGAAAGTGGTATATCGCGATAATAGCCCCTTTTTTGCAACATTATTCTTTGGATCTCTATCAAGGCAAACAGAGAAACTTGAAACCACTATGTTTTTCTGATTCTACTACCTAGGGAGAACATGAATCACGACGTCTTTTTCTAATCTGATGTTTCTTTGGGCCGGGAACCTCAGTTCACAAAGTGTTATTTCGCGGTAATAGGCCGTTTTTTCCAACATTATTCTCTGGATCTCTCTTAAGGCAAGGAGAGAATCTTGAAACCATGATGTTTTTCTCATTCTACTTCCTAGGGAGAACATGAATCATGACGTCTTTTTGAAATCTGGTGTTTGTCTGGGCCGGGAACCTCAGTTCTGAAGGCGGAGTTTCACCGTGAATACAATAGGTCTTTGAGCTTATGTCGTAATAGCCCGTTTTTTCCAAATTTATTCTTTGAATTTCACTTAAGGAAAGGAGAGAATCTTGAAACGATGATGTTTTTCTGATTCTACTACCTAGGGAGAACATGAATCACGACATCTTTTTCAAATCTGGTGTTTGTCTGGGCCGGGAACCTCAGTTCTGAAAGTTGTATTTCGCGGTAATAGGCCGTTTTTTCGAACATTATTCCCTGGATCTCTGTTAAGGCATGGAGACAATCTTGAAACCATGATGTTTTTCTCATTCTACTACCTAGGGAGAACATGAATCATGACGTCTTTTTGAAATCTGGTGTTTGTCTGGGCTAGGAACCTCAGTTCTGAAAGTGGTATTTCGCGGTAATAGGCCGTTTTTTCGAACATTCTTCCCTGGATCTCTCTTAAGGCAAGGAGAGAATCTTGAAACCATGATGTTTTTCTGATTCTACTTCCTAGGGAGACCATGAATTAGGACGTCTTTTTGAAATCTGGTGTTTGTCTGGGCGGGGAACCTTATTTCTAAAAGTGGTATTTCGCGGTAATAGGCCGTTTTTTCCAATATTATTCTCTGGATATCTCTTAAGGAAAGGAGAGAATCTTGAAAGCATGATGTTTTTCTGATGCTACTACCTATGGAGAACATGAATTAGGACGTCTGTTTGAAATCTGGTGTTTGTCTGGGCCGGGAACCTCAGTTCTGAAAGTGGTACTTCGCGGTAATAGGCCTTTTTTTCCAATATTATTTTCTGGATCTCTCTTAAGGCAAGGAGAGAATCTTGAAAGCATGATGTTTTTCTGATTCTACTACCTAGGGAGAACATGAATCATGACGTCTTTTTGAAATCTGGTGTTTGTCTGCGCCGGGAACTTCAGTTCTGAAAGTGGAGTTTCACCGTGAATACAATACGTCTTTGAGCTTATGTCGTAATAGCCCGTTTTTTCCAAGTTTATTCTTTGGATCTCACTTAAGGCAGGGAGAGAATCTTGAAACGATAATGTTTTTCTGATTCTACTACCTAGGGAGAACATGAATCACGACGTCTTTTTCAAATCTGGTGTTTGTCTGGGCCGGGAACCTCAGTTCTGAAAGTGGTATTTCACGGTAATAGGCCTTTTTTTCCAATATTATTCTCTGGATCTCTCTTAAGGAAAGGAGAGAATCATTGAAAGCATGGTGTTTTTCTGATTCTACTACCTAGGGAGAACATGAATTAGGACTTCTTTTTGAAATCTGGTGTTTGTCTGGGCCGGGAACCTCAGTTCTGAAAGTGGTATTTCGCGGTAATAGGCCTTTTTTTCCAACATTATTCTCTGGATCTCTCTTAAGGAAAGGAGGGAATATTGAAAGCATGATGTTTTTCTGATTCTACTACCTAGGGAGAACATGAATTAGGACGTCTTTTTGAAATCTGGTGTTTGTCTGGGCCGGGAACCTCGGTTCTGAAAGTGGTATTTTGCGGTAATAGACCGTTTTTTCCAACATTATTCTCTGGATCTCTCTTAAGGCAAGGAGACAATCTTGAAACTATGATGTTTTTCTGATTCTACTACATAGGGAGAACGTGAATCAGGATGTCTTTTTCAAATCTGGTGTTTGTCGGGGCCGGGAACCTCAGTTCTGAAAGTGGTATTTCGCGAAAATAGGCCTTTTTTGCAACATTATTCTTTGGATCTCTATCAAGGCAAACAGAGAAACTTGAAACCACTATGTTTTTCTGATTCTACTACCTAGGGAGAACATGAATCACGACGTCTTTTTCAAATCTGGTGTTTGTCTGGGCCGGGAACCTCAGTTCTGAAAGTGGTATTTCGCGGTAATAGGCCTTTTTTTCCAATATTATTCTCTGGATCTCTCTTAAGAAAAGGAGAGAATCATTGAAAGCATGGTGTTTTTCTGATTCTACTACCTAGGGAGAACATGAATTAGGACTTCTTTTTGAAATCTGGTGTTTGTCTGGGCCGGGAACCTCAGTTCTGAAAGTGGTATTTCGCGGTAATAGGCCTTTTTTTCCAACATTATTCTCTGGATCTCTCTTAAGGCAAGGAGGGAATATTGAAAGCATGATGTTTTTCTGATTCTACTAACTAGGGAGAACATGAATCACGATGTGTTTTTCAAATCTTGTGTTTGTCTGGGCCGGGAACCTCAGTTCTGAAAGTGGTATTTCGCAGTAATAGGCTGTTTTTTCCAATATCATTCTCTGGATCTCTCTTAAGGCAAGGAGAGAATCTTGAAAGCATGATGTTTTTCTGATTCTACTACCCAGGGAGAATATGAATCACTACCTCTTTTTCAAATCTAGTGTTTGTCTGGGCCGGGAACCTCAGTTCTGAAAGTGGTATTTCGCGGTAATAGGCCGTTTTTTCCAACATTATTCTCTGGATCTCTCTTAAGGAAAGGAGAGAATATTGAAAGCATGATGTTTTTCTGATTCTACTACCTAGGGAGACCATGAATTAGGACGTCTTTTTGAAATCTGGTGTTTGTCTGGGCCGGGAACCTCAGTTCTGAAAGTGGTATTTCGCGTTAGTAGGCCTTATTTCCAATATTATTCTCTGGATCTCTCTTAAGGAAAGGAGAGAGTCTTGAAAGCATGATGTTTTTCTGATTCTACTACCTAGGGAGAACATGAATTAGGACGTCTTTTTGAAATCTGGTGTTTGTCTGGCCCGGGAACCTCAGCTCTGAAAGTGGTATTTATCGGTAATAGGCCTTTTTTCCAACATTATTCTCTGGATCTCTCTTAAGGCAAGGAGACAATCTTGAAACTATGATGTTTTTCTGACTCTACTACCTAGGCAGAACGTGAATCAGGATGTCTTTTTCAAATCTGGTGTTTGTCGGGGCTGGGAACCTCAGTTCTGAAAGTGGTATATCGCGATAATAGCCCCTTTTTTGCAACATTATTCTTTGGATCTCTATCAAGGCAAACAGAGAAACTTGAAACCACTATGTTTTTCTGATTCTACTACCTAGGGAGAACATGAATCACGACGTCTTTTTCTAATCTGATGTTTCTTTGGGCCGGGAACCTCAGTTCACAAAGTGTTATTTCGCGGTAATAGGCCGTTTTTTCCAACATTATTCTCTGGATCTCTCTTAAGGCAAGGAGAGAATCTTGAAACCATGATGTTTTTCTCATTCTACTTCCTAGGGAGAACATGAATCATGACGTCTTTTTGAAATCTGGTGTTTGTCTGGGCCGGGAACCTCAGTTCTGAAGGCGGAGTTTCACCGTGAATACAATAGGTCTTTGAGCTTATGTCGTAATAGCCCGTTTTTTCCAAATTTATTCTTTGAATTTCACTTAAGGAAAGGAGAGAATCTTGAAACGATGATGTTTTTCTGATTCTACTACCTAGGGAGAACATGAATCACGACATCTTTTTCAAATCTGGTGTTTGTCTGGGCCGGGAACCTCAGTTCTGAAAGTTGTATTTCGCGGTAATAGGCCGTTTTTTCGAACATTATTCCCTGGATCTCTGTTAAGGCATGGAGACAATCTTGAAACCATGATGTTTTTCTCATTCTACTACCTAGGGAGAACATGAATCATGACGTCTTTTTGAAATCTGGTGTTTGTCTGGGCTAGGAACCTCAGTTCTGAAAGTGGTATTTCGCGGTAATAGGCCGTTTTTTCGAACATTCTTCCCTGGATCTCTCTTAAGGCAAGGAGAGAATCTTGAAACCATGATGTTTTTCTGATTCTACTTCCTAGGGAGACCATGAATTAGGACGTCTTTTTGAAATCTGGTGTTTGTCTGGGCGGGGAACCTTATTTCTAAAAGTGGTATTTCGCGGTAATAGGCCGTTTTTTCCAATATTATTCTCTGGATATCTCTTAAGGAAAGGAGAGAATCTTGAAAGCATGATGTTTTTCTGATGCTACTACCTATGGAGAACATGAATTAGGACGTCTGTTTGAAATCTGGTGTTTGTCTGGGCCGGGAACCTCAGTTCTGAAAGTGGTACTTCGCGGTAATAGGCCTTTTTTTCCAATATTATTTTCTGGATCTCTCTTAAGGCAAGGAGAGAATCTTGAAAGCATGATGTTTTTCTGATTCTACTACCTAGGGAGAACATGAATCATGACGTCTTTTTGAAATCTGGTGTTTGTCTGCGCCGGGAACTTCAGTTCTGAAAGTGGAGTTTCACCGTGAATACAATACGTCTTTGAGCTTATGTCGTAATAGCCCGTTTTTTCCAAGTTTATTCTTTGGATCTCACTTAAGGCAGGGAGAGAATCTTGAAACGATAATGTTTTTCTGATTCTACTACCTAGGGAGAACATGAATCACGACGTCTTTTTCAAATCTGGTGTTTGTCTGGGCCGGGAACCTCAGTTCTGAAAGTGGTATTTCACGGTAATAGGCCTTTTTTTCCAATATTATTCTCTGGATCTCTCTTAAGGAAAGGAGAGAATCATTGAAAGCATGGTGTTTTTCTGATTCTACTACCTAGGGAGAACATGAATTAGGACTTCTTTTTGAAATCTGGTGTTTGTCTGGGCCGGGAACCTCAGTTCTGAAAGTGGTATTTCGCGGTAATAGGCCTTTTTTTCCAACATTATTCTCTGGATCTCTCTTAAGGAAAGGAGGGAATATTGAAAGCATGATGTTTTTCTGATTCTACTACCTAGGGAGAACATGAATTAGGACGTCTTTTTGAAATCTGGTGTTTGTCTGGGCCGGGAACCTCGGTTCTGAAAGTGGTATTTTGCGGTAATAGACCGTTTTTTCCAACATTATTCTCTGGATCTCTCTTAAGGCAAGGAGACAATCTTGAAACTATGATGTTTTTCTGATTCTACTACATAGGGAGAACGTGAATCAGGATGTCTTTTTCAAATCTGGTGTTTGTCGGGGCCGGGAACCTCAGTTCTGAAAGTGGTATTTCGCGAAAATAGGCCTTTTTTGCAACATTATTCTTTGGATCTCTATCAAGGCAAACAGAGAAACTTGAAACCACTATGTTTTTCTGATTCTACTACCTAGGGAGAACATGAATCACGACGTCTTTTTCAAATCTGGTGTTTGTCTGGGCCGGGAACCTCAGTTCTGAAAGTGGTATTTCGCGGTAATAGGCCTTTTTTTCCAATATTATTCTCTGGATCTCTCTTAAGAAAAGGAGAGAATCATTGAAAGCATGGTGTTTTTCTGATTCTACTACCTAGGGAGAACATGAATTAGGACTTCTTTTTGAAATCTGGTGTTTGTCTGGGCCGGGAACCTCAGTTCTGAAAGTGGTATTTCGCGGTAATAGGCCTTTTTTTCCAACATTATTCTCTGGATCTCTCTTAAGGCAAGGAGGGAATATTGAAAGCATGATGTTTTTCTGATTCTACTAACTAGGGAGAACATGAATCACGATGTGTTTTTCAAATCTTGTGTTTGTCTGGGCCGGGAACCTCAGTTCTGAAAGTGGTATTTCGCAGTAATAGGCTGTTTTTTCCAATATCATTCTCTGGATCTCTCTTAAGGCAAGGAGAGAATCTTGAAAGCATGATGTTTTTCTGATTCTACTACCCAGGGAGAATATGAATCACTACCTCTTTTTCAAATCTAGTGTTTGTCTGGGCCGGGAACCTCAGTTCTGAAAGTGGTATTTCGCGGTAATAGGCCGTTTTTTCCAACATTATTCTCTGGATCTCTCTTAAGGAAAGGAGAGAATATTGAAAGCATGATGTTTTTCTGATTCTACTACCTAGGGAGACCATGAATTAGGACGTCTTTTTGAAATCTGGTGTTTGTCTGGGCCGGGAACCTCAGTTCTGAAAGTGGTATTTCGCGTTAGTAGGCCTTATTTCCAATATTATTCTCTGGATCTCTCTTAAGGAAAGGAGAGAGTCTTGAAAGCATGATGTTTTTCTGATTCTACTACCTAGGGAGAACATGAATTAGGACGTCTTTTTGAAATCTGGTGTTTGTCTGGCCCGGGAACCTCAGCTCTGAAAGTGGTATTTATCGGTAATAGGCCTTTTTTCCAACATTATTCTCTGGATCTCTCTTAAGGCAAGGAGACAATCTTGAAACTATGATGTTTTTCTGACTCTACTACCTAGGCAGAACGTGAATCAGGATGTCTTTTTCAAATCTGGTGTTTGTCGGGGCTGGGAACCTCAGTTCTGAAAGTGGTATATCGCGATAATAGCCCCTTTTTTGCAACATTATTCTTTGGATCTCTATCAAGGCAAACAGAGAAACTTGAAACCACTATGTTTTTCTGATTCTACTACCTAGGGAGAACATGAATCACGACGTCTTTTTCTAATCTGATGTTTCTTTGGGCCGGGAACCTCAGTTCACAAAGTGTTATTTCGCGGTAATAGGCCGTTTTTTCCAACATTATTCTCTGGATCTCTCTTAAGGCAAGGAGAGAATCTTGAAACCATGATGTTTTTCTCATTCTACTTCCTAGGGAGAACATGAATCATGACGTCTTTTTGAAATCTGGTGTTTGTCTGGGCCGGGAACCTCAGTTCTGAAGGCGGAGTTTCACCGTGAATACAATAGGTCTTTGAGCTTATGTCGTAATAGCCCGTTTTTTCCAAATTTATTCTTTGAATTTCACTTAAGGAAAGGAGAGAATCTTGAAACGATGATGTTTTTCTGATTCTACTACCTAGGGAGAACATGAATCACGACATCTTTTTCAAATCTGGTGTTTGTCTGGGCCGGGAACCTCAGTTCTGAAAGTTGTATTTCGCGGTAATAGGCCGTTTTTTCGAACATTATTCCCTGGATCTCTGTTAAGGCATGGAGACAATCTTGAAACCATGATGTTTTTCTCATTCTACTACCTAGGGAGAACATGAATCATGACGTCTTTTTGAAATCTGGTGTTTGTCTGGGCTAGGAACCTCAGTTCTGAAAGTGGTATTTCGCGGTAATAGGCCGTTTTTTCGAACATTCTTCCCTGGATCTCTCTTAAGGCAAGGAGAGAATCTTTAAACCATGATGTTTTTCTGATTCTACTTCCTAGGGAGACCATGAATTAGGACGTCTTTTTGAAATCTGGTGTTTGTCTGGGCGGGGAACCTTATTTCTAAAAGTGGTATTTCGCGGTAATAGGCCGTTTTTTCCAATATTATTCTCTGGATATCTCTTAAGGAAAGGAGAGAATCTTGAAAGCATGATGTTTTTCTGATGCTACTACCTATGGAGAACATGAATTAGGACGTCTGTTTGAAATCTGGTGTTTGTCTGGGCCGGGAACCTCAGTTCTGAAAGTGGTACTTCGCGGTAATAGGCCTTTTTTTCCAATATTATTTTCTGGATCTCTCTTAAGGCAAGGAGAGAATCTTGAAAGCATGATGTTTTTCTGATTCTACTACCTAGGGAGAACATGAATCATGACGTCTTTTTGAAATCTGGTGTTTGTCTGCGCCGGGAACTTCAGTTCTGAAAGTGGAGTTTCACCGTGAATACAATACGTCTTTGAGCTTATGTCGTAATAGCCCGTTTTTTCCAAGTTTATTCTTTGGATCTCACTTAAGGCAGGGAGACAATCTTGAAACTATGATGTTTTTCTGATTCTACTACATAGGGAGAACGTGAATCAGGATGTCTTTTTCAAATCTGGTGTTTGTCGGGGCCGGGAACCTCAGTTCTGAAAGTGGTATTTCGCGAAAATAGGCCTTTTTTGCAACATTATTCTTTGGATCTCTATCAAGGCAAACAGAGAAACTTGAAACCACTATGTTTTTCTGATTCTACTACCTAGGGAGAACATGAATCACGACGTCTTTTTCAAATCTGGTGTTTGTCTGGGCCGGGAACCTCAGTTCTGAAAGTGGTATTTCGCGGTAATAGGCCTTTTTTTCCAATATTATTCTCTGGATCTCTCTTAAGAAAAGGAGAGAATCATTGAAAGCATGGTGTTTTTCTGATTCTACTACCTAGGGAGAACATGAATTAGGACTTCTTTTTGAAATCTGGTGTTTGTCTGGGCCGGGAACCTCAGTTCTGAAAGTGGTATTTCGCGGTAATAGGCCTTTTTTTCCAACATTATTCTCTGGATCTCTCTTAAGGAAAGGAGGGAATATTGAAAGCATGATGTTTTTCTGATTCTACTACCTAGGGAGAACATGAATTAGGACGTCTTTTTGAAATCTGGTGTTTGTCTGGGCCGGGAACCTCGGTTCTGGAAGTGGTATTTTGCGTTAATAGACCGTTTTTTCCAACATTATTCTCTGGATCTCTCTTAAGGCAAGGAGACAATCTTGAAACTATGATGTTTTTCTGATTCTACTACGTAGGGAGAACGTGAATCAGGATGTCTTTTTCAAATCTGGTGTTTGTCTGGGCCGGGAACCTCAGTTCTGAAAGTGGTATTTCGCGGTAATAGGCCTTTTTTTCCAACATTATTCTCTGGATCTCTCTTAAGGAAAGGAGGGAATATTGAAAGCATGATGTTTTTCTGATTCTACTACCTAGGGAGAACATGAATTAGGACGTCTTTTTGAAATCTGGTGTTTGTCTGGGCCGGGAACCTCGGTTCTGAAAGTGGTATTTTGCGGTAATAGACCGTTTTTTCCAACATTATTCTCTGGATCTCTCTTAAGGCAAGGAGACAATCTTGAAACTATGATGTTTTTCTGATTCTACTACGTAGGGAGAACGTGAATCAGGATGTCTTTTTCAAATCTGGTGTTTGTCGGGGCCGGGAACCTCAGTTCTGAAAGTGGTATTTCGCGAAAATAGGCCTTTTTTGCAACATTATTCTTTGGATCTCTATCAAGGCAAACAGAGAAACTTGAAACCACTATGTTTTTCTGATTCTACTACCTAGGGAGAACATGAATCACGACGTCTTTTTCAAATCTGGTGTTTGTCTGGGCCGGGAACCTCAGTTCTGAAAGTGGTATTTCGCGGTAATAGGCCTTTTTTTCCAATATTATTCTCTGGATCTCTCTTAAGGCAAGGAGAAAATCTTGAAACTATGATGTTTTTCTGATTCTAGTACCTAGGGAGAACATGAATCATGACGCCTTTTTATAATCTGGTGTTTGTCTGGGCCGGGAACCTCAGTTCTGAAAGTGGTATTTCGCGGTAATAGGCCGTTTTTTCCAACATTATTCTCTGGATCTCTCTTAAGGAAAGGAGAGAATATTGAAAGGATGATGTTGTTCTGAATCTACTTCCTAGGGAGAATATGAATTAGGATGTCTTTTTGAAATCTGGTGTTTGTCTGGGCCGGGAACCTCAGTTCTGAAAGTGGTATTTTGCGGTAATAGACCGTTTTTTCCAACATTATTCTCTGGATCTCTCTTAAGGCAAGGAGACAATCTTGAAACTATGATGTTTTTCTGATTCTACTACCTAGGGAGAACGTGAATCAGGATGTCTTTTTCAAATCTGGTGTTTGTCGGGGCCGGGAACCTCAGTTCTGAAAGTGGTATTTCGCGATAATAGGCCCTTTTTTGCAACATTATTCTTTGGATCTCTATCAAGGCAAACAGAGAAACTTGAAACCCCTATGTTTTTCTAATTCTACTACCTAGGGAGAACATGAATCACGACTTCTTTTTCTAATCTGATGTTTGTTTGGCCCGGGAACCTCAGTTCTGAAAGTGGTATTTCGCGGTAATAGGCCGTTTTTTCGAACGTTATTCTCTGGATCTCTCTTAAAGCAAGGAGAGAATCTTGAAACTATGATGTTTTTCTGATTCTACTTCCTAGGGAGAACATGAATCATGACGTCTTTTTGAAATCTGGTGTTTTTCTGGGCCGGGAACCTCAGTTCTGAAAGTGGTATGTCGCGGTAATAAGCGGTTTTTTCGAACATTATTCCCTGGATCTCTCTTAAGGCATGGAGACAATCTTGAAACCATGATGTTTTTCTCATTCTACTACCTAGGGAGAACATGAATCATGACGCCTTTTTGAAATCTGGTGTTTGTCTGGGCCGGGAACCTCAGTTCTGAAAGTGGAGTTTAACCGTCAATACAATAGGCCTCTGAACTTATTTCGCAATAGGCCGTTTTTTCCAACTTTATTGTTTGGATCTCTCTTAAGGCAAGGAGAGAAGCTTGAAACCATGATGTTTTTCTGATTCTACTAACTAGGGAGAACATGAATCACGATGTGTTTTTCAAATCTTGTGTTTGTCTGGCCCGGGAACCTCAGTTCTGAAAGTGGTATTTCGCAGTAATTGGCTGTTTTTTCCAATATCATTCTCTGGATCTCTCTTAAGGCAAGGAGAGAATCTTGAAAGCATGATGTTTTTCTGATTCTACTACCCAGGGAGAATATGAATCACTACCTCTTTTTCAAATCTAGTGTTTGTCTGGGCCGGGAACCTCAGTTCTGAAAGTGGTATTTCGCGGTAATAGGCCGTTTTTTCCAACATTATTCTCTGGATCTCTCTTAAGGAAAGGAGAGAATATTGAAAGCATGATGTTTTTCTGATTCTACTACCTAGGGAGACCATGAATTAGGACGTCTTTTTGAAATCTGGTGTTTGTCTGGGCCGGGAACCTCAGTTCTGAAAGTGGTATTTCGCGTTAATAGGCCTTATTTCCAATATTATTCTCTGGATCTCTCTTAAGGAAAGGAGAGAGTCTTGAAAGCATGATGTTTTTCTGATTCTACTACCTAGGGAGAACATGAATTAGGACGTCTTTTTGAAATCTGGTGTTTGTCTGGCCCGGGAACCTCAGCTCTGAAAGTGGTATTTATCGGTAATAGGCCTTTTTTCCAACATTATTCTCTGGATCTCTCTTAAGGCAAGGAGACAATCTTGAAACTATGATGTTTTTCTGACTCTACTACCTAGGGAGAACGTGAATCAGGATGTCTTTTTCAAATCTGGTGTTTGTCGGGGCTGGGAACCTCAGTTCTGAAAGTGGTATATCGCGATAATAGCCCCTTTTTTGCAACATTATTCTTTGGATCTCTATCAAGGCAAACAGAGAAACTTGAAACCACTATGTTTTTCTGATTCTACTACCTAGGGAGAACATGAATCACGACGTCTTTTTCTAATCTGATGTTTCTTTGGGCCGGGAACCTCAGTTCACAAAGTGTTATTTTGCGGTAATAGGCCGTTTTTTCCAACATTATTCTCTGGATCTCTCTTAAGGCAAGGAGAGAATCTTGAAACCATGATGTTTTTCTCATTCTACTTCCTAGGGAGAACATGAATCATGACGTCATTTTGAAATCTGGTGTTTGTCTGGGCCGGGAACCTCAGTTCTGAAAGCGGAGTTTCACCGTGAATAGAATAGGTCTTTGAGCTTATGTCGTAATAGCCCGTTTTTTCCAAATTTATTCTTTGAATTTCACTTAAGGAAAGGAGAGAATCTTGAAACGATGATGTTTTTCTGATTCTACTACCTAGGGAGAACATGAATCACGACATCTTTTTCAAATCTGGTGTTTGTCTGGGCCGGGAACGTCAGTTCTGAAAGTTGTATTTCGCGGTAATAGGCCGTTTTTTCGAACATTATTCCCTGGATCTCTCTTAAGGCATGGAGACAATCTTGAAACCATGATGTTTTTCTCATTCTACTACCTAGGGAGAACATGAATCATGACGTCTTTTTGAAATCTGGTGTTTGTCTGGGCTAGGAACCTCAGTTCTGAAAGTGGTATTTCGCGATAATAGGCCGTTTTTTCCAACATTTTTCTCTGGATCTCTCTTAAGGCAAGGAGAGAATCTTGAAACTATGATGTTTTTCTGATTCTACTTCCTAGGGAGAACATGCATCACGACGTCTTTTTCAAATCTGGTGTTTGTCTGGGCCGGGAACCTCAGTTCTTAAAGTGGAGTTTCACCGTCAATACAATAGCCCTTTTGAGCATATACGGTAATAGGCCTTTTTTTTGAATATTATTCTCTGGATCTCTCTTAAGGAAAGGAGAGAATCTTGAAAGCATGATGTTTTTCTGATTCTACTACCTAGGGAGAACATGAATTAGGACGTCTTTTTGAAATCTGGTATTTGTCTGGGCCGGGAACCTCAGTTCTGAAAGTGGTAGTTCGCGGTAATAGGCCGTTTTTTCCAACATTATTCTCTGGATCTCTCTTAAGGGAAGGAGAGAATCTTGAAACTATGATGTTTTTCTGATTCTACTACATAGGGAGAACATGAATCATGATGTCTTTTTCAAATCTGTTGTTTGTCTGGGCCGGGAACATCAGTTCTGAAAGTGGAGTTTCACCGTCAATACAATAGGCCTTTGAGCATATGTCGTAATAGGCCGTTTTTCCATCTTTATTCTTTGGATCTCTCTTAAGGCAAGGAGAGAATCTTGAAACGATGATGTTTTTCAGATTCTACTACCTACGGAGAACATGAATCACTACGTCTTTTTCAAATCTAGTGTTTGTCTGGGCCGGGAACCTCAGTTCTTAAAGTGGAGTTTCACCGTCAATACAATAGCCCTTTTGAGCATATACGGTAATAGGCCTTTTTTTTGAATATTATTCTCTGGATCTCTCTTAAGGAAAGGAGAGAATCTTGAAAGCATGATGTTTTTCTGATTCTACTACCTAGGGAGAACATGAATTAGGACGTCTTTTTGAAATCTGGTATTTGTCTGGGCCGGGAACCTCAGTTCTGAAAGTGGTATTTCGCGGTAATAGGCCGTTTTTTCCAACTTTATTCTCTGGATCTCTCTTAAGGCAAGGAGCGAATTTTGAAACTATGATGTTTTTCTGATTCTACTACCTAGGGAGGACAGGAATCATGAAGTCTTTGTCAAATCTGTTGTTTCTCTGGGAGGGGAACCTCAGTTGTATAAGTGGAGTTTCACCGTCAATAGTATAGGCCTTTTGAGCATATGCGGTAATAGGCCGTTTTTTCTAACTTTATTCTTTGGATCTCTCTTAAGGCAAGTAGAGAAGATTGAAACCATAATGTTTTTCTGATTCTACTACATAGGGAGAACATGAATCAGGACGTCTTTTTGAAATCTGGTGTTTGTCTGGGCCGGGAACCTCAGTTCTTAAAGTGGAGTTTCACCGTCAATACAATAGGCCTTTCGAGCGTATTCGGTAATAGGCCTTTTTTTCCAACATTATTCTCTGGATCTGTCTTAACGAAAGGAGAGAATCTTGAAACCATGATGTTTTTCTGATTCTACTACCTAGGGAGAACATGAATCACGACGTCTTTTTGAAATCTGGTGTTTGTCTGGGCCGGGAACCTCAGTTCTGAAAGTGAAGTTTCACCGTCAATACAATAGGCCTTTGAGCTTATGTCGTAATAGCCCTTTTTTTCCAACTTTATTCTCTGGATCTCTCTTAAGGCAAGGAGAGAATCTTGAAACGATGACGTTTTTCTGATTCTACTACCTAGGGAGAACATGAATCACGACGTCTTTTTCAAATCTGGTGTTTGTCTGGGCCGGGAACCTCAGTTCTGAAAGTGGTATTTCGCGGCAATAGGCCGTTTTTTGCAACATTATTCTCTGGATCTCTCTTAAGGCAAGGAGAGAATCTTGAAACTATGATGTTTTTCTGATTCTACTACCTAGGGAGAACATGAATCATGATGTCTTTTTCAAATCTGGTGCTTGTCTCAGGCGGGAACCTCAGTTCTGAAAGTGGTATTTCGCGGTAATAGGCCGTTTTTTGCAACATTATTCTCTGGATCTCTCTTAAGGCAAGGAGAGAATCTTGAAACTATGATGTTTTTCTGATTCTACTACCTAGGGAGAACATGAATCATGATGTCTTTTTCAAATCTGGTGCTTGTCTCAGGCGGGAACCTCAGTTCTGAAAGTGGTATTTCGCGGTAATAGGCCGTTTTTTGCAACATTATTCTCTGGATCTCTCTTAAGGCAAGGAGAGAATCTTGAAACTATGATGTTTTTGTGATTCTACTACCTTGGGAGAACATGAATCTCGACGTCTTTTTCAAATCTGTTGTTTGTCTGGGCCGGGAACCTCAGTTCTGAAAGTGGAGTTTCACCGTCAATACAATAGGCCTTTGAGCATATGTCCTAATAGGCCGTATTTTCCAACTTTATTCTTTGAATCTCTCTTAAGGCAAGTAGAGAAGATTGAAACCATGATGTTTTTCTGATTCTACTACATAGGGAGAACATGAATCACGACGTCTTTTTCAAATCTGGTGTTTGTCTGGGCCGGGAACCTCAGTTCTTAAAGTGGAGTTTCACCGTCAATACAATAGGCCTTTTGAGCGTATTCGGTAAGAGGCCTTTTTTTCCAACATTATTCTCTGGATCTGTATTAAGGAAAGGAGAGAATCTTGAAACCATGATGTTTTTCTGATTCTACTACCTAGGGAGAACATGAATCACGACGTCTTTTTCAAATCTGGTGTTTCTCGGGACCGGGAACGTCAGTTCTGAAAGTGGTATTTCGCGGTAATAGGCCGTTTTTGCAACATTATTCTCTGGATCTCTCTTAAGGCAAGGAGAAAATCTTGAAACCATGATATTTTTCTGAATCTACTACCTAGGGAGAACATGAATCACAACGTCTTTTTCAAATCTGGTGTTTGTCTGGGCCGGGAACCTGAGTTCTGAAAGTGGTATTTCGCGGCAATAGGCCGTTTTTTCCAACATTATTCTCTGGATCTCTCTTAAGGCAAGGAGAGAATCTTGAAACCATGATGTTTTTCTGATTCTACTACCAAGGGAGAACATGAATCATGACGTCTTTTTGAAATCTGGTGTTTGTCTGGGGCGGGAACCTCAGTTCTGAAAGTGGTATTTCGCGGTAATAGGCCGTTTTTTCCAACATTATTCTCTGGATCTCTGTTTAGGAAAGGAGAGAATTTTGAAACCATGATGTTTTTCTAATTCTACTACATTGGGAGAGCATGAATCATGATGTCTTTTTCAAATCTGGTGTTTGTCTGAGCCGGGAACCTCATTTCTGAAAGTGGTATTTCGTGGTAATAGGCCGGTTTTTGCAACATTATTCTCTGGATGTCTATCAAGGCAACAGAGAAACTTGAAACCAATATGTTTTTCTGATTCTACTACCTAGGGAGGACAGGAATCATGATGTCTTTGTCAAATCTGGTGTTTGTCTGGGAGGGGAACCTCAGTTTTATAAGTGGAATTTTCACCGTCAATAGAATAGGCCTTTTGAGCATATGCAGTAATAGTCCGTTTTTTCCAACTTTATTCTTTGGATCTCTCTTAAGGCAAGGAGAGAATCTTGAAACGATGATGTTTTTCTGATTCTACTACCTAGGGAGAACATGAATCACGACGTCTTTTTCAAATCTGGTGTTTGTCTCAGGCGGGAACCTCAGTTCTGAAAGTGGTATTTCGCGGTAATAGGCCGTTTTTTCCAACATTATTCTCTGGATCTCTCTTAAGGGAAGGAGAGAATCTTGAAACTATGATGTTTTTCTGATTCTACTACCTAGGGAGAACATGAATCACGACGTCATTTTCAAATCTGGTGGTTGTCTGGGCCGGGAACCTCAGTTCTGAAAGTGGTATTTCGCGGCAATAGGCCGTTTTTTGCAACATTATTTTCTGGATCTCTCTTAAGGCAAGGAGAGAATCTTGAAACCATGATGTTTTTCTGATTCTAGTAACTAGGGAGTACATGAATCATGACATCTTTTTTAAATCTGGTGTTTGTCTGGGGCGGGAACCTCAGTTCTGAAAGTGGAGTTTCACCGTCAATACAATAGGCCTTTGAACTTATGTCGTAATAGCCCTTTTTTTCCAACTTTATTCTCTGGATCTCTCTTAAGGCAAGGAGAGAATCTTGAAACTATGATGTTTTTCTGATTCTATTACCTAGGGAGAACATGAATCACAACGTCTTTTTCAAATCTGGTGTTTCTCTGGGCCGGGAACCTCAGTTCTTAAAGTGGAGTTTCACCGTCAATAGAGTAGGCCTTTTGAGCATATGCGGTAATAGTCCGTTTTTTCCAACTTTATTCTTTGGATCTCTCTTAAGGCAAGGAGAGAATCTTGAAACGATGACGTTTTTCTGATTCTACTACATAGGGAGAACATGAATCACTACGTCTTTTTCAAATCTGGTGTTTGTCTGGGCCGGGAACCTCAGTTCTGAAAGTGGTATTTCGCGGTAAGAGGCCGTTTTTTCCAACATTATTCTCTGGATCTCTCTTAAGGGAAGGAGAGAATCTTGAAACTATGATGTTTTTCTGATTCTACTACCTAGGGAGAACATGAATTACGACGTCTTTTTCAAATCTGGTGTTTGTCTGGGCCGGGAACCTCAGTTCTTAAAGTGGAGTTTCACCGTCAATACAATAGGCCTTTCGAGCGTATTCGGTAATAGGCCTTTTTTTCCAACATTATTCTCTGGATCTGTCTTAACGAAAGGAGAGAATCTTGAAACCATGATGTTTTTCTGATTCTACTACCTAGGGAGAACATGAATCACGACGTCTTTTTGAAATCTGGTGTTTGTCTGGGCCGGGAACCTCAGTTCTGAAAGTGAAGTTTCACCGTCAATACAATAGGCCTTTGAGCTTATGTCGTAATAGCCCTTTTTTTCCAACTTTATTCTCTGGATCTCTCTTAAGGCAAGGAGAGAATCTTGAAACGATGACGTTTTTCTGATTCTACTACCTAGGGAGAACATGAATCACGACGTCTTTTTCAAATCTGGTGTTTGTCTGGGCCGGGAACCTCAGTTCTGAAAGTGGTATTTCGCGGCAATAGGCCGTTTTTTGCAACATTATTCTCTGGATCTCTCTTAAGGCAAGGAGAGAATCTTGAAACTATGATGTTTTTCTGATTCTACTACCTAGGGAGAACATGAATCATGATGTCTTTTTCAAATCTGGTGCTTGTCTCAGGCGGGAACCTCAGTTCTGAAAGTGGTATTTCGCGGTAATAGGCCGTTTTTTGCAACATTATTGTCTGGATCTCTCTTAAGGCAAGGAGAGAATCTTGAAACTATGATGTTTTTGTGATTCTACTACTTTCGGAGAACATGAATCTCGACGTCTTTTTCAAATCTGTTGTTTGTCTGGGCCGGGAACCTCAGTTCTGAAAGTGGAGTTTCACCGTCAATACAATAGGCCTTTGAGCATATGTCCTAATAGGCCGTTTTTTCCAACTTTATTCTTTGAATCTCTCTTAAGGCAAGTAGAGAAGATTGAAACCATGATGTTTTTCTGATTCTACTACATAGGGAGAACATGAATCACGACGTCTTTTTCAAATCTGGTGTTTGTCTGGGCCGGGAACCTCAGTTCTTAAAGTGGAGTTTCACCGTCAATACAATAGGCCTTTTGAGCGTATTCGGTAATAGGCCTTTTTTTCCAACATTATTCTCTGGATCTGTATTAAGGAAAGGAGAGAATCTTGAAACCATGATGTTTTTCTGATTCTACTACCTAGGGAGAACATGAATCACGACGTCTTTTTAAAATCTGGTGTTTCTCGGGACCGGGAACGTCAGTTCTGAAAGTGGTATTTCGCGGTAATAGGCCGTTTTTGCAACATTATTCTCTGGATCTCTCTTAAGGCAAGGAGAAAATCTTGAAACCATGATATTTTTCTGATTCTACTACCTAGGGAGAACATGAATCACAACGTCTTTTTCAAATCTGGTGTTTGTCTGGGCCGGGAACCTGAGTTCTGAAAGTGGTATTTCGCGGCAATAGGCCGTTTTTTCCAACATTATTCTCTGGATCTCTCTTAAGGCAAGGAGAGAATCTTGAAACCATGATGTTTTTCTGATTCTACTACCAAGGGAGAACATGAATCATGACGTCTTTTTGAAATCTGGTGTTTGTCTGGGGCGGGAACCTCAGTTCTGAAAGTGGAGTTTCACCGTCAATACAATAGGCCTTTGAGCTTATGTCGTAATAGCCCTTTTTTTCCAACTTTATTCTCTGGATCTCTCTTAAGGCAAGGAGAGAATCTTGAAACGATGACGTTTTTCTGATTCTACTACCTAGGGAGAACATGAATCACGACGTCTTTTTCAAATCTGGTGTTTGTCTGGGCCGGGAACCTCAGTTCTTAAAGTGGAGTTTCACCGTCAATACAATAGGCCTTTTGAGCGTATTCGGTAATAGGCCTTTTTTTCCAAAATTATTCTCTGGATCTGTCTTAAGGAAAGGAGAGAATCTTGAAACCATGATGTTTTTCTGATTCTACTACCTAGGGAGAACATGAATCATGACGTCTTTTTCAAATCTGGTGTTTGTCGGGACCGGGAACCTCAGTTCTGAAAGTGGTATTTCGCGGTAATAGGCCGTTTTTTGCAACATTATTCTCTGGATCTCTCTTAAGGCAAGGAGAAAATCTTGAAACCATGATGTTTTTCTGATTCTACTACCTAGGGAGAACATGAATCACGACGTCTTTTTCAAACCGGGTGTTTGTCTGGGCCGGGAACCTGAGATCTGAAAGTGGTACTTCGCGGAAATAGGACGTTTTTTCCAACATTATTCTCTGGATCTCTCTTAAGGCAAGGAGAGAATCTTGAACCCATGATGTTTTTCTGATTCTACTACCTAGGGAGAACATGAATCATGACGTCTTTTTTAAATCTGGTGTTCCTCTGGACCGGGAACCTCAGTTCTGAAAGTGGAGTTTCACCGTCAATACAATAGGCCTTTGAGCTTATGTCGTAATACCCCTTTTTTTCCAACTTTATTCTCTGGATCTCTCTTAAGGCAAGGAGAGAATCTTGAAACGATGATGTTTTTCTGATTCTACTACCTAGGGAGAACATGAATCACGACGTCTTTTTCAAATCTGGTGTTTGTCTGGGCCGGGAACCTCAGTTGTTAAAGTGGAGTTTCACCGTGAATACGATAGGCCTTTTGAGCGTATTCGGTAATAGGCATTTTTTTCCAACATTATTCTCTGGATCTCGCTTAAGGAAAGGAGAGAATCTTGAAACCATGATGTTTTTCTGATTCTACTACCTAGGGAGAACATGAATCACGATGTCTTTTTCAAATCTGGTGTTTGTCGGGACCGGGAACCTCAGTTCTGAAAGTGGTATTTCGCGGTAATACGCCGTTTTTTCCAACATTATTCTCTGGATCTCTCTTTAGGAAAGGAGAGAATCTTGAAACCATGATGTTTTTCTAATTCTACTACAATGGGAGAACATGAATCATGATGTCTTTTTCAAATCTGGTGTTTGTCGGGACCGGGAACCTCAGTTCTGAAAGTGGTATTTCGCGGTAATACGCCGTTTTTTCCAACATTATTCTCTGGATCTCTCTTAAGGCAAGGAGAGAATCTTGAAACCATGATGTTTTTCTGATTCTAGTAACTAGGGAGGACATGAATCATGACGTCTTTTTGAAATCTGGTGTTTGTCTGGGGCGGGAACCTCAGTTCTGAAAGTGGAGTTTCACCGTCAATACAATAGGCCTTTGAACTTATGTTGGAATAGCCCTTTTTTTCCAACTTTATTCTCTGGATCTCTCTTAAGGCAAGGAGAGAATCTTGAAACTATGATGTTTTTCTGATTCTACTACCTAGGGAGAACATGAATCACAACGTCTTTTTCAAATCTGGTGTTTCTCTGGGCCGGGAACCTCAGTTCTTAAAGTGGAGTTTCACCGTCAAACAATAGGCCTTTTGAGCGTATTCGGTAATAGGCCTTTTTTTCCAACATTATTCTCTGGATCTCTCTTAAGGAAAGGAGAGAATCTTGAAAGCATGATGTTTTTCTGATTCTACTACCTAGGGAGAACATGAATGACGACGTCTTTTTCAAATCTGGTGTTTGTCGGGACCGGGAACCTCAGTTCTGAAAGTGGTATTTCGCGGTAACAGGCTGTTTTTTCCAACATTATTCTCTGGATCTCTCTTTAGGAAAGGAGAGAATCTTGAGACCATGATGTTTTTCTAATTCTACTACATTGGGAGAACATGAATCATGATGTCTTTTTCAAATCTGGTGTTTGTCTGAGCCGGGAACCTCATTTCTGAAGTGGTATTTCGTGGTAATAGGCCGGTTTTTTCAACATTATTCTCTGGATGTCTATCAAGGCAACAGAGAAACTTGAAACCAATATGTTTTTCTGATTCTACTACCTAGGGAGGACAGGAATCATGATGTCTTTGTCAAATCTGGTGTTTGTCTGGGAGGGGAACCTCAGTTTTCTAAGTGGAGTTTCACCGTCAATAGAATAGGCCTTTTGAGCATATGCGGTAATAGTCCGTTTTTTCCAACTTTATTCTTTGGATCTCTCTTAAGGGAAGGAGAGAATCTTGAAACGATGATGTTTTTCTGATTCTACTACCTAGGGAGAACATGAATCACTACGTCTTTTTCAAATCTGGTGTTTGTCTGGGCCGGGAACCTCAGTTCTGAAAGTGGTAGTTCGCGGTAATAGGCCGTTTTTTCCAACATTATTCTCTGGATCTCTCTTAAGGGAAGGAGAGAATCTTGAAACTATGATGTTTTTCTGATTCTACTACATAGGGAGAACATGAATCATGATGTCTTTTTCAAATCTGTTGTTTGTCTGGGCCGGGAACATCAGTTCTGAAAGTGGAGTTTCACCGTCAATACAATAGGCCTTTGAGCATATGTCGTAATAGGCCGTTTTTCCATCTTTATTCTTTGGATCTCTCTTAAGGCAAGGAGAGAATCTTGAAACGATGATGTTTTTCAGATTCTACTACCTACGGAGAACATGAATCACTACGTCTTTTTCAAATCTAGTGTTTGTCTGGGCCGGGAACCTCAGTTCTTAAAGTGGAGTTTCACCGTCAATACAATAGCCCTTTTGAGCATATACGGTAATAGGCCTTTTTTTTGAATATTATTCTCTGGATCTCTCTTAAGGAAAGGAGAGAATCTTGAAAGCATGATGTTTTTCTGATTCTACTACCTAGGGAGAACATGAATTAGGACGTCTTTTTGAAATCTGGTATTTGTCTGGGCCGGGAACCTCAGTTCTGAAAGTGGTATTTCGCGGTAATAGGCCGTTTTTTCCAACTTTATTCTCTGGATCTCTCTTAAGGCAAGGAGCGAATTTTGAAACTATGATGTTTTTCTGATTCTACTACCTAGGGAGGACAGGAATCATGAAGTCTTTGTCAAATCTGTTGTTTCTCTGGGAGGGGAACCTCAGTTGTATAAGTGGAGTTTCACCGTCAATAGTATAGGCCTTTTGAGCATATGCGGTAATAGGCCGTTTTTTCTAACTTTATTCTTTGGATCTCTCTTAAGGCAAGTAGAGAAGATTGAAACCATAATGTTTTTCTGATTCTACTACATAGGGAGAACATGAATCAGGACGTCTTTTTGAAATCTGGTGTTTGTCTGGGCCGGGAACCTCAGTTCTTAAAGTGGAGTTTCACCGTCAATACAATAGGCCTTTCGAGCGTATTCGGTAATAGGCCTTTTTTTCCAACATTATTCTCTGGATCTGTCTTAACGAAAGGAGAGAATCTTGAAACCATGATGTTTTTCTGATTCTACTACCTAGGGAGAACATGAATCACGACGTCTTTTTGAAATCTGGTGTTTGTCTGGGCCGGGAACCTCAGTTCTGAAAGTGAAGTTTCACCGTCAATACAATAGGCCTTTGAGCTTATGTCGTAATAGCCCTTTTTTTCCAACTTTATTCTCTGGATCTCTCTTAAGGCAAGGAGAGAATCTTGAAACGATGACGTTTTTCTGATTCTACTACCTAGGGAGAACATGAATCACGACGTCTTTTTCAAATCTGGTGTTTGTCTGGGCCGGGAACCTCAGTTCTGAAAGTGGTATTTCGCGGCAATAGGCCGTTTTTTGCAACATTATTCTCTGGATCTCTCTTAAGGCAAGGAGAGAATCTTGAAACTATGATGTTTTTCTGATTCTACTACCTAGGGAGAACATGAATCATGATGTCTTTTTCAAATCTGGTGCTTGTCTCAGGCGGGAACCTCAGTTCTGAAAGTGGTATTTCGCGGTAATAGGCCGTTTTTTGCAACATTATTCTCTGGATCTCTCTTAAGGCAAGGAGAGAATCTTGAAACTATGATGTTTTTCTGATTCTACTACCTAGGGAGAACATGAATCATGATGTCTTTTTCAAATCTGGTGCTTGTCTCAGGCGGGAACCTCAGTTCTGAAAGTGGTATTTCGCGGTAATAGGCCGTTTTTTGCAACATTATTCTCTGGATCTCTCTTAAGGCAAGGAGAGAATCTTGAAACTATGATGTTTTTGTGATTCTACTACCTTGGGAGAACATGAATCTCGACGTCTTTTTCAAATCTGTTGTTTGTCTGGGCCGGGAACCTCAGTTCTGAAAGTGGAGTTTCACCGTCAATACAATAGGCCTTTGAGCATATGTCCTAATAGGCCGTATTTTCCAACTTTATTCTTTGAATCTCTCTTAAGGCAAGTAGAGAAGATTGAAACCATGATGTTTTTCTGATTCTACTACATAGGGAGAACATGAATCACGACGTCTTTTTCAAATCTGGTGTTTGTCTGGGCCGGGAACCTCAGTTCTTAAAGTGGAGTTTCACCGTCAATACAATAGGCCTTTTGAGCGTATTCGGTAAGAGGCCTTTTTTTCCAACATTATTCTCTGGATCTGTATTAAGGAAAGGAGAGAATCTTGAAACCATGATGTTTTTCTGATTCTACTACCTAGGGAGAACATGAATCACGACGTCTTTTTCAAATCTGGTGTTTCTCGGGACCGGGAACGTCAGTTCTGAAAGTGGTATTTCGCGGTAATAGGCCGTTTTTGCAACATTATTCTCTGGATCTCTCTTAAGGCAAGGAGAAAATCTTGAAACCATGATATTTTTCTGAATCTACTACCTAGGGAGAACATGAATCACAACGTCTTTTTCAAATCTGGTGTTTGTCTGGGCCGGGAACCTGAGTTCTGAAAGTGGTATTTCGCGGCAATAGGCCGTTTTTTCCAACATTATTCTCTGGATCTCTCTTAAGGCAAGGAGAGAATCTTGAAACCATGATGTTTTTCTGATTCTACTACCAAGGGAGAACATGAATCATGACGTCTTTTTGAAATCTGGTGTTTGTCTGGGGCGGGAACCTCAGTTCTGAAAGTGGTATTTCGCGGTAATAGGCCGTTTTTTCCAACATTATTCTCTGGATCTCTGTTTAGGAAAGGAGAGAATTTTGAAACCATGATGTTTTTCTAATTGTACTACATTGGGAGAGCATGAATCATGATGTCTTTTTCAAATCTGGTGTTTGTCTGAGCCGGGAACCTCATTTCTGAAAGTGGTATTTCGTGGTAATAGGCCGGTTTTTGCAACATTATTCTCTGGATGTCTATCAAGGCAACAGAGAAACTTGAAACCAATATGTTTTTCTGATTCTACTACCTAGGGAGGACAGGAATCATGATGTCTTTGTCAAATCTGGTGTTTGTCTGGGAGGGGAACCTCAGTTTTATAAGTGGAATTTTCACCGTCAATAGAATAGGCCTTTTGAGCATATGCAGTAATAGTCCGTTTTTTCCAACTTTATTCTTTGGATCTCTCTTAAGGCAAGGAGAGAATCTTGAAACGATGATGTTTTTCTGATTCTACTACCTAGGGAGAACATGAATCACGACGTCTTTTTCAAATCTGGTGTTTGTCTCAGGCGGGAACCTCAGTTCTGAAAGTGGTATTTCGCGGTAATAGGCCGTTTTTTCCAACATTATTCTCTGGATCTCTCTTAAGGGAAGGAGAGAATCTTGAAACTATGATGTTTTTCTGATTCTACTACCTAGGGAGAACATGAATCACGACGTCATTTTCAAATCTGGTGGTTGTCTGGGCCGGGAACCTCAGTTCTGAAAGTGGTATTTCGCGGCAATAGGCCGTTTTTTGCAACATTATTTTCTGGATCTCTCTTAAGGCAAGGAGAGAATCTTGAAACCATGATGTTTTTCTGATTCTAGTAACTAGGGAGTACATGAATCATGACATCTTTTTTAAATCTGGTGTTTGTCTGGGGCGGGAACCTCAGTTCTGAAAGTGGAGTTTCACCGTCAATACAATAGGCCTTTGAACTTATGTCGTAATAGCCCTTTTTTTCCAACTTTATTCTCTGGATCTCTCTTAAGGCAAGGAGAGAATCTTGAAACTATGATGTTTTTCTGATTCTATTACCTAGGGAGAACATGAATCACAACGTCTTTTTCAAATCTGGTGTTTCTCTGGGCCGGGAACCTCAGTTCTTAAAGTGGAGTTTCACCGTCAATAGAGTAGGCCTTTTGAGCATATGCGGTAATAGTCCGTTTTTTCCAACTTTATTCTTTGGATCTCTCTTAAGGCAAGGAGAGAATCTTGAAACGATGACGTTTTTCTGATTCTACTACATAGGGAGAACATGAATCACTACGTCTTTTTCAAATCTGGTGTTTGTCTGGGCCGGGAACCTCAGTTCTGAAAGTGGTATTTCGCGGTAAGAGGCCGTTTTTTCCAACATTATTCTCTGGATCTCTCTTAAGGGAAGGAGAGAATCTTGAAACTATGATGTTTTTCTGATTCTACTACCTAGGGAGAACATGAATTACGACGTCTTTTTCAAATCTGGTGTTTGTCTGGGCCGGGAACCTCAGTTCTTAAAGTGGAGTTTCACCGTCAATACAATAGGCCTTTCGAGCGTATTCGGTAATAGGCCTTTTTTTCCAACATTATTCTCTGGATCTGTCTTAACGAAAGGAGAGAATCTTGAAACCATGATGTTTTTCTGATTCTACTACCTAGGGAGAACATGAATCACGACGTCTTTTTGAAATCTGGTGTTTGTCTGGGCCGGGAACCTCAGTTCTGAAAGTGAAGTTTCACCGTCAATACAATAGGCCTTTGAGCTTATGTCGTAATAGCCCTTTTTTTCCAACTTTATTCTCTGGATCTCTCTTAAGGCAAGGAGAGAATCTTGAAACGATGACGTTTTTCTGATTCTACTACCTAGGGAGAACATGAATCACGACGTCTTTTTCAAATCTGGTGTTTGTCTGGGCCGGGAACCTCAGTTCTGAAAGTGGTATTTCGCGGCAATAGGCCGTTTTTTGCAACATTATTCTCTGGATCTCTCTTAAGGCAAGGAGAGAATCTTGAAACTATGATGTTTTTCTGATTCTACTACCTAGGGAGAACATGAATCATGATGTCTTTTTCAAATCTGGTGCTTGTCTCAGGCGGGAACCTCAGTTCTGAAAGTGGTATTTCGCGGTAATAGGCCGTTTTTTGCAACATTATTGTCTGGATCTCTCTTAAGGCAAGGAGAGAATCTTGAAACTATGATGTTTTTGTGATTCTACTACTTTCGGAGAACATGAATCTCGACGTCTTTTTCAAATCTGTTGTTTGTCTGGGCCGGGAACCTCAGTTCTGAAAGTGGAGTTTCACCGTCAATACAATAGGCCTTTGAGCATATGTCCTAATAGGCCGTTTTTTCCAACTTTATTCTTTGAATCTCTCTTAAGGCAAGTAGAGAAGATTGAAACCATGATGTTTTTCTGATTCTACTACATAGGGAGAACATGAATCACGACGTCTTTTTCAAATCTGGTGTTTGTCTGGGCCGGGAACCTCAGTTCTTAAAGTGGAGTTTCACCGTCAATACAATAGGCCTTTTGAGCGTATTCGGTAATAGGCCTTTTTTTCCAACATTATTCTCTGGATCTGTATTAAGGAAAGGAGAGAATCTTGAAACCATGATGTTTTTCTGATTCTACTACCTAGGGAGAACATGAATCACGACGTCTTTTTAAAATCTGGTGTTTCTCGGGACCGGGAACGTCAGTTCTGAAAGTGGTATTTCGCGGTAATAGGCCGTTTTTGCAACATTATTCTCTGGATCTCTCTTAAGGCAAGGAGAAAATCTTGAAACCATGATATTTTTCTGATTCTACTACCTAGGGAGAACATGAATCACAACGTCTTTTTCAAATCTGGTGTTTGTCTGGGCCGGGAACCTGAGTTCTGAAAGTGGTATTTCGCGGCAATAGGCCGTTTTTTCCAACATTATTCTCTGGATCTCTCTTAAGGCAAGGAGAGAATCTTGAAACCATGATGTTTTTCTGATTCTACTACCAAGGGAGAACATGAATCATGACGTCTTTTTGAAATCTGGTGTTTGTCTGGGGCGGGAACCTCAGTTCTGAAAGTGGAGTTTCACCGTCAATACAATAGGCCTTTGAGCTTATGTCGTAATAGCCCTTTTTTTCCAACTTTATTCTCTGGATCTCTCTTAAGGCAAGGAGAGAATCTTGAAACGATGACGTTTTTCTGATTCTACTACCTAGGGAGAACATGAATCACGACGTCTTTTTCAAATCTGGTGTTTGTCTGGGCCGGGAACCTCAGTTCTTAAAGTGGAGTTTCACCGTCAATACAATAGGCCTTTTGAGCGTATTCGGTAATAGGCCTTTTTTTCCAAAATTATTCTCTGGATCTGTCTTAAGGAAAGGAGAGAATCTTGAAACCATGATGTTTTTCTGATTCTACTACCTAGGGAGAACATGAATCATGACGTCTTTTTCAAATCTGGTGTTTGTCGGGACCGGGAACCTCAGTTCTGAAAGTGGTATTTCGCGGTAATAGGCCGTTTTTTGCAACATTATTCTCTGGATCTCTCTTAAGGCAAGGAGAAAATCTTGAAACCATGATGTTTTTCTGATTCTACTACCTAGGGAGAACATGAATCACGACGTCTTTTTCAAACCGGGTGTTTGTCTGGGCCGGGAACCTGAGATCTGAAAGTGGTACTTCGCGGAAATAGGACGTTTTTTCCAACATTATTCTCTGGATCTCTCTTAAGGCAAGGAGAGAATCTTGAACCCATGATGTTTTTCTGATTCTACTACCTAGGGAGAACATGAATCATGACGTCTTTTTTAAATCTGGTGTTCCTCTGGACCGGGAACCTCAGTTCTGAAAGTGGAGTTTCACCGTCAATACAATAGGCCTTTGAGCTTATGTCGTAATACCCCTTTTTTTCCAACTTTATTCTCTGGATCTCTCTTAAGGCAAGGAGAGAATCTTGAAACGATGATGTTTTTCTGATTCTACTACCTAGGGAGAACATGAATCACGACGTCTTTTTCAAATCTGGTGTTTGTCTGGGCCGGGAACCTCAGTTGTTAAAGTGGAGTTTCACCGTGAATACGATAGGCCTTTTGAGCGTATTCGGTAATAGGCATTTTTTTCCAACATTATTCTCTGGATCTCGCTTAAGGAAAGGAGAGAATCTTGAAACCATGATGTTTTTCTGATTCTACTACCTAGGGAGAACATGAATCACGATGTCTTTTTCAAATCTGGTGTTTGTCGGGACCGGGAACCTCAGTTCTGAAAGTGGTATTTCGCGGTAATACGCCGTTTTTTCCAACATTATTCTCTGGATCTCTCTTTAGGAAAGGAGAGAATCTTGAAACCATGATGTTTTTCTAATTCTACTACAATGGGAGAACATGAATCATGATGTCTTTTTCAAATCTGGTGTTTGTCGGGACCGGGAACCTCAGTTCTGAAAGTGGTATTTCGCGGTAATACGCCGTTTTTTCCAACATTATTCTCTGGATCTCTCTTAAGGCAAGGAGAGAATCTTGAAACCATGATGTTTTTCTGATTCTAGTAACTAGGGAGGACATGAATCATGACGTCTTTTTGAAATCTGGTGTTTGTCTGGGGCGGGAACCTCAGTTCTGAAAGTGGAGTTTCACCGTCAATACAATAGGCCTTTGAACTTATGTTGGAATAGCCCTTTTTTTCCAACTTTATTCTCTGGATCTCTCTTAAGGCAAGGAGAGAATCTTGAAACTATGATGTTTTTCTGATTCTACTACCTAGGGAGAACATGAATCACAACGTCTTTTTCAAATCTGGTGTTTCTCTGGGCCGGGAACCTCAGTTCTTAAAGTGGAGTTTCACCGTCAAACAATAGGCCTTTTGAGCGTATTCGGTAATAGGCCTTTTTTTCCAACATTATTCTCTGGATCTCTCTTAAGGAAAGGAGAGAATCTTGAAAGCATGATGTTTTTCTGATTCTACTACCTAGGGAGAACATGAATGACGACGTCTTTTTCAAATCTGGTGTTTGTCGGGACCGGGAACCTCAGTTCTGAAAGTGGTATTTCGCGGTAACAGGCTGTTTTTTCCAACATTATTCTCTGGATCTCTCTTTAGGAAAGGAGAGAATCTTGAGACCATGATGTTTTTCTAATTCTACTACATTGGGAGAACATGAATCATGATGTCTTTTTCAAATCTGGTGTTTGTCTGAGCCGGGAACCTCATTTCTGAAGTGGTATTTCG
Source organism: Liasis olivaceus (assembly GCA_030867105.1). Classification (NCBI taxonomy): domain Eukaryota; kingdom Metazoa; phylum Chordata; class Lepidosauria; order Squamata; family Pythonidae; genus Liasis; species Liasis olivaceus. The sequence goes on from CM061354.1 coordinate 62,106,600, forward strand.
TGGTAATAGGCCGGTTTTTTCAACATTATTCTCTGGATGTCTATCAAGGCAACAGAGAAACTTGAAACCAATATGTTTTTCTGATTCTACTACCTAGGGAGGACAGGAATCATGATGTCTTTGTCAAATCTGGTGTTTGTCTGGGAGGGGAACCTCAGTTTTCTAAGTGGAGTTTCACCGTCAATAGAATAGGCCTTTTGAGCATATGCGGTAATAGTCCGTTTTTTCCAACTTTATTCTTTGGATCTCTCTTAAGGGAAGGAGAGAATCTTGAAACGATGATGTTTTTCTGATTCTACTACCTAGGGAGAACATGAATCACTACGTCTTTTTCAAATCTGGTGTTTGTCTGGGCCGGGAACCTCAGTTCTGAAAGTGGTATTTCGCGGTAATAGGCCGTTTTTTCCAACATTATTCTCTGGATCTCTCTTAAGGGAAGGAGAGAATCTTGAAACTATGATGTTTTTCTGATTCTACTACCTAGGGAGAACATGAATCACGACGTCTTTTTCAAATCTGGTGTTTGTCTGGGCCGGGAACGTGAGTTCTGAAAGTGGTATTTCGCGGCAATAGGCCGTTTTTTCCAACATTATTCTCTGGATGTCTATCAAGGCAACAGAGAAACTTGAAACCAATATGTTTTTCTGATTCTACTACCTAGGGAGAACATGAATCACGACGTCTTTTTCAAATCTGGTGTTTGTCTGGGCCGGGAACCTGAGTTCTGAAAGTGGTATTTCGCGGCAATAGGCCGTTTTTTCCAACATTATTCTCTGGATCTCTCTTAAGGCAAGGAGAGAATCTTGAAACGATGACGTTTTTCTGATTCTACTACCGAGGGAGAACATGAATCACGACGTCTTTTTCAAATCTGGTGTTTGTCTGGGCCGGGAACCTCAGTTGTTAAAGTGGAGTTTCACCGTGAATACAATAGGCCTTTTGAGCGTATTCGGTAATAGGCCTTTTTTTCCAACAGTATTCTCTGGATCTCACTTAAGGAAAGGAGAGAATCTTGAAAGCATGATGTTTTTCTGATTCTACTACCTAGGGAGAACATGAATCATGACGTCTTTTTCAAATCTGGTGTTTGTCGGGACCGGGAACCTTAGTTCTGAAAGTGGTATTTCGCGGTAATAGGCCGTTTTTTCCATTATTCTCTGTATCTCTCTTAAGGGAAGGAGAGAATCTTGAAACCATGATGTTTTTCTGATTCTACTACCTAGGGAGAACATGAATCACGACGTCTTTTTCAAACCGGGTGTTTGTCTGGGCCGGGAACCTGAGATCTGAAAGTGGTACTTCGCGGAAATAGGACGTTTTTTCCAACATTATTCTCTGGATCTCTCTTAAGGCAAGGAGAGAATCTTGAACCCATGATGTTTTTCTGATTCTACTACCTAGGGAGAACATGAATCATGACGTCTTTTTTAAATCTGGTGTTCCTCTGGACCGGGAACCTCAGTTCTGAAAGTGGAGTTTCACCGTCAATACAATAGGCCTTTGAGCTTATGTCGTAATACCCCTTTTTTTCCAACTTTATTCTCTGGATCTCTCTTAAGGCAAGGAGAGAATCTTGAAACGATGATGTTTTTCTGATTCTACTACCTAGGGAGAACATGAATCACGACGTCTTTTTCAAATCTGGTGTTTGTCTGGGCCGGGAACCTCAGTTGTTAAAGTGGAGTTTCACCGTGAATACGATAGGCCTTTTGACCGTATTCGGTAATAGGCCTTTTTTTCCAACATTATTCTCTGGATCTCGCTTAAGGAAAGGAGAGAATCTTGAAACCATGATGTTTTTCTGATTCTACTACCTAGGGAGAACATGAATCACGATGTCTTTTTCAAATCTGGTGTTTGTCGGGACCGGGAACCTCAGTTCTGAAAGTGGTATTTCGCGGTAATACGCCGTTTTTTCCAACATTATTCTCTGGATCTCTCTTTAGGAAAGGAGAGAATCTTGAAACCATGATGTTTTTCTAATTCTACTACAATGGGAGAACATGAATCATGATGTCTTTTTCAAATCTGGTGTTTGTCGGGACCGGGAACCTCAGTTCTGAAAGTGGTATTTCGCGGTAATACGCCGTTTTTTCCAACATTATTCTCTGGATCTCTCTTAAGGCAAGGAGAGAATCTTGAAACCATGATGTTTTTCTGATTCTAGTAACTAGGGAGGACATGAATCATGACGTCTTTTTGAAATCTGGTGTTTGTCTGGGGCAGGAACCTCAGTTCTGAAAGTGGAGTTTCACCGTCAATACAATAGGCCTTTGAACTTATGTTGGAATAGCCCTTTTTTTCCAACTTTATTCTCTGGATCTCTCTTAAAGCAAGGAGAGAATCTTGAAACTATGATGTTTTTCTGATTCTACTACCTAGGGAGAACATGAATCACAACGTCTTTTTCAAATCTGGTGTTTCTCTGGGCCGGGAACCTCAGTTCTTAAAGTGGAGTTTCACCGTCAAACAATAGGCCTTTTGAGCGTATCCGGTAATAGGCCTTTTTTTCCAACATTATTCTCTGGATCTCTCTCAAGGCAAGGAGAGAATCTTGAAACCATGATGTTTTTCTGATTCTAGTAACTAGGGAGTACATGAATCATGACGTCTTTTTGAAATCTGGTGTTTGTCTGGGGCGGGAACCTCAGTTCTGAAAGTGGAGTTTCACCGTCAATACAATAGGCCTTTGAGCTTATGTCGTAATAGCCCTTTTTTTCCAACTTTATTCTCTGGATCTCTCTTAAGGCAAGGAGAGAATCTTGAAACGATGACGTTTTTCTGATTCTACTACCTAGGGAGAACATGAATCACGACGTCTTTTTCAAATCTGGTGTTTGTCTGGGCCGGGAACCTCAGTTCTTAAAGTGGAGTTTCACCGTCAATACAATAGGCCTTTTGAGCGTATTCGGTAATAGGCCTTTTTTTCCAAAATTATTCTCTGGATCTGTCTTAAGGAAAGGAGAGAATCTTGAAACCATGATGTTTTTCTGATTCTACTACCTAGGGAGAACATGAATCATGACGTCTTTTTCAAATCTGGTGTTTGTCGGGACCGGGAACCTCAGTTCTGAAAGTGGTATTTCGCGGTAATAGGCCGTTTTTTGCAACATTATTCTCTGGATCTCTCTTAAGGCAAGGAGAAAATCTTGAAACCATGATGTTTTTCTGATTCTACTACCTAGGGAGAACATGAATCACGACGTCTTTTTCAAACCGGGTGTTTGTCTGGGCCGGGAACCTGAGATCTGAAAGTGGTATTTCGCGGAAATAGGACGTTTTTTCCAACATTATTCTCTGGATCTCTCTTAAGGCAAGGAGAGAATCTTGAACCCATGATGTTTTTCTGATTCTACTACCTAGGGAGAACATGAATCATGACGTCTTTTTTAAATCTGGTGTTCCTCTGGACCGGGAACCTCAGTTCTGAAAGTGGAGTTTCACCGTCAATACAATAGGCCTTTGAGCTTATGTCGTAATACCCCTTTTTTTCCAACTTTATTCTCTGGATCTCTCTTAAGGCAAGGAGAGAATCTTGAAACCATGATGTTTTTCTAATTCTACTACAATGGGAGAACATGAATCATGATGTCTTTTTCAAATCTGGTGTTTGTCGGGACCGGGAACCTCAGTTCTGAAAGTGGTATTTCGCGGTAATACGCCGTTTTTTCCAACATTATTCTCTGGATCTCTCTTTAGGAAAGGAGAGAATCTTGAAACCATGATGTTTTTCTAATTCTACTACAATGGGAGAACATGAATCATGATGTCTTTTTCAAATCTGGTGTTTGTCGGGACCGGGAACCTCAGTTCTGAAAGTGGTATTTCGCGGTAATACGCCGTTTTTTCCAACATTATTCTCTGGATCTCTCTTAAGGCAAGGAGAGAATCTTGAAACCATGATGTTTTTCTGATTCTAGTAACTAGGGAGGACATGAATCATGACGTCTTTTTGAAATCTGGTGTTTGTCTGGGGCGGGAACCTCAGTTCTGAAAGTGGAGTTTCACCGTCAGTACAATAGGCCTTTGAACTTATGTTGGAATAGCCCTTTTTTTCCAACTTTATTCTCTGGATCTCTCTTAAGGCAAGGAGAGAATCTTGAAACTATGATGTTTTTCTGATTCTACTACCTAGGGAGAACATGAATCACAACGTCTTTTTCAAATCTGGTGTTTCTCTGGGCCGGGAACCTCAGTTCTTAAAGTGGAGTTTCACCGTCAAACAATAGGCCTTTTGAGCGTATTCGGTAATAGGCCTTTTTTTCCAACATTATTCTCTGGATCTCTCTTAAGGAAAGGAGAGAATCTTGAAAGCATGATGTTTTTCTGATTCTACTACCTAGGGAGAACATGAATGACGACGTCTTTTTCAAATCTGGTGTTTGTCGGGACCGGGAACCTCAGTTCTGAAAGTGGTATTTCGCGGTAACAGGCTGTTTTTTCCAACATTATTCTCTGGATCTCTCTTTAGGAAAGGAGAGAATCTTGAGACCATGATGTTTTTCTAATTCTACTACATTGGGAGAACATGAATCATGATGTCTTTTTCAAATCTGGTGTTTGTCTGAGCCGGGAACCTCATTTCTGAAGTGGTATTTCGTGGTAATAGGCCGGTTTTTTCAACATTATTCTCTGGATGTCTATCAAGGCAACAGAGAAACTTGAAACCAATATGTTTTTCTGATTCTACTACCTAGGGAGGACAGGAATCATGATGTCTTTGTCAAATCTGGTGTTTGTCTGGGAGGGGAACCTCAGTTTTCTAAGTGGAGTTTCACCGTCAATAGAATAGGCCTTTTGAGCATATGCGGTAATAGTCCGTTTTTTCCAACTTTATTCTTTGGATCTCTCTTAAGGGAAGGAGAGAATCTTGAAACGATGATGTTTTTCTGATTCTACTACCTAGGGAGAACATGAATCACTACGTCTTTTTCAAATCTGGTGTTTGTCTGGGCCGGGAACCTCAGTTCTGAAAGTGGTATTTCGCGGTAATAGGCCGTTTTTTCCAACATTATTCTCTGGATCTCTCTTAAGGGAAGGAGAGAATCTTGAAACTATGATGTTTTTCTGATTCTACTACCTAGGGAGAACATGAATCACGACGTCTTTTTCAAATCTGGTGTTTGTCTGGGCCGGGAACGTGAGTTCTGAAAGTGGTATTTCGCGGCAATAGGCCGTTTTTTCCAACATTATTCTCTGGATGTCTATCAAGGCAACAGAGAAACTTGAAACCAATATGTTTTTCTGATTCTACTACCTAGGGAGAACATGAATCACGACGTCTTTTTCAAATCTGGTGTTTGTCTGGGCCGGGAACCTGAGTTCTGAAAGTGGTATTTCGCGGCAATAGGCCGTTTTTTCCAACATTATTCTCTGGATCTCTCTTAAGGCAAGGAGAGAATCTTGAAACGATGACGTTTTTCTGATTCTACTACCTAGGGAGAACATGAATCACGACGTCTTTTTCAAATCTGGTGTTTGTCTGGGCCGGGAACCTCAGTTGTTAAAGTGGAGTTTCACCGTGAATACAATAGGCCTTTTGAGCGTATTCGGTAATAGGCCTTTTTTTCCAACAGTATTCTCTGGATCTCACTTAAGGAAAGGAGAGAATCTTGAAAGCATGATGTTTTTCTGATTCTGCTACCTAGGGAGAACATGAATCATGACGTCTTTTTCAAATCTGGTGTTTGTCGGGACCGGGAACCTTAGTTCTGAAAGTGGTATTTCGCGGTAATAGGCCGTTTTTTCCATTATTCTCTGTATCTCTCTTAAGGGAAGGAGAGAATCTTGAAACCATGATGTTTTTCTGATTCTACTACATTGGGAGAACATGAATCATGATGTCTCTTTCAAACCTGGTGTTTGTCTGAGCCGGGAACCTTATTTCTGAAAGTGGTATTTCTTGGTAATAGGCCGGTTTTTGCAACATTATTCTCTGGATGTCTATCAAGGCAACAGAGAAACTTGAAACCAATATGTTTTTCTGATCCTACTACCTAGGGAGGACAGGAATCATGATGTCTTTGTCAAATCTGGTGTTTGTCTGGGAGGGGAACCTCAGTTTTATAAGTGGAGTTTCACCGTCAATAGAATAGGCCTTTTGAGCATATGCGGTAATAGGCCGTTTTTTCCATCATTATTTTTTAGATCTCTCTTAAGGCAAGGAGAGAATCTTGAAACGATGATGTTTTTCTGATTCTACTACCTAGGGAGAACATGAATCACACCGTCTTTTTCAAATCTGGTGTTTGTCTGGGCCGGGAACCTCAGTTCTGAAAGTGGTATTTCGCGGCAATAGGCCGTTTTTTGCAACATTATTCTCTGGATCTCTCTTAAGGCAAGGAGAGAATCTTGAAACCATGATGTTTTTCTGATTCTAGTAACTAGGGAGTACATGAATCATGACGTCTTTTTGAAATCTGGTGTTTGTCTGGGGCGGGAACCTCAGTTCTGAAAGTGGACTTTCACCGTCAATACAATAGGCCTTTGAAATTATGTCGTAATAGCCCTTTTTTTCCAACTTTATTCTCTGGATCTCTCTTAAGGCAAGGAGAGAATCTTGAAACTATGATGTTTTTCTGATTCTACTACCTAGGGAGAACATGAATCACAACGTCTTTTTCAAATCTGCTGTTTCTCTGGGCCGGGAACCTCAGTTCTTAAAGTGGAGTTTCACCGTCAATACAATAGGCCTTTTGAGCGTATTCGGTAATAGGCCTTTTTTTCCAACATTATTCTCTGGATCTCTCTTAAGGAAAGGAGAGAATCTTGAAAGCATGATGTTTTTCTGATTCTACTACCTAGGGAGAACATGAATCACGACGTCTTTTTCAAATCTGGTGTTTGTCGGGACCGGGAACCTCAGTTCTGAAAGTGGTATTTCGCGGTAACAGGCTGTTTTTTCCAACATTATTCTCTGGATCTCTCTTTAGGAAAGGAGAGAATCTTGAAACCATGATGTTTTTCTTATTCTAGTACATTGGGAGAACATGAATCATGATGTCTTTTTCAAATCTGGTGTTTGTCTGAGCCGGGAACCTCATTTCTGAAGTGGTATTTCGTGGTAATAGGCCGGTTTTTTCAACATTATTCTCTGGATGTCTATCAAGGCAACAGAGAAACTTGAAACCAATATGTTTTTCCGATTCTACTACCTAGGGAGGACAGGAATCATGATGTCTTTGTCAAATCTGGTGTTTGTCTGGGAGGGCAACCTCAGTTTTATAAGTGGAGTTTCACCGTCAATAGAATAGGCCTTTTGAGCATATGCGGTAATAGTCCGTTTTTTCCAACTTTATTCTTTGGATCTCTCTTAAGGCAAGGAGAGAATCTTGAAACGATGATGTTTTTCTGATTCTACTACCTAGGGAGAACATGAATCACGACGTCTTTTTCAAATCTGGTGTTTGTCTGGGCCGGGAACCTCAGTTCTGAAAGTGGTATTTCGCGGTAATAGGCCGTTTATTCCAAGAGTATTCTCTGGATCTCTCTTAAGGGAAGGAGAGAATCTTGAAACTATGATGTTTTTCTGATTCTACTACCTAGGGAGAACATGAATCACGACGTCTTTTTCAAATCTGGTGTTTGTCTGGGCCGGGAACGTGAGTTCTGAAAGTGGTATTTCGCGGCAATAGGCCGTTTTTTCCAACATTATTCTCTGGATCTCTCTTAAGGCAAGGAGAGAATCTTGAAACCATGATGTTTTTCTGATTCTACTACCTAGGGAGAACAAGAATCACAACGTCATTTTCAAATCTGGTGTTTCTCTGGGCCGGGAACCTCAGTTCTTAAAGTGGAGTTTCACCGTCAATACAATAGGCCTTTTGAGCGTATTCGGTAATAGGCCTTTTTTTCCAACATTATTCTCTGGATCTCTCTTAAGGAAAGGAGAGAATCTTGAAACCATGATGTTTTTCTGATTCTACTACCTAGGGAGAACATGAATCACGACGTCTTTTTCAAATCTGTTGTTTGTCTCACGCGGGAACCTCAGTTCTGAAAGTGGTATTTCGCGGTAATAGGCCGTTTTTTCCAACATTATTCTCTGGATCTCTCTTTAGGAAAGGAGAGAATTTTGAAACCATGATGTTTTTCTAATTCTACTACATTGGGAGAACATGAATCATGATGTCTTTTTCAAATCTGGTGTTTGTCTGAGCCGGGAACCTCATTTCTCAAAGTGGTATTTCGTGGTAATAGGCCGGTTTTTGCAACATTATTCTCTGGATGTCTATCAAGGCAACAGAGAAACTTGAAACCAATATGTTTTTCTGATTCTACTACTTAGGGAGGACAGGAATCATGATGTCTTTGTCAAATCTGGTGTTTGTCTGGGAGGGGAACCTCAGTTTTATAAGTGGAATTTTCACCGTCAATAGAATAGGCCTTTTGAGCATATGCAGTAATAGTCCGTTTTTTCCAACTTTATTCTTTGGATCTCTCTTAAGGCAAGGAGAGAATCTTGAAACGATGATGTTTTTCTGATTCTACTACCTAGGGAGAACATGAATCACGACGTCTTTTTCAAATCTGGTGTTTGTCTCAGGCGGGAACCTCAGTTCTGAAAGTGGTATTTCGCGGTAATAGGCCGTTTTTTCCAACATTATTCTCTGGATCTCTCTTAAGGGAAGGAGAGAATCTTGAAACTATGATGTTTTTCTGATTCTACTACCTAGGGAGAACATGAATCACGACGTCATTTTCAAATCTGGTGTTTGTCTGGGCCGGGAACCTCAGTTCTGAAAGTGGTATTTTGCGGCAATAGGCCGTTTTTTGCAACATTATTCTCTGGATCTCTCTTAAGGCAAGGAGAGAATCTTGAAACCATGATGTTTTTCTGATTCTAGTAACTAGGGAGTACATGAATCATGACATCTTTTTTAAATCTGGTGTTTGTCTGGGGCGGGAACCTCAGTTCTGAAAGTGGAGTTTCACCGTCAATACAATAGGCCTTTGAACTTATGTCGGAACAGCCCTTTTTTTCCAACTTTATTCTCTGGATCTCTCTTAAGGCAAGGAGAGAATCTTGAAACTATGATGTTTTTCTGATTCTACTACCTAGGGAGAACATGAATCACTACGTCTTTTTCAAATCTGGTGTTTGTCTGGGCCGGGAACCTCAGTTCTTAAAGTGGAGTTTCACCGTCAATACAATAGGCCTTTTGAGCGTATTCGGTAATAGGCCTTTTTTTCCAACATTATTCTCTGGATCTCTCTAAAGGAAAGGAGAGAATCTTGAAAGCATGATGTTTTTCTGATTCTACTACCTAGGGAGAACATGAATGACGACGTCTTTTTCAAATCTGGTGTTTGTCGGGACCGGGAACCTCAGTTCTGAAAGTGGTATTTCGCGGTAACAGGCTGTTTTTTCCAACATTATTCTCTGGATCTCTCTTTAGGAAAGGAGAGAATCTTGAGACCATGATGTTTTTCTAATTCTACTACATTGGGAGAACATGAATCATGATGTCTTTTTCAAATCTGGTGTTTGTCTGAGCCGGGAACCTCATTTCTGAAGTGGTATTTCATGGTAATAGGCCGGTTTTTTCAACATTATTCTCTGGATGTCTATCAAGGCAACAGAGAAACTTGAAACCAATATGTTTTTCTGATTCTACTACCTAGGGAGGACAGGAATCATGATGTCTTTGTCAAATCTGGTGTTTGTCTGGGAGGGGAACCTCAGTTTTATAAGTGGAGTTTCACCGTCAATAGAATAGGCCTTTTGAGCATATGCGGTAATAGTCCGTTTTTTCCAACTTTATTCTTTGGATCTCTCTTAAGGGAAGGAGAGAATCTTGAAACGATGATGTTTTTCTGATTCTACTACCTAGGGAGAACATGAATCACTACGTCTTTTTCAAATCTGGTGTTTGTCTGGGCCGGGAACCTCAGTTCTGAAAGTGGTATTTCGCGGTAATAGGCCGTTTTTTCCAACATTATTCTCTTGATCTCTCTTAAGGGAAGGAGAGAATCTTGAAACCATGATGTTTTTCTGATTCTACTACCTAGGGAGAACATGAATCACGACGTCTTTTTCAAATCTGGTGTTTGTCTGGGCCGGGAACGTGAGTTCTGAAAGTGGTATTTCGCGGCAATAGGCCGTTTTTTCCAACATTATTCTCTGGATCTCTCTTAAGGCAAGGAGAGAATCTTGAAACCATGATGTTTTTCTGATTCTACTACCTAGGGAGAAGATGAATCACGACGTCTTTTTCAAATCTGGTATTTGTCGGGACCGGGAACCTCAGTTCTGAAAGTGGTATTTCGCGGTAACAGGCTGTTTTGTCCAACATTATTCTCTGGATCTCTCTTTAGGAAAGGAGAGAATCTTGAGACCATGATGTTTTTCTAATTCTACTACATTGGGAGAACATGAATCATGATGTCTTTTGCAAATCTGGTGTTTGTCTGAGCCGGGAACCTGAGTTCTGAAAGTGGTATTTCGCGGCAATAGGCCGTTTTTTCCAACATTATTCTCTGGATCTCTCTTAAGGCAAGGAGAGAATCTTGAAACCATGATGTTTTTCTGATTCTACTACCTAGGGAGAACATGAATCACGACTTCTTTTTCAAATCTGGTGTTTCTCTGGGCCGGGAACCTCAGTTCTTAAAGTGGAGTTTCACCGTCAATACAATAGGCCTTTTGAGCGTATTCGGTAATAGGCCTTTTTTTCCAACATTATTCTCTGGATCTCTGTTAAGGAAAGGAGAGAATCTAGAAAGCATGATGTTTTTCTGATTCTACTACCTAGGGAGAACATGAATCACAACGTCTTTTTCAAATCTGGTGTTTGTCTCAGGCGGGAACCTCAGTTCTGAAAGTGGTATTTCGCGGTAATAGGCCGTTTTTTCCAACATTATTCTCTGGATCTCTCTTTAGGAAAGGAGAGAATTTTGAAACCATGATGTTTTTCTAATTCTACTACATTGGGAGAACATGAATCATGATGTCTTTTTCAAATCTGGTGTTTGTCTGAGCCGGGAACCTCATTTCTGAAAGTGGTATTTCGTGGTAATAGGCCGGTTTTTGCAACATTATTCTCTGGATGTCTATCAAGGCAACAGAGAAACTTGAAACCAATATGTTTTTCTGATTCTACTACCTAGGGAGAACATGAATCACGACGTCTTTTTCAAATCTGGTGTTTGTCTGGGCCGGGAACCTCAGTTGTTAAAGTGGAGTTTCACCGTGAATACAATAGGCCTTTTGAGCGTATTCGGTAATAGGCCTTTTTTTCCAACAGTATTCTCTGGATCTCTCTTAAGGAAAGGAGAGAATCTTGAAAGCATGATGTTTTTCTGATTCTACTACCTAGGGAGAACATGAATCATGACGTCTTTTTCAAATCTGGTGTTTGTCGGGACCGGGAACCTTAGTTCTGAAAGTGGTATTTCGCGGTAATAGGCCGTTTTTTCCAACATTATTCTCTGGATCTCTCTTTAGGAAAGGAGAGAATCTTGAAACCATGATGTTTTTCTAATTCTACTACATTGGGAGAACATGAATCATGATGTCTTTTTCAAATCTGGTGTTTGTCTGAGCCGGGAACCTCATTTCTGAAAGTGGTATTTCGTGGTAATAGGCCGGTTTTTTCAACATTATTCTCTGGATGTCTATCAAGGCAACAGAGAAACTTGAAACCAATATGTTTTTCTGATTCTACTACCTAGGGAGGACAGGAATCATGATGTCTTTGTCAAATCTGGTGTTTGTCTGGGAGGGGAACCTCAGTTTTATAAGTGGAGTTTCACCGTCAATAGAATAGGCCTTTTGAGCATATGCGGTAATAGTCCGTTTTTTCCAACTTTATTCTTTGGATCTCTCTTAAGGGAAGGAGAGAATCTTGAAACGATGATGTTTTTCTGATTCTACTACCTAGGGAGAACATGAATCACTACGTCTTTTTCAAATCTGGTGTTTGTCTGGGCCGGGAACCTCAGTTCTGAAAGTGGTATTTCGCGGTAATAGGCCGTTTATTCCAAGAGTATTCTCTGGATCTCTCTTAAGGGAAGGAGAGAATCTTGAAACTATGATGTTTTTCTGATTCTACTACCTAGGGAGAACATGAATCACGACGTCTTTTTCAAATCTGGTGTTTGTCTGGGCCGGGAACGTGAGTTCTGAAAGTGGTATTTCGCGGCAATAGGCCGTTTTTTCCAACATTATTCTCTGGATGTCTATCAAGGCAACAGAGAAACTTGAAACCAATATGTTTTTCTGATTCTACTACCTAGGGAGAAGATGAATCACGACGTCTTTTTCAAATCTGGTATTTGTCGGGACCGGGAACCTCAGTTCTGAAAGTGGTATTTCGCGGTAACAGGCTGTTTTTTCCAACATTATTCTCTGGATCTCTCTTTAGGAAAGGAGAGAATCTTGAGACCATGATGTTTTTCTAATTCTACTACATTGGGAGAACATGAATCTTGATGTCTTTTTCAAATCTGGTGTTTGTCTGAGCCGGGAACCTCATTTCTGAAAGTGGTATTTCGCGGCAATAGGCCGTTTTTTCCAACATTATTCTCTGGATCTCTCTTAAGGCAAGGAGAGAATCTTGAAACCATGATGTTTTTCTGATTCTACTACCTAGGGAGTAGATGAATCACGACGTCTTTTTCAAATCTGGTATTTGTCGGGACCGGGAACCGCAGTTCTGAAAGTGGTATTTCGCGGTAACAGGCCGTATTTTCCAACATTATTCTCTGGATCTCTCTTTAGGAAAGGAGAGAATCTTGAGACCATGATGTTTTTCCAATTCTACTACATTGGGAGAACATGAATCTTGATGTCTTTTTCAAATCTGGTGTTTGTCTGAGCCGGGAACCTCATTCCTGAAAGTGGTATTTCGCGGTAATAGGCCGTTTTTTCCAACATTATTCTCTGGATCTCTCTTAAGGCAAGGAGAGAATCTTGAAACCATGATGTTTTTCTGATTCTACTACCTAGGGAGAAGATGAATCACGACGTCTTTTTCAAATCTGGTATTTGTCGGGACCGGGAACCTCAGTTCTGAAAGTGGTATTTCGCGGTAACAGGCTGTTTTTTCCAACATTATTCTCTGGATCTCTCTTTAGGAAAGGAGAGAATCTTGAGACCATGATGTTTTTCTAATTCTACTACATTGGGAGAACATGAATCTTGATGTCTTTTTCAAATCTGGTGTTTGTCTGAGCCGGGAACCTCATTTCTGAAAGTGGTATTTCGCGGTAATAGGCCGTTTTTTCCAACATTATTCTCTGGATCTCTCTTAAGGCAAGGAGAGAATCTTGAAACCATGATGTTTTTCTGATTCTACTACCTAGGGAGAACATGAATCACGACTTCTTTTTCAAATCTGCTGTTTCTCTGGGCCGGGAACCTCAGTTCTTAAAGTGGAGTTTCACCGTCAATACAATAGGCCTTTTGAGCGTATTCGGTAATAGGCCTTTTTTTCCAACATTATTCTCTGGATCTCTCGTAAGGAAAGGAGAGAATCTTGAAAGCATGATGTTTTTCTGATTCTACTACCTAGGGAGAACATGAATCACGACGTCTTTTTCAAATCTGGTGTTTGTCGGGACCGGGAACCTCAGTTCTGAAAGTGGTATTTCGCGGTAACAGGCTGTTTTTTCCAACATTATTCTCTGGATCTCTCTTTAGGAAAGGAGAGAATCTTGAAACCATGATGTTTTTCTAATTCTACTACATTGGGAGAACATGAATCATGATGTCTTTTTCAAATCTGGTGTTTGTCTGAGCCGGGAACCTCATTTCTGAAAGTGGTATTTCGTGGTAATAGGCCGGTTTTTTCAACATTATTCTCTGGATGTCTATCAAGGCAACAGAGAAACTTGAAACCAATATGTTTTTCCGATTCTACTACCTAGGGAGGACAGGAATCATGATGTCTTTGTCAAATCTGGTGTTTTTCTGGGAGGGCAACCTCAGTTTTATAAGTGGAGTTTCACCGTCAATAGAATAGGCCTTTTGAGCATATGCGGTAATAGTCCGTTTTTTCCAACTTTATTCTTTGGATCTCTGTTAAGGCAAGGAGAGAATCTTGAAACGATGATGTTTTTCTGATTCTACTACCTAGGGAGAACATTAATCACTACGTCTTTTTCAAATCTGGTGTTTGTCTGGGCCGGGAACCTCAGTTCTGAAAGTGGTATTTCGCGGTAATAGGCCGTTTATTCCAAGAGTATTCTCTGGATCTCTCTTAAGGGAAGGAGAGAATCTTGAAACTATGATGTTTTTCTGATTCTACTACCTAGGGAGAACATGAATCACGACGTCTTTTTCAAATCTGGTGTTTGTCTGGGCCGGGAACCTGAGTTCTGAAAGTGGAGTTTCACCGTCAATACAATAGGCCTTTTGAGCGTATTCGGTAATAGGCCTTTTTTTCCAACATTATTCTCTGGATCTCTCTTAAGGAAAGGAGAGAATCTTGAAAGCATGATGTTTTTCTGATTCTACTACCTAGGGAGAACATGAATCACGATGTCTTTTTCAAATCTGGTGTTTGTCTCAGGCGGGAACCTCAGTTCTGAAAGTGGTATTTCGCGGTAATAGGCCGTTTTTTCCAACATTATTCTCTGGATCTCTCTTTAGAAAAGGAGAGAATCTTGAAACAATGATGTTTTACTAATTCTACTACATTGGGAGAACATGAATCATGATGTCTTTTTCAAATCTGGTGTTTGTCTGAGCCGGGAACCTCATTTCTGAAAGTGGTATTTCGTGGTAATAGGCCGGTTTTTGCAACATTATTCTCTGGATGTCTATCAAGGCAACAGAGAAACTTGAAACCAATATGTTTTTCTGATTCTACTACCTAGGGAGGACAGGAATCATGATGTCTTTGTCAATTCTGGTGTTTGTCTGGGAGGGGAACCTCAGTTTTATAAGTGGAGTTTCACCGTCAATAGAATAGGCCTTTTGAGCATATGCGGTAATAGTCCGTTTTTTCCAACTTTATTCTTTGGATCTCTCTTAAGGCAAGGAGAGAATCTTGAAACTATGATGTTTTTCTGATTCTACTACCTAGGGAGAACATGAATCACGACGTCTTTTTCAAATCTGGTGTTTGTCTGGGCCGGGAACCTGAGTTCTGAAAGTGGTATTTCGCGGCAATAGGCCGTTTTTTCCAACATTATTCTCTGGATCTCTCTTAAGGCAAGGAGAGAATCTTGAAACCATGATGTTTTTCTGATTCTACTACCTAGGGAGAAGATGAATCACGACGTCTTTTTCAAATCTGGTATTTGTCGGGACCGGGAACCTCAGTTCTGAAAGTGGTATTTCGCGGTAACAGGCTGTTTTTTCCAACATTATTCTCTGGATCTCTCTTTAGGAAAGGAGAGAATCTTGAGACCATGATGTTTTTCTAATTCTACTACATTGGGAGAACATGAATCTTGATGTCTTTTTCAAATCTGGTGTTTGTCTGAGCCGGGAACCTCATTTCTGAAAGTGGTATTTCGCGGCAATAGGCCGTTTTTTCCAACATTATTCTCTGGATCTCTCTTAAGGCAAGGAGAGAATCTTGAAACCATGATGTTTTTCTGATTCTACTACCTAGGGAGTAGATGAATCACGACGTCTTTTTCAAATCTGGTATTTGTCGGGACCGGGAACCTCAGTTCTGAAAGTGGTATTTCGCGGTAACAGGCCGTATTTTCCAACATTATTCTCTGGATCTCTCTTTAGGAAAGGAGAGAATCTTGAGACCATGATGTTTTTCTAATTCTACTACATTGGGAGAACATGAATCTTGATGTCTTTTTCAAATCTGGTGTTTGTCTGAGCCGGGAACCTCATTCCTGAAAGTGGTATTTCGCGGTAATAGGCCGTTTTTTCCAACATTATTCTCTGGATCTCTCTTAAGGCAAGGAGAGAATCTTGAAACCATGATGTTTTTCTGATTCTACTACCTAGGGAGAACATGAATCACGACTTCTTTTTCAAATCTGGTGTTTCTCTGGGCCGGGAACCTCAGTTCTTAAAGTGGAGTTTCACCGTCAATACAATAGGCCTTTTGAGCGTATTCGGTAATAGGCCTTTTTTTCCAACATTATTCTCTGGATCTCTCTTAAGGAAAGGAGAGAATCTAGAAAGCATGATGTTTTTCTGATTCTACTACCTAGGGAGAACATGAATCACGACGTCTTTTTCAAATCTGGTGTTTGTCTGGGCCGGGAACCTGAGTTCTGAAAGTGGTATTTCGCGGCAATAGGCCGTTTTTTCCAACATTATTCTCTGGATCTCTCTTAAGGCAAGGAGAGAATCTTGAAACCATGATGTTTTTCTGATTCTACTACCTAGGGAGAAGATGAATCACGACGTCTTTTTCAAATCTGGTATTTGTCGGGACCGGGAACCTCAGTTCTGAAAGTGGTATTTCGCGGTAACAGGCTGTTTTTTCCAACATTATTCTCTGGATGTCTATCAAGGCAACAGAGAAACTTGAAACCAATATGTTTTTCTGATTCTACTACCTAGGGAGAACATGAATCACGACGTCTTTTTCAAATCTGGTGTTTGTCTGGGCCGGGAACCTCAGTTGTTAAAGTGGAGTTTCACCGTGAGTACAATAGGCCTTTTGAGCGTATTCGGTAATAGGCCTTTTTTTCCAACAGTATTCTCTGGATCTCTCTTAAGGAAAGGAGATAATCTTGAAAGCATGATGTTTTTCTGATTCTACTACCTAGGGAGAACATGAATCATGACGTCTTTTTCAAATCTGGTGTTTGTCGGGACCGGGAACCTTAGTTCTGAAAGTGGTATTTCGCGGTAATAGGCCGTTTTTTCCATTATTCTCTGTATCTCTCTTAAGGGAAGGAGAGAATCTTGAAACCATGATGTTTTTCTGATTCTACTACATTGGGAGAACATGAATCATGATGACTTTTTCAAACCTGGTGTTTGTCTGAGCCGGGAACCTCATTTCTGAAAGTGGTATTTCTTGGTAATAGGCCGGTTTTTGCAACATTATTCTCTGGATCTCTCTTAAGGCAAGGAGAGAATCTTGAAACCATGATGTTTTTCTGATTCTAGTAACTAGGGAGTACATGAATCATGACGTCTTTTTGAAATCTGGTGTTTGTCTGGGGTGGGAACCTCAGTTCTGAAAGTGGAGTTTCACCGTCAATACAATAGGCCTTTGAACTTATGTCGTAATAGCCCTTTTTTTCCAACTTTATTCTCTGGATCTCTCTTAAGGCAAGGAGAGAATCTTGAAACTATGATGTTTTTCTGATTCTACTACCTAGGGAGAACATGAATCACGACGTCTTTTTCAAATCTGGTGTTTGTCTGGGCCGGGAACCTGAGTTCTGAAAGTGGTATTTAGCGGCAATAGGCCGTTTTTTCCAACATTATGCTCTGGATCTCTCTTAAGGAAGGAGAGAATCTTGAAACCATGATGTTTTTCTGATTCTACTACCTAGGGAGAACAAGAATCACAACGTCTTTTTCAAATCTGGTGTTTCTCTGGGCCGGGAACCTCAGTTCTTAAAGTGGAGTTTCACCGTCAATACAATAGGCCTTTTGAGCGTATTCGGTAATAGGCCTTTTTTTCCAACATTATTCTCTGGATCTCTCTTAAGGAAAGGAGAGAATCTTGAAAGCATGATGTTTTTCTGATTCTACTACCTAGGGAGAACATGAATCACGATGTCTTTTTCAAATCTGGTGTTTCTCTCAGGCGGGAACCTCAGTTCTGAAAGTGGTATTTCGCGGTAATAGGCCGTTTTTTCCAACATTATTCTCTGGATCTCTCTTTAGGAAAGGAGAGAATCTTGAAACAATGATGTTTTTCTAATTCTACTACATTGGGAGAACATGAATCATGATGTCTTTTTCAAATCTGGTGTTTGTCTGAGCCGGGAACCTCATTTCTGAAAGTGGTATTTCGTGGTAATAGGCCGGTTTTTGCAACATTATTCTCTGGATGTCTATCAAGGCAACAGAGAAACTTGAAACCAATATGTTTTTCTGATTCTACTACCTAGGGAGGACAGGAATCATGATGTCTTTGTCAATTCTGGTGTTTGTCTGGGAGGGGAACCTCAGTTTTATAAGTGGAGTTTCACCGTCAATAGAATAGGCCTTTTGAGCATATGCGGTAATAGTCCGTTTTTTCCAACTTTATTCTTTGGATCTCTCTTAAGGCAAGGAGAGAATCTTGAAACTATGATGTTTTTCTGATTCTACTACCTAGGGAGAACATGAATTACGACGTCTTTTTCAAATCTGGTGTTTGTCTGGGCCGGGAACCTCAGTTCTTAAAGTGGAGTTTCACCGTCAATACAATAGGCCTTTTGAGCGTATTCGGTAATAGGCCTTTTTTTCCAACATTATTCTCTGGATCTGTCTTAACGAAAGGAGAGAATCTTGAAACCATGATGTTTTTCTGATTCTACTACCTAGGGAAAACATGAATCACGACGTCTTTTTCAAATCTGGTGTTTGTCGGGACCGGGAACCTCAGTTCTGAAAGTGGTATTTCGCGGTAATAGGCCGTTTTTTGCAACATTATTCTCTGGATCTCTCTTAAGGGAAGGAGAGAATCTTGAAACCATGATGTTTTTCTTATTCTACTACCTAGGGAGAACATGAATCATGGTTTCTTTTTGAAATCTGGTGTTTGTCTGGCCCGGGAACCTCAGTTCTGAAAGTGGAGTTTCACCGTCAATACAATAGGCCTTTGAGCTTATGTCGTAATAGCCCTTTTTTTCCAACTTTATTCTCTGGATCTCTCTTAAGGCAAGGAGAGAATCTTGAAACGATGACGTTTTTCTGATTCTACTACCTAGGGAGAACATGAATCACGACGTCTTTTTCAAATCTTGTGTTTGTCTGGGCCGGGAACCTCAGTTCTGAAAGTGGTATTTCGCGGCAAAAGGCCGTTTTTTGCAACATTATTCTCTGGATCTCTCTTAAGGCAAGGAGAGAATCTTGAAACTATGATGTTTTTCTGATTCTACTACCTAGGGAGAACATGAATCATGATGTCTTTTTCAAATCTGGTGCTTGTCTCAGGCGGGAACGTCAGTTCTGAAAGTGGTATTTCGCGGTAATAGGCCGTTTTTTGCAACATTATTCTCTGGATGTCTCTTAAGGCAAGGAGAGAATCTTGAAACTATGATGTTTTTGTGATTCTACTACCTTGGGAGAACATGAATCTCGACGTCTTTTTCAAATCTGTTGTTTGTCTGGGCCGGGAACCTCAGTTCTGAAAGTGGAGTTTCACCGTCAATACAATAGGCCTTTGAGCATATGTCCTAATAGGCCGTTTTTTCCAACTTTATTCTTTGGATCTCTCTTAAGGCAAGGAGAGAATCTTGAAACGATGATGTTTTTCTGATTCTACTACCTACGGAGAACATGAATCACGACGTCCTTTTCAAATCTGGTGTTTGTCTGGGCCGGGAACCTGAGTTCTGAAAGTGTTATTTCGCGGTAATAGGCCGTTTTTTCCAACATTATTCTCTGGATCTCTCTTAAGGCAAGGAGAGAATCTTGAAATTATGATATTTTTCTGATTCTACTACCTAGGGAGGACAGGAATCATGAAGTCTTTGTCAAATCTGTCGTTTGTCTGGGAGGGAAACCTCAGTTTTATAACTGGAGTTTCACCGTCAATACTATAGGCCTTTTGAGTATATGCGGTAATAGGCCGTTTTTTCCAACTTTATTCTTTGAATCTCTCTTAAGGCAAGTAGAGAAGATTGAAACCATGATGTTTTTCTTATTCTACTACATAGGGAGAACATGAATCACGACGTCTTTTTCAAATCTGGCTTTTGTCTGGGCCGGGAACCTCAGTTCTTAAAGTGGAGTTTCACCGTCAATACAATAGGCCTTTTGAGCGTATTCGGTAATAGGCCTTTTTTTCCAACATTATTCTCTGGATCTGTCTTAAGGAAAGGAGAGAATCTTGAAACCATGATGTTTTTCTGATTCTACTACCTAGGGAGAACATGAATCACGACGTCTTTTCCAAATCTGGTGTTTGTCGGGACCGGGAACCTCAGTTCTGAAAGTGGTATTTCGCGGTAATAGGCCGTTTTTTCCAACATTATTCTCTGGATCTCTCTTAAGGCAAGGAGAAAATCTTGAAACCATGATATTTTTCTGATTCTACTACCTAGGGAGAACATGAATCACGACGTCTTTTTAAAATCTGGTGTTTGTCTGGGCCGGGAACCTGAGTTCTGAAAGTGGTATTTCGCGGCAATAGGCCGTTTTTTCCAACATTATTCTCTGGATCTCTCTTAAGGCAAGGAGAGAATCTTGAAACCATGATGTTTTTCTGATTCTACTACCAAGGGAGAACATGAATCATGACGTCTTTTTGAAATCTGGTGTTTGTCTGGGGCGGGAACCTCAGTTCTGAAAGTGGAGTTTCACCGTCAATGCAATAGGCCTTTGAGCTTATGTCGTAATAGCCCTTTTTTTCCAACTGTATTCTCTGGATCTCTCTTAAGGCAAGGAGAGAATCTTGAAACGATGATATTTTTCTGATTCTACTACCTAGGGAGGACAGGAATCATGAAGTCTTTGTCAAATCTGTCGTTTGTCTGGGAGGGAAACCTCAGTTTTATAACTGGAGTTTCACCGTCAATACTATAGGCCTTTTGAGTATATGCGGTAATAGG
This sequence comes from Liasis olivaceus, assembly GCA_030867105.1. Lineage (NCBI taxonomy): Eukaryota > Metazoa > Chordata > Lepidosauria > Squamata > Pythonidae > Liasis > Liasis olivaceus. The sequence goes on from CM061354.1 coordinate 62,127,243, forward strand.
CCGTTTTTTCCAACTTTATTCTTTGAATCTCTCTTAAGGCAAGTAGAGAAGATTGAAACCATGATGTTTTTCTGATTCTACTACATAGGGAGAACATGAATCACGACATCTTTTTCAAATGTGGCGTTTGTCTGGGCCGGGAACCTCAGTTCTTAAAGTGGAGTTTCACCGTCAATACAATAGGCCTTTTGAGCGTATTCGGTAATAGGCCTTTTTTTCCAACATTGTTCTCTGGATCTGTCTTAAGGAAAGGAGAGAATCTTGAAACCATGATGTTTTTCTGATTCTACTACCTAGGGAGAACATGAATCACGACGTCTTTTCCAAATCTGGTGTTTGTCGGGACCGGGAACCTCAGTTCTGAAAGTGGTATTTGGCGGTAATAGGCCGTTTTTTGCAACATTATTCTCTGGATCTCTCTTAAGGCAAGGAGAAAATCTTGAAACCATGATATTTTTCTGATTCTACTACCTAGGGAGAACATGAATCACGACGTCTTTTTAAAATCTGGTGTTTGTCTGGGCCGGGAACCTGAGTTCTGAAAGTGGTATTTCCCGGCAATAGGCCGTTTTTTCCAACATTATTCTCTGGATCTGACTTAAGGCAAGGAGAGAATCTTGAAACCATGATGTTTTTCTGATTCTACTACCTAGGGAGGACAGGAATCATGAAGTCTTTGTCAAATCTGTCGTTTGTCTGGGAGGGAAACCTCAGTTTTATAACTGGAGTTTCACCGTCAATACTATAGGCCTTTTGAGTATATGCGGTAATACGCCGTTTTTTCCAACTTTATTCTTTGAATCTCTCTTAAGGCAAGTAGAGAAGATTGAAACCATGATGTTTTTCTGATTCTACTACATAGGGAGAACATGAATCACGACGTCTTTTTCAAATCTGGCTTTTGTCTGGGCCGGGAACCTCAGTTCTTAAAGTGGAGTTTCACCGTCAATACAATAGGCCTTTTGAGCGTATTCGGTAATAGGCCTTTTTTTCCAACATTATTCTCTGGATCTGTCTTAAGGAAAGGAGAGAATCTTGAAACCATGATGTTTTTCTGATTCTACTACCTAGGGAGAACATGAATCACGACGTCTTTTTAAAATCTGGTGTTTGTCTGGGCCGGGAACCTGAGTTCTGAAAGTGGTATTTCGCGGCAATAGGCCGTTTTTTCCAACATTATTCTCTGGATCTCTCTTAAGGCAAGGAGAGAATCTTGAAACCATGATGTTTTTCTGATTCTACTACCAAGGGAGAACATGAATCATGACGTCTTTTTGAAATCTGGTGTTTGTCTGGGGCGGGAACCTCAGTTCTGAAAGTGGAGTTTCACCGTCAATGCAATAGGCCTTTGAGCTTATGTCGTAATAGCCCTTTTTTTCCAACTGTATTCTCTGGATCTCTCTTAAGGCAAGGAGAGAATCTTGAAACGATGAAGTTTTTCTGATTCTACTACCTAGGGAGAACATGAATCACGACGTCTTGTTCAAATCTGGTGTTTGTCTGGGCCGGGAACCTCAGTTGTTAAAGTGGAGTTTCACCGTGAATACAACAGGCCTTTTGAGCGTATTCGGTAATAGGCCTTTTTTTCCAACATTTTTCTCTGGATCTCTCTTAAGGAAAGGAGAGAATCTTGAAAGCATGATGGTTTTCTGATTCTACTACCTAGGGAGAACATGAATCATGACGTCTTTTTCAAATCTGGTGTTTGTCGGGACCGGGAACCTTAGTTCTGAAAGTGGTATTTCGCGGTAATAGGCCGTTTTTTCCAACATTATTCTCTGTATCTCTCTTAAGGCAAGGAGAGAATCTTGAAACCATGATGTTTTCCTGATTCTACTACATTGGGAGAACATGAATCATGATGTCTTTTTCAAACCTGGTGTTTGTCTGAGCCGGGAACCTCATTTCTGAAAGTGGTATTTCGTGGTAATAGGCCGGTTTTTGCAACATTATTCTCTGGATCTCTATCAAGGCAAACAGAGAAACTTGAAACCAGTATGTTTTTCTGATCCTTCTACCTAGGGAGGACAGGAATCATGATGTCTTTGTCAAATCTGGTCTTTGTCTGGGAGGGGAACCTCAGTTTTATAAGTGGAGTTTCACCGTCAATAGAATAGGCCTTTTGAGCCTATGCGGTAATAGGCCGTTTTTTCCAACTTTATTCTTTAGATCTCTATTAAGGCAAGGAGAGAATCTTGAAACGATGATGTTTTTCTGATTCTACTACCTAGGGAGAACATGAATCATGATGTCTTTTTCAAATCTGGTGCTTGTCTCAGGCGGGAACCACAGTTCTGAAAGTGGTATTTCGCAGTAATAGGCCGTTTTTTGCAACAATATTCTCTGGATCTCTCTTCAGGCAAGGAGAGAATATTGAAACTATGATGTTTTTGTGATTCTACTACCTAGGGAGAACATGAATCTCGACGTCTTTTTCAAATCTGTTGTTTGTCTGGACCGGGAACCTCAGTTCTGAAAGTGGAGTTTAACCGTCAATACATTAGGCCTTTGAGCATATGTCGTAATAGGACGTTTTTTTCAACTTTATTCTTTGGATCTCTCTTAAGGCAAGGAGACAATCTTGAAACGATGATGTTTTCCTGATTCTACTACCTACGGAGAACATGAATCACGACGTCCTTTTCAAATCTGGTGTTTGTCTGGGCCGGGAACCTCAGTTCTGAAAGTGGTATTTCGCGGTAATAGGCCGTTTTTTCCAACATTATTCTCTGGATGTCTCTTAAGGCAAGGAGAGAATCTTGAAACTATGATATTTTTCTGATTCTACTACCTAGGGAGGACAGGAATCATGAAGTCTTTGTCAAATCTGTTGTTTGTCTGGGAGGGAAACCTCAGTTTTATAAGTGGAGTTTCACCGTCATTACTATAGGCCTTTTGAGCATAAGCGGTAATAGGCCGTTTTTTCCAACTTTATTCTTTGAATCTCTCTTAAGGCAAGTAGAGAAGATTGAAACTATAATGTTTTTCTGATTCTACTACATAGGGAGAACATGAATCACGACGTCTTTTTCAAATCTGGCGTTTGTCTGGGCCGGGAACCTCAGTTCTGAAAGAGGTATTTCCCGGTAATAGGCCGTTTTTTGCAACATTATTCTCTGGATCTCTCTTAAGGGAAGGAGAGAATCTTGAAACCATGATGTTTTTCTTATTCTACTACCTAGGGAGAACATGAATCATGATTTCTTTTTGAAATCTGGTGTTTGTCTGGCCCGGGAACCTCAGTTCTGAAAGTGGAGTTTCACCGTCAATACAATAGGCCTTTGAGCTTATGTCGTAATAGCCCTTTTTTTCCAACTTTATTCTCTGGATCTCTCTTAAGGCAAGGAGAGAATCTTGAAACTATGATGTTTTTCTGATTCTACTACCTAGGGAGAACATGAATCACGACGTCTTTTTCAAATCTGGTGTTTGTCGGGACCGGGAACCTCAGTTCTGAAAGTGGTATTTCGCGGTAATAGGCCGTTTTTTCCCACATTATTCTGTGGATCTCTCTTAAGGCAAGGAGAGAATCTTGAAACCATGATGTTTTTCTTATTCTACTACCTAGGGAGAACATGAATCATGATGTCTTTTTGAAATCTGGTGTTTGTCTGGCCCGGGAACCTCAGTTCTGAAAGTGGTATTTCGTGGTAATAGGCCGGTTTTTGCAACATTATTCTCTGGATATCTCTTAAGGCAAGGAGAGAATCTTGAAACTATGATATTTTTCTGATTCTACTACCTAGGGAGGAGAGAATCATGATGTCTTTGTCAAATCTGGTGTTTGGGAGGGGAACCTTAGTTTTATAAGTGGAGTTTCACCGTCAATAGAATAGGCCTTTTGAGCATATGCGGTAATAGTCCGTTTCTTCCAACTTTATTCTTTGTATCTCTCCTAAGGCAAGGAGAGAATCTTGAAACGATGATGTTTTTCTGATTCTACTACCTAGGGAGAACATGAATCACTACGTCTTTTTCAAATCTGGTGTTTGTCTTGGCCGGAACCTCAGTTCTGAAAGTGGTATTTCGCGTTAATAGGCCGTTTTTTCAAACATTATTCTCTGGATCTCTCTTAAGGCAAGGAGAGAATCTTGAAACCATGATGTTTTTCTGATTCTACTACCTAGGGAGAACATGAATCACGACTTCTTTTTCAAATCTGGTGTTTCTCTGGGCCGGGAACCTCAGTTCTTAAAGTGGAGTTTCACCGTCAATACAATAGGCCTTTTGAGCGTATTCGGTAATAGGCCTTTTTTTCCAACATTATTCTCTGGATCTCTCTTAAGGAAAGGAGAGAATCTAGAAAGCATGATGTTTTTCTGATTCTACTACCTAGGGAGAACATGAATCACGACGTCTTTTTCAAATCTGGTGTTTGTCTCAGGCGGGAACCTCAGTTCTGAAAGTGGTATTTCGCGGTAATAGGCCGTTTTTTCCAACATTATTCTCTGGATCTCTCTTTAGGAAAGGAGAGAATTTTGAAACCATGATGTTTTTCTAATTCTACTACATTGGGAGAACATGAATCATGATGTCTTTTTCAAATCTGGTGTTTGTCTGAGCCGGGAACCTCATTTCTGAAAGTGGTATTTCGTGGTAATAGGCCGGTTTTTGCAACATTATTCTCTGGATGTCTATCAAGGCAACAGAGAAACTTGAAAACAATATGTTTTTCTGATTCTACTACCTAGGGAGAACATGAATCACGACGTCTTTTTCAAATCTGGTGTTTGTCTGGGCCGGGAACCTCAGTTGTTAAAGTGGAGTTTCACCGTGAATACAATAGGCCTTTTGAGCGTATTCGGTAATAGGCCTTTTTTTCCAACAGTATTCTCTGGATCTCTCTTAAGGAAAGGAGAGAATCTTGAAACCATGATGTTTTTCTTATTCTACTACCTAGGGAGAACATGAATCATGATTTCTTTTTGAAATCTGGTGTTTGTCTGGCCCGGGAACCTCAGTTCTGAAAGTGGAGTTTCACCGTCAATACAATAGGCCTTTGAGCTTATGTCGTAATAGCCCTTTTTTTCCAACTTTATTCTCTGGATCTCTCTTAAGGCAAGGAGAGAATCTTGAAACTATGATGTTTTTCTGATTCTACTACCTAGGGAGAACATGAATCACGACGTCTTTTTCAAATCTGGTGTTTGTCGGGACCGGGAACCTCAGTTCTGAAAGTGGTATTTCGCGGTAATAGGCCGTTTTTTCCCACATTATTCTGTGGATCTCTCTTAAGGCAAGGAGAGAATCTTGAAACCATGATGTTTTTCTTATTCTACTACCTAGGGAGAACATGAATCATGATGTCTTTTTGAAATCTGGTGTTTGTCTGGCCCGGGAACCTCAGTTCTGAAAGTGGTATTTCGTGGTAATAGGCCGGTTTTTGCAACATTATTCTCTGGATATCTCTTAAGGCAAGGAGAGAATCTTGAAACTATGATATTTTTCTGATTCTACTACCTAGGGAGGAGAGAATCATGATGTCTTTGTCAAATCTGGTGTTTGGGAGGGGAACCTCAGTTTTATAAGTGGAGTTTCACCGTCAATAGAATAGGCCTTTTGAGCATATGCGGTAATAGTCCGTTTCTTCCAACTTTATTCTTTGTATCTCTCCTAAGGCAAGGAGAGAATCTTGAAACGATGATGTTTTTCTGATTCTACTACCTAGGGAGAACATGAATCACTACGTCTTTTTCAAATCTGGTGTTTGTCTTGGCCGGAACCTCAGTTCTGAAAGTGGTATTTCGCGGTAATAGGCCGTTTTTTCAAACATTATTCTCTGGATCTCTCTTAAGGCAAGGAGAGAATCTTGAAACCATGATGTTTTTCTGATTCTACTACCTAGGGAGAACATGAATCACGACTTCTTTTTCAAATCTGGTGTTTCTCTGGGCCGGGAACCTCAGTTCTTAAAGTGGAGTTTCACCGTCAATACAATAGGCCTTTTGAGCGTATTCGGTAATAGGCCTTTTTTTCCAACATTATTCTCTGGATCTCTCTTAAGGAAAGGAGAGAATCTAGAAAGCATGATGTTTTTCTGATTCTACTACCTAGGGAGAACATGAATCACGACGTCTTTTTCAAATCTGGTGTTTGTCTCAGGCGGGAACCTCAGTTCTGAAAGTGGTATTTCGCGGTAATAGGCCGTTTTTTCCAACATTATTCTCTGGATCTCTCTTTAGGAAAGGAGAGAATTTTGAAACCATGATGTTTTTCTAATTCTACTACATTGGGAGAACATGAATCATGATGTCTTTTTCAAATCTGGTGTTTGTCTGAGCCGGGAACCTCATTTCTGAAAGTGGTATTTCGTGGTAATAGGCCGGTTTTTGCAACATTATTCTCTGGATGTCTATCAAGGCAACAGAGAAACTTGAAAACAATATGTTTTTCTGATTCTACTACCTAGGGAGAACATGAATCACGACGTCTTTTTCAAATCTGGTGTTTGTCTGGGCCGGGAACCTCAGTTGTTAAAGTGGAGTTTCACCGTGAATACAATAGGCCTTTTGAGCGTATTCGGTAATAGGCCTTTTTTTCCAACAGTATTCTCTGGATCTCTCTTAAGGAAAGGAGAGAATCTTGAAAGCATGATGTTTTTCTGATTCTACTACCTAGGGAGAACATGAATCATGACGTCTTTTTCAAATCTGGTGTTTGTCGGGACCGGGAACCTTAGTTCTGAAAGTGGTATTTCGCGGTAATAGGCCGTTTTTTCCATTATTCTCTGTATCTCTCTTAAGGGAAGGAGAGAATCTTGAAACCATGATGTTTTTCTGATTCTACTACATTGGGAGAACATGAATCATGATGACTTTTTCAAACCTGGTGTTTGTCTGAGCCGGGAACCTCATTTCTGAAAGTGGTATTTCTTGGTAATAGGCCGGTTTTTGCAACATTATTCTATGGATGTCTATCAAGGCAACAGAGAAACTTGAAACCAATATGTTTTTCTGATCCTACTACCTAGGGAGGACAGGAATCATGATGTCTTTGTCAAATCTGGTGTTTGTCTGGGAGGGGAACCTCAGTTTTATAAGTGGAGTTTCACCGTCAATAGAATAGGCCTTTTGAGGATATGCGGTAATAGGCCGTTTTTTCCATCATTATTTTTTAGATCTCTCTTAAGGCAAGGAGAGAATCTTGAAACGATTATGTTTTTCTGGTTCTACTACCTAGGGAGAACATGAATCACAACGTCTTTTTCAAATCTGGTGTTTGTCTGGGCCGGGAACCTCAGTTCTGAAAGTGGTATTTCGCGGCAATAGGCCGTTTTTTGCAACATTATTCTCTGGATCTCTCTTAAGGCAAGGAGAGAATCTTGAAACCATGATGTTTTTCTGATTCTACTACATTGGGAGAACATGAATCATGATGACTTTTTCAAACCTGGTGTTTGTCTGAGCCGGGAACCTCATTTCTGAAAGTGGTATTTCTTGGTAATAGGCCGGTTTTTGCAACATTATTCTATGGATGTCTATCAAGGCAACAGAGAAACTTGAAACCAATATGTTTTTCTGATCCTACTACCTAGGGAGGACAGGAATCATGATGTCTTTGTCAAATCTGGTGTTTGTCTGGGAGGGGAACCTCAGTTTTATAAGTGGAGTTTCACCGTCAATAGAATAGGCCTTTTGAGCATATGCGGTAATAGTCCGTTTTTTCCAACTTTATTCTTTGGATCTCTCTTAAGGCAAGGAGAGAATCTTGAAACTATGATGTTTTTCTGATTCTACTACCTAGGGAGAACATGAATTACGACGTCTTTTTCAAATCTGGTGTTTGTCTGGGCCGGGAACCTCAGTTCTTAAAGTGGAGTTTCACCGTCAATACAATAGGCCTTTTGAGCGTATTCGGTAATAGGCCTTTTTTTCCAACATTATTCTCTGGATCTGTCTTAACGAAAGGAGAGAATCTTGAAACCATGATGTTTTTCTGATTCTACTACCTAGGGAAAACATGAATCACGACGTCTTTTTCAAATCTGGTGTTTGTCGGGACCGGGAACCTCAGTTCTGAAAGAGGTATTTCGCGGTAATAGGCCGTTTTTTGCAACATTTTTCTCTGGATCTCTCTTAAGGGAAGGAGAGAATCTTGAAACCATGATGTTTTTCTTATTCTACTACCTAGGGAGAACATGAATCATGATTTCTTTTTGAAATCTGGTGTTTGTCTGGCCCGGGAACCTCAGTTCTGAAAGTGGAGTTTCACCGTCAATACAATAGGCCTTTGAGCTTATGTCGTAATAGCCCTTTTTTTCCAACTTTATTCTCTGGATCTCTCTTAAGGCAAGGAGAGAATCTTGAAACTATGATGTTTTTCTGATTCTACTACCTAGGGAGAACATGAATCACGACGTCTTTTTCAAATCTGGTGTTTGTCGGGACCGGGAACCTCAGTTCTGAAAGTGGTATTTCGCGGTAATAGGCCGGTTTTTTCAACATTATTCTCTGGATGTCTATCAAGGCAACAGAGAAACTTGAAACCAATATGTTTTTCCGATTCTACTACCTAGGGAGGACAGGAATCATGATGTCTTTGTCAAATCTGGTGTTTGTCTGGGAGGGGAACCTCAGTTTTATAAGTGGAATTTCACCGTCAATAGAATAGGCCTTTTGAGCATATGCGGTAATAGTCCGTTTTTTCCAACTTTATTCTTTGGATCTCTCTTAAGGCAAGGAGAGAATCTTGAAACGATGATGTTTTTCTGATTCTACTACCTAGGGAGAACATTAATCACTACGTCTTTTTCAAATCTGGTGTTTGTCTGGGCCGGGAACCTCAGTTCTGAAAGTGGTATTTCGCGGTAATAGGCCGTTTATTCCAAGTGTATTCTCTGGATCTCTCTTAAGGGAAGGAGAGAATCTTGAAACTATGATGTTTTTCTGATTCTACTACCTAGGGAGAACATGAATCATGACGTCTTTTTCAAATCTGGTGTTTGTCTGGGCCGGGAACCTGAGTTCTGAAAGTGGTATTTCGCGGCAATAGGCCGTTTTTTCCAACATTATGCTCTGGATCTCTCTTAAGGAAGGAGAGAATCTTGAAACCATGATGTTTTTCTGATTCTACTACCTAGGGAGAACAAGAATCACAACGTCTTTTTCAAATCTGGTGTTTCTCTGGACCGGGAACCTCAGTTCTTAAAGTGGAGTTTCACCGTCAATACAATAGGCCTTTTGAGCGTATTCGGTAATAGGCCTTTTTTTCCAACATTATTCTCTGGATCTCTCTTAAGGAAAGGAGAGAATCTTGAAAGCATGATGTTTTTCTGATTCTACTACCTAGGGAGAACATGAATCACGATGTCTTTTTCAAATCTGGTGTTTGTCTGAGCCGGGAACCTCATTTCTGAAAGTGGTATTTCGTGGTAATAGGCCGGTTTTTGCAACATTATTCTCTGGATGTCTATCAAGGCAACAGAGAAACTTGAAACCAATATGTTTTTCTGATTCTACTACCTAGGGAGGACAGGAATCATGATGTCTTTGTCAATTCTGGTGTTTGTCTCGGAGGGGAACGTCAGTTTTATAAGTGGAGTTTCACCGTCAATAGAATAGGCCTTTTGAGCATATGCGGTAATAGTCCGTTTTTTCCAACTTTATTCTTTGGATCTCTCTTAAGGCAAGGAGAGAATCTTGAAACTATGATGTTTTTCTGATTCTACTACCTAGGGAGAACATGAATTACGACGTCTTTTTCAAATCTGGTGTTTGTCTGGGCCGGGAACCTCAGTTCTTAAAGTGGAGTTTCACCGTCAATACAATAGGCCTTTTGAGCGTATTCGGTAATAGGCCTTTTTTTCCAACATTATTCTCTGGATCTGTCTTAACGAAAGGAGAGAATCTTGAAACCATGATGTTTTTCTGATTCTACTACCTAGGGAAAACATGAATCACGACGTCTTTTTCAAATCTGTTGTTTGTCGGGACCGGGAACCTCAGTTCTGAAAGTGGTATTTCGCGGTAATAGACCGTTTTTTGCAACATTATTCTCTGGATCTGTCTTAAGGCAAGGAGAAAATCTTGAAACCATGATGTTTTTCTGATTCTACTACCTAGGGAGAACATGAATCATGACGTCTTTTTGAAATCTGGTGTTTGTCTGGGCTGGGAACCTCAGTTCTGAAAGTGGAGTTTCACCGTCAATACAATAGGCCTTTGAGCTTATGTCGTAATAGCCCTTTTTTTCCAACTTTATTCTCTGGATCTCTCTTAAGGCAAGGAGAGAATCTTGAAACGATGACGTTTTTCTGATTCTACTACCTAGGGAGAACATGAATCACGACGTCTTTTTCAAATCTGGTGTTTGTCTGGGCCGGGAACCTCAGTTCTGAAAGTGGTATTTCGCGGCAAAAGGCCGTTTTTTGCAACATTATTCTCTGGATCTCTCTTAAGGCAAGGAGAGAATCTTGAAACTATGATGTTTTTCTGATTCTACTACCTAGGGAGAACATGAATCATGATGTCTTTTTCAAATCTGGTGCTTGTCTCAGGCGGGAACGTCGGTTCTGAAAGTGGTATTTCGCGGTAATAGGCCGTTTTTTGCAACATTATTCTCTGGATCTCTCTTAAGGCAAGGAGAGAATCTTGAAACTATGATGTTTTTGTGATTCTACTACCTTGGGAGAACATGAATCTCGACGTCTTTTTCAAATCTGTTGTTTGTCTGGGCCGGGAACCTCAGTTCTGAAAGTGGAGTTTCACCGTCAATACAATAGGCCTTTGAGCATATGTCCTAATAGGCCGTTTTTTCCAACTTTATTCTTTGGATCTCTCTTAAGGCAAGGAGAGAATCTTGAAACGATGATGTTTTTCTGATTCTACTACCTACGGAGAACATGAATCACGACGTCCTTTTCAAATCTGGTGTTTGTCTGGGCCGGGAACCTGAGTTCTGAAAGTGTTATTTCGCGGTAATAGGCCGTTTTTTCCAACATTATTCTCTGGATCTCTCTTAAGGCAAGGAGAGAATCTTGAAATTATGATATTTTTCTGATTCTACTACCTAGGGAGGACAGGAATCATGAAGTCTTTGTCAAATCTGTCGTTTGTCTGGGAGAGAAACCTCAGTTTTATAACTGGAGTTTCACCGTCAATACTATAGGCCTTTTGAGTATATGCGGTAATAGGCCGTTTTTTCCAACTTTATTCTTTGAATCTCTCTTAAGGCAAGTAGAGAAGATTGAAACCATGATGTTTTTCTGATTCTACTACATAGGGAGAACATGAATCATGATGTCTTTCTCAAATCTGGTGTTTGTCTGAGCCGGGAACCTCATTTCTGAAAGTGGTATTTCGTGGTAATAGGCCGGTTTTTGCAACATTATTCTCTGGATGTCTATCAAGGCAACAGAGAAACTTGAAAACAATATGTTTTTCTGATTCTACTACCTAGGGAGAACATGAATCACGACGTCTTTTTCAAATCTGGTGTTTGTCTGGGCCGGGAACCTCAGTTGTTAAAGTGGAGTTTCACCGTGAATACAATAGGCCTTTTGAGCGTATTCGGTTATAGGCCTTTTTTTCCAACAGTATTCTCTGGATCTCTCTTAAGGAAAGGAGAGAATCTTGAAAGCATGATGTTTTTCTGATTCTACTACCTAGGGAGAACATGAATCATGACGTCTTTTTCAAATCTGGTGTTTGTCGGGACCGGGAACCTTAGTTCTGAAAGTGGTATTTCGCGGTAATAGGCCGTTTTTTCCATTATTCTCTGTATCTCTCTTAAGGGAAGGAGAGAATCTTGAAACCATGATGTTTTTCTGATTCTACTACATTGGGAGAACATGAATCATGATGACTTTTTCAAACCTGGTGTTTGTCTGAGCCGGGAACCTCATTTCTGAAAGTGGTATTTCTTGGTAATAGGCCGGTTTTTGCAACATTATTCTATGGATGTCTATCAAGGCAACAGAGAAACTTGAAACCAATATGTTTTTCTGATCCTACTACCTAGGGAGGACAGGAATCATGATGTCTTTGTCAAATCTGGTGTTTGTCTGGGAGGGGAACCTCAGTTTTATAAGTGGAGTTTCACCGTCAATAGAATAGGCCTTTTGAGGATATGCGGTAATAGGCCGTTTTTTCCATCATTATTTTTTAGATCTCTCTTAAGGCAAGGAGAGAATCTTGAAACGATGATGTTTTTCTGGTTCTACTACCTAGGGAGAACATGAATCACAACGTCTTTTTCAAATCTGGTGTTTGTCTGGGCCGGGAACCTCAGTTCTGAAAGTGGTATTTCGCGGCAATAGGCCGTTTTTTGCAACATTATTCTCTAGATCTCTCTTAAGGCAAGGAGAGAATCTTGAAACCATGATGTTTTTCTGATTCTACTACATTGGGAGAACATGAATCATGATTACTTTTTCAAACCTGGTGTTTGTCTGAGCCGGGAACCTCATTTCTGAATGTGGTATTTCTTGGTAATAGGCCGGTTTTTGCAACATTATTCTATGGATGTCTATCAAGGCAACAGAGAAACTTGAAACCAATATGTTTTTCTGATCCTACTACCTAGGGAGGACAGGAATCATGATGTCTTTGTCAAATCTGGTGTTTGTCTGGGAGGGGAACCTCAGTTTTATAAGTGGAGTTTCACCGTCAATAGAATAGGCCTTTTGAGCATATGCGGTAATAGTCCGTTTTTTCCAACTTTATTCTTTGGATCTCTCTTAAGGCAAGGAGAGAATCTTGAAACTATGATGTTTTTCTGATTCTACTACCTAGGGAGAACATGAATTACGACGTCTTTTTCAAATCTGGTGTTTGTCTGGGCCGGGAACCTCAGTTCTTAAAGTGGAGTTTCACCGTCAATACAATAGGCCTTTTGAGCGTATTCGGTAATAGGCCTTTTTTTCCAACATTATTCTCTGGATCTGTCTTAACGAAAGGAGAGAATCTTGAAACCATGATGTTTTTCTGATTCTACTACCTAGGGACAACATGAATCACGACGTCTTTTTCAAATCTGGTGTTTGTCGGGACCGGGAACCTCAGTTCTGAAAGTGGTATTTCGCGGTAATAGGCCGTTTTTTGCAACATTATTCTCTGGATCTCTCTTAAGGGAAGGAGAGAATCTTGAAACCATGATGTTTTTCTTATTCTACTACCTAGGGAGAACATGAATCATGGTTTCTTTTTGAAATCTGGTGTTTGTCTGGCCCGGGAACCTCAGTTCTGAAAGTGGAGTTTCACCGTCAATACAATAGGCCTTTGAGCTTATGTCGTAATAGCCCTTTTTTTCCAACTTTATTCTCTGGATCTCTCTTAAGGCAAGGAGAGAATCTTGAAACTATGATGTTTTTCTGATTCTACTACCTAGGGAGAACATGAATCACGACGTCTTTTTCAAATCTGGTGTTTGTCGGGACCGGGAACCTCAGTTCTGAAAGTGGTATTTCGCGGTAATAGGCCGGTTTTTTCAACATTATTCTCTGGATGTCTATCAAGGCAACAGAGAAACTTGAAACCAATATGTTTTTCCGATTCTACTACCTAGGGAGGACAGGAATCATGATGTCTTTGTCAAATCTGGTGTTTGTCTGGGAGGGCAACCTCAGTTTTATAAGTGGAATTTCACCGTCAATAGAATAGGCCTTTTGAGCATATGCGGTAATAGTCCGTTTTTTCCAACTTTATTCTTTGGATCTCTCTTAAGGCAAGGAGAGAATCTTGAAACGATGATGTTTTTCTGATTCTACTACCTAGGGAGAACATTAATCACTACGTCTTTTTCAAATCTGGTGTTTGTCTGGGCCGGGAACCTCAGTTCTGAAAGTGGTATTTCGCGGTAATAGGCCGTTTATTCCAAGAGTATTCTCTGGATCTCTCTTAAGGGAAGGAGAGAATCTTGAAACTATGATGTTTTTCTGATTCTACTACCTAGGGAGAACATGAATCATGACGTCTTTTTCAAATCTGGTGTTTGTCTGGGCCGGGAACCTGAGTTCTGAAAGTGGTATTTCGCGGCAATAGGCCGTTTTTTCCAACATTATGCTCTGGATCTCTCTTAAGGAAGGAGAGAATCTTGAAACCATGATGTTTTTCTGATTCTACTACCTAGGGAGAACAAGAATCACAACGTCTTTTTCAAATCTGGTGTTTCTCTGGACCGGGAACCTCAGTTCTTAAAGTGGAGTTTCACCGTCAATACAATAGGCCTTTTGAGCGTATTCGGTAATAGGCCTTTTTTTCCAACATTATTCTCTGGATCTCTCTTAAGGAAAGGAGAGAATCTTGAAAGCATGATGTTTTTCTGATTCTACTACCTAGGGAGAACATGAATCACGATGTCTTTTTCAAATCTGGTGTTTGTCTGAGCCGGGAACCTCATTTCTGAAAGTGGTATTTCGTGGTAATAGGCCGGTTTTTGCAACATTATTCTCTGGATGTCTATCAAGGCAACAGAGAAACTTGAAACCAATATGTTTTTCTGATTCTACTACCTAGGGAGGACAGGAATCATGATGTCTTTGTCAATTCTGGTGTTTGTCTCGGAGGGGAACGTCAGTTTTATAAGTGGAGTTTCACCGTCAATAGAATAGGCCTTTTGAGCATATGCGGTAATAGTCCGTTTTTTCCAACTTTATTCTTTGGATCTCTCTTAAGGCAAGGAGAGAATCTTGAAACTATGATGTTTTTCTGATTCTACTACCTAGGGAGAACATGAATTACGACGTCTTTTTCAAATCTGGTGTTTGTCTGGGCCGGGAACCTCAGTTCTTAAAGTGGAGTTTCACCGTCAATACAATAGGCCTTTTGAGCGTATTCGGTAATAGGCCTTTTTTTCCAACATTATTCTCTGGATCTGTCTTAACGAAAGGAGAGAATCTTGAAACCATGATGTTTTTCTGATTCTACTACCTAGGGAAAACATGAATCACGACGTCTTTTTCAAATCTGTTGTTTGTCGGGACCGGGAACCTCAGTTCTGAAAGTGGTATTTCGCGGTAATAGACCGTTTTTTGCAACATTATTCTCTGGATCTGTCTTAAGGCAAGGAGAAAATCTTGAAACCATGATGTTTTTCTGATTCTACTACCTAGGGAGAACATGAATCATGACGTCTTTTTGAAATCTGGTGTTTGTCTGGGCTGGGAACCTCAGTTCTGAAAGTGGAGTTTCACCGTCAATACAATAGGCCTTTGAGCTTATGTCGTAATAGCCCTTTTTTTCCAACTTTATTCTCTGGATCTCTCTTAAGGCAAGGAGAGAATCTTGAAACGATGACGTTTTTTTGATTCTACTACCTAGGGAGAACATGAATCACGACGTCTTTTTCAAATCTGGTGTTTGTCTGGGCCGGGAACCTGAGTTCTGAAAGTGGTATTTCGTGGCAATAGGCCGTTTTTTCCAACATTATTCTCTGGATCTCTCTTAAGGCAAGGAGAGAATCTTGAAACCATGATGTTTTTCTGATTCTACTACCAAGGGAGAACATGAATCATGACGTCTTTTTGAAATCTGGTGTTTGTCTGGGGCGGGAACCTCAGTTCTGAAAGTGGAGTTTCACCGTCAATGCAATAGGCCTTTGAGCTTATGTCGTAATAGCCCTTTTTTTCCAACTGTATTCTCTGGATCTCTCTTAAGGCAAGGAGAGAATCTTGAAACGATGAAGTTTTTCTGATTCTACTACCTAGGGAGAACATGAATCACGACGTCTTGTTCAAATCTGGTGTTTGTCTGGGCCGGGAACCTCAGTTGTTAAAGTGGAGTTTCACCGTGAATACAACAGGCCTTTTGAGCGTATTCGGTAATAGGCCTTTTTTTCCAACATTTTTCTCTGGATCTCTCTTAAGGAAAGGAGAGAATCTTGAAAGCATGATGGTTTTCTGATTCTACTACCTAGGGAGAACATGAATCATGACGTCTTTTTCAAATCTGGTGTTTGTCGGGACCGGGAACCTTAGTTCTGAAAGTGGTATTTCGCGATAATAGGCCTTTTTTTCCAACATTATTCTCTGTATCTCTCTTAAGGCAAGGAGAGAATCTTGAAACCATGATGTTTTCCTGATTCTACTACATTGGGAGAACATGAATCATGATGTCTTTTTCAAACCTGGTGTTTGTCTGAGCCGGGAACCTCATTTCTGAAAGTGGTATTTCGTGGTAATAGGCCGGTTTTTGCAACATTATTCTCTGGATCTCTATCAAGGCAAACAGAGAAACTTGAAACCAGTATGTTTTTCTGATCCTTCTACCTAGGGAGGACAGGAATCATGATGTCTTTGTCAAATCTGGTCTTTGTCTGGGAGGGGAACCTCAGTTTTATAAGTGGAGTTTCACCGTCAATAGAATAGGCCTTTTGAGCATATGCGGTAATAGGCCGTTTTTTCCAACTTTATTCTTTAGATCTCTATTAAGGCAAGGAGAGAATCTTGAAACGATGATGTTTTTCTGATTCTACTACCTAGGGAGAACATGAATCATGATGTCTTTTTCAAATCTGGTGCTTGTCTCAGGCGGGAACCACAGTTCTGAAAGTGGTATTTCGCAGTAATAGGCCGTTTTTTGCAACAATATTCTCTGGATCTCTCTTCAGGCAAGGAGAGAATATTGAAACTATGATGTTTTTGTGATTCTACTACCTAGGGAGAACATGAATCTCGACGTCTTTTTCAAATCTGTTGTTTGTCTGGACCGGGAACCTCAGTTCTGAAAGTGGAGTTTAACCGTCAATACATTAGGCCTTTGAGCATATGTCGTAATAGGACGTTTTTTTCAACTTTATTCTTTGGATCTCTCTTAAGGCAAGGAGACAATCTTGAAACGATGATGTTTTCCTGATTCTACTACCTACGGAGAACATGAATCACGACGTCCTTTTCAAATCTGGTGTTTGTCTGGGCCGGGAACCTCAGTTCTGAAAGTGGTATTTCGCGGTAATAGGCCGTTTTTTCCAACATTATTCTCTGGATGTCTCTTAAGGCAAGGAGAGAATCTTGAAACTATGATATTTTTCTGATTCTACTACCTAGGGAGGACAGGAATCATGAAGTCTTTGTCAAATCTGTTGTTTGTCTGGGAGGGAAACCTCAGTTTTATAAGTGGAGTTTCACCGTCATTACTATAGGCCTTTTGAGCATAAGCGGTAATAGGCCGTTTTTTCCAACTTTATTCTTTGAATCTCTCTTAAGGCAAGTAGAGAAGATTGAAACTATAATGTTTTTCTGATTCTACTACATAGGGAGAACATGAATCACGACGTCTTTTTCAAATCTGGCGTTTGTCTGGGCCGGGAACCTCAGTTCTGAAAGAGGTATTTCCCGGTAATAGGCCGTTTTTTGCAACATTATTCTCTGGATCTCTCTTAAGGGAAGGAGAGAATCTTGAAACCATGATGTTTTTCTTATTCTACTACCTAGGGAGAACATGAATCATGATTTCTTTTTGAAATCTGGTGTTAGTCTGGCCCGGGAACCTCAGTTCTGAAAGTGGAGTTTCACCGTCAATACAATAGGCCTTTGAGCTTATGTCGTAATAGCCCTTTTTTTCCAACTTTATTCTCTGGATCTCTCTTAAGGCAAGGAGAGAATCTTGAAACTATGATGTTTTTCTGATTCTACTACCTAGGGAGAACATGAATCACGACGTCTTTTTCAAATCTGGTGTTTGTCGGGACCGGGAACCTCAGTTCTGAAAGTGGTATTTCGCGGTAATAGGCCGTTTTTTCCCACATTATTCTGTGGATCTCTCTTAAGGCAAGGAGAGAATCTTGAAACCATGATGTTTTTCTAATTCTACTACCTAGGGAGAACATGAATCATGATGTCTTTTTGAAATCTGGTGTTTGTCTGGCCCGGGAACCTCAGTTCTGAAAGTGGTATTTCGTGGTAATAGGCCGGTTTTTGCAACATTATTCTCTGGATATCTCTTAAGGCAAGGAGAGAATCTTGAAACTATGATATTTTTCTGATTCTACTACCTAGGGAGGGGAGAATCATGATGTCTTTGTCAAATCTGGTGTTTGGGAGGGGAACCTCAGTTTTATAAGTGGAGTTTCACCGTCAATAGAATAGGCCTTTTGAGCATATGCGGTAATAGTCCGTTTCTTCCAACTTTATTCTTTGTATCTCTCCTAAGGCAAGGAGAGAATCTTGAAACGATGATGTTTTTCTGATTCTACTACCTAGGGAGAACATGAATCACTACGTCTTTTTCAAATCTGGTGTTTGTCTTGGCCGGAACCTCAGTTCTGAAAGTGGTATTTCGCGGTAATAGGCCGTTTTTTCAAACATTATTCTCTGGATCTCTCTTAAGGCAAGGAGAGAATCTTGAAACCATGATGTTTTTCTGATTCTACTACCTAGGGAGAACATGAATCACGACTTCTTTTTCAAATCTGGTGTTTCTCTGGGCCGGGAACCTCAGTTCTTAAAGTGGAGTTTCACCGTCAATACAATAGGCCTTTTGAGCGTATTCGGTAATAGGCCTTTTTTTCCAACATTATTCTCTGGATCTCTCTTAAGGAAAGGAGAGAATCTAGAAAGCATGATGTTTTTCTGATTCTACTACCTAGGTAGAACATGAATCACGACGTCTTTTTCAAATCTGGTGTTTGTCTCAGGCGGGAACCTCAGTTCTGAAAGTGGTATTTCGCGGTAATAGGCCGTTTTTTCCAACATTATTCTCTGGATCTCTCTTTAGGAAAGGAGAGAATTTTGAAACCATGATGTTTTTCTAATTCTACTACATTGGGAGAACATGAATCATGATGTCTTTTTCAAATCTGGTGTTTGTCTGAGCCGGGAACCTCATTTCTGAAAGTGGTATTTCGTGGTAATAGGCCGGTTTTTGCAACATTATTCTCTGGATGTCTATCAAGGCAACAGAGAAACTTGAAAACAATATGTTTTTCTGATTCTACTACCTAGGGAGAACATGAATCACGACGTCTTTTTCAAATCTGGTGTTTGTCTGGGCCGGGAACCTCAGTTGTTAAAGTGGAGTTTCACCGTGAATACAATAGGCCTTTTGAGCGTATTCGGTTATAGGCCTTTTTTTCCAACAGTATTCTCTGGATCTCTCTTAAGGAAAGGAGAGAATCTTGAAAGCATGATGTTTTTCTGATTCTACTACCTAGGGAGAACATGAATCATGACGTCTTTTTCAAATCTGGTGTTTGTCGGGACCGGGAACCTTAGTTCTGAAAGTGGTATTTCGCGGTAATAGGCCGTTTTTTCCATTATTCTCTGTATCTCTCTTAAGGGAAGGAGAGAATCTTGAAACCATGATGTTTTTCTGATTCTACTACATTGGGAGAACATGAATCATGATGACTTTTTCAAACCTGGTGTTTGTCTGAGCCGGGAACCTCATTTCTGAAAGTGGTATTTCTTGGTAATAGGCCGGTTTTTGCAACATTATTCTATGGATGTCTATCAAGGCAACAGAGAAACTTGAAACCAATATGTTTTTCTGATCCTACTACCTAGGGAGGACAGGAATCATGATGTCTTTGTCAAATCTGGTGTTTGTCTGGGAGGGGAACCTCAGTTTTATAAGTGGAGTTTCACCGTCAATAGAATAGGCCTTTTGAGGATATGCGGTAATAGGCCGTTTTTTCCATCATTATTTTTTAGATCTCTCTTAAGGCAAGGAGAGAATCTTGAAACGATGATGTTTTTCTGGTTCTACTACCTAGGGAGAACATGAATCACAACGTCTTTTTCAAATCTGGTGTTTGTCTGGGCCGGGAACCTCAGTTCTGAAAGTGGTATTTCGCGGCAATAGGCCGTTTTTTGCAACATTATTCTCTGGATCTCTCTTAAGGCAAGGAGAGAATCTTGAAACCATGATGTTTTTCTGATTCTACTACATTGGGAGAACATGAATCATGATTACTTTTTCAAACCTGGTGTTTGTCTGAGCCGGGAACCTCATTTCTGAATGTGGTATTTCTTGGTAATAGGCCGGTTTTTGCAACATTATTCTATGGATGTCTATCAAGGCAACAGAGAAACTTGAAACCAATATGTTTTTCTGATCCTACTACCTAGGGAGGACAGGAATCATGATGTCTTTGTCAAATCTGGTGTTTGTCTGGGAGGGGAACCTCAGTTTTATAAGTGGAGTTTCACCGTCAATAGAATAGGCCTTTTGAGCATATGCGGTAATAGTCCGTTTTTTCCAACTTTATTCTTTGGATCTCTCTTAAGGCAAGGAGAGAATCTTGAAACTATGATGTTTTTCTGATTCTACTACCTAGGGAGAACATGAATTACGACGTCTTTTTCAAATCTGGTGTTTGTCTGGGCCGGGAACCTCAGTTCTTAAAGTGGAGTTTCACCGTCAATACAATAGGCCTTTTGAGCGTATTCGGTAATAGGCCTTTTTTTCCAACATTATTCTCTGGATCTGTCTTAACGAAAGGAGAGAATCTTGAAACCATGATGTTTTTCTGATTCTACTACCTAGGGACAACATGAATCACGACGTCTTTTTCAAATCTGGTGTTTGTCGGGACCGGGAACCTCAGTTCTGAAAGTGGTATTTCGCGGTAATAGGCCGTTTTTTGCAACATTATTCTCTGGATCTCTCTTAAGGGAAGGAGAGAATCTTGAAACCATGATGTTTTTCTTATTCTACTACCTAGGGAGAACATGAATCATGGTTTCTTTTTGAAATCTGGTGTTTGTCTGGCCCGGGAACCTCAGTTCTGAAAGTGGAGTTTCACCGTCAATACAATAGGCCTTTGAGCTTATGTCGTAATAGCCCTTTTTTTCCAACTTTATTCTCTGGATCTCTCTTAAGGCAAGGAGAGAATCTTGAAACTATGATGTTTTTCTGATTCTACTACCTAGGGAGAACATGAATCACGACGTCTTTTTCAAATCTGGTGTTTGTCGGGACCGGGAACCTCAGTTCTGAAAGTGGTATTTCGCGGTAATAGGCCGGTTTTTTCAACATTATTCTCTGGATGTCTATCAAGGCAACAGAGAAACTTGAAACCAATATGTTTTTCCGATTCTACTACCTAGGGAGGACAGGAATCATGATGTCTTTGTCAAATCTGGTGTTTGTCTGGGAGGGCAACCTCAGTTTTATAAGTGGAATTTCACCGTCAATAGAATAGGCCTTTTGAGCATATGCGGTAATAGTCCGTTTTTTCCAACTTTATTCTTTGGATCTCTCTTAAGGCAAGGAGAGAATCTTGAAACGATGATGTTTTTCTGATTCTACTACCTAGGGAGAACATTAATCACTACGTCTTTTTCAAATCTGGTGTTTGTCTGGGCCGGGAACCTCAGTTCTGAAAGTGGTATTTCGCGGTAATAGGCCGTTTATTCCAAGAGTATTCTCTGGATCTCTCTTAAGGGAAGGAGAGAATCTTGAAACTATGATGTTTTTCTGATTCTACTACCTAGGGAGAACATGAATCATGACGTCTTTTTCAAATCTGGTGTTTGTCTGGGCCGGGAACCTGAGTTCTGAAAGTGGTATTTCGCGGCAATAGGCCGTTTTTTCCAACATTATGCTCTGGATCTCTCTTAAGGAAGGAGAGAATCTTGAAACCATGATGTTTTTCTGATTCTACTACCTAGGGAGAACAAGAATCACAACGTCTTTTTCAAATCTGGTGTTTCTCTGGACCGGGAACCTCAGTTCTTAAAGTGGAGTTTCACCGTCAATACAATAGGCCTTTTGAGCGTATTCGGTAATAGGCCTTTTTTTCCAACATTATTCTCTGGATCTCTCTTAAGGAAAGGAGAGAATCTTGAAAGCATGATGTTTTTCTGATTCTACTACCTAGGGAGAACATGAATCACGATGTCTTTTTCAAATCTGGTGTTTGTCTGAGCCGGGAACCTCATTTCTGAAAGTGGTATTTCGTGGTAATAGGCCGGTTTTTGCAACATTATTCTCTGGATGTCTATCAAGGCAACAGAGAAACTTGAAACCAATATGTTTTTCTGATTCTACTACCTAGGGAGGACAGGAATCATGATGTCTTTGTCAATTCTGGTGTTTGTCTCGGAGGGGAACGTCAGTTTTATAAGTGGAGTTTCACCGTCAATAGAATAGGCCTTTTGAGCATATGCGGTAATAGTCCGTTTTTTCCAACTTTATTCTTTGGATCTCTCTTAAGGCAAGGAGAGAATCTTGAAACTATGATGTTTTTCTGATTCTACTACCTAGGGAGAACATGAATTACGACGTCTTTTTCAAATCTGGTGTTTGTCTGGGCCGGGAACCTCAGTTCTTAAAGTGGAGTTTCACCGTCAATACAATAGGCCTTTTGAGCGTATTCGGTAATAGGCCTTTTTTTCCAACATTATTCTCTGGATCTGTCTTAACGAAAGGAGAGAATCTTGAAACCATGATGTTTTTCTGATTCTACTACCTAGGGAAAACATGAATCACGACGTCTTTTTCAAATCTGTTGTTTGTCGGGACCGGGAACCTCAGTTCTGAAAGTGGTATTTCGCGGTAATAGACCGTTTTTTGCAACATTATTCTCTGGATCTGTCTTAAGGCAAGGAGAAAATCTTGAAACCATGATGTTTTTCTGATTCTACTACCTAGGGAGAACATGAATCATGACGTCTTTTTGAAATCTGGTGTTTGTCTGGGCTGGGAACCTCAGTTCTGAAAGTGGAGTTTCACCGTCAATACAATAGGCCTTTGAGCTTATGTCGTAATAGCCCTTTTTTTCCAACTTTATTCTCTGGATCTCTCTTAAGGCAAGGAGAGAATCTTGAAACGATGACGTTTTTCTGATTCTACTACCTAGGGAGAACATGAATCACGACGTCTTTTTCAAATCTGGTGTTTGTCTGGGCCGGGAACCTCAGTTCTGAAAGTGGTATTTCGCGGCAAAAGGCCGTTTTTTGCAACATTATTCTCTGGATCTCTCTTAAGGCAAGGAGAGAATCTTGAAACTATGATGTTTTTCTGATTCTACTACCTAGGGAGAACATGAATCATGATGTCTTTTTCAAATCTGGTGCTTGTCTCAGGCGGGAACGTCGGTTCTGAAAGTGGTATTTCGCGGTAATAGGCCGTTTTTTGCAACATTATTCTCTGGATCTCTCTTAAGGCAAGGAGAGAATCTTGAAACTATGATGTTTTTGTGATTCTACTACCTTGGGAGAACATGAATCTCGACGTCTTTTTCAAATCTGTTGTTTGTCTGGGCCGGGAACCTCAGTTCTGAAAGTGGAGTTTCACCGTCAATACAATAGGCCTTTGAGCATATGTCCTAATAGGCCGTTTTTTCCAACTTTATTCTTTGGATCTCTCTTAAGGCAAGGAGAGAATCTTGAAACGATGATGTTTTTCTGATTCTACTACCTACGGAGAACATGAATCACGACGTCCTTTTCAAATCTGGTGTTTGTCTGGGCCGGGAACCTGAGTTCTGAAAGTGTTATTTCGCGGTAATAGGCCGTTTTTTCCAACATTATTCTCTGGATCTCTCTTAAGGCAAGGAGAGAATCTTGAAATTATGATATTTTTCTGATTCTACTACCTAGGGAGGACAGGAATCATGAAGTCTTTGTCAAATCTGTCGTTTGTCTGGGAGAGAAACCTCAGTTTTATAACTGGAGTTTCACCGTCAATACTATAGGCCTTTTGAGTATATGCGGTAATAGGCCGTTTTTTCCAACTTTATTCTTTGAATCTCTCTTAAGGCAAGTAGAGAAGATTGAAACCATGATGTTTTTCTGATTCTACTACATAGGGAGAACATGAATCATGATGTCTTTCTCAAATCTGGTGTTTGTCTGAGCCGGGAACCTCATTTCTGAAAGTGGTATTTCGTGGTAATAGGCCGGTTTTTGCAACATTATTCTCTGGATGTCTATCAAGGCAACAGAGAAACTTGAAAACAATATGTTTTTCTGATTCTACTACCTAGGGAGAACATGAATCACGACGTCTTTTTCAAATCTGGTGTTTGTCTGGGCCGGGAACCTCAGTTGTTAAAGTGGAGTTTCACCGTGAATACAATAGGCCTTTTGAGCGTATTCGGTTATAGGCCTTTTTTTCCAACAGTATTCTCTGGATCTCTCTTAAGGAAAGGAGAGAATCTTGAAAGCATGATGTTTTTCTGATTCTACTACCTAGGGAGAACATGAATCATGACGTCTTTTTCAAATCTGGTGTTTGTCGGGACCGGGAACCTTAGTTCTGAAAGTGGTATTTCGCGGTAATAGGCCGTTTTTTCCATTATTCTCTGTATCTCTCTTAAGGGAAGGAGAGAATCTTGAAACCATGATGTTTTTCTGATTCTACTACATTGGGAGAACATGAATCATGATGACTTTTTCAAACCTGGTGTTTGTCTGAGCCGGGAACCTCATTTCTGAAAGTGGTATTTCTTGGTAATAGGCCGGTTTTTGCAACATTATTCTTTGGATGTCTATCAAGGCAACAGAGAAACTTGAAACCAATATGTTTTTCTGATCCTACTACCTAGGGAGGACAGGAATCATGATGTCTTTGTCAAATCTGGTGTTTGTCTGGGAGGGGAACCTCAGTTTTATAAGTGGAGTTTCACCGTCAATAGAATAGGCCTTTTGAGGATATGCGGTAATAGGCCGTTTTTTCCATCATTATTTTTTAGATCTCTCTTAAGGCAAGGAGAGAATCTTGAAACGATGATGTTTTTCTGGTTCTACTACCTAGGGAGAACATGAATCACAACGTCTTTTTCAAATCTGGTGTTTGTCTGGGCCGGGAACCTCAGTTCTGAAAGTGGTATTTCGCGGCAATAGGCCGTTTTTTGCAACATTATTCTCTAGATCTCTCTTAAGGCAAGGAGAGAATCTTGAAACCATGATGTTTTTCTGATTCTACTACATTGGGAGAACATGAATCATGATTACTTTTTCAAACCTGGTGTTTGTCTGAGCCGGGAACCTCATTTCTGAATGTGGTATTTCTTGGTAATAGGCCGGTTTTTGCAACATTATTCTATGGATGTCTATCAAGGCAACAGAGAAACTTGAAACCAATATGTTTTTCTGATCCTACTACCTAGGGAGGACAGGAATCATGATGTCTTTGTCAAATCTGGTGTTTGTCTGGGAGGGGAACCTCAGTTTTATAAGTGGAGTTTCACCGTCAATAGAATAGGCCTTTTGAGCATATGCGGTAATAGTCCGTTTTTTCCAACTTTATTCTTTGGATCTCTCTTAAGGCAAGGAGAGAATCTTGAAACTATGATGTTTTTCTGATTCTACTACCTAGGGAGAACATGAATTACGACGTCTTTTTCAAATCTGGTGTTTGTCTGGGCCGGGAACCTCAGTTCTTAAAGTGGAGTTTCACCGTCAATACAATAGGCCTTTTGAGCGTATTCGGTAATAGGCCTTTTTTTCCAACATTATTCTCTGGATCTGTCTTAACGAAAGGAGAGAATCTTGAAACCATGATGTTTTTCTGATTCTACTACCTAGGGACAACATGAATCACGACGTCTTTTTCAAATCTGGTGTTTGTCGGGACCGGGAACCTCAGTTCTGAAAGTGGTATTTCGCGGTAATAGGCCGTTTTTTGCAACATTATTCTCTGGATCTCTCTTAAGGGAAGGAGAGAATCTTGAAACCATGATGTTTTTCTTATTCTACTACCTAGGGAGAACATGAATCATGGTTTCTTTTTGAAATCTGGTGTTTGTCTGGCCCGGGAACCTCAGTTCTGAAAGTGGAGTTTCACCGTCAATACAATAGGCCTTTGAGCTTATGTCGTAATAGCCCTTTTTTTCCAACTTTATTCTCTGGATCTCTCTTAAGGCAAGGAGAGAATCTTGAAACTATGATGTTTTTCTGATTCTACTACCTAGGGAGAACATGAATCACGACGTCTTTTTCAAATCTGGTGTTTGTCGGGACCGGGAACCTCAGTTCTGAAAGTGGTATTTCGCGGTAATAGGCCGGTTTTTTCAACATTATTCTCTGGATGTCTATCAAGGCAACAGAGAAACTTGAAACCAATATGTTTTTCCGATTCTACTACCTAGGGAGGACAGGAATCATGATGTCTTTGTCAAATCTGGTGTTTGTCTGGGAGGGCAACCTCAGTTTTATAAGTGGAATTTCACCGTCAATAGAATAGGCCTTTTGAGCATATGCGGTAATAGTCCGTTTTTTCCAACTTTATTCTTTGGATCTCTCTTAAGGCAAGGAGAGAATCTTGAAACGATGATGTTTTTCTGATTCTACTACCTAGGGAGAACATTAATCACTACGTCTTTTTCAAATCTGGTGTTTGTCTGGGCCGGGAACCTCAGTTCTGAAAGTGGTATTTCGCGGTAATAGGCCGTTTATTCCAAGAGTATTCTCTGGATCTCTCTTAAGGGAAGGAGAGAATCTTGAAACTATGATGTTTTTCTGATTCTACTACCTAGGGAGAACATGAATCATGACGTCTTTTTCAAATCTGGTGTTTGTCTGGGCCGGGAACCTGAGTTCTGAAAGTGGTATTTCGCGGCAATAGGCCGTTTTTTCCAACATTATGCTCTGGATCTCTCTTAAGGAAGGAGAGAATCTTGAAACCATGATGTTTTTCTGATTCTACTACCTAGGGAGAACAAGAATCACAACGTCTTTTTCAAATCTGGTGTTTCTCTGGACCGGGAACCTCAGTTCTTAAAGTGGAGTTTCACCGTCAATACAATAGGCCTTTTGAGCGTATTCGGTAATAGGCCTTTTTTTCCAACATTATTCTCTGGATCTCTCTTAAGGAAAGGAGAGAATCTTGAAAGCATGATGTTTTTCTGATTCTACTACCTAGGGAGAACATGAATCACGATGTCTTTTTCAAATCTGGTGTTTGTCTGAGCCGGGAACCTCATTTCTGAAAGTGGTATTTCGTGGTAATAGGCCGGTTTTTGCAACATTATTCTCTGGATGTCTATCAAGGCAACAGAGAAACTTGAAACCAATATGTTTTTCTGATTCTACTACCTAGGGAGGACAGGAATCATGATGTCTTTGTCAATTCTGGTGTTTGTCTCGGAGGGGAACGTCAGTTTTATAAGTGGAGTTTCACCGTCAATAGAATAGGCCTTTTGAGCATATGCGGTAATAGTCCGTTTTTTCCAACTTTATTCTTTGGATCTCTCTTAAGGCAAGGAGAGAATCTTGAAACTATGATGTTTTTCTGATTCTACTACCTAGGGAGAACATGAATTACGACGTCTTTTTCAAATCTGGTGTTTGTCTGGGCCGGGAACCTCAGTTCTTAAAGTGGAGTTTCACCGTCAATACAATAGGCCTTTTGAGCGTATTCGGTAATAGGCCTTTTTTTCCAACATTATTCTCTGGATCTGTCTTAACGAAAGGAGAGAATCTTGAAACCATGATGTTTTTCTGATTCTACTACCTAGGGAAAACATGAATCACGACGTCTTTTTCAAATCTGTTGTTTGTCGGGACCGGGAACCTCAGTTCTGAAAGTGGTATTTCGCGGTAATAGACCGTTTTTTGCAACATTATTCTCTGGATCTGTCTTAAGGCAAGGAGAAAATCTTGAAACCATGATGTTTTTCTGATTCTACTACCTAGGGAGAACATGAATCATGACGTCTTTTTGAAATCTGGTGTTTGTCTGGGCTGGGAACCTCAGTTCTGAAAGTGGAGTTTCACCGTCAATACAATAGGCCTTTGAGCTTATGTCGTAATAGCCCTTTTTTTCCAACTTTATTCTCTGGATCTCTCTTAAGGCAAGGAGAGAATCTTGAAACGATGACGTTTTTCTGATTCTACTACCTAGGGAGAACATGAATCACGACGTCTTTTTCAAATCTGGTGTTTGTCTGGGCCGGGAACCTCAGTTCTGAAAGTGGTATTTCGCGGCAAAAGGCCGTTTTTTGCAACATTATTCTCTGGATCTCTCTTAAGGCAAGGAGAGAATCTTGAAACTATGATGTTTTTCTGATTCTACTACCTAGGGAGAACATGAATCATGATGTCTTTTTCAAATCTGGTGCTTGTCTCAGGCGGGAACGTCGGTTCTGAAAGTGGTATTTCGCGGTAATAGGCCGTTTTTTGCAACATTATTCTCTGGATCTCTCTTAAGGCAAGGAGAGAATCTTGAAACTATGATGTTTTTGTGATTCTACTACCTTGGGAGAACATGAATCTCGACGTCTTTTTCAAATCTGTTGTTTGTCTGGGCCGGGAACCTCAGTTCTGAAAGTGGAGTTTCACCGTCAATACAATAGGCCTTTGAGCATATGTCCTAATAGGCCGTTTTTTCCAACTTTATTCTTTGGATCTCTCTTAAGGCAAGGAGAGAATCTTGAAACGATGATGTTTTTCTGATTCTACTACCTACGGAGAACATGAATCACGACGTCCTTTTCAAATCTGGTGTTTGTCTGGGCCGGGAACCTGAGTTCTGAAAGTGTTATTTCGCGGTAATAGGCCGTTTTTTCCAACATTATTCTCTGGATCTCTCTTAAGGCAAGGAGAGAATCTTGAAATTATGATATTTTTCTGATTCTACTACCTAGGGAGGACAGGAATCATGAAGTCTTTGTCAAATCTGTCGTTTGTCTGGGAGAGAAACCTCAGTTTTATAACTGGAGTTTCACCGTCAATACTATAGGCCTTTTGAGTATATGCGGTAATAGGCCGTTTTTTCCAACTTTATTCTTTGAATCTCTCTTAAGGCAAGTAGAGAAGATTGAAACCATGATGTTTTTCTGATTCTACTACATAGGGAGAACATGAATCATGATGTCTTTCTCAAATCTGGTGTTTGTCTGAGCCGGGAACCTCATTTCTGAAAGTGGTATTTCGTGGTAATAGGCCGGTTTTTGCAACATTATTCTCTGGATGTCTATCAAGGCAACAGAGAAACTTGAAAACAATATGTTTTTCTGATTCTACTACCTAGGGAGAACATGAATCACGACGTCTTTTTCAAATCTGGTGTTTGTCTGGGCCGGGAACCTCAGTTGTTAAAGTGGAGTTTCACCGTGAATACAATAGGCCTTTTGAGCGTATTCGGTTATAGGCCTTTTTTTCCAACAGTATTCTCTGGATCTCTCTTAAGGAAAGGAGAGAATCTTGAAAGCATGATGTTTTTCTGATTCTACTACCTAGGGAGAACATGAATCATGACGTCTTTTTCAAATCTGGTGTTTGTCGGGACCGGGAACCTTAGTTCTGAAAGTGGTATTTCGCGGTAATAGGCCGTTTTTTCCATTATTCTCTGTATCTCTCTTAAGGGAAGGAGAGAATCTTGAAACCATGATGTTTTTCTGATTCTACTACATTGGGAGAACATGAATCATGATGACTTTTTCAAACCTGGTGTTTGTCTGAGCCGGGAACCTCATTTCTGAAAGTGGTATTTCTTGGTAATAGGCCGGTTTTTGCAACATTATTCTATGGATGTCTATCAAGGCAACAGAGAAACTTGAAACCAATATGTTTTTCTGATCCTACTACCTAGGGAGGACAGGAATCATGATGTCTTTGTCAAATCTGGTGTTTGTCTGGGCCGGGAACCTGAGTTCTGAAAGTGGTATTTCGCGGCAATAGGCCGTTTTTTCCAACATTATGCTCTGGATCTCTCTTAAGGAAGGAGAGAATCTTGAAACCATGATGTTTTTCTGATTCTACTACCTAGGGAGAACAAGAATCACAACGTCTTTTTCAAATCTGGTGTTTCTCTGGACCGGGAACCTCAGTTCTTAAAGTGGAGTTTCACCGTCAATACAATAGGCCTTTTGAGCGTATTCGGTAATAGGCCTTTTTTTCCAACATTATTCTCTGGATCTCTCTTAAGGAAAGGAGAGAATCTTGAAAGCATGATGTTTTTCTGATTCTACTACCTAGGGAGAACATGAATCACGATGTCTTTTTCAAATCTGGTGTTTGTCTGAGCCGGGAACCTCATTTCTGAAAGTGGTATTTCGTGGTAATAGGCCGGTTTTTGCAACATTATTCTCTGGATGTCTATCAAGGCAACAGAGAAACTTGAAACCAATATGTTTTTCTGATTCTACTACCTAGGGAGGACAGGAATCATGATGTCTTTGTCAATTCTGGTGTTTGTCTCGGAGGGGAACGTCAGTTTTATAAGTGGAGTTTCACCGTCAATAGAATAGGCCTTTTGAGCATATGCGGTAATAGTCCGTTTTTTCCAACTTTATTCTTTGGATCTCTCTTAAGGCAAGGAGAGAATCTTGAAACTATGATGTTTTTCTGATTCTACTACCTAGGGAGAACATGAATTACGACGTCTTTTTCAAATCTGGTGTTTGTCTGGGCCGGGAACCTCAGTTCTTAAAGTGGAGTTTCACCGTCAATACAATAGGCCTTTTGAGCGTATTCGGTAATAGGCCTTTTTTTCCAACATTATTCTCTGGATCTGTCTTAACGAAAGGAGAGAATCTTGAAACCATGATGTTTTTCTGATTCTACCATCTAGGGAGAACATGAATCAAGACGTGTTTTTCAAATCTGGTGTGTGTCTGGGCCGGGAACCTCAGTTCTGTAAGTGGTATTTCGCGGTAGTAGGCCTTTATTTACAACATTATTCTCTGGATCTCTCTTAAGGGAAGGAGAGAATCCTGAAACCATGATGTTTTTCTGATTCTACTACCCAGGGAGAACAAGAATCACGACGTCTTTTTCAAATCTGTTGTTTGTCGGGACCGGGAACCTCAGTTCTGAAAGTGGTATTTCGCGGTAATAGACCGTTTTTTGCAACATTATTCTCTGGATCTGTCTTAAGGCAAGGAGAAAATCTTGAAACCATGATGTTTTTCTGATTCTACTACCTAGGGAGAACATGAATCATGACGTCTTTTTGAAATCTGGTGTTTGTCTGGGCCGGGAACCTCAGTTCTGAAAGTGGAGTTTCACCGTCAATACAATAGGCCTTTGAGCTTATGTCGTAATAGCCCTTTTTTTCCAACTTTATTCTCTGGATCTCTCTTAAGGCAAGGAGAGAATCTTGAAACGATGACGTTTTTCTGATTCTACTACCTAGGGAGAACATGAATCACGACGTCTTTTTCAAATCTGGTGTTTGTCTGGGCCGGGAACCTCAGTTCTGAAAGTGGTATTTCGCGGCAAAAGGCCGTTTTTTGCAACATTATTCTCTGGATCTCTCTTAAGGCAAGGAGAGAATCTTGAAACTATGATGTTTTTCTGATTCTACTACCTAGGGAGAACATGAATCATGATGTCTTTTTCAAATCTGGTGCTTGTCTCAGGCGGGAACGTCAGTTCTGAAAGTGGTATTTCGCGGTAATAGGCCGTTTTTTGCAACATTATTCTCTGGATCTCTCTTAAGGCAAGGAGAGAATCTTGAAACTATGATGTTTTTGTGATTCTACTACCTTGGGAGAACATGAATCTCGACGTCTTTTTCAAATCTGTTGTTTGTCTGGGCCGGGAACCTCAGTTCTGAAAGTGGAGTTTCACCGTCAATACAATAGGCCTTTGAGCATATGTCCTAATAGGCCGTTTTTTCCA
This sequence comes from Liasis olivaceus, assembly GCA_030867105.1. Classification (NCBI taxonomy): domain Eukaryota; kingdom Metazoa; phylum Chordata; class Lepidosauria; order Squamata; family Pythonidae; genus Liasis; species Liasis olivaceus. The sequence goes on from CM061354.1 coordinate 62,158,690, forward strand.
ACTTTATTCTTTGGATCTCTCTTAAGGCAAGGAGAGAATCTTGAAACGATGATGTTTTTCTGATTCTACTACCTACGGAGAACATGAATCACGACGTCCTTTTCAAATCTGGTGTTTGTCTGGGCCGGGAACCTGAGTTCTGAAAGTGTTATTTCGCGGTAATAGGCCGTTTTTTCCAACATTATTCTCTGGATCTCTCTTAAGGCAAGGAGAGAATCTTGAAATTATGATATTTTTCTGATTCTACTACCTAGGGAGGACAGGAATCATGAAGTCTTTGTCAAATCTGTCGTTTGTCTGGGAGAGAAACCTCAGTTTTATAACTGGAGTTTCACCGTCAATACTATAGGCCTTTTGAGTATATGCGGTAATAGGCCGTTTTTTCCAACTTTATTCTTTGAATCTCTCTTAAGGCAAGTAGAGAAGATTGAAACCATGATGTTTTTCTGATTCTACTACATAGGGAGAACATGAATCACGACGTCTTTTTCAAATCTGGCTTTTGTCTGGGCCGGGAACCTCAGTTCTTAAAGTGGAGTTTCACCGTCAATACAATAGGCCTTTTGAGCGTATTCGGTAATAGGCCATTTTTTCCAACATTATTCTCTGGATCTGTCTTAAGGAAAGGAGAGAATCTTGAAACCATGATGTTTTTCTGATTCTACTACCTAGGGAGAACATGAATCACGACGTCTTTTCCAAATCTGGTGTTTGTCGGGACCGGGAACCTAAGTTCTGAAAGTGGTATTTCGCGGTAATAGGCCGTTTTTTGCAACATTATTCTCTGGATCTCTCTTAAGGCAAGGAGAAAATCTTGAAACCATGATATTTTTCTGATTCTACTACCTAGGGAGAACATGAATCACGACGTCTTTTTAAAATCTGGTGTTTGTCTGGGCCGGGAACCTGAGTTCTGAAAGTGGTATTTCGCGGCAATAGGCCGTTTTTTCCAACATTATTCTCTGGATCTCTCTTAAGGCAAGGAGAGAATCTTGAAACCATGATGTTTTTCTGATTCTACTACCAAGGGAGAACATGAATCATGACGTCTTTTTGAAATCTGGTGTTTGTCTGGGGCGGGAACCTCAGTTCTGAAAGTGGAGTTTCACCGTCAATGCAATAGGCCTTTGAGCTTATGTCGTAATAGCCCTTTTTTTCCAACTGTATTCTCTGGATCTCTCTTAAGGCAAGGAGAGAATCTTGAAACAATGATATTTTTCTGATTCTACTACCTAGGGAGGACAGGAATCATGAAGTCTTTGTCAAATCTATCGTTTGTCTGGGAGGGAAACCTCAGTTTTATAACTGGAGTTTCACCGTCAATACTATAGGCCTTTTGAGTATATGCGGTAATAGGCCGTTTTTTCCAACTTTATTCTTTGAATCTCTCTTAAGGCAAGTAGAGAAGATTGAAACCATGATGTTTTTCTGATTCTACTACATAGGGAGAACATGAATCACGACGTCTTTTTCAAATGTGGCGTTTGTCTGGGCCGGGAACCTCAGTTCTTAAAGTGGAGTTTCACCGTCAATACAATAGGCCTTTTGAGCGTATTCGGTAATAGGCCTTTTTTTCCAACATTATTCTCTGGATCTGTCTTAAGGAAAGGAGAGAATCTTGAAACCATGATGTTTTTCTGATTCTACTACCTAGGGAGAACATGAATCACGACGTCTTTTCCAAATCTGGTGTTTGTCGGGACCGGGAACCTCAGTTCTGAAAGTGGTATTTGGCGGTAATAGGCCGTTTTTTGCAATATTATTATCTGGATCTCTCTTAAGGCAAGGAGAAAATCTTGAAACCATGATATTTTTCTGATTCTACTACCTAGGGAGAACATGAATCACGACGTCTTTTTCAAATCTGGTGTTTGTCTCAGGCGGGAACCTCAGTTCTGAAAGTGGTATTTCGCGGTAATAGGCCGTTTTTTCCAACATTATTCTCTGGATCTCTCTTTAGGAAAGGAGAGAATTTTGAAACCATGATGTTTTTCTAATTCTACTACATTGGGAGAACATGAATCATGATGTCTTTTTCAAATCTGGTGTTTGTCTGAGCCGGGAACCTCATTTCTGAAAGTGGTATTTCGTGGTAATAGGCCGGTTTTTGCAACATTATTCTCTGGATGTCTATCAAGGCAACAGAGAAACTTGAAAACAATATGTTTTTCTGATTCTACTACCTAGGGAGAACATGAATCACGACGTCTTTTTCAAATCTGGTGTTTGTCTGGGCCGGGAACCTCAGTTGTTAAAGTGGAGTTTCACCGTGAATACAATAGGCCTTTTGAGCGTATTCGGTAATAGGCCTTTTTTTCCAACAGTATTCTCTGGATCTCTCTTAAGGAAAGGAGAGAATCTTGAAAGCATGATGTTTTTCTGATTCTACTACCTAGGGAGAACATGAATCATGACGTCTTTTTCAAATCTGGTGTTTGTCGGGACCGGGAACCTTAGTTCTGAAAGTGGTATTTCACGGTAATAGGCCGTTTTTTCCATTATTTTCTGTATCTCTCTTAAGGGAAGGAGAGAATCTTGAAACCATGATGTTTTTCTGATTCTACTACATTGGGAGAACATGAATCATGATGACTTTTTCAAACCTGGTGTTTGTCTGAGCCGGGAACCTCATTTCTGAAAGTGGTATTTCTTGGTAATAGGCCGGTTTTTGCAACATTATTCTATGGATGTCTATCAAGGCAACAGAGAAACTTGAAACCAATATGTTTTTCTGATCCTACTACCTAGGGAGGACAGGAATCATGATGTCTTTGTCAAATCTGGTGTTTGTCTGGGAGGGGAACCTCAGTTTTATAAGTGGAGTTTCACCGTCAATAGAATAGGCCTTTTGAGGATATGCAGTAATAGGCCGTTTTTTCCATCATTATTTTTTAGATCTCTCTTAAGGCAAGGAGAGAATCTTGAAACGATGATGTTTTTCTGGTTCTACTACCTAGGGAGAACATGAATCACAACGTCTTTTTCAAATCTGGTGTTTGTCTGGGCCGGGAACCTCAATTCTGAAAGTGGTATTTCGCGGCAATAGGCCGTTTTTTGCAACATTATTCTCTGGATCTCTCTTAAGGCAAGGAGAGAATCTTGAAACCATGATGTTTTTCTTATTCTACTACCTAGGGAGAACATGAATCATGATTTCTTTTTGAAATCTGGTGTTTGTCTGGCCCGGGAACCTCAGTTCCTAAAGTGGAGTTTCACCGTCAATACAATAGGCCTTTGAGCTTATGTCGTAATAGCCCTTTTTTTCCAACTTTATTCTCTGGATCTCTCTTAAGGCAAGGAGAGAATCTTGAAACTATGATGTTTTTCTGATTCTACTACCTAGGGAGAACATGAATCACGACGTCTTTTTCAAATCTGGTGTTTGTCGGGACCGGGAACCTCAGTTCTGAAAGTGGTATTTCGCGGTAATAGGCCGGTTTTTTCAACATTATTCTCTGGATGTCTATCAAGGCAACAGAGAAACTTGAAACCAATATGTTTTTCCGATTCTACTACCTAGGGAGGACAGGAATCATGATGTCTTTGTCAAATCTGGTGTTTGTCTGGGAGGGGAACCTCAGTTTTATAAGTGGAGTTTCACCGTCAATAGAATAGGCCTTTTGAGCATATGCGGTAATAGTCCGTTTTTTCCAACTTTATTCTTTGGATCTCTCTTAAGGCAAGGAGAGAATCTTGAAACGATGATGTTTTTCTGGTTCTACTACCTAGGGAGAACATGAATCACAACGTCTTTTTCAAATCTGGTGTTTGTCTGGGCCGGGAACCTCAGTTCTGAAAGTGGTATTTCGCGGCAAAAGGCCGTTTTTTGCAACATTATTCTCTGGATCTGTCTTAAGGCAAGGAGAAAATCTTGAAACCATGATGTTTTTCTGATTCTACTACCTAGGGAGAACATGAATCATGACGTCTTTTTGAAATCTGGTGTTTGTCTGGGCCGGGAACCTCAGTTCTGAAAGTGGAGTTTCACCGTCAATACAATAGGCCTTTGAGCTTATGTCGTAATAGCCCTTTTTTTCCAACTTTTTTCTCTGGATCTCTCTTAAGGCAAGGAGAGAATCTTGAAACGATGACGTTTTTCTGATTCTACTACCTAGGGAGAACATGAATCACGACGTCTTTTTCAAATCTGGTGTTTGTCTGGGCCGGGAACCTCAGTTCTGAAAGTGGTATTTCGCGGCAAAAGGCCGTTTTTTGCAACATTATTCTCTGGATCTCTCTTAAGGCAAGGAGAGAATCTTGAAACTATGATGTTTTTCTGATTCTACTACCTAGGGAGAACATGAATCATGATGTCTTTTTCAAATCTGGTGCTTGTCTCAGGCGGGAACCTCAGTTCTGAAAGTGGTATTTCGCGGTAATAGGCCGTTTTTTGCAACATTATTCTCTTGATCTCTCTTAAGGCAAGGAGAGAATCTTGAAACTATGATGTTTTTGTGATTCTACTACCTTGGGAGAACATGAATCTCGACGTCTTTTTCAAATCTGTTGTTTGTCTGGGCCGGGAACCTCAGTTCTGAAAGTGGAGTTTCACCGTCAATACAATAGGCCTTTGAGCATATGTCCTAATAGGCCGTTTTTTCCAACTTTATTCTTTGGATCTCTCTTAAGGCAAGGAGAGAATCTTGAAACGATGATGTTTTTCTGATTCTACTACCTACGGAGAACATGAATCACGACGTCCTTTTCAAATCTGGTGTTTGTCTGGGCCGGGAACCTGAGTTCTGAAAGTGTTATTTCGCGGTAATAGGCCGTTTTTTCCAACATTATTCTCTGGATCTCTCTTAAGGCAAGGAGAGAATCTTGAAATTATGATATTTTTCTGGTTCTACTACCTAGGGAGGACAGGAATCATGAAGTCTTTGTCAAATCTGTCGTTTGTCTGGGAGAGAAACCTCAGTTTTATAACTGGAGTTTCACCGTCAATACTATAGGCCTTTTGAGTATATGCGGTAATAGGCCGTTTTTTCCAACTTTATTCTTTGAATCTCTCTTAAGGCAAGTAGAGAAGATTGAAACCATGATGTTTTTCTGATTCTACTACATAGGGAGAACATGAATCACGACGTCTTTTTCAAATCTGGCTTTTGTCTGGGCCGGGAACCTCAGTTCTTAAAGTGGAGTTTCACCGTCAATACAATAGGCCTTTTGAGCGTATTCGGTAATAGGCCTTTTTTTCCAACATTATTCTCTGGATCTGTCTTAAGGAAAGGAGAGAATCTTGAAACCATGATGTTTTTCTGATTCTACTACCTAGGGAGAACATGAATCACAACGTCTTTTCCAAATCTGGTGTTTGTCGGGACCGGGAACCTAAGTTCTGAAAGTGGTATTTCGCGGTAATAGGCCGTTTTTTGCAACATTATTCTCTGGATCTCTCTTAAGGCAAGGAGAAAATCTTGAAACCATGATATTTTTCTGATTCTACTACCTAGGGAGAACATGAATCACGACGTCTTTTTAAAATCTGGTGTTTGTCTGGGCCGGGAACCTGAGTTCTGAAAGTGGTATTTCGCGGCAATAGGCCGTTTTTTCCAACATTATTCTCTGGATCTCTCTTAAGGCAAGGAGAGAATCTTGAAACCATGATGTTTTTCTGATTCTACTACCTAGGGAGGACAGGAATCATGATGTCTTTGTCAAATCTGGTGTTTGTCTGGGCCGGGAACCTCAGTTCTTAAAGTGGAGTTTCACCGTCAATACAATAGGCCTTTTGAGCGTATTCGGTAATAGGCCTTTTTTTCCAACATTATTCTCTGGATCTGTCTTAAGGAAAGGAGAGAATCTTGAAACCATGATGTTTTTCTGATTCTACTACCTAGGGAGAACATGAATCACGACGTCTTTTCCAAATCTGGTGTTTGTCGGGACCGGGAACCTCAGTTCTGAAAGTGGTATTTGGCGGTAATAGGCCGTTTTTTGCAATATTATTATCTGGATCTCTCTTAAGGCAAGGAGAAAATCTTGAAACCATGATATTTTTCTGATTCTACTACCTAGGGAGAACATGAATCACGACGTCTTTTTCAAATCTGGTGTTTGTCTCAGGCGGGAACCTCAGTTCTGAAAGTGGTATTTCGCGGTAATAGGCCGTTTTTTCCAACATTATTCTCTGGATCTCTCTTTAGGAAAGGAGAGAATTTTGAAACCATGATGTTTTTCTAATTCTACTACATTGGGAGAACATGAATCATGATGTCTTTTTCAAATCTGGTGTTTGTCTGAGCCGGGAACCTCATTTCTGAAAGTGGTATTTCGTGGTAATAGGCCGGTTTTTGCAACATTATTCTCTGGATGTCTATCAAGGCAACAGAGAAACTTGAAAACAATATGTTTTTCTGATTCTACTACCTAGGGAGAACATGAATCACGACGTCTTTTTCAAATCTGGTGTTTGTCTGGGCCGGGAACCTCAGTTGTTAAAGTGGAGTTTCACCGTGAATACAATAGGCCTTTTGAGCGTATTCGGTAATAGGCCTTTTTTTCCAACAGTATTCTCTGGATCTCTCTTAAGGAAAGGAGAGAATCTTGAAAGCATGATGTTTTTCTGATTCTACTACCTAGGGAGAACATGAATCATGACGTCTTTTTCAAATCTGGTGTTTGTCGGGACCGGGAACCTTAGTTCTGAAAGTGGTATTTCGCGGTAATAGGCCGTTTTTTCCATTATTCTCTGTATCTCTCTTAAGGGAAGGAGAGAATCTTGAAACCATGATGTTTTTCTGATTCTACTACATTGGGAGAACATGAATCATGATGACTTTTTCAAACCTGGTGTTTGTCTGAGCCGGGAACCTCATTTCTGAAAGTGGTATTTCTTGGTAATAGGCCGGTTTTTGCAACATTATTCTATGGATGTCTATCAAGGCAACAGAGAAACTTGAAACCAATATGTTTTTCTGATCCTACTACCTAGGGAGGACAGGAATCATGATGTCTTTGTCAAATCTGGTGTTTGTCTGGGAGGGGAACCTCAGTTTTATAAGTGGAGTTTCACCGTCAATAGAATAGGCCTTTTGAGGATATGCGGTAATAGGCCGTTTTTTCCATCATTATTTTTTAGATCTCTCTTAAGGCAAGGAGAGAATCTTGAAACGATGATGTTTTTCTGGTTCTACTACCTAGGGAGAACATGAATCACAACGTCTTTTTCAAATCTGGTGTTTGTCTGGGCCGGGAACCTCAGTTCTGAAAGTGGTATTTCGCGGCAAAAGGCCGTTTTTTGCAACATTATTCTCTGGATCTGTCTTAAGGCAAGGAGAAAATCTTGAAACCATGATGTTTTTCTGATTCTACTACCTAGGGAGAACATGAATCATGACGTCTTTTTGAAATCTGGTGTTTGTCTGGGCCGGGAACCTCAGTTCTGAAAGTGGAGTTTCACCGTCAATACAATAGGCCTTTGAGCTTATGTCGTAATAGCCCTTTTTTTCCAACTTTATTCTCTGGATCTCTCTTAAGGCAAGGAGAGAATCTTGAAACGATGACGTTTTTCTGATTCTACTACCTAGGGAGAACATGAATCACGACGTCTTTTTCAAATCTGGTGTTTGTCTGGGCCGGGAACCTCAGTTCTGAAAGTGGTATTTCGCGGCAAAAGGCCGTTTTTTGCAACATTATTCTCTGGATCTCTCTTAAGGCAAGGAGAGAATCTTGAAACTATGATGTTTTTCTGATTCTACTACCTAGGGAGAACATCAATCATGATGTCTTTTTCAAATCTGGTGCTTGTCTCAGGCGGGAACCTCAGTTCTGAAAGTGGTATTTCGCGGTAATAGGCCGTTTTTTGCAACATTATTCTCTGGATCTCTCTTAAGGCAAGGAGAGAATCTTGAAACTATGATGTTTTTGTGATTCTACTACCTTGGGAGAACATGAATCTCGACGTCTTTTTCAAATCTGTTGTTTGTCTGGGCCGGGAACCTCAGTTCTGAAAGTGGAGTTTCACCGTCAATACAATAGGCCTTTGAGCATATGTCCTAATAGGCCGTTTTTTCCAACTTTATTCTTTGGATCTCTCTTAAGGCAAGGAGAGAATCTTGAAACGATGATGTTTTTCTGATTCTACTACCTACGGAGAACATGAATCACGACGTCCTTTTCAAATCTGGTGTTTGTCTGGGCCGGGAACCTGAGTTCTGAAAGTGTTATTTCGCGGTAATAGGCCGTTTTTTCCAACATTATTCTCTGGATCTCTCTTAAGGCAAGGAGAGAATCTTGAAATTATGATATTTTTCTGGTTCTACTACCTAGGGAGGACAGGAATCATGAAGTCTTTGTCAAATCTGTCGTTTGTCTGGGAGAGAAACCTCAGTTTTATAACTGGAGTTTCACCGTCAATACTATAGGCCTTTTGAGTATATGCGGTAATAGGCCGTTTTTTCCAACTTTATTCTTTGAATCTCTCTTAAGGCAAGTAGAGAAGATTGAAACCATGATGTTTTTCTGATTCTACTACATAGGGAGAACATGAATCACGACGTCTTTTTCAAATCTGGCTTTTGTCTGGGCCGGGAACCTCAGTTCTTAAAGTGGAGTTTCACCGTCAATACAATAGGCCTTTTGAGCGTATTCGGTAATAGGCCTTTTTTTCCAACATTATTCTCTGGATCTGTCTTAAGGAAAGGAGAGAATCTTGAAACCATGATGTTTTTCTGATTCTACTACCTAGGGAGAACATGAATCACGACGTCTTTTCCAAATCTGGTGTTTGTCGGGACCGGGAACCTAAGTTCTGAAAGTGGTATTTCGCGGTAATAGGCCGTTTTTTGCAACATTATTCTCTGGATCTCTCTTAAGGCAAGGAGAAAATCTTGAAACCATGATATTTTTCTGATTCTACTACCTAGGGAGAACATGAATCACGACGTCTTTTTAAAATCTGGTGTTTGTCTGGGCCGGGAACCTGAGTTCTGAAAGTGGTATTTCGCGGCAATAGGCCGTTTTTTCCAACATTATTCTCTGGATCTCTCTTAAGGCAAGGAGAGAATCTTGAAACCATGATGTTTTTCTGATTCTACTACCTAGGGAGAACATGAATCATGACGTCTTTTTGAAATCTGGTGTTTGTCTGGGCCGGGAACCTCAGTTCTGAAAGTGGAGTTTCACCGTCAATACAATAGGCCTTTGAGCTTATGTCGTAATAGCCCTTTTTTTCCAACTTTATTCTCTGGATCTCTCTTAAGGCAAGGAGAGAATCTTGAAACGATGACGTTTTTCTGATTCTACTACCTAGGGAGAACATGAATCACGACGTCTTTTTCAAATCTGGTGTTTGTCTGGGCCGGGAACCTCAGTTCTGAAAGTGGTATTTCGCGGCAAAAGGCCGTTTTTTGCAACATTATTCTCTGGATCTCTCTTAAGGCAAGGAGAGAATCTTGAAACTATGATGTTTTTCTGATTCTACTACCTAGGGAGAACATGAATCATGATGTCTTTTTCAAATCTGGTGCTTGTCTCAGGCGGGAACGTCAGTTCTGAAAGTGGTATTTCGCGGTAATAGGCCGTTTTTTGCAACATTATTCTCTGGATCTCTCTTAAGGCAAGGAGAGAATCTTGAAACTATGATGTTTTTGTGATTCTACTACCTTGGGAGAACATGAATCTCGACGTCTTTTTCAAATCTGTTGTTTGTCTGGGCCGGGAACCTCAGTTCTGAAAGTGGAGTTTCACCGTCAATACAATAGGCCTTTGAGCATATGTCCTAATAGGCCGTTTTTTCCAACTTTATTCTTTGGATCTCTCTTAAGGCAAGGAGAGAATCTTGAAACGATGATGTTTTTCTGATTCTACTACCTACGGAGAACATGAATCACGACGTCCTTTTCAAATCTGGTGTTTGTCTGGGCCGGGAACCTGAGTTCTGAAAGTGTTATTTCGCGGTAATAGGCCGTTTTTTCCAACATTATTCTCTGTATCTCTCTTAAGGCAAGGAGAGAATCTTGAAACAATGATATTTTTCTGATTCTACTACCTAGGGAGGACAGGAATCATGAAGTCTTTGTCAAATCTATCGTTTGTCTGGGAGGGAAACCTCAGTTTTATAACTGGAGTTTCACCGTCAATACTATAGGCCTTTTGAGTATATGCGGTAATAGGCCGTTTTTTCCAACTTTATTCTTTGAATCTCTCTTAAGGCAAGTAGAGAAGATTGAAACCATGATGTTTTTCTGATTCTACTACATAGGGAGAACATGAATCACGACGTCTTTTTCAAATGTGGCGTTTGTCTGGGCCGGGAACCTCAGTTCTTAAAGTGGAGTTTCACCGTCAATACAATAGGCCTTTTGAGCGTATTCGGTAATAGGCCTTTTTTTCCAACATTATTCTCTGGATCTGTCTTAAGGCAAGGAGAGAATCTTGAAACCATGATGTTTTTCTGATTCTACTACATTGGGAGAACATGAATCATGATGACTTTTTCAAACCTGGTGTTTGTCTGAGCCGGGAACCTCATTTCTGAAAGTGGTATTTCTTGGTAATAGGCCGGTTTTTGCAACATTATTCTATGGATGTCTATCAAGGCAACAGAGAAACTTGAAACCAATATGTTTTTCTGATCCTACTACCTAGGGAGGACAGGAATCATGATGTCTTTGTCAAATCTGGTGTTTGTCTGGGAGGGGAACCTCAGTTTTATAAGTGGAGTTTCACCGTCAATAGAATAGGCCTTTTGAGCATATGCGGTAATAGTCCGTTTTTTCCAACTTTATTCTTTGGATCTCTCTTAAGGCAAGGAGAGAATCTTGAAACTATGATGTTTTTCTGATTCTACTACCTAGGGAGAACATGAATTACGACGTCTTTTTCAAATCTGGTGTTTGTCTGGGCCGGGAACCTCAGTTCTTAAAGTGGAGTTTCACCGTCAATACAATAGGCCTTTTGAGCGTATTCGGTAATAGGCCTTTTTTTCCAACATTATTCTCTGGATCTGTCTTAAGGAAAGGAGAGAATCTTGAAACCATGATGTTTTTCTGATTCTACTACCTAGGGAGAACATGAATCACGACGTCTTTTCCAAATCTGGTGTTTGTCGGGACCGGGAACCTAAGTTCTGAAAGTGGTATTTCGCGGTAATAGGCCGTTTTTTGCAACATTATTCTCTGGATCTCTCTTAAGGCAAGGAGAAAATCTTGAAACCATGATGTTTTTCTGATTCTACTACCTAGGGAGAACATGAATCATGACGTCTTTTTGAAATCTGGTGTTTGTCTGGGCCGGGAACCTCAGTTCTGAAAGTGGAGTTTCACCGTCAATACAATAGGCCTTTGAGCTTATGTCGTAATTGCCCTTTTTTTCCAACTTTATTCTCTGGATCTCTCTTAAGGCAAGGAGAGAATCTTGAAACGATGACGTTTTTCTGATTCTACTACCTAGGGAGAACATGAATCACGACGTCTTTTTCAAATCTGGTGTTTGTCTGGGCCGGGAACCTCAGTTCTGAAAGTGGTATTTCGCGGCAAAAGGCCGTTTTTTGCAACATTATTCTCTGGATCTCTCTTAAGGCAAGGAGAGAATCTTGAAACTATGATGTTTTTCTGATTCTACTACCTAGGGAGAACATGAATCATGATGTCTTTTTCAAATCTGGTGCTTGTCTCAGGCGGGAACGTCAGTTCTGAAAGTGGTATTTCGCGGTAATAGGCCGTTTTTTGCAACATTATTCTCTGGATCTCTCTTAAGGCAAGGAGAGAATCTTGAAACTATGATGTTTTTGTGATTCTACTACCTTGGGAGAACATGAATCTCGACGTCTTTTTCAAATCTGTTGTTTGTCTGGGCCGGGAACCTCAGTTCTGAAAGTGGAGTTTCACCGTCAATACAATAGGCCTTTGAGCATATGTCCTAATAGGCCGTTTTTTCCAACTTTATTCTTTGGATCTCTCTTAAGGCAAGGAGAGAATCTTGAAACGATGATGTTTTTCTGATTCTACTACCTACGGAGAACATGAATCACGACGTCCTTTTCAAATCTGGTGTTTGTCTGGGCCGGGAACCTGAGTTCTGAAAGTGTTATTTCGCGGTAATAGGCCGTTTTTTCCAACATTATTCTCTGGATCTCTCTTAAGGCAAGGAGAGAATCTTGAAACAATGATATTTTTCTGATTCTACTACCTAGGGAGGACAGGAATCATGAAGTCTTTGTCAAATCTATCGTTTGTCTGGGAGGGAAACCTCAGTTTTATAACTGGAGTTTCACCGTCAATACTATAGGCCTTTTGAGTATATGCGGTAATATGCCGTTTTTTCCAACTTTATTCTTTGAATCTCTCTTAAGGCAAGTAGAGAAGATTGAAACCATGATGTTTTTCTGATTCTACTACATAGGGAGAACATGAATCACGACGTCTTTTTCAAATGTGGCGTTTGTCTGGGCCGGGAACCTCAGTTCTTAAAGTGGAGTTTCACCGTCAATACAATAGGCCTTTTGAGCGTATTCGGTAATAGGCCTTTTTTTCCAACATTATTCTCTGGATCTGTCTTAAGGAAAGGAGAGAATCTTGAAACCATGATGTTTTTCTGATTCTACTACCTAGGGAGAACATGAATCACGACGTCTTTTCCAAATCTGGTGTTTGTCGGGACCGGGAACCTCAGTTCTGAAAGTGGTATTTGGCGGTAATAGGCCGTTTTTTGCAATATTATTATCTGGATCTCTCTTAAGGCAAGGAGAAAATCTTGAAACCATGATATTTTTCTGATTCTACTACCTAGGGAGAACATGAATCACGACGTCTTTTTCAAATCTGGTGTTTGTCTCAGGCGGGAACCTCAGTTCTGAAAGTGGTATTTCGCGGTAATAGGCCGTTTTTTCCAACATTATTCTCTGGATCTCTCTTTAGGAAAGGAGAGAATTTTGAAACCATGATGTTTTTCTAATTCTACTACATTGGGAGAACATGAATCATGATGTCTTTTTCAAATCTGGTGTTTGTCTGAGCCGGGAACCTCATTTCTGAAAGTGGTATTTCGTGGTAATAGGCCGGTTTTTGCAACATTATTCTCTGGATGTCTATCAAGGCAACAGAGAAACTTGAAAACAATATGTTTTTCTGATTCTACTACCTAGGGAGAACATGAATCACGACGTCTTTTTCAAATCTGGTGTTTGTCTGGGCCGGGAACCTCAGTTGTTAAAGTGGAGTTTCACCGTGAATACAATAGGCCTTTTGAGCGTATTCGGTAATAGGCCTTTTTTTCCAACAGTATTCTCTGGATCTCTCTTAAGGAAAGGAGAGAATCTTGAAAGCATGATGTTTTTCTGATTCTACTACCTAGGGAGAACATGAATCATGACGTCTTTTTCAAATCTGGTGTTTGTCGGGACCGGGAACCTTAGTTCTGAAAGTGGTATTTCGCGGTAATAGGCCGTTTTTTCCATTATTCTCTGTATCTCTCTTAAGGGAAGGAGAGAATCTTGAAACCATGATGTTTTTCTGATTCTACTACATTGGGAGAACATGAATCATGATGACTTTTTCAAACCTGGTGTTTGTCTGAGCCGGGAACCTCATTTCTGAAAGTGGTATTTCTTGGTAATAGGCCGGTTTTTGCAACATTATTCTATGGATGTCTATCAAGGCAACAGAGAAACTTGAAACCAATATGTTTTTCTGATCCTACTACCTAGGGAGGACAGGAATCATGATGTCTTTGTCAAATCTGGTGTTTGTCTGGGAGGGGAACCTCAGTTTTATAAGTGGAGTTTCACCGTCAATAGAATAGGCCTTTTGAGGATATGCGGTAATAGGCCGTTTTTTCCATCATTATTTTTTAGATCTCTCTTAAGGCAAGGAGAGAATCTTGAAACGATGATGTTTTTCTGGTTCTACTACCTAGGGAGAACATGAATCACAACGTCTTTTTCAAATCTGGTGTTTGTCTGGGCCGGGAACCTCAATTCTGAAAGTGGTATTTCGCGGCAAAAGGCCGTTTTTTGCAACATTATTCTCTGGATCTCTCTTAAGGCAAGGAGAGAATCTTGAAACCATGATGTTTTTCTGATTCTACTACATTGGGAGAACATGAATCATGATGACTTTTTCAAACCTGGTGTTTGTCTGAGCCGGGAACCTCATTTCTGAAAGTGGTATTTCTTGGTAATAGGCCGGTTTTTGCAACATTATTCTATGGATGTCTATCAAGGCAACAGAGAAACTTGAAACCAATATGTTTTTCTGATCCTACTACCTAGGGAGGACAGGAATCATGATGTCTTTGTCAAATCTGGTGTTTGTCTGGGAGGGGAACCTCAGTTTTATAAGTGGAGTTTCACCGTCAATAGAATAGGCCTTTTGAGCATATGCGGTAATAGTCCGTTTTTTCCAACTTTATTCTTTGGATCTCTCTTAAGGCAAGGAGAGAATCTTGAAACTATGATGTTTTTCTGATTCTACTACCTAGGGAGAACATGAATTACGACGTCTTTTTCAAATCTGGTGTTTGTCTGGGCCGGGAACCTCAGTTCTTAAAGTGGAGTTTCACCGTCAATACAATAGGCCTTTTGAGCGTATTCGGTAATAGGCCTTTTTTTCCAACATTATTCTCTGGATCTGTCTTAACGAAAGGAGAGAATCTTGAAACCATGATGTTTTTCTGATTCTACTACCTAGGGAAAACATGAATCACGACGTCTTTTTCAAATCTGGTGTTTGTCGGGACCGGGAACCTCAGTTCTGAAAGAGGTATTTCGCGGTAATAGGCCGTTTTTTGCAACATTATTCTCTGGATCTCTCTTAAGGGAAGGAGAGAATCTGGAAACCATGATGTTTTTCTTATTCTACTACCTAGGGAGAACATGAATCATGATTTCTTTTTGAAATCTGGTGTTTGTCTGGCCCGGGAACCTCAGTTCTGAAAGTGGAGTTTCACCGTCAATACAATAGGCCTTTGAGCTTATGTCGTAATAGCCCTTTTTTTCCAAGTTTATTCTCTGGATCTCTCTTAAGGCAAGGAGAGAATCTTGAAACTATGATGTTTTTCTGATTCTACTACCTAGGGAGAACATGAATCACGACGTCTTTTTCAAATCTGGTGTTTGTCGGGACCGGGAACCTCAGTTCTGAAAGTGGTATTTCGCGGTAATAGGCCGGTTTTTTCAACATTATTCTCTGGATGTCTATCAAGGCAACAGAGAAACTTGAAACCAATATGTTTTTCCGATTCTACTACCTAGGGAGGACAGGAATCATGATGTCTTTGTCAAATCTGGTGTTTGTCTGGGAGGGCAACCTCAGTTTTATAAGTGGAATTTCACCGTCAATAGAATAGGCCTTTTGAGCATATGCGGTAATAGTCCGTTTTTTCCAACTTTATTCTTTGGATCTCTCTTAAGGCAAGGAGAGAATCTTGAAACGATGATGTTTTTCTGATTCTACTACCTAGGGAGAACATTAATCACTACGTCTTTTTCAAATCTGGTGTTTGTCTGGGCCGGGAACCTCAGTTCTGAAAGTGGTATTTCGCGGTAATAGGCCGTTTATTCCAAGAGTATTCTCTGGATCTCTCTTAAGGGAAGGAGAGAATCTTGAAACTATGATGTTTTTCTGATTCTACTACCTAGGGAGAACATGAATCATGACGTCTTTTTCAAATCTGGTGTTTGTCTGGGCCGGGAACCTGAGTTCTGAAAGTGGTATTTCGCGGCAATAGGCCGTTTTTTCCAACATTATGCTCTGGATCTCTCTTAAGGAAGGAGAGAATCTTGAAACCATGATGTTTTTCTGATTCTACTACCTAGGGAGAACAAGAATCACAACGTCTTTTTCAAATCTGGTGTTTCTCTGGGCCGGGAACCTCAGTTCTTAAAGTGGAGTTTCACCGTCAATACAATAGGCCTTTTGAGCGTATTCGGTAATAGGCCTTTTTTTCCAACATTATTCTCTGGATCTCTCTTAAGGAAAGGAGAGAATCTTGAAAGCATGATGTTTTTCTGATTCTACTACCTAGGGAGAACATGAATCACGATGTCTTTTTCAAATCTGGTGTTTGTCTCAGGCGGGAACCTCAGTTCTGAAAGTGGTATTTCGCGGTAATAGGCCGTTTTTTCCAACATTATTCTCTGGATCTCTCTTTAGGAAAGGAGAGAATCTTGAAACAATGATGTTTTTCTAATTCTACTACATTGGGAGAACATGAATCATGATGTCTTTTTCAAATCTGGTGTTTGTCTGAGCCGGGAACCTCATTTCTGAAAGTGGTATTTCGTGGTAATAGGCCGGTTTTTGCAACATTATTCTCTGGATGTCTATCAAGGCAACAGAGAAACTTGAAACCAATATGTTTTTCTGATTCTACTACCTAGGGAGGACAGGAATCATGATGTCTTTGTCAATTCTGGTGTTTGTCTCGGAGGGGAACGTCAGTTTTATAAGTGGAGTTTCACCGTCAATAGAATAGGCCTTTTGAGCATATGCGGTAATAGTCCGTTTTTTCCAACTTTATTCTTTGGATCTCTCTTAAGGCAAGGAGAGAATCTTGAAACTATGATGTTTTTCTGATTCTACTACCTAGGGAGAACATGAATTACGACGTCTTTTTCAAATCTGGTGTTTGTCTGGGCCGGGAACCTCAGTTCTTAAAGTGGAGTTTCACCGTCAATACAATAGGCCTTTTGAGCGTATTCGGTAATAGGCCTTTTTTTCCAACATTATTCTCTGGATCTGTCTTAACGAAAGGAGAGAATCTTGAAACCATGATGTTTTTCTGATTCTACTACCTAGGGAAAACATGAATCACGACGTCTTTTTCAAATCTGTTGTTTGTCGGGACCGGGAACCTCAGTTCTGAAAGTGGTATTTCGCGGTAATAGACCGTTTTTTGCAACATTATTCTCTGGATCTGTCTTAAGGCAAGGAGAAAATCTTGAAACCATGATGTTTTTCTGATTCTACTACCTAGGGAGAACATGAATCATGACGTCTTTTTGAAATCTGGTGTTTGTCTGGGCCGGGAACCTCAGTTCTGAAAGTGGAGTTTCACCGTCAATACAATAGGCCTTTGAGCTTATGTCGTAATAGCCCTTTTTTTCCAACTTTATTCTCTGGATCTCTCTTAAGGCAAGGAGAGAATCTTGAAACGATGACGTTTTTCTGATTCTACTACCTAGGGAGAACATGAATCACGACGTCTTTTTCAAATCTGGTGTTTGTCTGGGCCGGGAACCTCAGTTCTGAAAGTGTTATTTCGCGGCAAAAGGCCGTTTTTTGCAACATTATTCTCTGGATCTCTCTTAAGGCAAGGAGAGAATCTTGAAACTATGATGTTTTTCTGATTCTACTACCTAGGGAGAACATGAATCATGATGTCTTTTTCAAATCTGGTGCTTGTCTCAGGCGGGAACCTCAGTTCTGAAAGTGGTATTTCGCGGTAATAGGCCGTTTTTTGCAACATTATTCTCTGGATCTCTCTTAAGGCAAGGAGAGAATCTTGAAACTATGATGTTTTTGTGATTCTACTACCTTGGGAGAACATGAATCTCGACGTCTTTTTCAAATCTGTTGTTTGTCTGGGCCGGGAACCTCAGTTCTGAAAGTGGAGTTTCACCGTCAATACAATAGGCCTTTGAGCATATGTCCTAATAGGCCGTTTTTTCCAACTTTATTCTTTGGATCTCTCTTAAGGCAAGGAGAGAATCTTGAAACGATGATGATTTTCTGATTCTACTACTTACGGAGAACATGAATCACGACGTCCTTTTCAAATCTGGTGTTTGTCTGGGCCGGGAACCTGAGTTCTGAAAGTGTTATTTCGCGGTAATAGGCCGTTTTTTCCAACATTATTCTCTGGATCTCTCTTAAGGCAAGGAGAGAATCTTGAAACGATGATGTTTTTCTGATTCTACTACCTACGGAGAACATGAATCACGACGTCCTTTTCAAATCTGGTGTTTGTCTGGGCCGGGAACCTCAGTTCTGAAAGTGGAGTTTCACCGTCAATACAATAGGCCTTTGAGCATATGTCCTAATAGGCCGTTTTTTCCAACTTTATTCTTTGGATCTCTCTTAAGGAAGGAGAGAATCTTGAAACCATGATGTTTTTCTGATTCTACTACCTAGGGAGAACAAGAATCACAACGTCTTTTTCAAATCTGGTGTTTCTCTGGGCCGGGAACCTCAGTTCTTAAAGTGGAGTTTCACCGTCAATACAATAGGCCTTTTGAGCGTATTCGGTAATAGGCCTTTTTTTCCAACATTATTCTCTGGATCTCTCTTAAGGAAAGGAGAGAATCTTGAAAGCATGATGTTTTTCTGATTCTACTACCTAGGGAGAACATGAATCACGATGTCTTTTTCAAATCTGGTGTTTCTCTCAGGCGGGAACCTCAGTTCTGAAAGTGGTATTTCGCGGTAATAGGCCGTTTTTTCCAACATTATTCTCTGGATCTCTCTTTAGGAAAGGAGAGAATCTTGAAACAATGATGTTTTTCTAATTCTACTACATTGGGAGAACATGAATCATGATGTCTTTTTCAAATCTGGTGTTTGTCTGAGCCGGGAACCTCATTTCTGAAAGTGGTATTTCGTGTTAATAGGCCGATTTTTGCAACATTATTCTCTGGATGTCTATCAAGGCAACAGAGAAACTTGAAACCAATATGTTTTTCTGATTCTACTACCTAGGGAGGACAGGAATCATGATGTCTTTGTCAATTCTGGTGTTTGTCTGGGAGGGGAACCTCAGTTTTATAAGTGGAGTTTCACCGTCAATAGAATAGGCCTTTTGAGCATATGCGGTAATAGTCCGTTTTTTCCAACTTTATTCTTTGGATCTCTCTTAAGGCAAGGAGAGAATCTTGAAACTATGATGTTTTTCTGATTCTACTACCTAGGGAGAACATGAATTACGACGTCTTTTTCAAATCTGGTGTTTGTCTGGGCCGGGAACCTCAGTTCTTAAAGTGGAGTTTCACCGTCAATACAATAGGCCTTTTGAGCGTATTCGGTAATAGGCCTTTTTTTCCAACATTATTCTCTGGATCTGTCTTAACGAAAGGAGAGAATCTTGAAACCATGATGTTTTTCTGATTCTACTACCTAGGGAAAACATGAATCACGACGTCTTTTTCAAATCTGGTGTTTGTCGGGACCGGGAACCTCAGTTCTGAAAGTGGTATTTCGCGGTAATAGACCGTTTTTTGCAACATTATTCTCTGGATCTGTCTTAAGGCAAGGAGAAAATCTTGAAACCATGATGTTTTTCTGATTCTACTACCTAGGGAGAACATGAATCATGACGTCTTTTTGAAATCTGGTGTTTGTCTGGGCCGGGAACCTCAGTTCTGAAAGTGGAGTTTCACCGTCAATACAATAGGCCTTTGAGCTTATGTCGTAATAGCCCTTTTTTTCCAACTTTATTCTCTGGATCTCTCTTAAGGCAAGGAGAGAATCTTGAAACGATGACGTTTTTCTGATTCTACTACCTAGGGAGAACATGAATCACGACGTCTTTTTCAAATCTTGTGTTTGTCTGGGCCGGGAACCTCAGTTCTGAAAGTGGTATTTCGCGGCAAAAGGCCGTTTTTTGCAACATTATTCTCTGGATCTCTCTTAAGGCAAGGAGAGAATCTTGAAACTATGATGTTTTTCTGATTCTACTACCTAGGGAGAACATGAATCATGATGTCTTTTTCAAATCTGGTGCTTGTCTCAGGCGGGAACGTCAGTTCTGAAAGTGGTATTTCGCGGTAATAGGCCGTTTTTTGCAACATTATTCTCTGGATCTCTCTTAAGGCAAGGAGAGAATCTTGAAACTATGATGTTTTTGTGATTCTACTACCTTGGGAGAACATGAATCTCGACGTCTTTTTCAAATCTGTTGTTTGTCTGGGCCGGGAACCTCAGTTCTGAAAGTGGAGTTTCACCGTCAATACAATAGGCCTTTGAGCATATGTCCTAATAGGCCGTTTTTTCCAACTTTATTCTTTGGATCTCTCTTAAGGCAAGGAGAGAATCTTGAAACGATGATGTTTTTCTGATTCTACTACCTACGGAGAACATGAATCACGACGTCCTTTTCAAATCTGGTGTTTGTCTGGGCCGGGAACCTGAGTTCTGAAAGTGTTATTTCGCGGTAATAGGCCGTTTTTTCCAACATTATTCTCTGGATCTCTCTTAAGGCAAGGAGAGAATCTTGAAATTATGATATTTTTCTGATTCTACTACCTAGGGAGGACAGGAATCATGAAGTCTTTGTCAAATCTGTCGTTTGTCTGGGAGGGAAACCTCAGTTTTATAACTGGAGTTTCACCGTCAATACTATAGACCTTTTGAGTATATGCGGTAATAGGCCGTTTTTTCCAACTTTATTCTTTGAATCTCTCTTAAGGCAAGTAGAGAAGATTGAAACCATGATGTTTTTCTTATTCTACTACATAGGGAGAACATGAATCACGACGTCTTTTTCAAATCTGGCTTTTGTCTGGGCCGGGAACCTCAGTTCTTAAAGTGGAGTTTCACCGTCAATACAATAGGCCTTTTGAGCGTATTCGGTAATAGGCCTTTTTTTCCAACATTATTCTCTGGATCTGTCTTAAGGAAAGGAGAGAATCTTGAAACCATGATGTTTTTCTGATTCTACTACCTAGGGAGAACATGAATCACGACGTCTTTTCCAAATCTGGTGTTTGTCGGGACCGGGAACCTCAGTTCTGAAAGTGGTATTTCGCGGTAATAGGCCGTTTTTTCCAACATTATTCTCTGGATCTCTCTTAAGGCAAGGAGAAAATCTTGAAACCATGATATTTTTCTGATTCTACTACCTAGGGAGAACATGAATCACGACGTCTTTTTAAAATCTGGTGTTTGTCTGGGCCGGGAACCTGAGTTCTGAAAGTGGTATTTCGCGGCAATAGGCCGTTTTTTCCAACATTATTCTCTGGATCTCTCTTAAGGCAAGGAGAGAATCTTGAAACCATGATGTTTTTCTGATTCTACTACCAAGGGAGAACATGAATCATGACGTCTTTTTGAAATCTGGTGTTTGTCTGGGGCGGGAACCTCAGTTCTGAAAGTGGAGTTTCACCGTCAATGCAATAGGCCTTTGAGCTTATGTCGTAATAGCCCTTTTTTTCCAACTGTATTCTCTGGATCTCTCTTAAGGCAAGGAGAGAATCTTGAAACGATGATATTTTTCTGATTCTACTACCTAGGGAGGACAGGAATCATGAAGTCTTTGTCAAATCTGTCGTTTGTCTGGGAGGGAAACCTCAGTTTTATAACTGGAGTTTCACCGTCAATACTATAGGCCTTTTGAGTATATGCGGTAATAGGCCGTTTTTTCCAACTTTATTCTTTGAATCTCTCTTAAGGCAAGTAGAGAAGATTGAAACCATGATGTTTTTCTGATTCTACTACATAGGGAGAACATGAATCACGACATCTTTTTCAAATGTGGCGTTTGTCTGGGCCGGGAACCTCAGTTCTTAAAGTGGAGTTTCACCGTCAATACAATAGGCCTTTTGAGCGTATTCGGTAATAGGCCTTTTTTTCCAACATTGTTCTCTGGATCTGTCTTAAGGAAAGGAGAGAATCTTGAAACCATGATGTTTTTCTGATTCTACTACCTAGGGAGAACATGAATCACGACGTCTTTTCCAAATCTGGTGTTTGTCGGGACCGGGAACCTCAGTTCTGAAAGTGGTATTTGGCGGTAATAGGCCGTTTTTTGCAACATTATTCTCTGGATCTCTCTTAAGGCAAGGAGAAAATCTTGAAACCATGATATTTTTCTGATTCTACTACCTAGGGAGAACATGAATCACGACGTCTTTTTAAAATCTGGTGTTTGTCTGGGCCGGGAACCTGAGTTCTGAAAGTGGTATTTCCCGGCAATAGGCCGTTTTTTCCAACATTATTCTCTGGGTCTGACTTAAGGCAAGGAGAGAATCTTGAAACCATGATGTTTTTCTGATTCTACTACCTAGGGAGGACAGGAATCATGAAGTCTTTGTCAAATCTGTCGTTTGTCTGGGAGGGAAACCTCAGTTTTATAACTGGAGTTTCACCGTCAATACTATAGGCCTTTTGAGTATATGCGGTAATACGCCGTTTTTTCCAACTTTATTCTTTGAATCTCTCTTAAGGCAAGTAGAGAAGATTGAAACCATGATGTTTTTCTGATTCTACTACATAGGGAGAACATGAATCACGACGTCTTTTTCAAATCTGGCTTTTGTCTGGGCCGGGAACCTCAGTTCTTAAAGTGGAGTTTCACCGTCAATACAATAGGCCTTTTGAGCGTATTCGGTAATAGGCCTTTTTTTCCAACATTATTCTCTGGATCTGTCTTAAGGAAAGGAGAGAATCTTGAAACCATGATGTTTTTCTGATTCTACTACCTAGGGAGAACATGAATCACGACGTCTTTTTAAAATCTGGTGTTTGTCTGGGCCGGGAACCTGAGTTCTGAAAGTGGTATTTCGTGGCAATAGGCCGTTTTTTCCAACATTATTCTCTGGATCTCTCTTAAGGCAAGGAGAGAATCTTGAAACCATGATGTTTTTCTGATTCTACTACCAAGGGAGAACATGAATCATGACGTCTTTTTGAAATCTGGTGTTTGTCTGGGGCGGGAACCTCAGTTCTGAAAGTGGAGTTTCACCGTCAATGCAATAGGCCTTTGAGCTTATGTCGTAATAGCCCTTTTTTTCCAACTGTATTCTCTGGATCTCTCTTAAGGCAAGGAGAGAATCTTGAAACGATGAAGTTTTTCTGATTCTACTACCTAGGGAGAACATGAATCACGACGTTTTGTTCAAATCTGGTGTTTGTCTGGGCCGGGAACCTCAGTTGTTAAAGTGGAGTTTCACCGTGAATACAACAGGCCTTTTGAGCGTATTCGGTAATAGGCCTTTTTTTCCAACATTTTTCTCTGGATCTCTCTTAAGGAAAGGAGAGAATCTTGAAAGCATGATGGTTTTCTGATTCTACTACCTAGGGAGAACATGAATCATGACGTCTTTTTCAAATCTGGTGTTTGTCGGGACCGGGAACCTTAGTTCTGAAAGTGGTATTTCGCGGTAATAGGCCGTTTTTTCCAACATTATTCTCTGTATCTCTCTTAAGGCAAGGAGAGAATCTTGAAACCATGATGTTTTCCTGATTCTACTACATTGGGAGAACATGAATCATGATGTCTTTTTCAAACCTGGTGTTTGTCTGAGCCGGGAACCTCATTTCTGAAAGTGGTATTTCGTGGTAATAGGCCGGTTTTTGCAACATTATTCTCTGGATCTCTATCAAGGCAAACAGAGAAACTTGAAACCAGTATGTTTTTCTGATCCTTCTACCTAGGGAGGACAGGAATCATGATTTCTTTGTCAAATCTGGTCTTTGTCTGGGAGGGGAACCTCAGTTTTATAAGTGGAGTTTCACCGTCAATAGAATAGGCCTTTTGAGCATATGCGGTAATAGGCCGTTTTTTCCAACTTTATTCTTTAGATCTCTATTAAGGCAAGGAGAGAATCTTGAAACGATGATGTTTTTCTGATTCTACTACCTAGGGAGAACATGAATCATGATGTCTTTTTCAAATCTGGTGCTTGTCTCAGGCGGGAACCACAGTTCTGAAAGTGGTATTTCGCAGTAATAGGCCGTTTTTTGCAACAATATTCTCTGGATCTCTCTTCAGGCAAGGAGAGAATATTGAAACTATGATGTTTTTGTGATTCTACTACCTAGGGAGAACATGAATCTCGACGTCTTTTTCAAATCTGTTGTTTGTCTGGACCGGGAACCTCAGTTCTGAAAGTGGAGTTTAACCGTCAATACATTAGGCCTTTGAGCATATGTCGTAATAGGACGTTTTTTTCAACTTTATTCTTTGGATCTCTCTTAAGGCAAGGAGACAATCTTGAAACGATGATGTTTTCCTGATTCTACTACCTACGGAGAACATGAATCACGACGTCCTTTTCAAATCTGGTGTTTGTCTGGGCCGGGAACCTCAGTTCTGAAAGTGGTATTTCGCGGTAATAGGCCGTTTTTTCCAACATTATTCTCTGGATGTCTCTTAAGGCAAGGAGAGAATCTTGAAACTATGATATTTTTCTGATTCTACTACCTAGGGAGGACAGGAATCATGAAGTCTTTGTCAAATCTGTTGTTTGTCTGGGAGGGAAACCTCAGTTTTATAAGTGGAGTTTCACCGTCATTAATATAGGCCTTTTGAGCATAAGCGGTAATAGGCCGTTTTTTCCAACTTTATTCTTTGAATCTCTCTTAAGGCAAGTAGAGAAGATTGAAACTATAATGTTTTTCTGATTCTACTACATAGGGAGAACATGAATCACGACGTCTTTTTCAAATCTGGCGTTTGTCTGGGCCGGGAACCTCAGTTCTGAAAGAGGTATTTCCCGGTAATAGGCCGTTTTTTGCAACATTATTCTCTGGATCTCTCTTAAGGGAAGGAGAGAATCTTGAAACCATGATGTTTTTCTTATTCTACTACCTAGGGAGAACATGAATCATGATTTCTTTTTGAAATCTGGTGTTTGTCTGGCCCGGGAACCTCAGTTCTGAAAGTGGAGTTTCACCGTCAATACAATAGGCCTTTGAGCTTATGTCGTAATAGCCCTTTTTTTCCAACTTTATTCTCTGGATCTCTCTTAAGGCAAGGAGAGAATCTTGAAACTATGATGTTTTTCTGATTCTACTACCTAGGGAGAACATGAATCACGACGTCTTTTTCAAATCTGGTGTTTGTCGGGACCGGGAACCTCAGTTCTGAAAGTGGTATTTCGCGGTAATAGGCCGGTTTTTTCAACATTATTCTCTGGATGTCTATCAAGGCAACAGAGAAACTTGAAACCAATATGTTTTTCCGATTCTACTACCTAGGGAGGACAGGAATCATGATGTCTTTGTCAAATCTGGTGTTTGTCTGGGAGGGCAACCTCAGTTTTATAAGTGGAGTTTCACCGTCAATAGAATAGGCCTTTTGAGCATATGCGGTAATAGTCCGTTTTTTCCAACTTTATTCTTTGGATCTCTCTTAAGGCAAGGAGAGAATCTTGAAACGATGATGTTTTTCTGATTCTACTACCTAGGGAGAACATTAATCACTACGTCTTTTTCAAATCTGGTGTTTGTCTGGGCCGGGAACCTCAGTTCTGAAAGTGGTATTTCGCGGTAATAGGCCGTTTATTCCAAGAGTATTCTCTGGATCTCCCTTAAGGGAAGGAGAGAATCTTGAAACTATGATGTTTTTCTGATTCTACTACCTAGGGAGAACATGAATCATGACGTCTTTTTCAAATCTGGTGTTTGTCTGGGCCGGGAACCTGAGTTCTGAAAGTGGTATTTCGCGGCAATAGGCCGTTTTTTCCAACATTATGCTCTGGATCTCTCTTAAGGAAGGAGAGAATCTTGAAACCATGATGTTTTTCTGATTCTACTACCTAGGGAGAACAAGAATCACAACGTCTTTTTCAAATCTGGTGTTTCTCTGGGCCGGGAACCTCAGTTCTTAAAGTGGAGTTTCACCGTCAATACAATAGGCCTTTTGAGCGTATTCGGTAATAGGCCTTTTTTTCCAACATTATTCTCTGGATCTCTCTGAAGGAAAGGAGAGAATCTTGAAAGCATGATGTTTTTCTGATTCTACTACCTAGGGAGAACATGAATCACGATGTCTTTTTCAAATCTGGTGTTTGTCTGAGCCGGGAACCTCATTTCTGAAAGTGGTATTTCGTGGTAATAGGCCGGTTTTTGCAACATTATTCTCTGGATGTCTATCAAGGCAACAGAGAAACTTGAAACCAATATGTTTTTCTGATTCTACTACCTAGGGAGGACAGGAATCATGATGTCTTTGTCAATTCTGGTGTTTGTCTCGGAGGGGAACGTCAGTTTTATAAGTGGAGTTTCACCGTCAATAGAATAGGCCTTTTGAGCATATGCGGTAATAGTCCGTTTTTTCCAACTTTATTCTTTGGATCTCTCTTAAGGCAAGGAGAGAATCTTGAAACTATGATGTTTTTCTGATTCTACTACCTAGGGAGAACATGAATTACGACGTCTTTTTCAAATCTGGTGTTTGTCTGGGCCGGGAACCTCAGTTCTTAAAGTGGAGTTTCACCGTCAATACAATAGGCCTTTTGAGCGTATTCGGTAATAGGCCTTTTTTTCCAACATTATTCTCTGGATCTGTCTTAACGAAAGGAGAGAATCTTGAAACCATGATGTTTTTCTGATTCTACTACCTAGGGAAAACATGAATCACGACGTCTTTTTCAAATCTGTTGTTTGTCGGGACCGGGAACCTCAGTTCTGAAAGTGGTATTTCGCGGTAATAGACCGTTTTTTGCAACATTATTCTCTGGATCTGTCTTAAGGCAAGGAGAAAATCTTGAAACCATGATGTTTTTCTGATTCTACTACCTAGGGAGAACATGAATCATGACGTCTTTTTGAAATCTGGTGTTTGTCTGGGCCGGGAACCTCAGTTCTGAAAGTGGAGTTTCACCGTCAATACAATAGGCCTTTGAGCTTATGTCGTAATAGCCCTTTTTTTCCAACTTTATTCTCTGGATCTCTCTTAAGGCAAGGAGAGAATCTTGAAACGATGACGTTTTTCTGATTCTACTACCTAGGGAGAACATGAATCACGACGTCTTTTTCAAATCTGGTGTTTGTCTGGGCCGGGAACCTCAGTTCTGAAAGTGGTATTTCGCGGCAAAAGGCCGTTTTTTGCAACATTATTCTCTGGATCTCTCTTAAGGCAAGGAGAGAATCTTGAAACTATGATGTTTTTCTGATTCTACTACCTAGGGAGAACATGAATCATGATGTCTTTTTCAAATCTGGTGCTTGTCTCAGGCGGGAACGTCAGTTCTGAAAGTGGTATTTCGCGGTAATAGGCCGTTTTTTGCAACATTATTCTCTGGATCTCTCTTAAGGCAAGGAGAGAATCTTGAAACTATGATGTTTTTGTGATTCTACTACCTTGGGAGAACATGAATCTCGACGTCTTTTTCAAATCTGTTGTTTGTCTGGGCCGGGAACCTCAGTTCTGAAAGTGGAGTTTCACCGTCAATACAATAGGCCTTTGAGCATATGTCCTAATAGGCCGTTTTTTCCAACTTTATTCTTTGGATCTCTCTTAAGGCAAGGAGAGAATCTTGAAACGATGATGTTTTTCTGATTCTACTACCTACGGAGAACATGAATCACGACGTCCTTTTCAAATCTGGTGTTTGTCTGGGCCGGGAACCTGAGTTCTGAAAGTGTTATTTCGCGGTAATAGGCCGTTTTTTCCAACATTATTCTCTGGATCTCTCTTAAGGAAAGGAGAGAATCTTGAAATTATGATATTTTTCTGATTCTACTACCTAGGGAGGACAGGAATCATGAAGTCTTTGTCAAATCTGTCGTTTGTCTGGGAGAGAAACCTCAGTTTTATAACTGGAGTTTCACCGTCAATACTATAGGCCTTTTGAGTATATGCGGTAATAGGCCGTTTTTTCCAACTTTATTCTTTGAATCTCTCTTAAGGCAAGTAGAGAAGATTGAAACCATGATGTTTTTCTGATTCTACTACATAGGGAGAACATGAATCACGACGTCTTTTTCAAATCTGGCTTTTGTCTGGGCCGGGAACCTCAGTTCTTAAAGTGGAGTTTCACCGTCAATACAATAGGCCTTTTGAGCGTATTCGGTAATAGGCCTTTTTTTCCAACATTATTCTCTGGATCTGTCTTAAGGAAAGGAGAGAATCTTGAAACCATGATGTTTTTCTGATTCTACTACCTAGGGAGAACATGAATCACGACGTCTTTTCCAAATCTGGTGTTTGTCGGGACCGGGAACCTAAGTTCTGAAAGTGGTATTTCGCGGTAATAGGCCGTTTTTTGCAACATTATTCTCTGGATCTCTCTTAAGGCAAGGAGAAAATCTTGAAACCATGATATTTTTCTGATTCTACTACCTAGGGAGAACATGAATCACGACGTCTTTTTAAAATCTGGTGTTTGTCTGGGCCGGGAACCTGAGTTCTGAAAGTGGTATTTCGCGGCAATAGGCCGTTTTTTCCAACATTATTCTCTGGATCTCTCTTAAGGCAAGGAGAGAATCTTGAAACCATGATGTTTTTCTGATTCTACTACCAAGGGAGAACATGAATCATGACGTCTTTTTGAAATCTGGTGTTTGTCTGGGGCGGGAACCTCAGTTCTGAAAGTGGAGTTTCACCGTCAATGCAATAGGCCTTTGAGCTTATGTCGTAATAGCCCTTTTTTTCCAACTGTATTCTCTGGATCTCTCTTAAGGCAAGGAGAGAATCTTGAAACAATGATATTTTTCTGATTCTACTACCTAGGGAGGACAGGAATCATGAAGTCTTTGTCAAATCTATCGTTTGTCTGGGAGGGAAACCTCAGTTTTATAACTGGAGTTTCACCGTCAATACTATAGGCCTTTTGAGTATATGCGGTAATAGGCCGTTTTTTCCAACTTTATTCTTTGAATCTCTCTTAAGGCAAGTAGAGAAGATTGAAACCATGATGTTTTTCTGATTCTACTACATAGGGAGAACATGAATCACGACGTCTTTTTCAAATGTGGCGTTTGTCTGGGCCGGGAACCTCAGTTCTTAAAGTGGAGTTTCACCGTCAATACAATAGGCCTTTTGAGCGTATTCGGTAATAGGCCTTTTTTTCCAACATTATTCTCTGGATCTGTCTTAAGGAAAGGAGAGAATCTTGAAACCATGATGTTTTTCTGATTCTACTACCTAGGGAGAACATGAATCACGACGTCTTTTCCAAATCTGGTGTTTGTCGGGACCGGGAACCTCAGTTCTGAAAGTGGTATTTGGCGGTAATAGGCCGTTTTTTGCAATATTATTATCTGGATCTCTCTTAAGGCAAGGAGAAAATCTTGAAACCATGATATTTTTCTGATTCTACCACCTAGGGAGAACATGAATCACGACGTCTTTTTCAAATCTGGTGTTTGTCTCAGGCGGGAACCTCAGTTCTGAAAGTGGTATTTCGCGGTAATAGGCCGTTTTTTCCAACATTATTCTCTGGATCTCTCTTTAGGAAAGGAGAGAATTTTGAAACCATGATGTTTTTCTAATTCTACTACATTGGGAGAACATGAATCATGATGTCTTTTTCAAATCTGGTGTTTGTCTGAGCCGGGAACCTCATTTCTGAAAGTGGTATTTCGTGGTAATAGGCCGGTTTTTGCAACATTATTCTCTGGATGTCTATCAAGGCAACAGAGAAACTTGAAAACAATATGTTTTTCTGATTCTACTACCTAGGGAGAACATGAATCACGACGTCTTTTTCAAATCTGGTGTTTGTCTGGGCCGGGAACCTCAGTTGTTAAAGTGGAGTTTCACCGTGAATACAATAGGCCTTTTGAGCGTATTCGGTAATAGGCCTTTTTTTCCAACAGTATTCTCTGGATCTCTCTTAAGGAAAGGAGAGAATCTTGAAAGCATGATGTTTTTCTGATTCTACTACCTAGGGAGAACATGAATCATGACGTCTTTTTCAAATCTGGTGTTTGTCGGGACCGGGAACCTTAGTTCTGAAAGTGGTATTTCGCGGTAATAGGCCGTTTTTTCCATTATTCTCTGTATCTCTCTTAAGGGAAGGAGAGAATCTTGAAACCATGATGTTTTTCTGGTTCTACTACATTGGGAGAACATGAATCATGATGACTTTTTCAAACCTGGTGTTTGTCTGAGCCGGGAACCTCATTTCTGAAAGTGGTATTTCTTGGTAATAGGCCGGTTTTTGCAACATTATTCTATGGATGTCTATCAAGGCAACAGAGAAACTTGAAACCAATATGTTTTTCTGATCCTACTACCTAGGGAGGACAGGAATCATGATGTCTTTGTCAAATCTGGTGTTTGTCTGGGAGGGGAACCTCAGTTTTATAAGTGGAGTTTCACCGTCAATAGAATAGGCCTTTTGAGGATATGCAGTAATAGGCCGTTTTTTCCATCATTATTTTTTAGATCTCTCTTAAGGCAAGGAGAGAATCTTGAAACGATGATGTTTTTCTGGTTCTACTACCTAGGGAGAACATGAATCACAACGTCTTTTTCAAATCTGGTGTTTGTCTGGGCCGGGAACCTCAATTCTGAAAGTGGTATTTCGCGGCAATAGGCCGTTTTTTGCAACATTATTCTCTAGATCTCTCTTAAGGCAAGGAGAGAATCTTGAAACCATGATGTTTTTCTGATTCTACTACATTGGGAGAACATGAATCATGATGACTTTTTCAAACCTGGTGTTTGTCTGAGCCGGGAACCTCATTTCTGAAAGTGGTATTTCTTGGTAATAGGCCGGTTTTTGCAACATTATTCTATGGATGTCTATCAAGGCAACAGAGAAACTTGAAACCAATATGTTTTTCTGATCCTACTACCTAGGGAGGACAGGAATCATGATGTCTTTGTCAAATCTGGTGTTTGTCTGGGAGGGGAACCTCAGTTTTATAAGTGGAGTTTCACCGTCAATAGAATAGGCCTTTTGAGCATATGCGGTAATAGTCCGTTTTTTCCAACTTTATTCTTTGGATCTCTCTTAAGGCAAGGAGAGAATCTTGAAACTATGATGTTTTTCTGATTCTACTACCTAGGGAGAACATGAATTACGACGTCTTTTTCAAATCTGGTGTTTGTCTGGGCCGGGAACCTCAGTTCTTAAAGTGGAGTTTCACCGTCAATACAATAGGCCTTTTGAGCGTATTCGGTAATAGGCCTTTTTTTCCAACATTATTCTCTGGATCTGTCTTAACGAAAGGAGAGAATCTTGAAACCATGATGTTTTTCTGATTCTACTACCTAGGGAAAACATGAATCACGACGTCTTTTTCAAATCTGGTGTTTGTCGGGACCGGGAACCTCAGTTCTGAAAGAGGTATTTCGCGGTAATAGGCCGTTTTTTGCAACATTATTCTCTGGATCTCTCTTAAGGGAAGGAGAGAATCTGGAAACCATGATGTTTTTCTTATTCTACTACCTAGGGAGAACATGAATCATGATTTCTTTTTGAAATCTGGTGTTTGTCTGGCCCGGGAACCTCAGTTCTGAAAGTGGAGTTTCACCGTCAATACAATAGGCCTTTGAGCTTATGTCGTAATAGCCCTTTTTTTCCAACTTTATTCTCTGGATCTCTCTTAAGGCAAGGAGAGAATCTTGAAACTATGATGTTTTTCTGATTCTACTACCTAGGGAGAACATGAATCACGACGTCTTTTTCAAATCTGGTGTTTGTCGGGACCGGGAACCTCAGTTCTGAAAGTGGTATTTCGCGGTAATAGGCCGGTTTTTTCAACATTATTCTCTGGATGTCTATCAAGGCAACAGAGAAACTTGAAACCAATATGTTTTTCCGATTCTACTACCTAGGGAGGACAGGAATCATGATGTCTTTGTCAAATCTGGTGTTTGTCTGGGAGGGCAACCTCAGTTTTATAAGTGGAATTTCACCGTCAATAGAATAGGCCTTTTGAGCATATGCGGTAATAGTCCGTTTTTTCCAACTTTATTCTTTGGATCTCTCTTAAGGCAAGGAGAGAATCTTGAAACGATGATGTTTTTCTGATTCTACTACCTAGGGAGAACATTAATCACTACGTCTTTTTCAAATCTGGTGTTTGTCTGGGCCGGGAACCTCAGTTCTGAAAGTGGTATTTCGCGGTAATAGGCCGTTTATTCCAAGAGTATTCTCTGGATCTCTCTTAAGGGAAGGAGAGAATCTTGAAACCATGATGTTTTTCTGATTCTACTACCAAGGGAGAACATGAATCATGACGTCTTTTTGAAATCTGGTGTTTGTCTGGGGCGGGAACCTCAGTTCTGAAAGTGGAGTTTCACCGTCAATGCAATAGGCCTTTGAGCTTATGTCGTAATAGCCCTTTTTTTCCAACTGTATTCTCTGGATCTCTCTTAAGGCAAGGAGAGAATCTTGAAACAATGATATTTTTCTGATTCTACTACCTAGGGAGGACAGGAATCATGAAGTCTTTGTCAAATCTATCGTTTGTCTGGGAGGGAAACCTCAGTTTTATAACTGGAGTTTCACCGTCAATACTATAGGCCTTTTGAGTATATGCGGTAATAGGCCGTTTTTTCCAACTTTATTCTTTGAATCTCTCTTAAGGCAAGTAGAGAAGATTGAAACCATGATGTTTTTCTGATTCTACTACATAGGGAGAACATGAATCACGACGTCTTTTTCAAATGTGGCGTTTGTCTGGGCCGGGAACCTCAGTTCTTAAAGTGGAGTTTCACCGTCAATACAATAGGCCTTTTGAGCGTATTCGGTAATAGGCCTTTTTTTCCAACATTATTCTCTGGATCTGTCTTAAGGAAAGGAGAGAATCTTGAAACCATGATGTTTTTCTGATTCTACTACCTAGGGAGAACATGAATCACGACGTCTTTTCCAAATCTGGTGTTTGTCGGGACCGGGAACCTCAGTTCTGAAAGTGGTATTTGGCGGTAATAGGCCGTTTTTTGCAATATTATTATCTGGATCTCTCTTAAGGCAAGGAGAAAATCTTGAAACCATGATATTTTTCTGATTCTACTACCTAGGGAGAACATGAATCACGACGTCTTTTTCAAATCTGGTGTTTGTCTCAGGCGGGAACCTCAGTTCTGAAAGTGGTATTTCGCGGTAATAGGCCTTTTTTTCCAACATTATTCTCTGGATCTCTCTTTAGGAAAGGAGAGAATTTTGAAACCATGATGTTTTTCTAATTCTACTACATTGGGAGAACATGAATCATGATGTCTTTTTCAAATCTGGTGTTTGTCTGAGCCGGGAACCTCATTTCTGAAAGTGGTATTTCGTGGTAATAGGCCGGTTTTTGCAACATTATTCTCTGGATGTCTATCAAGGCAACAGAGAAACTTGAAAACAATATGTTTTTCTGATTCTACTACCTAGGGAGAACATGAATCACGACGTCTTTTTCAAATCTGGTGTTTGTCTGGGCCGGGAACCTCAGTTGTTAAAGTGGAGTTTCACCGTGAATACAATAGGCCTTTTGAGCGTATTCGGTAATAGGCCTTTTTTTCCAACAGTATTCTCTGGATCTCTCTTAAGGAAAGGAGAGAATCTTGAAAGCATGATGTTTTTCTGATTCTACTACCTAGGGAGAACATGAATCATGACGTCTTTTTCAAATCTGGTGTTTGTCGGGACCGGGAACCTTAGTTCTGAAAGTGGTATTTCGCGGTAATAGGCCGTTTTTTCCATTATTCTCTGTATCTCTCTTAAGGGAAGGAGAGAATCTTGAAACCATGATGTTTTTCTGATTCTACTACATTGGGAGAACATGAATCATGATGACTTTTTCAAACCTGGTGTTTGTCTGAGCCGGGAACCTCATTTCTGAAAGTGGTATTTCTTGGTAATAGGCCGGTTTTTGCAACATTATTCTATGGATGTCTATCAAGGCAACAGAGAAACTTGAAACCAATATGTTTTTCTGATCCTACTACCTAGGGAGGACAGGAATCATGATGTCTTTGTCAAATCTGGTGTTTGTCTGGGAGGGGAACCTCAGTTTTATAAGTGGAGTTTCACCGTCAATAGAATAGGCCTTTTGAGGATATGCAGTAATAGGCCGTTTTTTCCATCATTATTTTTTAGATCTCTCTTAAGGCAAGGAGAGAATCTTGAAACGATGATGTTTTTCTGGTTCTACTACCTAGGGAGAACATGAATCACAACGTCTTTTTCAAATCTGGTGTTTGTCTGGGCCGGGAACCTCAGTTCTTAAAGTGGAGTTTCACCGTCAATACAATAGGCCTTTTGAGCGTATTCGGTAATAGGCCTTTTTTTCCAACATTATTCTCTGGATCTGTCTTAACGAAAGGAGAGAATCTTGAAACCATGATGTTTTTCTGATTCTACTACCTAGGGAAAACATGAATCACGACGTCTTTTTCAAATCTGGTGTTTGTCGGGACCGGGAACCTCAGTTCTGAAAGAGGTATTTCGCGGTAATAGGCCGTTTTTTGCAACATTATTCTCTGGATCTCTCTTAAGGGAAGGAGAGAATCTGGAAACCATGATGTTTTTCTTATTCTACTACCTAGGGAGAACATGAATCATGATTTCTTTTTGAAATCTGGTGTTTGTCTGGCCCGGGAACCTCAGTTCTGAAAGTGGAGTTTCACCGTCAATACAATAGGCCTTTGAGCTTATGTCGTAATAGCCCTTTTTTTCCAACTTTATTCTCTGGATCTCTCTTAAGGCAAGGAGAGAATCTTGAAACTATGATGTTTTTCTGATTCTACTACCTAGGGAGAACATGAATCACGACGTCTTTTTCAAATCTGGTGTTTGTCGGGACCGGGAACCTCAGTTCTGAAAGTGGTATTTCGCGGTAATAGGCCGGTTTTTTCAACATTATTCTCTGGATGTCTATCAAGGCAACAGAGAAAATTGAAACCAATATGTTTTTCCGATTCTACTACCTAGGGAGGACAGGAATCATGATGTCTTTGTCAAATCTGGTGTTTGTCTGGGAGGGCAACCTCAGTTTTATAAGTGGAATTTCACCGTCAATAGAATAGGCCTTTTGAGCATATGCGGTAATAGTCCGTTTTTTCCAACTTTATTCTTTGGATCTCTCTTAAGGCAAGGAGAGAATCTTGAAACGATGATGTTTTTCTGATTCTACTACCTAGGGAGAACATTAATCACTACGTCTTTTTCAAATCTGGTG
Organism: Liasis olivaceus; assembly: GCA_030867105.1. Taxonomy (NCBI): domain Eukaryota; kingdom Metazoa; phylum Chordata; class Lepidosauria; order Squamata; family Pythonidae; genus Liasis; species Liasis olivaceus. The sequence continues at coordinate 62,193,414 of CM061354.1, forward strand.
TTTGTCTGGGCCGGGAACCTCAGTTCTGAAAGTGGTATTTCGCGGTAATAGGCCGTTTATTCCAAGAGTATTCTCTGGATCTCTCTTAAGGGAAGGAGAGAATCTTGAAACTATGATGTTTTTCTGATTCTACTACCTAGGGAGAACATGAATCATGACGTCTTTTTCAAATCTGGTGTTTGTCTGGGCCGGGAACCTGAGTTCTGAAAGTGGTATTTCGCGGCAATAGGCCGTTTTTTCCAACATTATGCTCTGGATCTCTCTTAAGGAAGGAGAGAATCTTGAAACCATGATGTTTTTCTGATTCTACAACCTAGGGAGAACAAGAATCACAACGTCTTTTTCAAATCTGGTGTTTCTCTGGGCCGGGAACCTCAGTTCTTAAAGTGGAGTTTCACCGTCAATACAATAGGCCTTTTGAGCGTATTCGGTAATAGGCCTTTTTTTCCAACATTATTCTCTGGATCTCTCTTAAGGAAAGGAGAGAATCTTGAAAGCATGATGTTTTTCTGATTCTACTACCTAGGGAGAACATGAATCACGATGTCTTTTTCAAATCTGGTGTTTGTCTCAGGCGGGAACCTCAGTTCTGAAAGTGGTATTTCGCGGTAATAGGCCGTTTTTTCCAACATTATTCTCTGGATCTCTCTTTAGGAAAGGAGAGAATCTTGAAACAATGATGTTTTTCTAATTCTACTACATTGGGAGAACATGAATCATGATGTCTTTTTCAAATCTGGTGTTTGTCTGAGCCGGGAACCTCATTTCTGAAAGTGGTATTTCGTGGTAATAGGCCGGTTTTTGCAACATTATTCTCTGGATGTCTATCAAGGCAACAGAGAAACTTGAAACCAATATGTTTTTCTGATTCTACTACCTAGGGAGGACAGGAATCATGATGTCTTTGTCAATTCTGGTGTTTGTCTCGGAGGGGAACGTCAGTTTTATAAGTGGAGTTTCACCGTCAATAGAATAGGCCTTTTGAGCATATGCGGTAATAGTCCGTTTTTTCCAACTTTATTCTTTGGATCTCTCTTAAGGCAAGGAGAGAATCTTGAAACTATGATGTTTTTCTGATTCTACTACCTAGGGAGAACATGAATTACGACGTCTTTTTCAAATCTGGTGTTTGTCTGGGCCGGGAACCTCAGTTCTTAAAGTGGAGTTTCACCGTCAATACAATAGGCCTTTTGAGCGTATTCGGTAATAGGCCTTTTTTTCCAACATTATTCTCTGGATCTGTCTTAACGAAAGGAGAGAATCTTGAAACCATGATGTTTTTCTGATTCTACTACCTAGGGAAAACATGAATCACGACGTCTTTTTCAAATCTGTTGTTTGTCGGGACCGGGAACCTCAGTTCTGAAAGTGGTATTTCGCGGTAATAGACCGTTTTTTGCAACATTATTCTCTGGATCTGTCTTAAGGCAAGGAGAAAATCTTGAAACCATGATGTTTTTCTGATTCTACTACCTAGGGAGAACATGAATCATGACGTCTTTTTGAAATCTGGTGTTTGTCTGGGCCGGGAACCTCAGTTCTGAAAGTGGAGTTTCACCGTCAATACAATAGGCCTTTGAGCTTATGTCGTAATAGCCCTTTTTTTCCAACTTTATTCTCTGGATCTCTCTTAAGGCAAGGAGAGAATCTTGAAACGATGACGTTTTTCTGATTCTACTACCTAGGGAGAACATGAATCACGACGTCTTTTTCAAATCTGGTGTTTGTCTGGGCCGGGAACCTCAGTTCTGAAAGTGGTATTTCGCGGCAAAAGGCCGTTTTTTGCAACATTATTCTCTGGATCTCTCTTAAGGCAAGGAGAGAATCTTGAAACTATGATGTTTTTCTGATTCTACTACCTAGGGAGAACATGAATCATGATGTCTTTTTCAAATCTGGTGCTTGTCTCAGGCGGGAACCTCAGTTCTGAAAGTGGTATTTCGCGGTAATAGGCCGTTTTTTGCAACATTATTCTCTGGATCTCTCTTAAGGCAAGGAGAGAATCTTGAAACTATGATGTTTTTGTGATTCTACTACCTTGGGAGAACATGAATCTCGACGTCTTTTTCAAATCTGTTGTTTGTCTGGGCCGGGAACCTCAGTTCTGAAAGTGGAGTTTCACCGTCAATACAATAGGCCTTTGAGCATATGTCCTAATAGGCCGTTTTTTCCAACTTTATTCTTTGGATCTCTCTTAAGGCAAGGAGAGAATCTTGAAACGATGATGTTTTTCTGATTCTACTACCTACGGAGAACATGAATCACGACGTCCTTTTCAAATCTGGTGTTTGTCTGGGCCGGGAACCTGAGTTCTGAAAGTGTTATTTCGCGGTAATAGGCCGTTTTTTCCAACATTATTCTCTGGATCTCTCTTAAGGCAAGGAGAGAATCTTGAAATTATGATATTTTTCTGGTTCTACTACCTAGGGAGGACAGGAATCATGAAGTCTTTGTCAAATCTGTCGTTTGTCTGGGAGAGAAACCTCAGTTTTATAACTGGAGTTTCACCGTCAATACTATAGGCCTTTTGAGTATATGCGGTAATAGGCCGTTTTTTCCAACTTTATTCTTTGAATCTCTCTTAAGGCAAGTAGAGAAGATTGAAACCATGATGTTTTTCTGATTCTACTACATAGGGAGAACATGAATCACGACGTCTTTTTCAAATCTGGCTTTTGTCTGGGCCGGGAACCTCAGTTCTTAAAGTGGAGTTTCACCGTCAATACAATAGGCCTTTTGAGCGTATTCGGTAATAGGCCTTTTTTTCCAACATTATTCTCTGGATCTGTCTTAAGGAAAGGAGAGAATCTTGAAACCATGATGTTTTTCTGATTCTACTACCTAGGGAGAACATGAATCACGACGTCTTTTCCAAATCTGGTGTTTGTCGGGACCGGGAACCTAAGTTCTGAAAGTGGTATTTCGCGGTAATAGGCCGTTTTTTGCAACATTATTCTCTGGATCTCTCTTAAGGCAAGGAGAAAATCTTGAAACCATGATATTTTTCTGATTCTACTACCTAGGGAGAACATGAATCACGACGTCTTTTTAAAATCTGGTGTTTGTCTGGGCCGGGAACCTGAGTTCTGAAAGTGGTATTTCGCGGCAATAGGCCGTTTTTTCCAACATTATTCTCTGGATCTCTCTTAAGGCAAGGAGAGAATCTTGAAACCATGATGTTTTTCTGATTCTACTACCTAGGGAGAACATGAATCATGACGTCTTTTTGAAATCTGGTGTTTGTCTGGGCCGGGAACCTCAGTTCTGAAAGTGGAGTTTCACCGTCAATACAATAGGCCTTTGAGCTTATGTCGTAATAGCCCTTTTTTTCCAACTTTATTCTCTGGATCTCTCTTAAGGCAAGGAGAGAATCTTGAAACGATGACGTTTTTCTGATTCTACTACCTAGGGAGAACATGAATCACGACGTCTTTTTCAAATCTGGTGTTTGTCTGGGCCGGGAACCTCAGTTCTGAAAGTGGTATTTCGCGGCAAAAGGCCGTTTTTTGCAACATTATTCTCTGGATCTCTCTTAAGGCAAGGAGAGAATCTTGAAACTATGATGTTTTTCTGATTCTACTACCTAGGGAGAACATGAATCATGATGTCTTTTTCAAATCTGGTGCTTGTCTCAGGCGGGAACGTCAGTTCTGAAAGTGGTATTTCGCGGTAATAGGCCGTTTTTTGCAACATTATTCTCTGGATCTCTCTTAAGGCAAGGAGAGAATCTTGAAACTATGATGTTTTTGTGATTCTACTACCTTGGGAGAACATGAATCTCGACGTCTTTTTCAAATCTGTTGTTTGTCTGGGCCGGGAACCTCAGTTCTGAAAGTGGAGTTTCACCGTCAATACAATAGGCCTTTGAGCATATGTCCTAATAGGCCGTTTTTTCCAACTTTATTCTTTGGATCTCTCTTAAGGCAAGGAGAGAATCTTGAAACGATGATGTTTTTCTGATTCTACTACCTACGGAGAACATGAATCACGACGTCCTTTTCAAATCTGGTGTTTGTCTGGGCCGGGAACCTGAGTTCTGAAAGTGTTATTTCGCGGTAATAGGCCGTTTTTTCCAACATTATTCTCTGGATCTCTCTTAAGGCAAGGAGAGAATCTTGAAATTATGATATTTTTCTGATTCTACTACCTAGGGAGGACAGGAATCATGAAGTCTTTGTCAAATCTGTCGTTTGTCTGGGAGAGAAACCTCAGTTTTATAACTGGAGTTTCACCGTCAATACTATAGGCCTTTTGAGTATATGCGGTAATAGGCCGTTTTTTCCAACTTTATTCTTTGAATCTCTCTTAAGGCAAGTAGAGAAGATTGAAACCATGATGTTTTTCTGATTCTACTACATAGGGAGAACATGAATCACGACGTCTTTTTCAAATCTGGCTTTTGTCTGGGCCGGGAACCTCAGTTCTTAAAGTGGAGTTTCACCGTCAATACAATAGGCCTTTTGAGCGTATTCGGTAATAGGCCTTTTTTTCCAACATTATTCTCTGGATCTGTCTTAAGGAAAGGAGAGAATCTTGAAACCATGATGTTTTTCTGATTCTACTACCTAGGGAGAACATGAATCACGACGTCTTTTCCAAATCTGGTGTTTGTCGGGACCGGGAACCTAAGTTCTGAAAGTGGTATTTCGCGGAAATAGGCCGTTTTTTGCAACATTATTCTCTGGATCTCTCTTAAGGCAAGGAGAAAATCTTGAAACCATGATATTTTTCTGATTCTACTACCTAGGGAGAACATGAATCACGACGTCTTTTTAAAATCTGGTGTTTGTCTGGGCCGGGAACCTGAGTTCTGAAAGTGGTATTTCGCGGCAATAGGCCGTTTTTTCCAACATTATTCTCTGGATCTCTCTTAAGGCAAGGAGAGAATCTTGAAACCATGATGTTTTTCTGATTCTACTACCAAGGGAGAACATGAATCATGACGTCTTTTTGAAATCTGGTGTTTGTCTGGGGCGGGAACCTCAGTTCTGAAAGTGGAGTTTCACCGTCAATGCAATAGGCCTTTGAGCTTATGTCGTAATAGCCCTTTTTTTCCAACTGTATTCTCTGGATCTCTCTTAAGGCAAGGAGAGAATCTTGAAACAATGATATTTTTCTGATTCTACTACCTAGGGAGGACAGGAATCATGAAGTCTTTGTCAAATCTATCGTTTGTCTGGGAGGGAAACCTCAGTTTTATAACTGGAGTTTCACCGTCAATACTATAGGCCTTTTGAGTATATGCGGTAATAGGCCGTTTTTTCCAACTTTATTCTTTGAATCTCTCTTAAGGCAAGTAGAGAAGATTGAAACCATGATGTTTTTCTGATTCTACTACATAGGGAGAACATGAATCACGACGTCTTTTTCAAATGTGGCGTTTGTCTGGGCCGGGAACCTCAGTTCTTAAAGTGGAGTTTCACCGTCAATACAATAGGCCTTTTGAGCGTATTCGGTAATAGGCCTTTTTTTCCAACATTATTCTCTGGATCTGTCTTAAGGAAAGGAGAGAATCTTGAAACCATGATGTTTTTCTGATTCTACTACCTAGGGAGAACATGAATCACGACGTCTTTTCCAAATCTGGTGTTTGTCGGGACCGGGAACCTCAGTTCTGAAAGTGGTATTTGGCGGTAATAGGCCGTTTTTTGCAATATTATTATCTGGATCTCTCTTAAGGCAAGGAGAAAATCTTGAAACCATGATATTTTTCTGATTCTACTACCTAGGGAGAACATGAATCACGACGTCTTTTTCAAATCTGGTGTTTGTCTCAGGCGGGAACCTCAGTTCTGAAAGTGGTATTTCGCGGTAATAGGCCGTTTTTTCCAACATTATTCTCTGGATCTCTCTTTAGGAAAGGAGAGAATTTTGAAACCATGATGTTTTTCTAATTCTACTACATTGGGAGAACATGAATCATGATGTCTTTTTCAAATCTGGTGTTTGTCTGAGCCGGGAACCTCATTTCTGAAAGTGGTATTTCGTGGTAATAGGCCGGTTTTTGCAACATTATTCTCTGGATGTCTATCAAGGCAACAGAGAAACTTGAAAACAATATGTTTTTCTGATTCTACTACCTAGGGAGAACATGAATCACGACGTCTTTTTCAAATCTGGTGTTTGTCTGGGCCGGGAACCTCAGTTGTTAAAGTGGAGTTTCACCGTGAATACAATAGGCCTTTTGAGCGTATTCGGTAATAGGCCTTTTTTTCCAACAGTATTCTCTGGATCTCTCTTAAGGAAAGGAGAGAATCTTGAAAGCATGATGTTTTTCTGATTCTACTACCTAGGGAGAACATGAATCATGACGTCTTTTTCAAATCTGGTGTTTGTCGGGACCGGGAACCTTAGTTCTGAAAGTGGTATTTCGCGGTAATAGGCCGTTTTTTCCATTATTCTCTGTATCTCTCTTAAGGGAAGGAGAGAATCTTGAAACCATGATGTTTTTCTGATTCTACTACATTGGGAGAACATGAATCATGATGACTTTTTCAAACCTGGTGTTTGTCTGAGCCGGGAACCTCATTTCTGAAAGTGGTATTTCTTGGTAATAGGCCGGTTTTTGCAACATTATTCTATGGATGTCTATCAAGGCAACAGAGAAACTTGAAACCAATATGTTTTTCTGATCCTACTACCTAGGGAGGACAGGAATCATGATGTCTTTGTCAAATCTGGTGTTTGTCTGGGAGGGGAACCTCAGTTTTATAAGTGGAGTTTCACCGTCAATAGAATAGGCCTTTTGAGGATATGCGGTAATAGGCCGTTTTTTCCATCATTATTTTTTAGATCTCTCTTAAGGCAAGGAGAGAATCTTGAAACGATGATGTTTTTCTGGTTCTACTACCTAGGGAGAACATGAATCACAACGTCTTTTTCAAATCTGGTGTTTGTCTGGGCCGGGAACCTCAATTCTGAAAGTGGTATTTCGCGGCAATAGGCCGTTTTTTGCAACATTATTCTCTGGATCTCTCTTAAGGCAAGGAGAGAATCTTGAAACCATGATGTTTTTCTGATTCTACTACATTGGGAGAACATGAATCATGATGACTTTTTCAAACCTGGTGTTTGTCTGAGCCGGGAACCTCATTTCTGAAAGTGGTATTTCTTGGTAATAGGCCGGTTTTTGCAACATTATTCTATGGATGTCTATCAAGGCAACAGAGAAACTTGAAACCAATATGTTTTTCTGATCCTACTACCTAGGGAGGACAGGAATCATGATGTCTTTGTCAAATCTGGTGTTTGTCTGGGAGGGGAACCTCAGTTTTATAAGTGGAGTTTCACCGTCAATAGAATAGGCCTTTTGAGCATATGCGGTAATAGTCCGTTTTTTCCAACTTTATTCTTTGGATCTCTCTTAAGGCAAGGAGAGAATCTTGAAACTATGATGTTTTTCTGATTCTACTACCTAGGGAGAACATGAATTACGACGTCTTTTTCAAATCTGGTGTTTGTCTGGGCCGGGAACCTCAGTTCTTAAAGTGGAGTTTCACCGTCAATACAATAGGCCTTTTGAGCGTATTCGGTAATAGGCCTTTTTTTCCAACATTATTCTCTGGATCTGTCTTAAGGAAAGGAGAGAATCTTGAAACCATGATGTTTTTCTGATTCTACTACCTAGGGAGAACATGAATCACGACGTCTTTTCCAAATCTGGTGTTTGTCGGGACCGGGAACCTAAGTTCTGAAAGTGGTATTTCGCGGTAATAGGCCGTTTTTTGCAACATTATTCTCTGGATCTCTCTTAAGGCAAGGAGAAAATCTTGAAACCATGATATTTTTCTGATTCTACTACCTAGGGAGAACATGAATCACGACGTCTTTTTAAAATCTGGTGTTTGTCTGGGCCGGGAACCTGAGTTGTTAAAGTGGAGTTTCACCGTGAATACAATAGGCCTTTTGAGCGTATTCGGTAATAGGCCTTTTTTTCCAACAGTATTCTCTGGATCTCTCTTAAGGAAAGGAGAGAATCTTGAAAGCATGATGTTTTTCTGATTCTACTACCTAGGGAGAACATGAATCATGACGTCTTTTTCAAATCTGGTGTTTGTCGGGACCGGGAACCTTAGTTCTGAAAGTGGTATTTCGCGGTAATAGGCCGTTTTTTCCATTATTCTCTGTATCTCTCTTAAGGGAAGGAGAGAATCTTGAAACCATGATGTTTTTCTGATTCTACTACATTGGGAGAACATGAATCATGATGACTTTTTCAAACCTGGTGTTTGTCTGAGCCGGGAACCTCATTTCTGAAAGTGGTATTTCTTGGTAATAGGCCGGTTTTTGCAACATTATTCTATGGATGTCTATCAAGGCAACAGAGAAACTTGAAACCAATATGTTTTTCTGATCCTACTACCTAGGGAGGACAGGAATCATGATGTCTTTGTCAAATCTGGTGTTTGTCTGGGAGGGGAACCTCAGTTTTATAAGTGGAGTTTCACCGTCAATAGAATAGGCCTTTTGAGGATATGCAGTAATAGGCCGTTTTTTCCATCATTATTTTTTAGATCTCTCTTAAGGCAAGGAGAGAATCTTGAAACGATGATGTTTTTCTGGTTCTACTACCTAGGGAGAACATGAATCACAACGTCTTTTTCAAATCTGGTGTTTGTCTGGGCCGGGAACCTCAGTTCTTAAAGTGGAGTTTCACCGTCAATACAATAGGCCTTTTGAGCGTATTCGGTAATAGGCCTTTTTTTCCAACATTATTCTCTGGATCTGTCTTAACGAAAGGAGAGAATCTTGAAACCATGATGTTTTTCTGATTCTACTACCTAGGGAAAACATGAATCACGACGTCTTTTTCAAATCTGGTGTTTGTCGGGACCGGGAACCTCAGTTCTGAAAGAGGTATTTCGCGGTAATAGGCCGTTTTTTGCAACATTATTCTCTGGATCTCTCTTAAGGGAAGGAGAGAATCTGGAAACCATGATGTTTTTCTTATTCTACTACCTAGGGAGAACATGAATCATGATTTCTTTTTGAAATCTGGTGTTTGTCTGGCCCGGGAACCTCAGTTCTGAAAGTGGAGTTTCACCGTCAATACAATAGGCCTTTGAGCTTATGTCGTAATAGCCCTTTTTTTCCAACTTTATTCTCTGGATCTCTCTTAAGGCAAGGAGAGAATCTTGAAACTATGATGTTTTTCTGATTCTACTACCTAGGGAGAACATGAATCACGACGTCTTTTTCAAATCTGGTGTTTGTCGGGACCGGGAACCTCAGTTCTGAAAGTGGTATTTCGCGGTAATAGGCCGGTTTTTTCAACATTATTCTCTGGATGTCTATCAAGGCAACAGAGAAAATTGAAACCAATATGTTTTTCCGATTCTACTACCTAGGGAGGACAGGAATCATGATGTCTTTGTCAAATCTGGTGTTTGTCTGGGAGGGCAACCTCAGTTTTATAAGTGGAATTTCACCGTCAATAGAATAGGCCTTTTGAGCATATGCGGTAATAGTCCGTTTTTTCCAACTTTATTCTTTGGATCTCTCTTAAGGCAAGGAGAGAATCTTGAAACGATGATGTTTTTCTGATTCTACTACCTAGGGAGAACATTAATCACTACGTCTTTTTCAAATCTGGTGTTTGTCTGGGCCGGGAACCTCAGTTCTGAAAGTGGTATTTCGCGGTAATAGGCCGTTTATTCCAAGAGTATTCTCTGGATCTCTCTTAAGGGAAGGAGAGAATCTTGAAACTATGATGTTTTTCTGATTCTACTACCTAGGGAGAACATGAATCATGACGTCTTTTTCAAATCTGGTGTTTGTCTGGGCCGGGAACCTGAGTTCTGAAAGTGGTATTTCGCGGCAATAGGCCGTTTTTTCCAACATTATGCTCTGGATCTCTCTTAAGGAAGGAGAGAATCTTGAAACCATGATGTTTTTCTGATTCTACAACCTAGGGAGAACAAGAATCACAACGTCTTTTTCAAATCTGGTGTTTCTCTGGGCCGGGAACCTCAGTTCTTAAAGTGGAGTTTCACCGTCAATACAATAGGCCTTTTGAGCGTATTCGGTAATAGGCCTTTTTTTCCAACATTATTCTCTGGATCTCTCTTAAGGAAAGGAGAGAATCTTGAAAGCATGATGTTTTTCTGATTCTACTACCTAGGGAGAACATGAATCACGATGTCTTTTTCAAATCTGGTGTTTGTCTCAGGCGGGAACCTCAGTTCTGAAAGTGGTATTTCGCGGTAATAGGCCGTTTTTTCCAACATTATTCTCTGGATCTCTCTTTAGGAAAGGAGAGAATCTTGAAACAATGATGTTTTTCTAATTCTACTACATTGGGAGAACATGAATCATGATGTCTTTTTCAAATCTGGTGTTTGTCTGAGCCGGGAACCTCATTTCTGAAAGTGGTATTTCGTGGTAATAGGCCGGTTTTTGCAACATTATTCTCTGGATGTCTATCAAGGCAACAGAGAAACTTGAAACCAATATGTTTTTCTGATTCTACTACCTAGGGAGGACAGGAATCATGATGTCTTTGTCAATTCTGGTGTTTGTCTCGGAGGGGAACGTCAGTTTTATAAGTGGAGTTTCACCGTCAATAGAATAGGCCTTTTGAGCATATGCGGTAATAGTCCGTTTTTTCCAACTTTATTCTTTGGATCTCTCTTAAGGCAAGGAGAGAATCTTGAAACTATGATGTTTTTCTGATTCTACTACCTAGGGAGAACATGAATTACGACGTCTTTTTCAAATCTGGTGTTTGTCTGGGCCGGGAACCTCAGTTCTTAAAGTGGAGTTTCACCGTCAATACAATAGGCCTTTTGAGCGTATTCGGTAATAGGCCTTTTTTTCCAACATTATTCTCTGGATCTGTCTTAACGAAAGGAGAGAATCTTGAAACCATGATGTTTTTCTGATTCTACTACCTAGGGAAAACATGAATCACGACGTCTTTTTCAAATCTGTTGTTTGTCGGGACCGGGAACCTCAGTTCTGAAAGTGGTATTTCGCGGTAATAGACCGTTTTTTGCAACATTATTCTCTGGATCTGTCTTAAGGCAAGGAGAAAATCTTGAAACCATGATGTTTTTCTGATTCTACTACCTAGGGAGAACATGAATCATGACGTCTTTTTGAAATCTGGTGTTTGTCTGGGCCGGGAACCTCAGTTCTGAAAGTGGAGTTTCACCGTCAATACAATAGGCCTTTGAGCTTATGTCGTAATAGCCCTTTTTTTCCAACTTTATTCTCTGGATCTCTCTTAAGGCAAGGAGAGAATCTTGAAACGATGACGTTTTTCTGATTCTACTACCTAGGGAGAACATGAATCACGACGTCTTTTTCAAATCTGGTGTTTGTCTGGGCCGGGAACCTCAGTTCTGAAAGTGGTATTTCGCGGCAAAAGGCCGTTTTTTGCAACATTATTCTCTGGATCTCTCTTAAGGCAAGGAGAGAATCTTGAAACTATGATGTTTTTCTGATTCTACTACCTAGGGAGAACATGAATCATGATGTCTTTTTCAAATCTGGTGCTTGTCTCAGGCGGGAACCTCAGTTCTGAAAGTGGTATTTCGCGGTAATAGGCCGTTTTTTGCAACATTATTCTCTGGATCTCTCTTAAGGCAAGGAGAGAATCTTGAAACTATGATGTTTTTGTGATTCTACTACCTTGGGAGAACATGAATCTCGACGTCTTTTTCAAATCTGTTGTTTGTCTGGGCCGGGAACCTCAGTTCTGAAAGTGGAGTTTCACCGTCAATACAATAGGCCTTTGAGCATATGTCCTAATAGGCCGTTTTTTCCAACTTTATTCTTTGGATCTCTCTTAAGGCAAGGAGAGAATCTTGAAACGATGATGTTTTTCTGATTCTACTACCTACGGAGAACATGAATCACGACGTCCTTTTCAAATCTGGTGTTTGTCTGGGCCGGGAACCTGAGTTCTGAAAGTGTTATTTCGCGGTAATAGGCCGTTTTTTCCAACATTATTCTCTGGATCTCTCTTAAGGCAAGGAGAGAATCTTGAAATTATGATATTTTTCTGGTTCTACTACCTAGGGAGGACAGGAATCATGAAGTCTTTGTCAAATCTGTCGTTTGTCTGGGAGAGAAACCTCAGTTTTATAACTGGAGTTTCACCGTCAATACTATAGGCCTTTTGAGTATATGCGGTAATAGGCCGTTTTTTCCAACTTTATTCTTTGAATCTCTCTTAAGGCAAGTAGAGAAGATTGAAACCATGATGTTTTTCTGATTCTACTACATAGGGAGAACATGAATCACGACGTCTTTTTCAAATCTGGCTTTTGTCTGGGCCGGGAACCTCAGTTCTTAAAGTGGAGTTTCACCGTCAATACAATAGGCCTTTTGAGCGTATTCGGTAATAGGCCTTTTTTTCCAACATTATTCTCTGGATCTGTCTTAAGGAAAGGAGAGAATCTTGAAACCATGATGTTTTTCTGATTCTACTACCTAGGGAGAACATGAATCACGACGTCTTTTCCAAATCTGGTGTTTGTCGGGACCGGGAACCTAAGTTCTGAAAGTGGTATTTCGCGGTAATAGGCCGTTTTTTGCAACATTATTCTCTGGATCTCTCTTAAGGCAAGGAGAAAATCTTGAAACCATGATATTTTTCTGATTCTACTACCTAGGGAGAACATGAATCACGACGTCTTTTTAAAATCTGGTGTTTGTCTGGGCCGGGAACCTGAGTTCTGAAAGTGGTATTTCGCGGCAATAGGCCGTTTTTTCCAACATTATTCTCTGGATCTCTCTTAAGGCAAGGAGAGAATCTTGAAACCATGATGTTTTTCTGATTCTACTACCTAGGGAGAACATGAATCATGACGTCTTTTTGAAATCTGGTGTTTGTCTGGGCCGGGAACCTCAGTTCTGAAAGTGGAGTTTCACCGTCAATACAATAGGCCTTTGAGCTTATGTCGTAATAGCCCTTTTTTTCCAACTTTATTCTCTGGATCTCTCTTAAGGCAAGGAGAGAATCTTGAAACGATGACGTTTTTCTGATTCTACTACCTAGGGAGAACATGAATCACGACGTCTTTTTCAAATCTGGTGTTTGTCTGGGCCGGGAACCTCAGTTCTGAAAGTGGTATTTCGCGGCAAAAGGCCGTTTTTTGCAACATTATTCTCTGGATCTCTCTTAAGGCAAGGAGAGAATCTTGAAACTATGATGTTTTTCTGATTCTACTACCTAGGGAGAACATGAATCATGATGTCTTTTTCAAATCTGGTGCTTGTCTCAGGCGGGAACGTCAGTTCTGAAAGTGGTATTTCGCGGTAATAGGCCGTTTTTTGCAACATTATTCTCTGGATCTCTCTTAAGGCAAGGAGAGAATCTTGAAACTATGATGTTTTTGTGATTCTACTACCTTGGGAGAACATGAATCTCGACGTCTTTTTCAAATCTGTTGTTTGTCTGGGCCGGGAACCTCAGTTCTGAAAGTGGAGTTTCACCGTCAATACAATAGGCCTTTGAGCATATGTCCTAATAGGCCGTTTTTTCCAACTTTATTCTTTGGATCTCTCTTAAGGCAAGGAGAGAATCTTGAAACGATGATGTTTTTCTGATTCTACTACCTACGGAGAACATGAATCACGACGTCCTTTTCAAATCTGGTGTTTGTCTGGGCCGGGAACCTGAGTTCTGAAAGTGTTATTTCGCGGTAATAGGCCGTTTTTTCCAACATTATTCTCTGGATCTCTCTTAAGGCAAGGAGAGAATCTTGAAATTATGATATTTTTCTGATTCTACTACCTAGGGAGGACAGGAATCATGAAGTCTTTGTCAAATCTGTCGTTTGTCTGGGAGAGAAACCTCAGTTTTATAACTGGAGTTTCACCGTCAATACTATAGGCCTTTTGAGTATATGCGGTAATAGGCCGTTTTTTCCAACTTTATTCTTTGAATCTCTCTTAAGGCAAGTAGAGAAGATTGAAACCATGATGTTTTTCTGATTCTACTACATAGGGAGAACATGAATCACGACGTCTTTTTCAAATCTGGCTTTTGTCTGGGCCGGGAACCTCAGTTCTTAAAGTGGAGTTTCACCGTCAATACAATAGGCCTTTTGAGCGTATTCGGTAATAGGCCTTTTTTTCCAACATTATTCTCTGGATCTGTCTTAAGGAAAGGAGAGAATCTTGAAACCATGATGTTTTTCTGATTCTACTACCTAGGGAGAACATGAATCACGACGTCTTTTCCAAATCTGGTGTTTGTCGGGACCGGGAACCTAAGTTCTGAAAGTGGTATTTCGCGGAAATAGGCCGTTTTTTGCAACATTATTCTCTGGATCTCTCTTAAGGCAAGGAGAAAATCTTGAAACCATGATATTTTTCTGATTCTACTACCTAGGGAGAACATGAATCACGACGTCTTTTTAAAATCTGGTGTTTGTCTGGGCCGGGAACCTGAGTTCTGAAAGTGGTATTTCGCGGCAATAGGCCGTTTTTTCCAACATTATTCTCTGGATCTCTCTTAAGGCAAGGAGAGAATCTTGAAACCATGATGTTTTTCTGATTCTACTACCAAGGGAGAACATGAATCATGACGTCTTTTTGAAATCTGGTGTTTGTCTGGGGCGGGAACCTCAGTTCTGAAAGTGGAGTTTCACCGTCAATGCAATAGGCCTTTGAGCTTATGTCGTAATAGCCCTTTTTTTCCAACTGTATTCTCTGGATCTCTCTTAAGGCAAGGAGAGAATCTTGAAACAATGATATTTTTCTGATTCTACTACCTAGGGAGGACAGGAATCATGAAGTCTTTGTCAAATCTATCGTTTGTCTGGGAGGGAAACCTCAGTTTTATAACTGGAGTTTCACCGTCAATACTATAGGCCTTTTGAGTATATGCGGTAATAGGCCGTTTTTTCCAACTTTATTCTTTGAATCTCTCTTAAGGCAAGTAGAGAAGATTGAAACCATGATGTTTTTCTGATTCTACTACATAGGGAGAACATGAATCACGACGTCTTTTTCAAATGTGGCGTTTGTCTGGGCCGGGAACCTCAGTTCTTAAAGTGGAGTTTCACCGTCAATACAATAGGCCTTTTGAGCGTATTCGGTAATAGGCCTTTTTTTCCAACATTATTCTCTGGATCTGTCTTAAGGAAAGGAGAGAATCTTGAAACCATGATGTTTTTCTGATTCTACTACCTAGGGAGAACATGAATCACGACGTCTTTTCCAAATCTGGTGTTTGTCGGGACCGGGAACCTCAGTTCTGAAAGTGGTATTTGGCGGTAATAGGCCGTTTTTTGCAATATTATTATCTGGATCTCTCTTAAGGCAAGGAGAAAATCTTGAAACCATGATATTTTTCTGATTCTACTACCTAGGGAGAACATGAATCACGACGTCTTTTTCAAATCTGGTGTTTGTCTCAGGCGGGAACCTCAGTTCTGAAAGTGGTATTTCGCGGTAATAGGCCGTTTTTTCCAACATTATTCTCTGGATCTCTCTTTAGGAAAGGAGAGAATTTTGAAACCATGATGTTTTTCTAATTCTACTACATTGGGAGAACATGAATCATGATGTCTTTTTCAAATCTGGTGTTTGTCTGAGCCGGGAACCTCATTTCTGAAAGTGGTATTTCGTGGTAATAGGCCGGTTTTTGCAACATTATTCTCTGGATGTCTATCAAGGCAACAGAGAAACTTGAAAACAATATGTTTTTCTGATTCTACTACCTAGGGAGAACATGAATCACGACGTCTTTTTCAAATCTGGTGTTTGTCTGGGCCGGGAACCTCAGTTGTTAAAGTGGAGTTTCACCGTGAATACAATAGGCCTTTTGAGCGTATTCGGTAATAGGCCTTTTTTTCCAACAGTATTCTCTGGATCTCTCTTAAGGAAAGGAGAGAATCTTGAAAGCATGATGTTTTTCTGATTCTACTACCTAGGGAGAACATGAATCATGACGTCTTTTTCAAATCTGGTGTTTGTCGGGACCGGGAACCTTAGTTCTGAAAGTGGTATTTCGCGGTAATAGGCCGTTTTTTCCATTATTCTCTGTATCTCTCTTAAGGGAAGGAGAGAATCTTGAAACCATGATGTTTTTCTGATTCTACTACATTGGGAGAACATGAATCATGATGACTTTTTCAAACCTGGTGTTTGTCTGAGCCGGGAACCTCATTTCTGAAAGTGGTATTTCTTGGTAATAGGCCGGTTTTTGCAACATTATTCTATGGATGTCTATCAAGGCAACAGAGAAACTTGAAACCAATATGTTTTTCTGATCCTACTACCTAGGGAGGACAGGAATCATGATGTCTTTGTCAAATCTGGTGTTTGTCTGGGAGGGGAACCTCAGTTTTATAAGTGGAGTTTCACCGTCAATAGAATAGGCCTTTTGAGGATATGCGGTAATAGGCCGTTTTTTCCATCATTATTTTTTAGATCTCTCTTAAGGCAAGGAGAGAATCTTGAAACGATGATGTTTTTCTGGTTCTACTACCTAGGGAGAACATGAATCACAACGTCTTTTTCAAATCTGGTGTTTGTCTGGGCCGGGAACCTCAATTCTGAAAGTGGTATTTCGCGGCAATAGGCCGTTTTTTGCAACATTATTCTCTGGATCTCTCTTAAGGCAAGGAGAGAATCTTGAAACCATGATGTTTTTCTGATTCTACTACATTGGGAGAACATGAATCATGATGACTTTTTCAAACCTGGTGTTTGTCTGAGCCGGGAACCTCATTTCTGAAAGTGGTATTTCTTGGTAATAGGCCGGTTTTTGCAACATTATTCTATGGATGTCTATCAAGGCAACAGAGAAACTTGAAACCAATATGTTTTTCTGATCCTACTACCTAGGGAGGACAGGAATCATGATGTCTTTGTCAAATCTGGTGTTTGTCTGGGAGGGGAACCTCAGTTTTATAAGTGGAGTTTCACCGTCAATAGAATAGGCCTTTTGAGCATATGCGGTAATAGTCCGTTTTTTCCAACTTTATTCTTTGGATCTCTCTTAAGGCAAGGAGAGAATCTTGAAACTATGATGTTTTTCTGATTCTACTACCTAGGGAGAACATGAATTACGACGTCTTTTTCAAATCTGGTGTTTGTCTGGGCCGGGAACCTCAGTTCTTAAAGTGGAGTTTCACCGTCAATACAATAGGCCTTTTGAGCGTATTCGGTAATAGGCCTTTTTTTCCAACATTATTCTCTGGATCTGTCTTAAGGAAAGGAGAGAATCTTGAAACCATGATGTTTTTCTGATTCTACTACCTAGGGAGAACATGAATCACGACGTCTTTTCCAAATCTGGTGTTTGTCGGGACCGGGAACCTAAGTTCTGAAAGTGGTATTTCGCGGTAATAGGCCGTTTTTTGCAACATTATTCTCTGGATCTCTCTTAAGGCAAGGAGAAAATCTTGAAACCATGATATTTTTCTGATTCTACTACCTAGGGAGAACATGAATCACGACGTCTTTTTAAAATCTGGTGTTTGTCTGGGCCGGGAACCTGAGTTCTGAAAGTGGTATTTCGCGGCAATAGGCCGTTTTTTCCAACATTATTCTCTGGATCTCTCTTAAGGCAAGGAGAGAATCTTGAAACCATGATGTTTTTCTGATTCTACTACCTAGGGAGAACATGAATCATGACGTCTTTTTGAAATCTGGTGTTTGTCTGGGCCGGGAACCTCAGTTCTGAAAGTGGAGTTTCACCGTCAATACAATAGGCCTTTGAGCTTATGTCGTAATAGCCCTTTTTTTCCAACTTTATTCTCTGGATCTCTCTTAAGGCAAGGAGAGAATCTTGAAACGATGACGTTTTTCTGATTCTACTACCTAGGGAGAACATGAATCACGACGTCTTTTTCAAATCTGGTGTTTGTCTGGGCCGGGAACCTCAGTTCTG
Source organism: Liasis olivaceus (assembly GCA_030867105.1). Classification (NCBI taxonomy): domain Eukaryota; kingdom Metazoa; phylum Chordata; class Lepidosauria; order Squamata; family Pythonidae; genus Liasis; species Liasis olivaceus. The sequence goes on from CM061354.1 coordinate 62,211,265, forward strand.
AAAGTGGTATTTCGCGGCAAAAGGCCGTTTTTTGCAACATTATTCTCTGGATCTCTCTTAAGGCAAGGAGAGAATCTTGAAACTATGATGTTTTTCTGATTCTACTACCTAGGGAGAACATGAATCATGATGTCTTTTTCAAATCTGGTGCTTGTCTCAGGCGGGAACGTCAGTTCTGAAAGTGGTATTTCGCGGTAATAGGCCGTTTTTTGCAACATTATTCTCTGGATCTCTCTTAAGGCAAGGAGAGAATCTTGAAACTATGATGTTTTTGTGATTCTACTACCTTGGGAGAACATGAATCTCGACGTCTTTTTCAAATCTGTTGTTTGTCTGGGCCGGGAACCTCAGTTCTGAAAGTGGAGTTTCACCGTCAATACAATAGGCCTTTGAGCATATGTCCTAATAGGCCGTTTTTTCCAACTTTATTCTTTGGATCTCTCTTAAGGCAAGGAGAGAATCTTGAAACGATGATGTTTTTCTGATTCTACTACCTACGGAGAACATGAATCACGACGTCCTTTTCAAATCTGGTGTTTGTCTGGGCCGGGAACCTGAGTTCTGAAAGTGTTATTTCGCGGTAATAGGCCGTTTTTTCCAACATTATTCTCTGGATCTCTCTTAAGGCAAGGAGAGAATCTTGAAATTATGATATTTTTCTGATTCTACTACCTAGGGAGGACAGGAATCATGAAGTCTTTGTCAAATCTGTCGTTTGTCTGGGAGAGAAACCTCAGTTTTATAACTGGAGTTTCACCGTCAATACTATAGGCCTTTTGAGTATATGCGGTAATAGGCCGTTTTTTCCAACTTTATTCTTTGAATCTCTCTTAAGGCAAGTAGAGAAGATTGAAACCATGATGTTTTTCTGATTCTACTACATAGGGAGAACATGAATCACGACGTCTTTTTCAAATCTGGCTTTTGTCTGGGCCGGGAACCTCAGTTCTTAAAGTGGAGTTTCACCGTCAATACAATAGGCCTTTTGAGCGTATTCGGTAATAGGCCTTTTTTTCCAACATTATTCTCTGGATCTGTCTTAAGGAAAGGAGAGAATCTTGAAACCATGATGTTTTTCTGATTCTACTACCTAGGGAGAACATGAATCACGACGTCTTTTCCAAATCTGGTGTTTGTCGGGACCGGGAACCTCAGTTCTGAAAGTGGTATTTCGCGGAAATAGGCCGTTTTTTGCAACATTATTCTCTGGATCTCTCTTAAGGCAAGGAGAAAATCTTGAAACCATGATATTTTTCTGATTCTACTACCTAGGGAGAACATGAATCACGACGTCTTTTTAAAATCTGGTGTTTGTCTGGGCCGGGAACCTGAGTTCTGAAAGTGGTATTTCGCGGCAATAGGCCGTTTTTTCCAACATTATTCTCTGGATCTCTCTTAAGGCAAGGAGAGAATCTTGAAACCATGATGTTTTTCTGATTCTACTACCAAGGGAGAACATGAATCATGACGTCTTTTTGAAATCTGGTGTTTGTCTGGGGCGGGAACCTCAGTTCTGAAAGTGGACTTTCACCGTCAATGCAATAGGCCTTTGAGCTTATGTCGTAATAGCCCTTTTTTTCCAACTGTATTCTCTGGATCTCTCTTAAGGCAAGGAGAGAATCTTGAAACAATGATATTTTTCTGATTCTACTACCTAGGGAGGACAGGAATCATGAAGTCTTTGTCAAATCTATCGTTTGTCTGGGAGGGAAACCTCAGTTTTATAACTGGAGTTTCACCGTCAATACTATAGGCCTTTTGAGTATATGCGGTAATAGGCCGTTTTTTCCAACTTTATTCTTTGAATCTCTCTTAAGGCAAGTAGAGAAGATTGAAACCATGATGTTTTTCTGATTCTACTACATAGGGAGAACATGAATCACGACGTCTTTTTCAAATGTGGCGTTTGTCTGGGCCGGGAACCTCAGTTCTTAAAGTGGAGTTTCACCGTCAATACAATAGGCCTTTTGAGCGTATTCGGTAATAGGCCTTTTTTTCCAACATTATTCTCTGGATCTGTCTTAAGGAAAGGAGAGAATCTTGAAACCATGATGTTTTTCTGATTCTACTACCTAGGGAGAACATGAATCACGACGTCTTTTCCAAATCTGGTGTTTGTCGGGACCGGGAACCTCAGTTCTGAAAGTGGTATTTGGCGGTAATAGGCCGTTTTTTGCAATATTATTATCTGGATCTCTCTTAAGGCAAGGAGAAAATCTTGAAACCATGATATTTTTCTGATTCTACTACCTAGGGAGAACATGAATCACGACGTCTTTTTCAAATCTGGTGTTTGTCTCAGGCGGGAACCTCAGTTCTGAAAGTGGTATTTCGCGGTAATAGGCCGTTTTTTCCAACATTATTCTCTGGATCTCTCTTTAGGAAAGGAGAGAATTTTGAAACCATGATGTTTTTCTAATTCTACTACATTGGGAGAACATGAATCATGATGTCTTTTTCAAATCTGGTGTTTGTCTGAGCCGGGAACCTCATTTCTGAAAGTGGTATTTCGTGGTACTAGGCCGGTTTTTGCAACATTATTCTCTGGATGTCTATCAAGGCAACAGAGAAACTTGAAAACAATATGTTTTTCTGATTCTACTACCTAGGGAGAACATGAATCACGACGTCTTTTTCAAATCTGGTGTTTGTCTGGGCCGGGAACCTCAGTTGTTAAAGTGGAGTTTCACCGTGAATACAATAGGCCTTTTGAGCGTATTCGGTAATAGGCCTTTTTTTCCAACAGTATTCTCTGGATCTCTCTTAAGGAAAGGAGAGAATCTTGAAAGCATGATGTTTTTCTGATTCTACTACCTAGGGAGAACATGAATCATGACGTCTTTTTCAAATCTGGTGTTTGTCGGGACCGGGAACCTTAGTTCTGAAAGTGGTATTTCGCGGTAATAGGCCGTTTTTTCCATTATTCTCTGTATCTCTCTTAAGGGAAGGAGAGAATCTTGAAACCATGATGTTTTTCTGATTCTACTACATTGGGAGAACATGAATCATGATGACTTTTTCAAACCTGGTGTTTGTCTGAGCCGGGAACCTCATTTCTGAAAGTGGTATTTCTTGGTAATAGGCCGGTTTTTGCAACATTATTCTATGGATGTCTATCAAGGCAACAGAGAAACTTGAAACCAATATGTTTTTCTGATCCTACTACCTAGGGAGGACAGGAATCATGATGTCTTTGTCAAATCTGGTGTTTGTCTGGGAGGGGAACCTCAGTTTTATAAGTGGAGTTTCACCGTCAATAGAATAGGCCTTTTGAGGATATGCGGTAATAGGCCGTTTTTTCCATCATTATTTTTTAGATCTCTCTTAAGGCAAGGAGAGAATCTTGAAACGATGATGTTTTTCTGGTTCTACTACCTAGGGAGAACATGAATCACAACGTCTTTTTCAAATCTGGTGTTTGTCTGGGCCGGGAACCTCAATTCTGAAAGTGGTATTTCGCGGCAATAGGCCGTTTTTTGCAACATTATTCTCTGGATCTCTCTTAAGGCAAGGAGAGAATCTTGAAACCATGATGTTTTTCTGATTCTACTACATTGGGAGAACATGAATCATGATGACTTTTTCAAACCTGGTGTTTGTCTGAGCCGGGAACCTCATTTCTGAAAGTGGTATTTCTTGGTAATAGGCCGGTTTTTGCAACATTATTCTATGGATGTCTATCAAGGCAACAGAGAAACTTGAAACCAATATGTTTTTCTGATCCTACTACCTAGGGAGGACAGGAATCATGATGTCTTTGTCAAATCTGGTGTTTGTCTGGGAGGGGAACCTCAGTTTTATAAGTGGAGTTTCACCGTCAATAGAATAGGCCTTTTGAGCATATGCGGTAATAGTCCGTTTTTTCCAACTTTATTCTTTGGATCTCTCTTAAGGCAAGGAGAGAATCTTGAAACTATGATGTTTTTCTGATTCTACTACCTAGGGAGAACATGAATCACTACGTCTTTTTCAAATCTGGTGTTTGTCTGGGCCGGGAACCTCAGTTCTTAAAGTGGAGTTTCACCGTCAATACAATAGGCCTTTTGAGCGTATTCGGTAATAGGCCTTTTTTTCCAACATTATTCTCTGGATCTGTCTTAACGAAAGGAGAGAATCTTGAAACCATGATGTTTTTCTGATTCTACTACCTAGGGAAAACATGAATCACGACGTCTTTTTCAAATCTGGTGTTTGTCGGGACCGGGAACCTCAGTTCTGAAAGAGGTATTTCGCGGTAATAGGCCGTTTTTTGCAACATTATTCTCTGGATCTCTCTTAAGGGAAGGAGAGAATCTGGAAACCATGATGTTTTTCTTATTCTACTACCTAGGGAGAACATGAATCATGATTTCTTTTTGAAATCTGGTGTTTGTCTGGCCCGGGAACCTCAGTTCTGAAAGTGGAGTTTCACCGTCAATACAATAGGCCTTTGAGCTTATGTCGTAATAGCCCTTTTTTTCCAACTTTATTCTCTGGATCTCTCTTAAGGCAAGGAGAGAATCTTGAAACTATGATGTTTTTCTGATTCTACTACCTAGGGAGAACATGAATCACGACGTCTTTTTCAAATCTGGTGTTTGTCGGGACCGGGAACCTCAGTTCTGAAAGTGGTATTTCGCGGTAATAGGCCGGTTTTTTCAACATTATTCTCTGGATGTCTATCAAGGCAACAGAGAAACTTGAAACCAATATGTTTTTCCGATTCTACTACCTAGGGAGGACAGGAATCATGATGTCTTTGTCAAATCTGGTGTTTGTCTGGGAGGGCAACCTCAGTTTTATAAGTGGAATTTCACCGTCAATAGAATAGGCCTTTTGAGCATATGCGGTAATAGTCCGTTTTTTCCAACTTTATTCTTTGGATCTCTCTTAAGGCAAGGAGAGAATCTTGAAACGATGATGTTTTTCTGATTCTACTACCTAGGGAGAACATTAATCACTACGTCATTTTCAAATCCGGTGTTTGTCTGGGCCGGGAACCTCAGTTCTGAAAGTGGTATTTCGCGGTAATAGGCCGGTTTTTTCAACATTATTCTCTGGATGTCTATCAAGGCAACAGAGAAACTTGAAACCAATATGTTTTTCTGATTCTACTACCTAGGGAGGACAGGAATCATGATGTCTTTGTCAATTCTGGTGTTTGTCTCGGAGGGGAACGTCAGTTTTATAAGTGGAGTTTCACCGTCAATAGAATAGGCCTTTTGAGCATATGCGGTAATAGTCCGTTTTTTCCAACTTTATTCTTTGGATCTCTCTTAAGGCAAGGAGAGAATCTTGAAACTATGATGTTTTTCTGATTCTACTACCTAGGGAGAACATGAATTACGACGTCTTTTTCAAATCTGGTGTTTGTCTGGGCCGGGAACCTCAGTTCTTAAAGTGGAGTTTCACCGTCAATACAATAGGCCTTTTGAGCGTATTCGGTAATAGGCCTTTTTTTCCAACATTATTCTCTGGATCTGTCTTAACGAAAGGAGAGAATCTTGAAACCATGATGTTTTTCTGATTCTACTACCTAGGGAAAACATGAATCACGACGTCTTTTTCAAATCTGTTGTTTGTCGGGACCGGGAACCTCAGTTCTGAAAGTGGTATTTCGCGGTAATAGACCGTTTTTTGTAACATTATTCTCTGGATCTGTCTTAAGGCAAGGAGAAAATCTTGAAACCATGATGTTTTTCTGATTCTACTACCTAGGGAGAACATGAATCATGACGTCTTTTTGAAATCTGGTGTTTGCCTGGGCCGGGAACCTCAGTTCTGAAAGTGGAGTTTCACCGTCAATACAATAGGCCTTTGAGCTTATGTCGTAATAGCCCTTTTTTTCCAACTTTATTCTCTGGATCTCTCTTAAGGCAAGGAGAGAATCTTGAAACGATGACGTTTTTCTGATTCTACTACCTAGGGAGAACATGAATCACGACGTCTTTTTCAAATCTGGTGTTTGTCTGGGCCGGGAACCTCAGTTCTGAAAGTGGTATTTCGCGGCAAAAGGCCGTTTTTTGCAACATTATTCTCTGGATCTCTCTTAAGGCAAGGAGAGAATCTTGAAACTATGATGTTTTTCTGATTCTACTACCTAGGGAGAACATGAATCATGATGTCTTTTTCAAATCTGGTGCTTGTCTCAGGCGGGAACCTCAGTTCTGAAAGTGGTATTTCGCGGTAATAGGCCGTTTTTTGCAACATTATTCTCTGGATCTCTCTTAAGGCAAGGAGAGAATCTTGAAACTATGATGTTTTTGTGATTCTACTACCTTGGGAGAACATGAATCTCGACGTCTTTTTCAAATCTGTTGTTTGTCTGGGCCGGGAACCTCAGTTCTGAAAGTGGAGTTTCACCGTCAATACAATAGGCCTTTGAGCATATGTCCTAATAGGCCGTTTTTTCCAACTTTATTCTTTGGATCTCTCTTAAGGCAAGGAGAGAATCTTGAAACGATGATGTTTTTCTGATTCTACTACCTACGGAGAACATGAATCACGACGTCCTTTTCAAATCTGGTGTTTGTCTGGGCCGGGAACCTGAGTTCTGAAAGTGTTATTTCGCGGTAATAGGCCGTTTTTTCCAACATTATTCTCTGGATCTCTCTTAAGGCAAGGAGAGAATCTTGAAATTATGATATTTTTCTGGTTCTACTACCTAGGGAGGACAGGAATCATGAAGTCTTTGTCAAATCTGTCGTTTGTCTGGGAGAGAAAACTCAGTTTTATAACTGGAGTTTCACCGTCAATACTATAGGCCTTTTGAGTATGTGCGGTAATAGGCCGTTTTTTCCAACTTTATTCTTTGAATCTCTCTTAAGGCAAGTAGAGAAGATTGAAACCATGATGTTTTTCTGATTCTACTACATAGGGAGAACATGAATCACGACGTCTTTTTCAAATCTGGCTTTTGTCTGGGCCGGGAACCTCAGTTCTTAAAGTGGAGTTTCACCGTCAATACAATAGGCCTTTTGAGCGTATTCGGTAATAGGCCTTTTTTTCCAACATTATTCTCTGGATCTGTCTTAAGGAAAGGAGAGAATCTTGAAACCATGATGTTTTTCTGATTCTACTACCTAGGGAGAACATGAATCACGACGTCTTTTCCAAATCTGGTGTTTGTCGGGACCGGGAACCTAAGTTCTGAAAGTGGTATTTCGCGGTAATAGGCCGTTTTTTGCAACATTATTCTCTGGATCTCTCTTAAGGCAAGGAGAAAATCTTGAAACCATGATATTTTTCTGATTCTACTACCTAGGGAGAACATGAATCACGACGTCTTTTTAAAATCTGGTGTTTGTCTGGGCCGGGAACCTGAGTTCTGAAAGTGGTATTTCGCGGCAATAGGCCGTTTTTTCCAACATTATTCTCTGGATCTCTCTTAAGGCAAGGAGAGAATCTTGAAACCATGATGTTTTTCTGCTTCTACTACCAAGGGAGAACATGAATCATGACGTCTTTTTGAAATCTGGTGTTTGTCTGGGGCGTGAACCTCAGTTCTGAAAGTGGAGTTTCACTGTCAATGCAATAGGCCTTTGAGCTTATGTCGTAATAGCCCTTTTTTTCCAACTGTATTCTCTGGATCTCTCTTAAGGCAAGGAGAGAATCTTGAAACAATGATATTTTTCTGATTCTACTACCTAGGGAGGACAGGAATCATGAAGTCTTTGTCAAATCTATCGTTTGTCTGGGAGGGAAACCTCAGTTTTATAACTGGAGTTTCACCGTCAATACTATAGGCCTTTTGAGTATATGCGGTAATAGGCCGTTTTTTCCAACTTTATTCTTTGAATCTCTCTTAAGGCAAGTAGAGAAGATTGAAACCATGATGTTTTTCTGATTCTACTACATAGGGAGAACATGAATCACGACGTCTTTTTCAAATGTGGCGTTTGTCTGGGCCGGGAACCTCAGTTGTTAAAGTGGAGTTTCACCGTGAATACAATAGGCCTTTTGAGCGTATTCGGTAATAGGCCTTTTTTTCCAACATTATTCTCTGGATCTGTCTTAAGGAAAGGAGAGAATCTTGAAACCATGATGTTTTTCTGATTCTACTACCTAGGGAGAACATGAATCACGACGTCTTTTCCAAATCTGGTGTTTGTCGGGACCGGGAACCTCAGTTCTGAAAGTGGTATTTGGCGGTAATAGGCCGTTTTTTGCAATATTATTATCTGGATCTCTCTTAAGGCAAGGAGAAAATCTTGAAACCATGATATTTTTCTGATTCTACTACCTAGGGAGAACATGAATCACGACGTCTTTTTAAAATCTGGTGTTTGTCTGGGCCGGGAACCTGAGTTCTGAAAGTGGTATTTCGCGGCAATAGGCCGTTTTTTCCAACATTATTCTCTGGATCTCACTTAAGGCAAGGAGAGAATCTTGAAACCATGATGTTTTTCTGATTCTACTACCTAGGGAGGACAGGAATCATGAAGTCTTTGTCAAATCTGTCGTTTGTCTGGGAGGGAAACCTCAGTTTTATAACTGGAGTTTCACCGTCAATACTATAGGCCTTTTGAGTATATGCGGTAATTGGCCGTTTTTTCCAACTTTATTCTTTGAATCTCTCTTAAGGCAAGTAGAGAAGATTGAAACCATGATGTTTTTCTGATTCTACTACATAGGGAGAACATGAATCACGACGTCGTTTTCAAATCTGGCTTTTGTCTGGGCCGGGAACCTCAGTTCTTAAAGTGGAGTTTCACCGTCAATACAATAGGCCTTTTGAGCGTATTCGGTAATAGGCCTTTTTTTCCAACATTATTCTCTGGATCTGTCTTAAGGAAAGGAGAGAATCTTGAAACCATGATGTTTTTCTGATTCTACTACCTAGGGAGAACATGAATCACGACGTCTTTTCCAAATCTGGTGTTTGTCGGGACCGGGAACCTCAGTTCTGAAAGTGGTATTTCGCGGTAATAGGCCGTTTTTTGCAACATTATTCTCTGGATCTCTCTTAAGGCAAGGAGAAAATCTTGAAACCATGATATTTTTCTGATTCTACTACCTAGGGAGAACATGAATCACGACGTCTTTTTAAAATCTGGTGTTTGTCTGGGCCGGGAACCTGAGTTCTGAAAGTGGTATTTCGCGGCAATAGGCCGTTTTTTCCAACATTATTCTCTGGATCTCTCTTAAGGCAAGGAGAGAATCTTGAAACCATGATGTTTTTCTGATTCTACTACCAAGGGAGAACATGAATCATGACGTCTTTTTGAAATCTGGTGTTTGTCTGGGGCGGGAACCTCAGTTCTGAAAGTGGAGTTTCACCGTCAATGCAATAGGCCTTTGAGCTTATGTCGTAATAGCCCTTTTTTTCCAACTGTATTCTCTGGATCTCTCTTAAGGGAAGGAGAGAATCTTGAAACGATGAAGTTTTTCTGATTCTACTACCTAGGGAGAACATGAATCACGACGTCTTGTTCAAATCTGGTGTTTGTCTGGGCCGGGAACCTCAGTTGTTAAAGTGGAGTTTCACCGTGAATACAACAGGCCTTTTGAGCGTATTCGGTAATAGGCCTTTTTTTCCAACATTTTTCTCTGGATCTCTCTTAAGGAAAGGAGAGAATCTTGAAAGCATGATGGTTTTCTGATTCTACTACCTAGGGAGAACATGAATCATGACGTCTTTTTCAAATCTGGTGTTTGTCGGGACCGGGAACCTTAGTTCTGAAAGTGGTATTTCGCGGTAATAGGCCGTTTTTTCCAACATTTTTCTCTGGATCTCTCTTAAGGCAAGGAGAGAATCTTGAAACCATGATGTTTTTCTGATTCTACTACATTGGGAGAACATGAATCATGATGTCTTTTTCAAACCTGGTGTTTGTCTGAGCCGGGAACCTCATTTCTGAAAGTGGTATTTCGTGGTAATAGGCCGGTTTTTGCAACATTATTCTCTGGATCTCTATCAAGGCAAACAGAGAAACTTGAAACCAGTATGTTTTTCTGATCCTTCTACCTAGGGAGGACAGGAATCATGATGTCTTTGTCAAATCTGGTCTTTGTCTGGGAGGGGAACCTCAGTTTTATAAGTGGAGTTTCACCGTCAATAGAATAGGCCTTTTGAGCATATGCGGTAATAGGCCGTTTTTTCCAACTTTATTCTTTAGATCTCTATTAAGGCAAGGAGAGAATCTTGAAACGATGATGTTTTTCTGATTCTACTACCTAGGGAGAACATGAATCACTACGTCTTTTTCAAATCTGGTGTTTGTCTGGGCCGGGAACCTCAGTTCTGAAAGTGGTATTTCGCGGCAATAGGCCATTTTTTGCAACATTATTCTCTAGATCTCTCTTAAGGCAAGGAGAGAATCTTGAAACTATGATGTTTTTGTGATTCTACTACCTAGGGAGAACATGAATCATGATGTCTTTTTCAAATCTGGTGCTTGTCTCAGGCGGGAACCTCAGTTCTGAAAGTGGTATTTCGCAGTAATAGGCCGTTTTTTGCAACAGTATTCTCTGGATCTCTCTTCAGGCAAGGAGAGAATATTGAAACTATGATGTTTTTGTGATTCTACTACCTAGGGAGAACATGAATCTCGACGTCTTTTTCAAATCTGTTGTTTGTCTGGACCGGGAACCTCAGTTCTGAAAGTGGAGTTTCACCGTCAATACAATAGGCCTTTGAGCATATGTCCTAATAGGCCGTTTTTTCCAACTTTATTCTTTGGATCTCTCTTAAGGCAAGGAGACAATCTTGAAACGATGATGTTTTTCTGATTCTACTACCTACGGAGAACATGAATCACGACGTCCTTTTCAAATCTGGTGTTTGTCTGGGCCGGGAACCTCAGTTCTGAAAGTGGTATTTTGCGGTAATAGGCCGTTTTTTCCAACATTATTCTCTGGATGTCTCTTAAGGCAAGGAGAGAATCTTGAAACTATGATATTTTTCTGATTCTACTACCTAGGGAGGACAGGAATCATGAGGTCTTTGTCAAATCTGTTGTTTGTCTGGGAGGGAAACCTCAGTTTTATAAGTGGAGTTTCACCGTCATTACTATAGGCCTTTTGAGCATAAGCGGTAATAGGCCGTTTTTTCCAACTTTATTCTTTGAATCTCTCTTAAGGCAAGTAGAGAAGATTGAAACTCTAATGTTTTTCTGATTCTACTACATAGGGAGAACATGAATCACGACGTCTTTTTCAAATGTGGCGTTTGTCTGGGCCGGGAACCTCAGTTCTGAAAGAGGTATTTCGCGGTAATAGGCCGTTTTTTGCAACATTATTCTCTGGATCTCTCTTAAGGCAAGGAGAGAATCTTGAAACCATGATGTTTTTCTTATTCTACTACCTAGGGAGAACATGAATCATGATGTCTTTTTGAAATCTGGTGTTTGTCTGGCCCGGGAACCTCAGTTCTGAAAGTGGAGTTTCACCGTCAATACAATAGGCCTTTGAGCTTATGTCGTAATAGCCCTTTTTTTCCAACTTTATTCTCTGGATCTCTCTTAAGGCAAGGAGAGAATCTTGAAACTATGATGTTTTTCTGATTCTACTACCTAGGGAGAACATGAATCACGACGCCTTTTTCAAATCTCGTGTTTGTCGGGACCGGGAACCTCAGTTCTGAAAGTGGTATTTCGCGGTAATAGGCTGTTTTTTCCCACATTATTCTCTGGATCTCTCTTAAGGCAAGGAGAGAATCTTGAAACCATGATGTTTTTCTTATTCTACTACCTAGGGAGAACATGAATCATGATGTCTTTTTGAAATCTGGTGTTTGTCTGGCCCGGGAACTTCAGTTCTGAAAGTGGAGTTTCACCGTCAATACAATAGGCCTTTGAGCTTATGTCGTAATAGCCCTTTTTTTCCAACTTTATTCTCTGGATCTCTCTTAAGGCAAGGAGAGAATCTTGAAACTATGATGTTTTTCTGATTCTACTACCTAGGGAGAACATGAATCACGACGTCTTTTTCAAATCTGGTGTTTGTCTGGGCCGGGAACCTCAGTTCTGAAAGTGGTATTTCGTGGTAATAGGCCGGTTTTTGCAACATTATTCTCTGGATATCTATCAAGGCAACAGAGAAAGTTGAAACCAATATGTTTTTCTGATTCTACTACCTAGGGAGGAGAGAATCATGATGTCTTTGTCAAATCTGGTGTTTGGGAGGGGAACCTCAGTTTTATAAGTGGAGTTTCACCGTCAATAGAATAGGCCTTTTGAGCATATGCGGTAATAGTCCGTTTCTTCCAACTTTATTCTTTGTATCTCTCTTAAGGCAAGGAGAGAATCTTGAAACGATGATGTTTTTCTGATTCTACTACCTAGGGAGAACATGAATCACTACGTCTTTTTCAAATCTGGTGTTTGTCTTGGCCGGAACCTCAGTTCTGAAAGTGGTATTTCGCGGTAATAGGCCGTTTTTTCAAACATTATTCTCTGGATCTCTCTTAAGGGAAGGAGAGAATCTTGAAACTATGATGTTTTTCTGATTCTACTACCTAGGGAGAACATGAATCACGACGTCTTTTTCAAATCTGGTGTTTGTTGGGACCGGGAACCTCAGTTCTGAAAGTGGTATTTCGCGGTAATAGGCCGTTTTTTCCAACATTATTCTCTGGATCTCTCTTTAGGCAAGGAGAGAATCTTGAAACCGTGATGTTTTTCTAATTCTACTACATTGGGAGAACATGAATCATGATGTCTTTTTCAAATCTGGTGTTTGTCTGAGCCGGGAACCTCATTTCTGAAAGTGGTACTTCATGGTAATAGGCCGGTTTTTGCAACATTATTCTCTGAATGTCTATCAAGGCAACAGAGAAACTTGAAACCAATATGTTTTTCTGATTCTACTACCTAGGGAGGACAGGAATCATGATGTCTTTGTCAAATCTGGTGTTTGTCTGGGAGGGGAACCTCAGTTTTATAAGTGGAATTTTCACCGTCAATAGAATAGGCCTTTTGAGCATATGCGGTAATAGTCCGTTTTTTCCAACTTTATTCTTTGGATCTCTCTTAAGGCAAGGAGAGAATCTTGAAACGATGATGTTTTTCTGATTCTACTACCTAGGGAGAACATGAATCACTACGTCTTTTTCAAATCTGGTGTCTGTCTGGGCCGGGAACCTCAGTTCTGAAAGTGGTATTTCGCGGTAATAGGCCGTTTTTTCCAACATTATTCTCTGGATCTCTCTTAAGGGAAGGAGAGAATCTTGAAACTATGATGTTTTTGTGATTCTACTACCTAGGGAGAACATGAATCACAACGTCTTTTTCAAATCTGGTGTTTGTCTGGGCCGGGAACCTCAGTTCTTAAAGTGGAGTTTCACCGTCAATACAATAGGCCTTTTGAGCATATTCGGTAATAGGCCTATATTTCCAACATTATTCTCTGGATCTGTCTTAAGGAAAGGAGAGAATCTTGAAACCATGATGTTTTTCTGATTCTACTACCTAGGGAGAACATGAATCACGACGTCTTTTTCAAATCTGGTGTTTGTCGGGACCGGGAACCTGAGTTCTGAAAGTGGTATTTCGCGGCAATAGGCCGTTTTTTCCAACATTATTCTCTGGATCTCACTTAAGGCAAGGAGAGAATCTTGAAACCATGATGTTTTTCTGATTCTACTACCTAGGGAGGACAGGAATCATGAAGTCTTTGTCAAATCTGTCGTTTGTCTGGGAGGGAAACCTCAGTTTTATAACTGGAGTTTCACCGTCAATACTATAGGCCTTTTGAGTATATGCGGTAATTGGCCGTTTTTTCCAACTTTATTCTTTGAATCTCTCTTAAGGCAAGTAGAGAAGATTGAAACCATGATGTTTTTCTGATTCTACTACATAGGGAGAACATGAATCACGACGTCGTTTTCAAATCTGGCTTTTGTCTGGGCCGGGAACCTCAGTTCTTAAAGTGGAGTTTCACCGTCAATACAATAGGCCTTTTGAGCGTATTCGGTAATAGGCCTTTTTTTCCAACATTATTCTCTGGATCTGTCTTAAGGAAAGGAGAGAATCTTGAAACCATGATGTTTTTCTGATTCTACTACCTAGGGAGAACATGAATCACGACGTCTTTTCCAAATCTGGTGTTTGTCGGGACCGGGAACCTCAGTTCTGAAAGTGGTATTTCGCGGTAATAGGCCGTTTTTTGCAACATTATTCTCTGGATCTCTCTTAAGGCAAGGAGAAAATCTTGAAACCATGATATTTTTCTGATTCTACTACCTAGGGAGAACATGAATCACGACGTCTTTTTAAAATCTGGTGTTTGTCTGGGCCGGGAACCTGAGTTCTGAAAGTGGTATTTCGCGGCAATAGGCCGTTTTTTCCAACATTATTCTCTGGATCTCTCTTAAGGCAAGGAGAGAATCTTGAAACCATGATGTTTTTCTGATTCTACTACCAAGGGAGAACATGAATCATGACGTCTTTTTGAAATCTGGTGTTTGTCTGGGGCGGGAACCTCAGTTCTGAAAGTGGAGTTTCACCGTCAATGCAATAGGCCTTTGAGCTTATGTCGTAATAGCCCTTTTTTTCCAACTGTATTCTCTGGATCTCTCTTAAGGGAAGGAGAGAATCTTGAAACGATGAAGTTTTTCTGATTCTACTACCTAGGGAGAACATGAATCACGACGTCTTGTTCAAATCTGGTGTTTGTCTGGGCCGGGAACCTCAGTTGTTAAAGTGGAGTTTCACCGTGAATACAACAGGCCTTTTGAGCGTATTCGGTAATAGGCCTTTTTTTCCAACATTTTTCTCTGGATCTCTCTTAAGGAAAGGAGAGAATCTTGAAAGCATGATGGTTTTCTGATTCTACTACCTAGGGAGAACATGAATCATGACGTCTTTTTCAAATCTGGTGTTTGTCGGGACCGGGAACCTTAGTTCTGAAAGTGGTATTTCGCGGTAATAGGCCGTTTTTTCCAACATTTTTCTCTGGATCTCTCTTAAGGCAAGGAGAGAATCTTGAAACCATGATGTTTTTCTGATTCTACTACATTGGGAGAACATGAATCATGATGTCTTTTTCAAACCTGGTGTTTGTCTGAGCCGGGAACCTCATTTCTGAAAGTGGTATTTCGTGGTAATAGGCCGGTTTTTGCAACATTATTCTCTGGATCTCTATCAAGGCAAACAGAGAAACTTGAAACCAGTATGTTTTTCTGATCCTTCTACCTAGGGAGGACAGGAATCATGATGTCTTTGTCAAATCTGGTCTTTGTCTGGGAGGGGAACATGAGTTTTATAAGTGGAGTTTCACCGTCAATAGAATAGGCCTTTTGAGCATATGCGGTAATAGGCCGTTTTTTCCAACTTTATTCTTTAGATCTCTATTAAGGCAAGGAGAGAATCTTGAAACGATGATGTTTTTCTGATTCTACTACCTAGGGAGAACATGAATCACTACGTCTTTTTCAAATCTGGTGTTTGTCTGGGCCGGGAACCTCAGTTCTGAAAGTGGTATTTCGCGGCAATAGGCCATTTTTTGCAACATTATTCTCTAGATCTCTCTTAAGGCAAGGAGAGAATCTTGAAACTATGATGTTTTTGTGATTCTACTACCTAGGGAGAACATGAATCATGATGTCTTTTTCAAATCTGGTGCTTGTCTCAGGCGGGAACCTCAGTTCTGAAAGTGGTATTTCGCAGTAATAGGCCGTTTTTTGCAACAGTATTCTCTGGATCTCTCTTCAGGCAAGGAGAGAATATTGAAACTATGATGTTTTTGTGATTCTACTACCTAGGGAGAACATGAATCTCGACGTCTTTTTCAAATCTGTTGTTTGTCTGGACCGGGAACCTCAGTTCTGAAAGTGGAGTTTCACCGTCAATACAATAGGCCTTTGAGCATATGTCCTAATAGGCCGTTTTTTCCAACTTTATTCTTTGGATCTCTCTTAAGGCAAGGAGACAATCTTGAAACGATGATGTTTTTCTGATTCTACTACCTACGGAGAACATGAATCACGACGTCCTTTTCAAATCTGGTGTTTGTCTGGGCCGGGAACCTCAGTTCTGAAAGTGGTATTTTGCGGTAATAGGCCGTTTTTTCCAACATTATTCTCTGGATGTCTCTTAAGGCAAGGAGAGAATCTTGAAACTATGATATTTTTCTGATTCTACTACCTAGGGAGGACAGGAATCATGAGGTCTTTGTCAAATCTGTTGTTTGTCTGGGAGGGAAACCTCAGTTTTATAAGTGGAGTTTCACCGTCATTACTATAGGCCTTTTGAGCATAAGCGGTAATAGGCCGTTTTTTCCAACTTTATTCTTTGAATCTCTCTTAAGGCAAGTAGAGAAGATTGAAACTCTAATGTTTTTCTGATTCTACTACATAGGGAGAACATGAATCACGACGTCTTTTTCAAATGTGGCGTTTGTCTGGGCCGGGAACCTCAGTTCTGAAAGAGGTATTTCGCGGTAATAGGCCGTTTTTTGCAACATTATTCTCTGGATCTCTCTTAAGGCAAGGAGAGAATCTTGAAACCATGATGTTTTTCTTATTCTACTACCTAGGGAGAACATGAATCATGATGTCTTTTTGAAATCTGGTGTTTGTCTGGCCCGGGAACCTCAGTTCTGAAAGTGGAGTTTCACCGTCAATACAATAGGCCTTTGAGCTTATGTCGTAATAGCCCTTTTTTTCCAACTTTATTCTCTGGATCTCTCTTAAGGCAAGGAGAGAATCTTGAAACTATGATGTTTTTCTGATTCTACTACCTAGGGAGAACATGAATCACGACGCCTTTTTCAAATCTCGTGTTTGTCGGGACCGGGAACCTCAGTTCTGAAAGTGGTATTTCGCGGTAATAGGCTGTTTTTTCCCACATTATTCTCTGGATCTCTCTTAAGGCAAGGAGAGAATCTTGAAACCATGATGTTTTTCTTATTCTACTACCTAGGGAGAACATGAATCATGATGTCTTTTTGAAATCTGGTGTTTGTCTGGCCCGGGAACTTCAGTTCTGAAAGTGGAGTTTCACCGTCAATACAATAGGCCTTTGAGCTTATGTCGTAATAGCCCTTTTTTTCCAACTTTATTCTCTGGATCTCTCTTAAGGCAAGGAGAGAATCTTGAAACTATGATGTTTTTCTGATTCTACTACCTAGGGAGAACATGAATCACGACGTCTTTTTCAAATCTGGTGTTTGTCTGGGCCGGGAACCTCAGTTCTGAAAGTGGTATTTCGTGGTAATAGGCCGGTTTTTGCAACATTATTCTCTGGATATCTATCAAGGCAACAGAGAAAGTTGAAACCAATATGTTTTTCTGATTCTACTACCTAGGGAGGAGAGAATCATGATGTCTTTGTCAAATCTGGTGTTTGGGAGGGGAACCTCAGTTTTATAAGTGGAGTTTCACCGTCAATAGAATAGGCCTTTTGAGCATATGCGGTAATAGTCCGTTTCTTCCAACTTTATTCTTTGTATCTCTCTTAAGGCAAGGAGAGAATCTTGAAACGATGATGTTTTTCTGATTCTACTACCTAGGGAGAACATGAATCACTACGTCTTTTTCAAATCTGGTGTTTGTCTTGGCCGGAACCTCAGTTCTGAAAGTGGTATTTCGCGGTAATAGGCCGTTTTTTCAAACATTATTCTCTGGATCTCTCTTAAGGGAAGGAGAGAATCTTGAAACTATGATGTTTTTCTGATTCTACTACCTAGGGAGAACATGAATCACGACGTCTTTTTCAAATCTGGTGTTTGTTGGGACCGGGAACCTCAGTTCTGAAAGTGGTATTTCGCGGTAATAGGCCGTTTTTTCCAACATTATTCTCTGGATCTCTCTTTAGGCAAGGAGAGAATCTTGAAACCGTGATGTTTTTCTAATTCTACTACATTGGGAGAACATGAATCATGATGTCTTTTTCAAATCTGGTGTTTGTCTGAGCCGGGAACCTCATTTCTGAAAGTGGTACTTCATGGTAATAGGCCGGTTTTTGCAACATTATTCTCTGAATGTCTATCAAGGCAACAGAGAAACTTGAAACCAATATGTTTTTCTGATTCTACTACCTAGGGAGGACAGGAATCATGATGTCTTTGTCAAATCTGGTGTTTGTCTGGGAGGGGAACCTCAGTTTTATAAGTGGAATTTTCACCGTCAATAGAATAGGCCTTTTGAGCATATGCGGTAATAGTCCGTTTTTTCCAACTTTATTCTTTGGATCTCTCTTAAGGCAAGGAGAGAATCTTGAAACGATGATGTTTTTCTGATTCTACTACCTAGGGAGAACATGAATCACTACGTCTTTTTCAAATCTGGTGTCTGTCTGGGCCGGGAACCTCAGTTCTGAAAGTGGTATTTCGCGGTAATAGGCCGTTTTTTCCAACATTATTCTCTGGATCTCTCTTAAGGGAAGGAGAGAATCTTGAAACTATGATGTTTTTGTGATTCTACTACCTAGGGAGAACATGAATCACAACGTCTTTTTCAAATCTGGTGTTTGTCTGGGCCGGGAACCTCAGTTCTTAAAGTGGAGTTTCACCGTCAATACAATAGGCCTTTTGAGCATATTCGGTAATAGGCCTATATTTCCAACATTATTCTCTGGATCTGTCTTAAGGAAAGGAGAGAATCTTGAAACCATGATGTTTTTCTGATTCTACTACCTAGGGAGAACATGAATCACGACGTCTTTTTCAAATCTGGTGTTTGTCGGGACCGGGAACCTCAGTTCTGAAAGTGGTATTTCGCGGTAATAGACCGTTTTTTGCAACATTATTCTCTGGATCTGTCTTAAGGCAAGGAGAAAATCGTGAAACCATGATGTTTTTCTGATTCTACTACCTAGGGAGAACATGAATCATGACGTCTTTTTGAAATCTGGTGTTTGTCTGGGCCGGGAACCTCAGTTCTGAAAGTGGAGTTTCACCGTCAATACAATAGGCCTTTGAGCTTATGTCGTAATAGCCCTTTTTTTCCAACTTTATTCTCTGGATCTCTCTTAAGGCAAGGAGAGAATCTTGAAACCATGATGTTTTTCTGATTCTACTACCTAGGGAGAACATGAATCACGACGTCTTTTTCAAATCTGGTGTTTGTCTGGGCCGGGAACCTCAGTTCTTAAAGTGGAGTTTCACCGTCAATACAATAGGCCTTTTGAGCGTATTCGGTAATAGGCCTTTTTTTCCAACATTATTCTCTGGATCTCTCTTAAGGAAAGGAGAGAATCTTGAAAGCATGATGTTTTTCTGATTCTACTACCTAGGGAGAACATGAATCACGACGTCTTTTTCAAATCTGGTGTTTGTCGGGACCGGGAACCTCAGTTCTGAAAGTGGTATTTCGCGGTAACAGGCTGTTTTTTCCAACATTATTCTCTGGATCTCTCTTTAGGAAAGGAGAGAATCTTGAAACCATGATGTTTTTCTAATTCTACTACATTGGGAGAACATGAATCATGATGTCTTTTTCAAATCTGGTGTTTGTCTGAGCCGGGAACCTCATTTCTGAAAGTGGTATTTCGTGGTAATAGGCCGGTTTTTTCAACATTATTCTCTGGATGTCTATCAAGGCAACAGAGAAACTTGAAACCAATATGTTTTTCCGATTCTACTACCTAGGGAGGACAGGAATCATGATGTCTTTGTCAAATCTGGTGTTTGTCTGGGAGGGCAACCTCAGTTTTATAAGTGGAGTTTCACCGTCAATAGAATAGGCCTTTTGAGCATATGCGGTAATAGTCCGTTTTTTCCAACTTTATTCTTTGTATCTCTCTTAAGGCAAGGAGAGAATCTTGAAACGATGATGTTTTTCTGATTCTACTACCTAGGGAGAACATGAATCACTACGTCTTTTTCAAATCTGGTGTTTGTCTGGGCCGGGAACCTCAGTTCTGAAAGTGGTATTTCGCGGTAATAGGCCGTTTATTCCAAGAGTATTCTCTGGATCTCTCTTAAGGGAAGGAGAGAATCTTGAAACTATGATGTTTTTCTGATTCTACTACCTAGGGAGAACATGAATCACGACGTCTTTTTCAAATCTGGTGTTTGTCTGGGCCGGGAACCTGAGTTCTGAAAGTGGTATTTCGCGGCAATAGGCCGTTTTTTCCAACATTATGCTCTGGATCTCTCTTAAGGAAAGGAGAGAATCTTGAAACTATGATGTTTTTCTGATTCTACTACCTAGGGAGAACATGAATCACGATGTCTTTTTTAAATCTGGTGTTTGTCTCAGGCGGGAACCTCAGTTCTGAAAGTGGTATTTCGCGGTAATAGGCCGTTTTTTCCAACATTATTCTCTGGATCTCTCTTTAGGAAAGGAGAGAATCTTGAAACAATGATGTTTTTCTAATTCTACTACATTGGGAGAACATGAATCATGATGTCTTTTTCAAATCTGGTGTTTGTCTGAGCCGGGAACCTCATTTCTGAAAGTGGTATTTCGTGGTAATAGGACGGTTTTTGCAACATTATTCTCTGGATGTCTATCAAGGCAACAGAGAAACTTGAAACCAATATGTTTTTCTGATTCTACTACCTAGGGAGGACAGGAATCATGATGTCTTTGTCAATTCTGGTGTTTGTCTGGGAGGGGAACGTCAGTTTTATAAGTGGAGTTTCACCGTCAATAGAATAGGCCTTTTGAGCATATGCGGTAATAGTCCGTTTTTTCCAACTTTATTCTTTGGATCTCTCTTAAGGCAAGGAGAGAATCTTGAAACTATGATGTTTTTCTGATTCTACTACCTAGGGAGAACATGAATCACGACGTCTTTTTCAAATCTGGTGTTTGTCTGGGCCGGGAACCTCAGTTCTTAAAGTGGAGTTTCACCGTCAATACAATAGGCCTTTTGAGCGTATTCGGTAATAGGCCTTTTTTTCCAACATTATTCTCTGGATCTGTCTTAACGAAAGGAGAGAATCTTGAAACCATGATGTTTTTCTGATTCTACTACCTAGGGAAAACATGAATCACGACGTCTTTTTCAAATCTGGTGTTTGTCGGGACCGGGAACCTCAGTTCTGAAAGTGGTATTTCGCGGTAATAGACCGTTTTTTGCAACATTATTCTCTGGATCTGTCTTAAGGCAAGGAGAAAATCTTGAAACCATGATGTTTTTCTGATTCTACTACCTAGGGAGAACATGAATCATGACGTCTTTTTGAAATCTGGTGTTTGTCTGGACCGGGAACCTCAGTTCTGAAAGTGGAGTTTCACCGTCAATACAATAGGCCTTTGAGCTTATGTCGTAATAGCCCTTTTTTTCCAACTTTATTCTCTGGATCTCTCTTAAGGCAAGGAGAGAATCTTGAAACGATGACGTTTTTCTGATTCTACTACCTAGGGAGAACATGAATCACGACGTCTTTTTCAAATCTGGTGTTTGTCTGGGCCGGGAACCTCAGTTCTTAAAGTGGAGTTTCACCGTCAATACAATAGGCCTTTTGAGCGTATTCGGTAATAGGCCTTTTTTTCCAACATTATTCTCTGGATCTCTCTTAAGGAAAGGAGAGAATCTTGAAAGCATGATGTTTTTCTGATTCTACTACCTAGGGAGAACATGAATCACGACGTCTTTTTCAAATCTGGTGTTTGTCGGGACCGGGAACCTCAGTTCTGAAAGTGGTATTTCGCGGTAAAAGGCTGTTTTTTCCAACATTATTCTCTGGATCTCTCTTTAGGAAAGGAGAGAATCTTGAAACCATGATGTTTTTCTAATTCTACTACATTGGGAGAACATGAATCATGATGTCTTTTTCAAATCTGGTGTTTGTCTGAGCCGGGAACCTCATTTCTGAAAGTGGTATTTCGTGGTAATAGGCCGGTTTTTTCAACATTATTCTCTGGATGTCTATCAAGGCAACAGAGAAAGTTGAAACCAATATGTTTTTCCGATTCTACTACCTAGGGAGGACAGGAATCATGATGTCTTTGTCAAATCTGGTGTTTGTCTGGGAGGGCAACCTCAGTTTTATAAGTGGAGTTTCACCGTCAATAGAATAGGCCTTTTGAGCATATGCGGTAATAGTCCGTTTTTTCCAACTTTATTCTTTGGATCTCTCTTAAGGCAAGGAGAGAATCTTGAAACCATGATGTTTTTCTGATTCTACTACCTAGGGAGAACATTAATCACTACGTCTTTTTCAAATCTGGTGTTTGTCTGGGCCGGGAACCTCAGTTCTGAAAGTGGTATTTCGCGGTAATAGGCCGTTTATTCCAAGAGTATTCTCTGGATCTCTCTTAAGGGAAGGAGAGAATCTTGAAACTATGATGTTTTTCTGATTCTACTACCTAGGGAGAACATGAATCACGACGTCTTTTTCAAATCTGGTGTTTGTCTGGGCCGGGAACCTGAGTTCTGAAAGTGCTATTTAGCGGCAATAGGCCGTTTTTTCCAACATTATGCTCTGGATCTCTCTTAAGGAAGGAGAGAATCTTGAAACCATGATGTTTTTCTGATTCTACTACCTAGGGAGAACAAGAATCACAACGTCTTTTTCAAATCTGGTGTTTCTCTGGGCCGGGAACCTCAGTTCTTAAAGTGGAGTTTCACCGTCAATACAATAGGCCTTTTGAGCGTATTCGGTAATAGGCCTTTTTTTCCAACATTATTCTCTGGATCTGTCTTAACGAAAGGAGAGAATCTTGAAACCATGATGTTTTTCTGATTCTACTACCTAGGGAAAACATGAATCACGACGTCTTTTTCAAATCTGGTGTTTGTCGGGACCGGGAACCTCAGTTCTGAAAGTGGTATTTCGCGGTAATAGACCGTTTTTTGCAACATTATTCTCTGGATCTGTCTTAAGGCAAGGAGAAAATCTTGAAACCATGATGTTTTTCTGATTCTACTACCTAGGGAGAACATGAATCATGACGTCTTTTTGAAATCTGGTGTTTGTCTGGGCCGGGAACCTCAGTTCTGAAAGTGGAGTTTCACCGTCAATACAATAGGCGTTTGAGCTTATGTCGTAATAGCCCTTTTTTTCCAACTTTATTCTCTGGATCTCTCTTAAGGCAAGGAGAGAATCTTGAAACGATGACGTTTTTCTGATTCTACTACCTAGGGAGAACATGAATCACGACGTCTTTTTCAAATCTGGTGTTTGTCTGGGCCGGGAACCTCAGTTCTTAAAGTGGAGTTTCACTGTCAATACAATAGGCCTTTTGAGCGTATTCGGTAATAGGCCTTTTTTTCCAACATTATTCTCTGGATCTCTCTTAAGGAAAGGAGAGAATCTTGAAAGCATGATGTTTTTCTGATTCTACTACCTAGGGAGAACATGAATCACGACGTCTTTTTCAAATCTGGTGTTTGTCGGGACCGGGAACCTCAGTTCTGAAAGTGGTATTTCGCGGTAACAGGCTGTTTTTTCCAACATTATTCTCTGGATCTCTCTTTAGGAAAGGAGAGAATCTTGAAACCATGATGTTTTTCTAATTCTACTACATTGGGAGAACATGAATCATGATGTCTTTTTCAAATCTGGTGTTTGTCTGAGCCGGGAACTTCATTTCTGAAAGTGGTATTTCGTGGTAATAGGCCGGTTTTTTCAACATTATTCTCTGGATGTCTATCAAGGCAACAGAGAAACTTGAAACCAATATGTTTTTCCGATTCTACTACCTAGGGAGGACAGGAATCATGATGTCTTTGTCAAATCTGGTGTTTGTCTGGGAGGGCAACCTCAGTTTTATAAGTGGAGTTTCACCGTCAATAGAATAGGCCTTTTGAGCATATGCGGTAATAGTCCGTTTTTTCCAACTTTATTCTTTGGATCTCTCTTAAGGCAAGGAGAGAATCTTGAAACGATGATGTTTTTCTGATTCTACTACCTAGGGAGAACATTAATCACTACGTCTTTTTCAAATCTGGTGTTTGTCTGGGCCGGGAACCTCAGTTCTGAAAGTGGTATTTCGCGGTAATAGGCCGTTTATTCCAAGAGTATTCTCTGGATCTCTCTTAAGGGAAGGAGAGAATCTTGAAACTATGATGTTTTTCTGATTCTACTACCTAGGGAGAACATGAATCATGATGTCTTTTTCAAATCTGGTGCTTGTCTCAGGCGGGAACGTCAGTTCTGAAAGTGGTATTTCGCGGTAATAGGCCGTTTTTTGCAACATTATTCTCTGGATCTCTCTTAAGACAAGGAGAGAATCTTGAAACTATGATGTTTTTGTGATTCTACTACCTTGGGAGAACATGAATCTCGACGTCTTTTTCAAATCTGTTGTTTGTCTGGGCCGGGAACCTCAGTTCTGAAAGTGGAGTTTCACCGTCAATACAATAGGCCTTTGAGCATATGTCCTAATAGGCCGTTTTTTCCAACTTTATTCTTTGGATCTCTCTTAAGGCAAGGAGAGAATCTTGAAACGATGATGTTTTTCTGATTCTACTACCTACGGAGAACATGAATCACGACGTCCTTTTCAAATCTGGTGTTTGTCTGGGCCGGGAACCTGAGTTCTGAAAGTGTTATTTCGCGGTAATAGGCCGTTTTTTCCAACATTATTCTCTGGATCTCTCTTAAGGCAAGGAGAGAATCTTGAAATTATGATATTTTTCTGATTCTACTACCTAGGGAGGACAGGAATCATGAAGTCTTTGTCAAATCTGTCGTTTGTCTGGGAGGGAAACCTCAGTTTTATAACTGGAGTTTCACCGTCAATACTATAGGCCTTTTGAGTATATGCGGTAATAGGCCGTTTTTTCCAACTTTATTCTTTGAATCTCTCTTAAGGCAAGTAGAGAAGATTGAAACCATGATGTTTTTCTGATTCTACTACATAGGGAGAACATGAATCACGACGTCTTTTTCAAATCTGGCTTTTGTCTGGGCCGGGAACCTCAGTTCTTAAAGTGGAGTTTCACCGTCAATACAATAGGCCTTTTGAGCGTATTCGGTAATAGGCCTTTTTTTCCAACATTATTCTCTGGATCTGTCTTAAGGAAAGGAGAGAATCTTGAAACCATGATGTTTTTCTGATTCTACTACCTAGGGAGAACATGAATCACGACGTCTTTTCCAAATTTGGTGTTTGTCGGGACCGGGAACCTAAGTTCTGAAAGTGGTATTTCGCGGTAATAGGCCGTTTTTTGCAACATTATTCTCTGGATCTCTCTTAAGGCAAGGAGAAAATCTTGAAACCATGATATTTTTCTGATTCTACTACCTAGGGAGAACATGAATCACGACGTCTTTTTAAAATCTGGTGTTTGTCTGGGCCGGGAACCTGAGTTCTGAAAGTGGTATTTCGCGGCAATAGGCCGTTTTTTCCAACATTATTCTCTGGATCTCTTTTAAGGCAAGGAGAGAATCTTGAAACCATGATGTTTTTCTGATTCTACTACCAAGGGAGAACATGAATCATGACGTCTTTTTGAAATCTGGTGTTTGTCTGGGGCGGGAACCTCAGTTCTGAAAGTGGAGTTTCACCGTCAATGCAATAGGCCTTTGAGCTTATGTCGTAATAGCCCTTTTTTTCCAACTGTATTCTCTGGATCTCTCTTAAGGCAAGGAGAGAATCTTGAAACAATGATATTTTTCTGATTCTACTACCTAGGGAGGACAGGAATCATGAAGTCTTTGTCAAATCTATCGTTTGTCTGGGAGGGAAACCTCAGTTTTATAACTGGAGTTTCACCGTCAATACTATAGGCCTTTTGAGTATATGCGGTAATAGGCCGTTTTTTCCAACTTTATTCTTTGAATCTCTCTTAAGGCAAGTAGAGAAGATTGAAACCATGATGTTTTTCTGATTCTACTACATAGGGAGAACATGAATCACGACGTCTTTTTCAAATGTGGCGTTTGTCTGGGCCGGGAACCTCAGTTCTTAAAGTGGAGTTTCACCGTCAATACAATAGGCCTTTTGAGCGTATTCGGTAATAGGCCTTTTTTTCCAACATTATTCTCTGGATCTGTCTTAAGGAAAGGAGAGAATCTTGAAACCATGATGTTTTTCTGATTCTACTACCTAGGGAGAACATGAATCACGACGTCTTTTCCAAATCTGGTGTTTGTCGGGACCGGGAACCTCAGTTCTGAAAGTGGTATTTGGCGGTAATAGGCCGTTTTTTGCAATATTATTCTCTGGATCTCTCTTAAGGCAAGGAGAAAATCTTGAAACCATGATATTTTTCTGATTCTACTACCTAGGGAGAACATGAATCACGACGTCTTTTTAAAATCTGGTGTTTGTCTGGGCCGGGAACCTGAGTTCTGAAAGTGGTATTTCGCGGCAATAGGCCGTTTTTTCCAACATTATTCTCTGGATCTCACTTAAGGCAAGGAGAGTATCTTGAAACCATGATGTTTTTCTGATTCTACTACCTAGGGAGGACAGGAATCATGAAGTCTTTGTCAAATCTGTCGTTTGTCTGGGAGGGAAACCTCAGTTTTATAACTGGAGTTTCACCGTCAATACTATAGGCCTTTTGAGTATATGCGGTAATAGGCCGTTTTTTCCAACTTTATTCTTTGAATCTCTCTTAAGGCAAGTAGAGAAGATTGAAACCATGATGTTTTTCTGATTCTACTACATAGGGAGAACATGAATCACGACGTCTTTTTCAAATCTGGCTTTTGTCTGGGCCGGGAACCTCAGTTCTTAAAGTGGAGTTTCACCGTCAATACAATAGGCCTTTTGAGCGTATTCGGTAATAGGCCTTTTTTTCCAACATTATTCTCTGGATCTGTCTTAAGGAAAGGAGAGAATCTTGAAACCATGATGTTTTTCTGATTCTACTACCTAGGGAGAACATGAATCACGACGTCTTTTCCAAATCTGGTGTTTGTCGGGACCGGGAACCTCAGTTCTGAAAGTGGTATTTCGCGGTAATAGGCCGTTTTTTGCAACATTATTCTCTGGATCTCTCTTAAGGCAAGGAGAAAATCTTGAAACCATGATATTTTTCTGATTCTACTACCTAGGGAGAACATGAATCACGACGTCTTTTTAAAATCTGGTGTTTGTCTGGGCCGGGAACCTGAGTTCTGAAAGTGGTATTTCGCGGCAATAGGCCGTTTTTTCCAACATTATTCTCTGGATCTCTCTTAAGGCAAGGAGAGAATCTTGAAACCATGATGTTTTTCTGATTCTACTACCAAGGGAGAACATGAATCATGACGTCTTTTTGAAATCTGGTGTTTGTCTGGGGCGGGAACCTCAGTTCTGAAAGTGGAGTTTCACCGTCAATGCAATAGGCCTTTGAGCTTATGTCGTAATAGCCCTTTTTTTCCAACTGTATTCTCTGGATCTCTCTTAAGGCAAGGAGAGAATCTTGAAACGATGAAGTTTTTCTGATTCTACTACCTAGGGAGAACATGAATCACGACGTCTTGTTCAAATCTGGTGTTTGTCTGGGCCGGGAACCTCAGTTGTTAAAGTGGAGTTTCACCGTGAATACAACAGGCCTTTTGAGCGTATTCGGTAATAGGCCTTTTTTTCCAACATTTTTCTCTGGATCTCTCTTAAGGAAAGGAGAGAATCTTGAAAGCATGATGGTTTTCTGATTCTACTACCTAGGGAGAACATGAATCATGACGTCTTTTTCAAATCTGGTGTTTGTCGGGACCGGGAACCTTAGTTCTGAAAGTGGTATTTCGCGGTAATAGGCCGTTTTTTCCAACATTATTCTCTGTATCTCTCTTAAGGCAAGGAGAGAATCTTGAAACCATGATGTTTTTCTGATTCTACTACATTGGGAGAACATGAATCATGATGTCTTTTTCAAACCTGGTGTTTGTCTGAGCCGGGAACCTCATTTCTGAAAGTGGTATTTCGTGGTAATAGGCCGGTTTTTGCAACATTATTCTCTGGATCTCTATCAAGGCAAACAGAGAAACTTGAAACCAGTATGTTTTTCTGATCCTTCTACCTAGGGAGGACAGGAATCATGATGTCTTTGTCAAATCTGGTCTTTGTCTGGGAGGGGAACCTCAGTTTTATAAGTGGAGTTTCACCGTCAATAGAATAGGCCTTTTGAGCATATGCGGTAATAGTCCGTTTTTTCCAACTTTATTCTTTGGATCTCTCTTAAGGCAAGGAGAGAATCTTGAAACGATGATGTTTTTCTGATTCTACTACCTAGGGAGAACATGAATCACTACGTCTTTTTCAAATCTGGTGTTTGTCTGGGCCGGGAACCTCAGTTCTGAAAGTGGTATTTCGCGGCAATAGGCCATTTTTTGCAACATTATTCTCTAGATCTCTCTTAAGGCAAGGAGAGAATCTTGAAACTATGATGTTTTTGTGATTCTACTACCTAGGGAGAACATGAATCATGATGTCTTTTTCAAATCTGGTGCTTGTCTCAGGCGTGAACCTCAGTTCTGAAAGTGGTATTTCGCAGTAATAGGCCGTTTTTTGCAACAATATTCTCTGGATCTCTCTTCAGGCAAGGAGAGAATATTGAAACTATGATGTTTTTGTGATTCTACTACCTAGGGAGAACATGAATCTCGACGTCTTTTTCAAATCTGTTGTTTGTCTGGACCGGGAACCTCAGTTCTGAAAGTGGAGTTTAACCGTCAATACATTAGGCCTTTGAGCATATGTCGTAATAGGACGTTTTTTCCAACTTTATTCTTTGGATCTCTCTTAAGGCAAGGAGACAATCTTGAAACGATGATGTTTTTCTGATTCTACTACCTACGGAGAACATGAATCACGACGTCCTTTTCAAATCTGGTGTTTGTCTGGGCCGGGAACCTCAGTTCTGAAAGTGGTATTTTGCGGTAATAGGCCGTTTTTTCCAACATTATTCTCTGGATGTCTCTTAAGGCAAGGAGAGAATCTTGAAACTATGATATTTTTCTGATTCTACTACCTAGGGAGGACAGGAATCATGAAGTCTTTGTCAAATCTGTTGTTTGTCTGGGAGGGAAACCTCAGTTTTATAAGTGGAGTTTCACCGTCATTACTATAGGCCTTTTGAGCATAAGGGGTAATAGGCCGTTTTTTCCAACTTTATTCTTTGAATGTCTCTTAAGGCAAGTAGAGAAGATTGAAACTATAATGTTTTTCTGATTCTACTACATAGGGAGAACATGAATCACGACGTCTTTTTCAAATCTGGCGTTTGTCTGGGCCGGGAACCTCAGTTCTGAAAGAGGTATTTCGCGGTAATAGGCCGTTTTTTGCAACATTATTCTCTGGATCTCTCTTAAGGCAAGGAGAGAATCTTGAAACCATGATGTTTTTCTTATTCTACTACCTAGGGAGAACATGAATCATGATGTCTTTTTGAAATCTGGTGTTTGTCTGGCCCGGGAACCTCAGTTCTGAAAGTGGAGTTTCACCGTCAATACAATAGGCCTTTGAGCTTATCTCGTAATAGCCCTTTTTTTCCAACTTTATTCTCTGGATCTCTCTTAAGGCAAGGAGAGAATCTTGAAACTATGATGTTTTTCTGATTATACTACCTAGGGAGAACATGAATCACGACGTCTTTTTCAAATCTCGTGTTTGTCGGGACCGGGAACCTCAGTTCTGAAAGTGGTATTTCGCGGTAATAGGCCGTTTTTTCCCACATTATTCTGTGGATCTCTCTTAAGGCAAGGAGAGAATCTTGAAACCATGATGTTTTTCTTATTCTACTACCTAGGGAGAACATGAATCATGATGTCTTTTTGAAATCTGGTGTTTGTCTGGCCCGGGAACCTCAGTTCTGAAAGTGGAGTTTCACCGTCAATACAATAGGCCTTTGAGCTTATGTCGTAATAGCCCTTTTTTTCCAACTTTAATCTCTGGATCTCTCTTAAGGCAAGGAGAGAATCTTGAAACTATGATGTTTTTCTGATTCTACTACCTAGGGAGAACATGAATCACGACGTCTTTTTCAAATCTGGTGTTTGTCTGGGCCGGGAACCTCATTTCTGAAAGTGGTATTTCGTGGTAATAGGCCGGTTTTTGCTTCATTATTCTCTCGATATCTATCAAGGCAACAGAGAAAGTTGAAACCAATATGTTTTTCTGATTCTACTACCTAGGGAGGAGAGAATCATGATGTCTTTGTCAAATCTGGTGTTTGGGAGGGGAACCTCAGTTTTATAAGTGGAGTTTCACCGTCAATAGAATAGGCCTTTTGAGCATATGCGGTAATAGTCCGTTTCTTCCAACTTTATTCTTTGTATCTCTCTTAAGGCAAGGAGAGAATCTTGAAACGATGATGTTTTTCTGATTCTACTACCTAGGGAGAACATGAATCACTACGTCTTTTTCAAATCTGGTGTTTGTCTTGGCCGGAACCTCAGTTCTGAAAGTGGTATTTCGCGGTAATAGGCCGTTTTTACCAACATTATTCTCTGGATCTCTCTTAAGGCAAGGAGAAAATCTTGAAACCATGATATTTTTCTGATTCTACTACCTAGGGAGAACATGAATCACGACGTCTTTTTCAAATCTGGTGTTTGTCTGGGCCGGGAACCTGAGTTCTGAAAGTGGTATTTCGCGGCAATAGGCCGTTTTTTCCAACATTATTGTCTGGATCTCTCTTAAAGCAAGGAGAGAATCTTGAAACCATGATGTTTTTCTGATTCTACTACCAAGGGAGAACATGAATCATGACGTCTTTTTGAAATCTGGTGTTTGTCTGGGCCGGGAACCTCAGTTCTGAAAGTGGTATTTCGCGGTAATAGGCCGTTTTTTCCAACATTATTCTCTGGATTTCTCTTTAGGAAAGGATAGAATCTTGAAACCATGATGTTTTTCTAATTCTACTACATTGGGAGAACATGAATCATGATGTCTTTTTCAAATCTGGTGTTTGTCTGAGCCGGGAACCTCATTTCTGAAAGTGGTATTTCATGGTAATAGGCCGGTTTTTGCAACATTATTCTCTGGATGTCTATCAAGGCAACAGAGAAACTTGAAACCAATATGTTTTTCTGATTCTACTACCTAGGGAGGACAGGAATCATGATGTCTTTGTCAAATCTGGTGTTTGTCTGGGCCGGGAACCTCAGTTCTTAAAGTGGAGTTTCACCGTCAATACAATAGGCCTTTTGAGCGTATTCGGTAATAGGCCTTTTTTTCCAACATTATTCTCTGGATCTGTCTTAAGGAAAGGAGAGAATCTTGAAACCATGGTGTTTTTCTGATTCTACTACCTAGGGAGAACATGAATCACGACGTCTTTTTCAAATCTGGTGTTTGTCTGAGCCGGGAACCTCATTTCTGAAAGTGGTATTTCATGGTAATAGGCCGGTTTTTTCAACATTATTCTCTGGATGTCTATCAAGGCAACAGACAAACTTGAAACCAATATGTTTTTCTGATTCTACTACCTAGGGAGGAGAGAATCATGATGTCCATGTCAAATCTGGTGTTTGTCTGGGAGGGGAACCTCAGTTTTATAAGTGGAATTTTCACCGTCAATACAATAGGCCTTTTGAGCATATGCGGTAATAGTCCGTTTTTTCCAACTTTATTCTTTGGATCTCTCTTAAGGCAAGGAGAGAATCTTGAAACGATGATGTTTTTCTGATTCTACTACCTAGGGAGAACATGAATCACTACGTCTTTTTCAAATCTGGTGTTTGTCTGGGCCGGGAACCTCAGTTCTGAAAGTGGTATTTCGCGGTAATAGGCCGTTTTTTGCAACATTATTCTCTGGATCTCTCTTAAGGCAAGGAGAGAATCTTGAAACCATGAAGTTTTTCTGATTCTACTACCAAGGGAGAACATGAATCATGACGTCTTTTTGAAATCTGGTGTTTGTCTGGGCCGGGAACCTCAGTTCTGAAAGTGGAGTTTCATCGTGAATACAACAGGCCTTTTGAGCGTATTCGGTAATAGGCCTTTTTTTCCAACATTTTTCTCTGTATCTCTCTTAAGGAAAGGAGAGAATCTTGAAAGCATGGTGGTTTTCTGATTCTACTACCTAGGGAGAACATGAATCATGACGTCTTTTTCAAATCTGGTGTTTGTCGGGACCGGGAACCTTAGTTCTGAAAGTGGTATTTCGCGGTAATAGGCCGTTTTTTCCAACATTATTCTCTGTATCTCTCTTAAGGCAAGGAGAGAATCTTGAAACCATGATGTTTTTCTGATTCTACTACATTGGGAGAACATGAATCATGATGTCTTTTTCAAACCTGGTGTTTGTCTGAGCCGGGAACCTCATTTCTGAAAGTGGTATTTCGTGGTAATTGGCCGGTTTTTGCAGCATTATTCTCTGGATGTCTATCAAGGCAACAGAGAAACTTGAAACCAATATGTTTTTCTGATTCTACTACCTAGGGAGGACAGGAATCATGATGTCTTTGTCAAATCTGGTGTTTGTCTGAGCCGGGAACCTCATTTCTGAAAGTGGTATTTCATGGTAATAGGCCGGTTTTTGCAACATTATTCTCTGGATGTCTATCAAGGCAACAGAGAAACTTGAAACCAATATGTTTTTCTGATTCTACTACCTAGGGAGGAGAGGAATCATGATGTCTTTGTCAAATCTGGTGTTTGTCTGGGAGGGGAACCTCAGTTTTATAAGTGGAATTTTCACCGTCAATAGAATAGGCCTTTTGAGCATATGCGGTAATAGTCCGTTTTTTCCAACTTTATTCTTTGGATCTCTCTTAAGGCAAGGAGAGAATCTTGAAACGATGATGTTTTTCTGATTCTACTACCTAGGGAGAACATGAATCACTACGTCTTTTTCAAATCTGGTGTTTGTCTGGGCCGGGAACCTCAGTTCTGAAAGTGGTATTTCGCGGTAATAGGCCGTTTTTTGCAACATTATTCTCTGGATCTCTCTTAAGGCAAGGAGAGAATCTTGAAACCATGATGTTTTTCTGATTCTACTACCAAGGGAGAACATGAATCATGACGTCTTTTTGAAATCTGGTGTTTGTCTGGGCCGGGAACCTCAGTTCTGAAAGTGGATTTTCATCGTGAATACAACAGGCCTTTTGAGCGTATTCGGTAATAGGCCTTTTTTTCCAACATTTTTCTCTGTATCTCTCTTAAGGAAAGGAGAGAATCTTGAAAGCATGGTGGTTTTCTGATTCTACTACCTAGGGAGAACATGAATCATGACGTCTTTTTCAAATCTGGTGTTTGTCGGGACCGGGAACCTTAGTTCTGAAAGTGGTATTTCGCGGTAATAGGCCGTTTTTTCCAACATTATTCTCTGTATCTCTCTTAAGGCAAGGAGAGAATCTTGAAACCATGATGTTTTTCTGATTCTACTACATTGGGAGAACATGAATCATGATG
Source organism: Liasis olivaceus (assembly GCA_030867105.1). Taxonomy (NCBI): domain Eukaryota; kingdom Metazoa; phylum Chordata; class Lepidosauria; order Squamata; family Pythonidae; genus Liasis; species Liasis olivaceus. Next base: position 62,244,371 of record CM061354.1, read on the forward strand.
TCTTTTTCAAACCTGGTGTTTGTCTGAGCCGGGAACCTCATTTCTGAAAGTGGTATTTCGTGGTAATTGGCCGGTTTTTGCAGCATTATTCTCTGGATGTCTATCAAGGCAACAGAGAAACTTGAAACCAATATGTTTTTCTGATTCTACTACCTAGGGAGGACAGGAATCATGATGTCTTTGTCAAATCTGGTGTTTGTCTGGGAGGGGAACGTCAGTTTTATAAGTGGAGTTTCACCGTCAATAGAATAGGCCTTTTGAGCATATGCGGTAATAGTCCGTTTTTTCCAACTTTATTCTTTGTATCTCTCTTAAGGCAAGGAGAGAATCTTGAAACGATGATGTTTTTCTGATTCTACTACCTAGGGAGAACATGAATCACTACGTCTTTTTCAAATCTGGTGTTTGTCTGGGCCGGGAACCTCAGTTCTGAAAGTGGTATTTCGCGGTAATAGGCCGTTTTTTCCAACATTATTCTCTGGATCTCTCTTAAGGGAAGGAGAGAATCTTGAAACTATGATGTTTTTCTGATTCTACTACCTAGGGAGAACATGAATCACGAGGTCTTTTTCAAATCTGGTGTTTGTCGGGACCGGGAACCTCAGTTCTGAAAGTGGTATTTCGCGGTAATAGGCCGTTTTTTCCAATATTATTCTCTGGATTTCTCTTTAGGAAAGGATAGAATCTTGAAACCATGATGTTTTTCTAATTCTACTACATTGGGAGAACATGAATCATGATGTCTTTTTCAAATCTGGTGTTTGTCTGAGCCGGGAACCTCATTTCTGAAAGTGGTATTTCATGGTAATAGGCCGGTTTTTGCAACATTATTCTCTGGATGTCTATGAAGGCAACAGAGAAACTTGAAACCAATATGTTTTTCTGATTCTACTACCTAGGGAGGACAGGAATCATGATGTCTTTGTCAAATCTGGTGTTTGTCTGGGAGGGGAACCTCAGTTTTATAAGTGGAATTTTCACCGTCAATAGAATAGGCCTTTTGAGCATATGCGGTAATAGTCCGTTTTTTCCAACTTTATTCTTTGGATCTCTCTTAAGGCAAGGAGAGAATCTTGAAACGATGATGTTTTTCTGATTCTACTACCTAGGGAGAACATGAATCACTACGTCTTTTTCAAATCTGGTGTTTGTCTGGGCCGGGAACCTCAGTTCTGAAAGTGGTATTTCGCGGTAATAGGCCGTTTTTTGCAACATTATTCTCTGGATCTCTCTTAAGGCAAGGAGAGAATCTTGAAACCATGATGTTTTTCTGATTCTACTACCAAGGGAGAACATGAATCATGACGTCTTTTTGAAATCTGGTGTTTGTCTGGGCCGGGAACCTCAGTTCTGAAAGTGGAGTTTCATCGTGAATACAACAGGCCTTTTGAGCGTATTCGGTAATAGGCCTTTTTTTCTAACATTTTTCTCTGGATCTCTCTTAAGGAAAGGAGAGAATCTTGAAAGCATGGTGGTTTTCTGATTCTACTACCTAGGGAGAACATGAATCATGACGTCTTTTTCAAATCTGGTGTTTGTCGGGACCGGGAACCTTAGTTCTGAAAGTGGTATTTCGCGGTAATAGGCCGTTTTTTCCAACATTATTCTCTGTATCTCTCTTAAGGCAAGGAGAGAATCTTGAAACCATGATGTTTTTCTGATTCTACTACATTGGGAGAACATGAATCATGATGTCTTTTTCAAACCTGGTGTTTGTCTGAGCCGGGAACCTCATTTCTGAAAGTGGTATTTCGTGGTATAAGGCCGGTTTTTGCAACATTATTCTCTGGATGTCTATCAAGGCAACAGAGAAACTTGAAACCAATATATTTTTCTGATTCTACTACCTAGGGAGGACAGGAATCATGATGTCTTTGTGAAATCTGGTGTTTGTCTGGGAGGGGAACGTCAGTTTTATAAGTGGAGTTTCACCGTCAATAGAATAGGCCTTTTGAGCATATGCGGTAATAGTCCGTTTTTTCCAACTTTATTCTTTGTATCTCTCTTAAGGCAAGGAGAGAATCTTGAAACGATGATGTCTTTCTGATTCTACTACCTAGGGAGAACATGAATCACGATGTCTTTTTCAAATCTGGTGTTTGTCTGGGCCGGGAACCTGAGTTCTGAAAGTGGTATTTCGCGTCAATAGGCCGTTTTTTCCAACATTATTCTCTGGATCTCTCTTAAGGCAAGGAGAGAATCTTGAAACCATGATGTTTTTCTGATTCTACTACCAAGGGAGAACATGAATCATGACGTCTTTTTGAAATCTGGTGTTTGTCTGGGCCGGGAACCTCAGTTCTGAAAGTGGAGTTTCACCGTGAATACAACAGGCCTTTTGAGCGTATTCGGTAATAGGCCTTTTTTTCCAAAATTTTTCTCTGGATCTCTCTTAAGGAAAGGAGAGAATCTTGAAAGCATGGTGGTTTTCTGATTCTACTACCTAGGGAGAACATGAATCATGACGTCTTTTTCAAATCTGGTGTTTGTCGGGACCGGGAACCTTAGTTCTGAAAGTGGAATTTCGCGGTAATAGGCCGTTTTTTCCAACATTATTCTCTGTATCTCTCTTAAGGCAAGGAGAGAATCTTGAAACCATGATGTTTTTCTGATTCTACTACCTAGGGAGAACATGAATCACGACGTCTTTATCAAATCTGGTGTTTGTCTCGGCGGGAACCTGAGTTCTGAAAGTGGTATTTCGCTTAAATAGGCCGTTTTTTCCAACATTATTCTCTAGATCTCTATTAAGGCAAGGAGAGAATCTTGAAACCCCGATGTTTTTCTGTTTCTACTACCTAGGGAGAACATGAATCACGGCGTCTTTTTGAAATCTGGTGTTTGTCTGGGCTGGGAACCTCAGTTCTGAAAGTGGTGTTTCACCGTCAATACAATAGGCCTTTGAGCTTATGTCGTAATAGCCCTTTTTTTCCAACTTTATTCTCTGGATCTCTCTTAAGGCAAGGAGAGAATCTTGAAACTATGATGTTTTTCTTATTCTACTACCTAGGGAGAACATGAATCACGACGTCTTTTTCAAATCTGGTGTTTGTCTGGGCCGGGAACCTCAGTTCTTAAAGTGGAGTTTCACCGACAATACTATAGGCCTTTTGAGCATATGCGGTAATAGTCCGTTTTTTCCAACTTTATTCTTTGTATCTCTCTTAAGGCAAGGAGAGAATCTTGAAACGATGATGTTTTTCTGATTCTACTACCTAGGGAGAACATGAATCACTACGTCTTTTTCAAATCTGGTGTTTGTCTGGGCCGGGAACCTCAGTTCTGAAAGTGGTATTTCGCGGTAATAGGCCGTTTATTCCAAGAGTATTCTCTGGATCTCTCTTAAGGGAAGGAGAGAATCTTGAAACTATGATGTTTTTCTGATTCTACTACCTAGGGAGAACATGAATCACGACATCTTTTTCAAATCTGGTGTTTGTCGGGACCCGGAACCTCAGTTTTGAAAGTGGTATTTCGTGGTAATAGGCCGGTTTTTGCAACATTATTCTCTGTATCTCTCTTAAGGCAAGGACAGAATCTTGAAACCATGATGTTTTTCTGATTCTACTACATTGGGAGAACATGAATCATGATGTCTTTTTCAAATCTGGTGTTTCTCTGAGCCGGGAACCTAATTTCTGAAAGTGGTATTTCGTGGTAATAGGCCAGTTTTTGCAACATTATTCTCTGGATCTCTATCAAGGCAAACAGAGAAACTTGAAACCACTATGTTTTTCTGATTCTACTACCAAGGGAGGACAGGAATCATGATGTCTTTGTCAAATCTGGTCTTTGTCTGGGAGGGGAACCTCAGTTTTATAAGTGGAGTTTCACCGTCAATAGAATAGGCCTTTTGAGCATATGCGGTAATAGGCCGTTTTGTCCAACATTATTCTCTGGATCTCTCTTAAGGGAAGGAGAGAATCTTGAAACTATGATGTTTTTCTGATTCAACTACCTAGGGAGGACAGGAATCATGAAGTCTTTCTCAAATCTGTTGTTTGTCTGGGAGGGGAACCTCAGTTTTATAAGTGGAGTTTCACCGACAATACTATAGGCCTTTTGAGCATATGCGGTAATAGGCCGTTTTTTCCAACTTTATTCTTTGGATCTCTCTTAATGCAAGTAGAGTAGATTGAAACCATAATGTTTTTCTGATTCTACTACATAGGGAGAACATGAATCACGACGTCTTTTACAAATCTGGCGTTTGTCTGGGCCTTGAACCTCAGTTCTGAAAGTGGTATTTCGCGGTAATAGGCCGTTTTTGGCAACATTATTCTCTGGATCTCTCTTAAAGCAAGGAGAGAATCTTGAAACTATGTTGTTTTTCTGATTCTACTACCTAGGGAGAACATGAATCACGATGTCTTTTTCAAATCTGGTGTTTGTCTGGGTCGGGAACCTCAGTTCTTAAAGTGGAGTTTCACCGTCAATACAATAGGCCTTTTGAGCGTATTCGGTAATAGGCCTTTTTTTCCAACATTATTCTCTCGATCTCTCTTAAGGAAAGGAGAGAATCTTGAAAGCATGATGTTTTTCTGATTCTACTACCTAGGGAGAACATGAATCATGACGTCTTTTTCAGGTGTGGTGTTTGTCGGGACCTGGAACCTTTGTTCTGGAAGTGGTATTTCGCGGTAATAGGCCGTTTTTTCCAACATTATTCTCTGGATCTCTCTTAAGGAAAGGAGAGAATCTTGAAACTATGATGTTTTTCTGATTCTACTACCTAGGGAGAACATGAATCATGATGTCTTTTTGAAATCTGGTGTTTGTCTGGGCCGGGAACCTCAGTTCTGAAAGTGGTATTTCGCGGTAATAGGCCGTTTTTTCCAACATTATTCTCTGGATCTCTCTTAAGGGAAAGAGAGAATCTTGAAACTATGATGTTTTTCTGATTCTACTACCTAGGGAGAACATGAATCACGACGTCTTTTTCAAATCTGGTGTTTGTCTGGGCCGGGAACCTCAGTTCTGAAAGTGGAGTTTCATCGTGAATACAACAGGCCTTTTGAGCGTATTCGGTAATAGGCCTTTTTTTCCAACATTATTCTCTGGATCTGTCTTAAGGAAAGGAGAGAATCTTGAAACCATGATGTTTTTCTGATTCTACTACCTAGGGAGAACATGAATTACGACGTCTTTTTCAAATCTGGTGTTTGTCGGGACCGGGAACCTCAGTTCTGAAAGTGGTATTTCGCGGTAATAGGCCCTTTTTTGCATCATTATTCTCTGGATCTCTCTTAAGGCAAGGAGAAAATCTTGGAACCATGATATTTTTCTGATTCTACTACCTAGGGAGAACATGAATCACGACGTCTTTATCAAATCTGGTGTTTGTCTCGGCGGGAACCTGAGTTCTGAAAGTGGTATTTCGCTGAAATAGGCCGTTTTTTCCAACATTATTCTCTGGATCTCTATTAAGGCAAGGAGAGAATCTTGAAACCATGATATTTTTCTGATTCTACTACCTAGGGAGAACATGAATCATGACGTCTTTTTGAAATCTGGTGTTTGTCTGGGCCGGGAACCTCAGTTCTGAAAGTGGAGTTTCACCGTCAATACAATAGGCCTTTGAGCTTATGTCGTAATAGCCCTTTTTTTCCAACTTTATTCTCTGGATCTCTCTTAAGGCAAGGAGAGAATCTTGAAACGATGACGTTTTTCTGATTCTACTACCTCGGGAGAACATGAATCACGACGTCTTTTTCAAATCTGGTGTTTGTGTGGGCCGGGAACCTGAGTTCTGAAAGTGGTATTTCGCGGCAATAGGCCATTTTTTCCAACATTATTCTCTGGATCTCTCTTAAGGCAAGGAGAGAATCTTGAAACCATGATGTTTTTCTGATTCTACTACCTAGGGAGAACATGAATCACGACGTCTTTTTCAAATCTGGTGTTTCTCTGGGCCGGGAACCTCAGTTCTTAAAGTGGAGCTTCACCGTCAATACAATAGGCCTTTTGAGCGTATTCGGTAATAGGCCTTTTTTTCCAACATTATTCTCTGGATCTCTCTTAAGGAAAGGAGAGAATCTTGAAAGCATGATGTTTTTCTGATTCTACTACCTAGGGAGAACATGAATCACGACGTCTTTTTCAAATCTGGTGTTTGTCTCAGGCGGGAACCTCAGTTCTGAAAGTGGTATTTCGCGGTAATAGGCCGTTTTTTGCAACATTATTCTCTGGATCTCTCTTAAGGCAAGGAGAGATTCTTGAAACCATGATGTTTTTCTGATTCTACTACCTAGGGAGAACATGAATCATGGCGTCTTTTTGAAATCTGGTTTTTGTCTGGGCCGGGAACCTCAGTTCTGAAAGTGGAGTTTAACCGTCAATACAATAGGCCTTTCAGCATATGTCGTAATAGGCCATTTCTTCCAACTTTATTCTCTGGATCTCTGTTAAGGCAACTAGAGAAGATTGAAACTATGATGTTTTTCTGATTCTACTACATAGGGAGAACATGAATTACGACGTCTTTTTCAAATCTGGCGTCTGTCTGGGCCGGGAAACTCAGTTCTGAAAGTGGAGTTTCACCGTCAATACAATAGGCCTTTTGACAATATGCGGTAATAGCCCGTGTTTTCCAAAGTATTCTTTGGATCTCTCTGAGGGCAAGGAGAGAAACTTGAAACCATGATGTTTTTCTGATTCTACTACCTACGGAGAACATGAATCACGATGTCTTTTTGAAATCTGGTGTTTTTCGGGGCCGGGAACCTCAGTTCTGAAAGTGGTATTTCGCGGTAATAGGCCGTTTTTTGCAACATTATTCTCTGGATCTCTATCAAGGCAAACAGAGAAACTTGAAACCACTATGTTTTTCTGATTCTACTACCTAGGGAGAACATGAATCACGACGTCTTTTTCTAACCTGATGTTTGTTTGAGCCGGGAACCTCAGTTATGAAAGAGGTATTTCGCGGTAATAGGCCATTTTGTCCTACATTATTCTCTGGATCTCTCTTAAGGCAACGGGAGAATCTTGAAACCCCGATGTTTTTCTGTTTCTACTACCTAGGGAGAACATGAATCACGGCGTCTTGTTGAAATCTGGTGTTTGTCTGGGCTGGGAACCTCAGTTCTGAAAGTGGTGTTTCACCGTCAATACAATAGGCCTTTGAGCTTATGTCATAATAGCCCTTTTTTTCCAACTTTATTCTCTGGATCTCTCTTAAGGCAAGGAGAGAATCTTGAAACTATGATGTTTTTCTTATTCTACTACCTAGGGAGAACATGAATCACGACGTCTTTTTCAAATCTGGTGTTTGTCGGTGCCGGTTACCTCAGTTCTGAAAGTGGTATTTCGCGGTAATAGGCCGTTTTTTCCAACATTATTCTCTGGATCTCTCTTAAGGAAAGGAGAGAATCTTGAAACGATGATGTTTTTCTGATTCTACTGCCTAGGGAGAACATGAATCATGACGACTTTTACAAATCTGGCGTTTGTCTGGGCCGGGAACCTCAGTTCTGAAAGTGGTATTTCGCGGTAATAGGCCGGTTTTTCCAACATTATTCTCTGGATCTCTCTTAAGGCAAGGAGAGAGTCTTGAAACCATGATGTTTTTCTGATTCTATCACCTAGGGAGAACATGAATCATGACGTCTTTTTGAAATCTGGTGCTTGTCTGGGCCGGGAACCTCAGTTCTGAAAGTGGAGTTTCACCGTCAATACAATAGGCCTTTTGAGCATATGCGGTAAAAGGTCGTTTTTTCCAACTTTATTCTCCGGATCTCTCTTAAGGCAAGGAGAGAAACGATGATGTTTTTCTGATTCTACTACCTACGGAGAACATGAATCACGATGTCCTTTTCAAATCTGGTGTTTGTCTGGGCCGGGAACCTCAGTTCTGAAAGTGGTATTTCGCAGTAATAGGCCGTTTTTTCCAACATTATTCTCTGGATCTCACTTAAGGCAAGGAGAGAATCTTGAAACTATGATGTTTTTCTGATTCTACTACCTAGGGAGAACATGAATAACGACCTCTTTTTCAAATCTGGTGTTTGTCGGGACCGGGAACCTCAGTTCTGAAAGCGGAGTTTCACCGTCAATACAATAGGCCTTTGAGCATATGTCGTAATAGGCCGTTTTTTCCAAAATTTTTCTTTGGATCTCTCTTAAGGCAAGGAGAGAATCTTGAAACAATGATGTTTTTCTGATTCTACTACCTACGGAGAACATGAATTACGACGTGTTTTTCAAATCTGGTGTTTGTCTGGGCCGGGAACCTTAGTTCTGAAAGTGGAGTTTCACCGTCAATACAATAGGCCTTTGAGAATGTGTCGTAATAGGACGTTTTTTCCAACTTTATTCTTTGGATCTCTCTTAAGGAAAGGAGGGAATCTTGAAACCACAATGTTTTTCTGATTCTACTAACTAGGGAGAACATGAATCATGACGTCTTTTTCAAATCTGGTGTTTGTCTGGGCCAGGAACCTCAGTTCTCAAAGTGGTATTTCGTGGTAATACGCAGTTTTTTCCAACTTTATTCTTTGGATCAATATTAAGGCAAGGTGAGAAACTTGAAACCATGATGTTTTTCTCATTCTACTACCTAGGTAGAACATGAATAACGACCTCTTTTTCAAATCTGGTGTTTGTCTGGGCCGGGTACCTCAGTTCTGAAAGTGGTATTTCACGGTAATAGGCCGTTTTTTCCAACGTTATTCTCTGGATCTCTGTTAAGGAAAGGAGGGAATCTTGAAACCACAATGTTTTTCTGATTCTACTAACTAGGGAGAACATGAATCATGACGTCTTTTTCAAATCTGGTGTTTGTCTGGGCCAGGAACCTCAGTTCTCAAAGTGGTATTTCGTGGTAATACGCAGTTTTTTCCAACTTTATTCTTTGGATCAATATTAAGGCAAGGTGAGAAACTTGAAACCATGATGTTTTTCTCATTCTACTACCTAGGTAGAACATGAATAACGACCTCTTTTTCAAATCTGGTGTTTGTCTGGGCCGAGAACCTCAGTTTTATAAGTGGAGTTTCAAAATCAATACAATAGGCCTTTTGAGCATATGCGGTAAAAGGCCGTTTTTTCCAACTTTATTCTCTGGATCGCTCTTAAGGAAGGGAGGGAATCTTGAAACCACAATGTTTTTCTGATTCTACTAACTAGGGAGAACATGAATCATGACGTTTTTTTCAAATCTGGTGTTTGTCTGGGCCAGGAACCTCAGTTCTGAAAGTGGTATTTCGTGGTAATAGGCCGTTTTTTCCAACTTTATTCTTTGGATAAATCTTAAGGCAAGGTGAGAAACTTGAAACCATGATGTTTTTCTCATTCTACTACCTAGGTAGAACATGAATCACGACCTCTTTTTCAAATCTGGTGTTTGTCTGCGCCTGGAACCTCAGTTCTGAAAGTGGAGTTTCACCGTCAATACAATAGGCCTTTCAGCATATGTCGTAATAGGCCGTTTTTCCCAACATTATTCTCTGGATCTCTCTTAAAGCAAGGATAGAATCTTGAAACTATGATGTTTTTCTGATTCTACTACCTAGGGAGAACATGAATCACAACGTCTTTTTCAAATCTGGTGTTTGTCTGGGCCGGGAACCTCTGTTCTTAAAGTGGAGTTTCACCGTCAATACAATAGGCCTTTTGAGCGTATTCAGTAATAGGCCTTTTTTTCCAACATTATTCTCTGGATCTCTCTTAAGGCAAGGAGAGAATCTTGAAACCATGATGTTTTTCTGATTCTACTACCTACGGAGAACATGAATCACGATGTCTTTTTGAAATCTGGTGTTTTTCGGGGCCGGGAACCTCAGTTCTGAAAGTGGTATTTCGCGGTAATAGGCCGTTTTTTGCAACATTATTCTCTGGATCTCTATCAAGGCAAACAGAGAAACTTGAAACCACTATGTTTTTCTGATTCTACTACCTAGGGAGAACATGAATCACGACGTCTTTTTCTAACCTGATGTTTGTTTGAGCCGGGAACCTCAGTTATGAAAGAGGTATTTCGCGGTAATAGGCCATTTTGTCCTACATTATTCTCTGGATCTCTCTTAAGGCAACGGGAGAATCTTGAAACCCCGATGTTTTTCTGTTTCTACTACCTAGGGAGAACATGAATCACGGCGTCTTGTTGAAATCTGGTGTTTGTCTGGGCTGGGAACCTCAGTTCTGAAAGTGGTGTTTCACCGTCAATACAATAGGCCTTTGAGCTTATGTCATAATAGCCCTTTTTTTCCAACTTTATTCTCTGGATCTCTCTTAAGGCAAGGAGAGAATCTTGAAACTATGATGTTTTTCTTATTCTACTACCTAGGGAGAACATGAATCACGACGTCTTTTTCAAATCTGGTGTTTGTCGGTGCCGGTTACCTCAGTTCTGAAAGTGGTATTTCGCGGTAATAGGCCGTTTTTTCCAACATTATTCTCTGGATCTCTCTTAAGGAAAGGAGAGAATCTTGAAACGATGATGTTTTTCTGATTCTACTGCCTAGGGAGAACATGAATCATGACGACTTTTACAAATCTGGCGTTTGTCTGGGCCGGGAACCTCAGTTCTGAAAGTGGTATTTCGCGGTAATAGGCCGGTTTTTCCAACATTATTCTCTGGATCTCTCTTAAGGCAAGGAGAGAGTCTTGAAACCATGATGTTTTTCTGATTCTATCACCTAGGGAGAACATGAATCATGACGTCTTTTTGAAATCTGGTGCTTGTCTGGGCCGGGAACCTCAGTTCTGAAAGTGGAGTTTCACCGTCAATACAATAGGCCTTTTGAGCATATGCGGTAAAAGGTCGTTTTTTCCAACTTTATTCTCCGGATCTCTCTTAAGGCAAGGAGAGAAACGATGATGTTTTTCTGATTCTACTACCTACGGAGAACATGAATCACGATGTCCTTTTCAAATCTGGTGTTTGTCTGGGCCGGGAACCTCAGTTCTGAAAGTGGTATTTCGCAGTAATAGGCCGTTTTTTCCAACATTATTCTTTGGATAAATCTTAAGGCAAGGTGAGAAACTTGAAACCATGATGTTTTTCTCATTCTACTACCTAGGTAGAACATGAATCACGACCTCTTTTTCAAATCTGGTGTTTGTCTGCGCCTGGAACCTCAGTTCTGAAAGTGGAGTTTCACCGTCAATACAATAGGCCTTTCAGCATATGTCGTAATAGGCCGTTTTTCCCAACATTATTCTCTGGATCTCTCTTAAAGCAAGGATAGAATCTTGAAACTATGATGTTTTTCTGATTCTACTACCTAGGGAGAACATGAATCAGAACGTCTTTTTCAAATCTGGTGTTTGTCTGGGCCGGGAACCTCTGTTCTTAAAGTGGAGTTTCACCGTCAATACAATAGGCCTTTTGAGCGTATTCAGTAATAGGCCTTTTTTTCCAACATTATTCTCTGGATCTCTCTTAAGGCAAGGAGAGAATCTTGAAACCATGATGTTTTTCTGATTCTACTACCTACGGAGAACATGAATCACGATGTCTTTTTGAAATCTGGTGTTTTTCGGGGCCGGGAACCTCAGTTCTGAAAGTGGTATTTCGCGGTAATAGGCCGTTTTTTGCAACATTATTCTCTGGATCTCTATCAAGGCAAACAGAGAAACTTGAAACCACTATGTTTTTCTGATTCTACTACCTAGGGAGAACATGAATCACGACGTCTTTTTCTAACCTGATGTTTGTTTGAGCCGGGAACCTCAGTTATGAAAGAGGTATTTCGCGGTAATAGGCCATTTTGTCCTACATTATTCTCTGGATCTCTCTTAAGGCAACGGGAGAATCTTGAAACCCCGATGTTTTTCTGTTTCTACTACCTAGGGAGAACATGAATCACGGCGTCTTGTTGAAATCTGGTGTTTGTCTGGGCTGGGAACCTCAGTTCTGAAAGTGGTGTTTCACCGTCAATACAATAGGCCTTTGAGCTTATGTCATAATAGCCCTTTTTTTCCAACTTTATTCTCTGGATCTCTCTTAAGGCAAGGAGAGAATCTTGAAACTATGATGTTTTTCTTATTCTACTACCTAGGGAGAACATGAATCACGACGTCTTTTTCAAATCTGGTGTTTGTCGGTGCCGGTTACCTCAGTTCTGAAAGTGGTATTTCGCGGTAATAGGCCGTTTTTTCCAACATTATTCTCTGGATCTCTCTTAAGGAAAGGAGAGAATCTTGAAACGATGATGTTTTTCTGATTCTACTGCCTAGGGAGAACATGAATCATGACGACTTTTACAAATCTGGCGTTTGTCTGGGCCGGGAACCTCAGTTCTGAAAGTGGTATTTCGCGGTAATAGGCCGGTTTTTCCAACATTATTCTCTGGATCTCTCTTAAGGCAAGGAGAGAGTCTTGAAACCATGATGTTTTTCTGATTCTATCACCTAGGGAGAACATGAATCATGACGTCTTTTTGAAATCTGGTGCTTGTCTGGGCCGGGAACCTCAGTTCTGAAAGTGGAGTTTCACCGTCAATACAATAGGCCTTTTGAGCATATGCGGTAAAAGGTCGTTTTTTCCAACTTTATTCTCCGGATCTCTCTTAAGGCAAGGAGAGAAACGATGATGTTTTTCTGATTCTACTACCTACGGAGAACATGAATCACGATGTCCTTTTCAAATCTGGTGTTTGTCTGGGCCGGGAACCTCAGTTCTGAAAGTGGTATTTCGCAGTAATAGGCCGTTTTTTCCAACATTATTCTCTGGATCTCACTTAAGGCAAGGAGAGAATCTTGAAACTATGATGTTTTTCTGATTCTACTACCTAGGGAGAACATGAATCACGACGTCTTTTTCAAATCTGGTGTTTGTCGGGACCGGGAACCTCAGTTCTGAAAGCGGAGTTTCACCGTCAATACAATAGGCCTTTGAGCATATGTCGTAATAGGCCGTTTTTTCCAAAATTTTTCTTTGGATCTCTCTTAAGGCAAGGAGAGAATCTTGAAACAATGATGTTTTTCTGATTCTACTACCTACGGAGAACATGAATTACGACGTGTTTTTCAAATCTGGTGTTTGTCTGGGCCGGGAACCTTAGTTCTGAAAGTGGAGTTTCACCGTCAATACAATAGGCCTTTGAGAATGTGTCGTAATAGGACGTTTTTTCCAACTTTATTCTTTGGATCTCTCTTAAGGAAAGGAGGGAATCTTGAAACCACAATGTTTTTCTGATTCTACTAACTAGGGAGAACATGAATCATGACGTCTTTTTCAAATCTGGTGTTTGTCTGGGCCAGGAACCTCAGTTCTCAAAGTGGTATTTCGTGGTAATACGCAGTTTTTTCCAACTTTATTCTTTGGATCAATATTAAGGCAAGGTGAGAAACTTGAAACCATGATGTTTTTCTCATTCTACTACCTAGGTAGAACATGAATAACGACCTCTTTTTCAAATCTGGTGTTTGTCTGGGCCGGGTACCTCAGTTCTGAAAGTGGTATTTCACGGTAATAGGCCGTTTTTTCCAACGTTATTCTCTGGATCTCTGTTAAGGAAAGGAGGGAATCTTGAAACCACAATGTTTTTCTGATTCTACTAACTAGGGAGAACATGAATCATGACGTCTTTTTCAAATCTGGTGTTTGTCTGGGCCAGGAACCTCAGTTCTCAAAGTGGTATTTCGTGGTAATACGCAGTTTTTTCCAACTTTATTCTTTGGATCAATATTAAGGCAAGGTGAGAAACTTGAAACCATGATGTTTTTCTCATTCTACTACCTAGGTAGAACATGAATAACGACCTCTTTTTCAAATCTGGTGTTTGTCTGGGCCGAGAACCTCAGTTTTATAAGTGGAGTTTCAAAATCAATACAATAGGCCTTTTGAGCATATGCGGTAAAAGGCCGTTTTTTCCAACTTTATTCTCTGGATCGCTCTTAAGGAAGGGAGGGAATCTTGAAACCACAATGTTTTTCTGATTCTACTAACTAGGGAGAACATGAATCATGACGTTTTTTTCAAATCTGGTGTTTGTCTGGGCCAGGAACCTCAGTTCTGAAAGTGGTATTTCGTGGTAATAGGCCGTTTTTTGCAATATTATTCTCTGGATCTCTATTAAGGCAAAGAGAGAAACTTATAAACACGATGTTTTTCTGATTCTACCACCTAGGGAGAACATGAATCACGATGTCTTTTTCTGATCTGGTGTTTGTATGGGCCAGGAACCTCAGTTCTGAAAGTGGAGTTTCACCGTCAATACAATAGGCCTTTTGAGCATATGCGGTAATAGGACATTTTTCCAACTTTATTCTTTGGATCTCTCTTAAGGCAAGGAGAGACACTTGAAACCATGATATTTTTCTGATTCTACTATCTAGGGAGAACATGAATCATGACGTCTTTTTCAAATCTGGTGTTTGACTGGGCCGGGAACCTCATTTCTGAAAGTGGAGTTTCACCGTCAATACAATAGTCCTTTTGAGCATATGCGGTAATAGGCCGATTTTTCCAAAATTATTCTTTGGATCTCTCTTAAGGCAAGGAGAGAAACTTGAAACCATGACGTTTTTCTGATTCTACTACCTAGGGAGAATATGAATCACGACGTCTTTTTGATATCTGGTGTTTGTCTGGGCCGGGAACCTCAATTCTGAAAGTAGTATTTCGCGGTAATAGGCCGTTTTTTCCAACACTATTTTCTGGATTTCTCTTAAGGCAAGGAGGCAATCTTGAAACCATGATATTTTTCTGATTCTACTACCTAGGGAGAACATGAATCATGATGTCTTTTTGAAATCTGGTGTTTGTCTGGGCCGGGAACCTCAGTTCTGAATGTGGTATTTCGCGGTAATAGGCCGTTTTTTCCAACATTATTCTCTGGATCTCTCTTAAGGCAAGGAGAGAATCTTGAAACCATGATGTTTTTCTGATTCTACTATATAGGGAGAACATGAATCATGATGTCTTTTTCAAATCTGGTGTTTTTCGGGGCCGGGAACCTTAGTTTTAAAAGTGCTGTTTCACCGTCAATACAATAAGCCTTTTGAGGTTATGTCGTAATAGCCCGTTTTTTCCAAGTTTATTCTTTTGATCACTCCTAAGGCAAGGAGAGATTCTTGAAACCATGATGTTTTTCTGATTCTACTACCTAGGGAGAACATGAATCACGACGTCTTTTTCTAACCTGATGTTTGTTTGAGCCGGGAACCTCAGTTATGAAAGAGGTATTTCGCGGTAATAGGCCATTTTGTCCTACATTATTCTCTGGATCTCTCTTAAGGCAACGGGAGAATCTTGAAACCCCGATGTTTTTCTGTTTCTACTACCTAGGGAGAACATGAATCACGGCGTCTTGTTGAAATCTGGTGTTTGTCTGGGCTGGGAACCTCAGTTCTGAAAGTGGTGTTTCACCGTCAATACAATAGGCCTTTGAGCTTATGTCATAATAGCCCTTTTTTTCCAACTTTATTCTCTGGATCTCTCTTAAGGCAAGGAGAGAATCTTGAAACTATGATGTTTTTCTTATTCTACTACCTAGGGAGAACATGAATCACGACGTCTTTTTCAAATCTGGTGTTTGTCGGTGCCGGTTACCTCAGTTCTGAAAGTGGTATTTCGCGGTAATAGGCCGTTTTTTCCAACATTATTCTCTGGATCTCTCTTAAGGAAAGGAGAGAATCTTGAAACGATGATGTTTTTCTGATTCTACTGCCTAGGGAGAACATGAATCATGACGACTTTTACAAATCTGGCGTTTGTCTGGGCCGGGAACCTCAGTTCTGAAAGTGGTATTTCGCGGTAATAGGCCGGTTTTTCCAACATTATTCTCTGGATCTCTCTTAAGGCAAGGAGAGAGTCTTGAAACCATGATGTTTTTCTGATTCTATCACCTAGGGAGAACATGAATCATGACGTCTTTTTGAAATCTGGTGCTTGTCTGGGCCGGGAACCTCAGTTCTGAAAGTGGAGTTTCACCGTCAATACAATAGGCCTTTTGAGCATATGCGGTAAAAGGTCGTTTTTTCCAACTTTATTCTCCGGATCTCTCTTAAGGCAAGGAGAGAAACGATGATGTTTTTCTGATTCTACTACCTACGGAGAACATGAATCACGATGTCCTTTTCAAATCTGGTGTTTGTCTGGGCCGGGAACCTCAGTTCTGAAAGTGGTATTTCGCAGTAATAGGCCGTTTTTTCCAACATTATTCTCTGGATCTCACTTAAGGCAAGGAGAGAATCTTGAAACTATGATGTTTTTCTGATTCTACTACCTAGGGAGAACATGAATCACGACGTCTTTTTCAAATCTGGTGTTTGTCGGGACCGGGAACCTCAGTTCTGAAAGCGGAGTTTCACCGTCAATACAATAGGCCTTTGAGCATATGTCGTAATAGGCCGTTTTTTCCAAAATTTTTCTTTGGATCTCTCTTAAGGCAAGGAGAGAATCTTGAAACAATGATGTTTTTCTGATTCTACTACCTACGGAGAACATGAATTACGACGTGTTTTTCAAATCTGGTGTTTGTCTGGGCCGGGAACCTTAGTTCTGAAAGTGGAGTTTCACCGTCAATACAATAGGCCTTTGAGAATGTGTCGTAATAGGACGTTTTTTCCAACTTTATTCTTTGGATCTCTCTTAAGGAAAGGAGGGAATCTTGAAACCACAATGTTTTTCTGATTCTACTAACTAGGGAGAACATGAATCATGACGTCTTTTTCAAATCTGGTGTTTGTCTGGGCCAGGAACCTCAGTTCTCAAAGTGGTATTTCGTGGTAATACGCAGTTTTTTCCAACTTTATTCTTTGGATCAATATTAAGGCAAGGTGAGAAACTTGAAACCATGATGTTTTTCTCATTCTACTACCTAGGTAGAACATGAATAACGACCTCTTTTTCAAATCTGGTGTTTGTCTGGGCCGGGTACCTCAGTTCTGAAAGTGGTATTTCACGGTAATAGGCCGTTTTTTCCAACGTTATTCTCTGGATCTCTGTTAAGGAAAGGAGGGAATCTTGAAACCACAATGTTTTTCTGATTCTACTAACTAGGGAGAACATGAATCATGACGTCTTTTTCAAATCTGGTGTTTGTCTGGGCCAGGAACCTCAGTTCTCAAAGTGGTATTTCGTGGTAATACGCAGTTTTTTCCAACTTTATTCTTTGGATCAATATTAAGGCAAGGTGAGAAACTTGAAACCATGATGTTTTTCTCATTCTACTACCTAGGTAGAACATGAATAACGACCTCTTTTTCAAATCTGGTGTTTGTCTGGGCCGAGAACCTCAGTTTTATAAGTGGAGTTTCAAAATCAATACAATAGGCCTTTTGAGCATATGCGGTAAAAGGCCGTTTTTTCCAACTTTATTCTCTGGATCGCTCTTAAGGAAGGGAGGGAATCTTGAAACCACAATGTTTTTCTGATTCTACTAACTAGGGAGAACATGAATCATGACGTTTTTTTCAAATCTGGTGTTTGTCTGGGCCAGGAACCTCAGTTCTGAAAGTGGTATTTCGTGGTAATAGGCCGTTTTTTCCAACTTTATTCTTTGGATAAATCTTAAGGCAAGGTGAGAAACTTGAAACCATGATGTTTTTCTCATTCTACTACCTAGGTAGAACATGAATCACGACCTCTTTTTCAAATCTGGTGTTTGTCTGCGCCTGGAACCTCAGTTCTGAAAGTGGAGTTTCACCGTCAATACAATAGGCCTTTCAGCATATGTCGTAATAGGCCGTTTTTCCCAACATTATTCTCTGGATCTCTCTTAAAGCAAGGATAGAATCTTGAAACTATGATGTTTTTCTGATTCTACTACCTAGGGAGAACATGAATCACAACGTCTTTTTCAAATCTGGTGTTTGTCTGGGCCGGGAACCTCTGTTCTTAAAGTGGAGTTTCACCGTCAATACAATAGGCCTTTTGAGCGTATTCAGTAATAGGCCTTTTTTTCCAACATTATTCTCTGGATCTCTCTTAAGGAAAGGAGAGAATCTTGAAACCACGATGTTTTTCTGATTCTACTACCTAGGGAGAACATGAATCACGACGTCTTTTTTAAATCTGTTCTTTGTCTAAGCAGGGACCCTCAATTCTGAATGTGGTATTTCGCGGTAATAGGCCGTTTTTTCCAACATTATTCTCTGGATCTCTCTTAAGGCAAGGAGAGAATCTTGAAACCATGATGTTTTTCTGAATCTACTACCTAGGGAGAACATGAATCATGATGTCTTTTTCAAATCTGGTGTTTGTCTGGGCCAGGAACCTTAGTTCTATAAGTGGAGTTTCACTGTCAATACAATAGGACTTTTGAGCATATGTGGTAATAGGCCGTTTTTTCCAACTTTATTCTTTGGATCTCTCTTAAGGCAAGGTGAGAAACTTGAAACCACGATGTTTTTCTGATTCTACTACCGAGGGAGAAGATGAATCACGACGTCTTTTTGAAATCTGGTGTTTGTCTGGGCAGGGTACCTCAGTTCTGAATGTGTTACTTCGCGGTAATAGGCCTTTTTGCAACAGTATTCTCTAGATCTCTCTTAAGGTAAGGAGGGAATCTTGAAACCATGATGTTTTTCTGATTCTACTACCTAGGGAGAACATGAATCACGACGTCTTTTTCAAATCTGCTGTTTGTCGGGGCCGGGAACCTCATTTCTGAGAGTGGTATTTCGTGGTAATAGGCCGTTTTTTGCAATATTATTCTCTGGATCTCTATTAAGGCAAAGAGAGAAACTTATAAACACGATGTTTTTCTGATTCTACCACCTAGGGAGAACATGAATCACGATGTCTTTTTCTGATCTGGTGTTTGTATGGGCCAGGAACCTCAGTTCTGAAAGTGGAGTTTCACCGTCAATACAATAGGCCTTTTGAGCATATGCGGTAATAGGACATTTTTCCAACTTTATTCTTTGGATCTCTCTTAAGGCAAGGAGAGACACTTGAAACCATGATATTTTTCTGATTCTACTATCTAGGGAGAACATGAATCATGACGTCTTTTTCAAATCTGGTGTTTGACTGGGCCGGGAACCTCATTTCTGAAAGTGGAGTTTCACCGTCAATACAATAGTCCTTTTGAGCATATGCGGTAATAGGCCGATTTTTCCAAAATTATTCTTTGGATCTCTCTTAAGGCAAGGAGAGAAACTTGAAACCATGACGTTTTTCTGATTCTACTACCTAGGGAGAATATGAATCACGACGTCTTTTTGATATCTGGTGTTTGTCTGGGCCGGGAACCTCAATTCTGAAAGTAGTATTTCGCGGTAATAGGCCGTTTTTTCCAACACTATTTTCTGGATTTCTCTTAAGGCAAGGAGGCAATCTTGAAACCATGATATTTTTCTGATTCTACTACCTAGGGAGAACATGAATCATGATGTCTTTTTGAAATCTGGTGTTTGTCTGGGCCGGGAACCTCAGTTCTGAATGTGGTATTTCGCGGTAATAGGCCGTTTTTTCCAACATTATTCTCTGGATCTCTCTTAAGGCAAGGAGAGAATCTTGAAACCATGATGTTTTTCTGATTCTACTATATAGGGAGAACATGAATCATGATGTCTTTTTCAAATCTGGTGTTTTTCGGGGCCGGGAACCTTAGTTTTAAAAGTGCTGTTTCACCGTCAATACAATAAGCCTTTTGAGGTTATGTCGTAATAGCCCGTTTTTTCCAAGTTTATTCTTTTGATCACTCCTAAGGCAAGGAGAGATTCTTGAAACCATGATGTTTTTCTGATTCTACTACCTAGGGAGAACATGAATCATGATGTCTTTTTCAAATCTGGTGTTTGTCTGGGCTGGGAACATCAGTTCTGAAAGTGGAGTTTCAGCGTCAGTACAATAGGCCTTTTGAGCATACGCGGTAGCAGGCCGTTTTTTCCAACTGTATTCTTTTGATGACTCCTAAGGCAAGGAGAGATTCTTGAAACCATGATGTTTTTCTGATTCTACTACCTAGGGAGACCATGAATCACTATGTCTTTTTCAAATCTGGTGTTTACCTGGGGTGGGAACTTCAGTTCTGAAAGTGGAGTTTCACCGTCAATACGATAGGCATTAAGAGTATATGCGGTAATAGGCCGTTTTTTCCAACTGTATTCTTTTGATGACTCCTAAGGCAGGGGAGATTCTCGAAACCATGATGTTTTTCTGATTCTACTACCTAGGGAGCAGATGAATCATGACGTCTTTTTCAAATCTGGTGTTTGTCTGGTGCCGGGAACATCAGTTCTGAAAGTTGTGTTTCGCGGTAATAGGCCGTTTTTTCAAACATTATTGTTTGGGTCTCTCTTAAGGCAAGAAGAGGTTATTGAAACCATGGAGTTTTTCTGATTCTACTACCTAGGGAGACCATGAATCACGACGTCTTTTTCAAATCTGGTGTTTGTCTGGGCCGGGAACCTCAGTTCTGAAAGTGGAGTTTCATCGTGAATACAACAGGCCTTTTGAGCGTATTCGGTAATAGGCCTTTTTTTCCAACATTATTCTCTGGATCTGTCTTAAGGAAAGGAGAGAATCTTGAAACCATGATGTTTTTCTGATTCTACTACCTAGGGAGAACATGAATTACGACGTCTTTTTCAAATCTGGTGTTTGTCGGGACCGGGAACCTCAGTTCTGAAAGTGGTATTTCGCGGTAATAGGCCCTTTTTTGCATCATTATTCTCTGGATCTCTCTTAAGGCAAGGAGAAAATCTTGGAACCATGATATTTTTCTGATTCTACTACCTAGGGAGAACATGAATCACGACGTCTTTATCAAATCTGGTGTTTGTCTCGGCGGGAACCTGAGTTCTGAAAGTGGTATTTCGCTGAAATAGGCCGTTTTTTCCAACATTATTCTCTGGATCTCTATTAAGGCAAGGAGAGAATCTTGAAACCATGATATTTTTCTGATTCTACTACCTAGGGAGAACATGAATCATGACGTCTTTTTGAAATCTGGTGTTTGTCTGGGCCGGGAACCTCAGTTCTGAAAGTGGAGTTTCACCGTCAATACAATAGGCCTTTGAGCTTATGTCGTAATAGCCCTTTTTTTCCAACTTTATTCTCTGGATCTCTCTTAAGGCAAGGAGAGAATCTTGAAACGATGACGTTTTTCTGATTCTACTACCTCGGGAGAACATGAATCACGACGTCTTTTTCAAATCTGGTGTTTGTCTGGGCCGGGAACCTGAGTTCTGAAAGTGGTATTTCGCGGCAATAGGCCATTTTTTCCAACATTATTCTCTGGATCTCTCTTAAGGCAAGGAGAGAATCTTGAAACCATGATGTTTTTCTGATTCTACTACCTAGGGAGAACATGAATCACGACGTCTTTTTCAAATCTGGTGTTTCTCTGGGCCGGGAACCTCAGTTCTTAAAGTGGAGCTTCACCGTCAATACAATAGGCCTTTTGAGCGTATTCGGTAATAGGCCTTTTTTTCCAACATTATTCTCTGGATCTCTCTTAAGGAAAGGAGAGAATCTTGAAAGCATGATGTTTTTCTGATTCTACTACCTAGGGAGAACATGAATCACGACGTCTTTTTCAAATCTGGTGTTTGTCTCAGGCGGGAACCTCAGTTCTGAAAGTGGTATTTCGCGGTAATAGGCCGTTTTTTGCAACATTATTCTCTGGATCTCTCTTAAGGCAAGGAGAGATTCTTGAAACCATGATGTTTTTCTGATTCTACTACCTAGGGAGAACATGAATCATGGCGTCTTTTTGAAATCTGGTTTTTGTCTGGGCCGGGAACCTCAGTTCTGAAAGTGGAGTTTAACCGTCAATACAATAGGCCTTTCAGCATATGTCGTAATAGGCCATTTCTTCCAACTTTATTCTCTGGATCTCTGTTAAGGCAACTAGAGAAGATTGAAACTATGATGTTTTTCTGATTCTACTACATAGGGAGAACATGAATTACGACGTCTTTTTCAAATCTGGCGTCTGTCTGGGCCGGGAAACTCAGTTCTGAAAGTGGAGTTTCACCGTCAATACAATAGGCCTTTTGACAATATGCGGTAATAGCCCGTGTTTTCCAAAGTATTCTTTGGATCTCTCTGAGGGCAAGGAGAGAAACTTGAAACCATGATGTTTTTCTGATTCTACTACCTACGGAGAACATGAATCACGATGTCTTTTTGAAATCTGGTGTTTTTCGGGGCCGGGAACCTCAGTTCTGAAAGTGGTATTTCGCGGTAATAGGCCGTTTTTTGCAACATTATTCTCTGGATCTCTATCAAGGCAAACAGAGAAACTTGAAACCACTATGTTTTTCTGATTCTACTACCTAGGGAGAACATGAATCACGACGTCTTTTTCTAACCTGATGTTTGTTTGAGCCGGGAACCTCAGTTATGAAAGAGGTATTTCGCGGTAATAGGCCATTTTGTCCTACATTATTCTCTGGATCTCTCTTAAGGCAACGGGAGAATCTTGAAACCCCGATGTTTTTCTGTTTCTACTACCTAGGGAGAACATGAATCACGGCGTCTTGTTGAAATCTGGTGTTTGTCTGGGCTGGGAACCTCAGTTCTGAAAGTGGTGTTTCACCGTCAATACAATAGGCCTTTGAGCTTATGTCATAATAGCCCTTTTTTTCCAACTTTATTCTCTGGATCTCTCTTAAGGCAAGGAGAGAATCTTGAAACTATGATGTTTTTCTTATTCTACTACCTAGGGAGAACATGAATCACGACGTCTTTTTCAAATCTGGTGTTTGTCGGTGCCGGTTACCTCAGTTCTGAAAGTGGTATTTCGCGGTAATAGGCCGTTTTTTCCAACATTATTCTCTGGATCTCTCTTAAGGAAAGGAGAGAATCTTGAAACGATGATGTTTTTCTGATTCTACTGCCTAGGGAGAACATGAATCATGACGACTTTTACAAATCTGGCGTTTGTCTGGGCCGGGAACCTCAGTTCTGAAAGTGGTATTTCGCGGTAATAGGCCGGTTTTTCCAACATTATTCTCTGGATCTCTCTTAAGGCAAGGAGAGAGTCTTGAAACCATGATGTTTTTCTGATTCTATCACCTAGGGAGAACATGAATCATGACGTCTTTTTGAAATCTGGTGCTTGTCTGGGCCGGGAACCTCAGTTCTGAAAGTGGAGTTTCACCGTCAATACAATAGGCCTTTTGAGCATATGCGGTAAAAGGTCGTTTTTTCCAACTTTATTCTCCGGATCTCTCTTAAGGCAAGGAGAGAAACGATGATGTTTTTCTGATTCTACTACCTACGGAGAACATGAATCACGATGTCCTTTTCAAATCTGGTGTTTGTCTGGGCCGGGAACCTCAGTTCTGAAAGTGGTATTTCGCAGTAATAGGCCGTTTTTCCAACATTATTCTCTGGATCTCACTTAAGGCAAGGAGAGAATCTTGAAACTATGATGTTTTTCTGATTCTACTACCTAGGGAGAACATGAATAACGACCTCTTTTTCAAATCTGGTGTTTGTCGGGACCGGGAACCTCAGTTCTGAAAGCGGAGTTTCACCGTCAATACAATAGGCCTTTGAGCATATGTCGTAATAGGCCGTTTTTTCCAAAATTTTTCTTTGGATCTCTCTTAAGGCAAGGAGAGAATCTTGAAACAATGATGTTTTTCTGATTCTACTACCTACGGAGAACATGAATTACGACGTGTTTTTCAAATCTGGTGTTTGTCTGGGCCGGGAACCTTAGTTCTGAAAGTGGAGTTTCACCGTCAATACAATAGGCCTTTGAGAATGTGTCGTAATAGGACGTTTTTTCCAACTTTATTCTTTGGATCTCTCTTAAGGAAAGGAGGGAATCTTGAAACCACAATGTTTTTCTGATTCTACTAACTAGGGAGAACATGAATCATGACGTCTTTTTCAAATCTGGTGTTTGTCTGGGCCAGGAACCTCAGTTCTCAAAGTGGTATTTCGTGGTAATACGCAGTTTTTTCCAACTTTATTCTTTGGATCAATATTAAGGCAAGGTGAGAAACTTGAAACCATGATGTTTTTCTCATTCTACTACCTAGGTAGAACATGAATAACGACCTCTTTTTCAAATCTGGTGTTTGTCTGGGCCGGGTACCTCAGTTCTGAAAGTGGTATTTCACGGTAATAGGCCGTTTTTTCCAACGTTATTCTCTGGATCTCTGTTAAGGAAAGGAGGGAATCTTGAAACCACAATGTTTTTCTGATTCTACTAACTAGGGAGAACATGAATCATGACGTCTTTTTCAAATCTGGTGTTTGTCTGGGCCAGGAACCTCAGTTCTCAAAGTGGTATTTCGTGGTAATACGCAGTTTTTTCCAACTTTATTCTTTGGATCAATATTAAGGCAAGGTGAGAAACTTGAAACCATGATGTTTTTCTCATTCTACTACCTAGGTAGAACATGAATAACGACCTCTTTTTCAAATCTGGTGTTTGTCTGGGCCGAGAACCTCAGTTTTATAAGTGGAGTTTCAAAATCAATACAATAGGCCTTTTGAGCATATGCGGTAAAAGGCCGTTTTTTCCAACTTTATTCTCTGGATCGCTCTTAAGGAAGGGAGGGAATCTTGAAACCACAATGTTTTTCTGATTCTACTAACTAGGGAGAACATGAATCATGACGTTTTTTTCAAATCTGGTGTTTGTCTGGGCCAGGAACCTCAGTTCTGAAAGTGGTATTTCGTGGTAATAGGCCGTTTTTTCCAACTTTATTCTTTGGATAAATCTTAAGGCAAGGTGAGAAACTTGAAACCATGATGTTTTTCTCATTCTACTACCTAGGTAGAACATGAATCACGACCTCTTTTTCAAATCTGGTGTTTGTCTGCGCCTGGAACCTCAGTTCTGAAAGTGGAGTTTCACCGTCAATACAATAGGCCTTTCAGCATATGTCGTAATAGGCCGTTTTTCCCAACATTATTCTCTGGATCTCTCTTAAAGCAAGGATAGAATCTTGAAACTATGATGTTTTTCTGATTCTACTACCTAGGGAGAACATGAATCACAACGTCTTTTTCAAATCTGGTGTTTGTCTGGGCCGGGAACCTCTGTTCTTAAAGTGGAGTTTCACCGTCAATACAATAGGCCTTTTGAGCGTATTCAGTAATAGGCCTTTTTTTCCAACATTATTCTCTGGATCTCTCTTAAGGCAAGGAGAGAATCTTGAAACCATGATGTTTTTCTGATTCTACTACCTACGGAGAACATGAATCACGATGTCTTTTTGAAATCTGGTGTTTTTCGGGGCCGGGAACCTCAGTTCTGAAAGTGGTATTTCGCGGTAATAGGCCGTTTTTTGCAACATTATTCTCTGGATCTCTATCAAGGCAAACAGAGAAACTTGAAACCACTATGTTTTTCTGATTCTACTACCTAGGGAGAACATGAATCACGACGTCTTTTTCTAACCTGATGTTTGTTTGAGCCGGGAACCTCAGTTATGAAAGAGGTATTTCGCGGTAATAGGCCATTTTGTCCTACATTATTCTCTGGATCTCTCTTAAGGCAACGGGAGAATCTTGAAACCCCGATGTTTTTCTGTTTCTACTACCTAGGGAGAACATGAATCACGGCGTCTTGTTGAAATCTGGTGTTTGTCTGGGCTGGGAACCTCAGTTCTGAAAGTGGTGTTTCACCGTCAATACAATAGGCCTTTGAGCTTATGTCATAATAGCCCTTTTTTTCCAACTTTATTCTCTGGATCTCTCTTAAGGCAAGGAGAGAATCTTGAAACTATGATGTTTTTCTTATTCTACTACCTAGGGAGAACATGAATCACGACGTCTTTTTCAAATCTGGTGTTTGTCGGTGCCGGTTACCTCAGTTCTGAAAGTGGTATTTCGCGGTAATAGGCCGTTTTTTCCAACATTATTCTCTGGATCTCTCTTAAGGAAAGGAGAGAATCTTGAAACGATGATGTTTTTCTGATTCTACTGCCTAGGGAGAACATGAATCATGACGACTTTTACAAATCTGGCGTTTGTCTGGGCCGGGAACCTCAGTTCTGAAAGTGGTATTTCGCGGTAATAGGCCGGTTTTTCCAACATTATTCTCTGGATCTCTCTTAAGGCAAGGAGAGAGTCTTGAAACCATGATGTTTTTCTGATTCTATCACCTAGGGAGAACATGAATCATGACGTCTTTTTGAAATCTGGTGCTTGTCTGGGCCGGGAACCTCAGTTCTGAAAGTGGAGTTTCACCGTCAATACAATAGGCCTTTTGAGCATATGCGGTAAAAGGTCGTTTTTTCCAACTTTATTCTCCGGATCTCTCTTAAGGCAAGGAGAGAAACGATGATGTTTTTCTGATTCTACTACCTACGGAGAACATGAATCACGATGTCCTTTTCAAATCTGGTGTTTGTCTGGGCCGGGAACCTCAGTTCTGAAAGTGGTATTTCGCAGTAATAGGCCGTTTTTTCCAACATTATTCTCTGGATCTCACTTAAGGCAAGGAGAGAATCTTGAAACTATGATGTTTTTCTGATTCTACTACCTAGGGAGAACATGAATCACGACGTCTTTTTCAAATCTGGTGTTTGTCGGGACCGGGAACCTCAGTTCTGAAAGCGGAGTTTCACCGTCAATACAATAGGCCTTTGAGCATATGTCGTAATAGGCCGTTTTTTCCAAAATTTTTCTTTGGATCTCTCTTAAGGCAAGGAGAGAATCTTGAAACAATGATGTTTTTCTGATTCTACTACCTACGGAGAACATGAATTACGACGTGTTTTTCAAATCTGGTGTTTGTCTGGGCCGGGAACCTTAGTTCTGAAAGTGGAGTTTCACCGTCAATACAATAGGCCTTTGAGAATGTGTCGTAATAGGACGTTTTTTCCAACTTTATTCTTTGGATCTCTCTTAAGGAAAGGAGGGAATCTTGAAACCACAATGTTTTTCTGATTCTACTAACTAGGGAGAACATGAATCATGACGTCTTTTTCAAATCTGGTGTTTGTCTGGGCCAGGAACCTCAGTTCTCAAAGTGGTATTTCGTGGTAATACGCAGTTTTTTCCAACTTTATTCTTTGGATCAATATTAAGGCAAGGTGAGAAACTTGAAACCATGATGTTTTTCTCATTCTACTACCTAGGTAGAACATGAATAACGACCTCTTTTTCAAATCTGGTGTTTGTCTGGGCCGGGTACCTCAGTTCTGAAAGTGGTATTTCACGGTAATAGGCCGTTTTTTCCAACGTTATTCTCTGGATCTCTGTTAAGGAAAGGAGGGAATCTTGAAACCACAATGTTTTTCTGATTCTACTAACTAGGGAGAACATGAATCATGACGTCTTTTTCAAATCTGGTGTTTGTCTGGGCCAGGAACCTCAGTTCTCAAAGTGGTATTTCGTGGTAATACGCAGTTTTTTCCAACTTTATTCTTTGGATCAATATTAAGGCAAGGTGAGAAACTTGAAACCATGATGTTTTTCTCATTCTACTACCTAGGTAGAACATGAATAACGACCTCTTTTTCAAATCTGGTGTTTGTCTGGGCCGAGAACCTCAGTTTTATAAGTGGAGTTTCAAAATCAATACAATAGGCCTTTTGAGCATATGCGGTAAAAGGCCGTTTTTTCCAACTTTATTCTCTGGATCGCTCTTAAGGAAGGGAGGGAATCTTGAAACCACAATGTTTTTCTGATTCTACTAACTAGGGAGAACATGAATCATGACGTTTTTTTCAAATCTGGTGTTTGTCTGGGCCAGGAACCTCAGTTCTGAAAGTGGTATTTCGTGGTAATAGGCCGTTTTTTGCAATATTATTCTCTGGATCTCTATTAAGGCAAAGAGAGAAACTTATAAACACGATGTTTTTCTGATTCTACCACCTAGGGAGAACATGAATCACGATGTCTTTTTCTGATCTGGTGTTTGTATGGGCCAGGAACCTCAGTTCTGAAAGTGGAGTTTCACCGTCAATACAATAGGCCTTTTGAGCATATGCGGTAATAGGACATTTTTCCAACTTTATTCTTTGGATCTCTCTTAAGGCAAGGAGAGACACTTGAAACCATGATATTTTTCTGATTCTACTATCTAGGGAGAACATGAATCATGACGTCTTTTTCAAATCTGGTGTTTGACTGGGCCGGGAACCTCATTTCTGAAAGTGGAGTTTCACCGTCAATACAATAGTCCTTTTGAGCATATGCGGTAATAGGCCGATTTTTCCAAAATTATTCTTTGGATCTCTCTTAAGGCAAGGAGAGAAACTTGAAACCATGACGTTTTTCTGATTCTACTACCTAGGGAGAATATGAATCACGACGTCTTTTTGATATCTGGTGTTTGTCTGGGCCGGGAACCTCAATTCTGAAAGTAGTATTTCGCGGTAATAGGCCGTTTTTTCCAACACTATTTTCTGGATTTCTCTTAAGGCAAGGAGGCAATCTTGAAACCATGATATTTTTCTGATTCTACTACCTAGGGAGAACATGAATCATGATGTCTTTTTGAAATCTGGTGTTTGTCTGGGCCGGGAACCTCAGTTCTGAATGTGGTATTTCGCGGTAATAGGCCGTTTTTTCCAACATTATTCTCTGGATCTCTCTTAAGGCAAGGAGAGAATCTTGAAACCATGATGTTTTTCTGATTCTACTATATAGGGAGAACATGAATCATGATGTCTTTTTCAAATCTGGTGTTTTTCGGGGCCGGGAACCTTAGTTTTAAAAGTGCTGTTTCACCGTCAATACAATAAGCCTTTTGAGGTTATGTCGTAATAGCCCGTTTTTTCCAAGTTTATTCTTTTGATCACTCCTAAGGCAAGGAGAGATTCTTGAAACCATGATGTTTTTCTGATTCTACTACCTAGGGAGAACATGAATCACGACGTCTTTTTCTAACCTGATGTTTGTTTGAGCCGGGAACCTCAGTTATGAAAGAGGTATTTCGCGGTAATAGGCCATTTTGTCCTACATTATTCTCTGGATCTCTCTTAAGGCAACGGGAGAATCTTGAAACCCCGATGTTTTTCTGTTTCTACTACCTAGGGAGAACATGAATCACGGCGTCTTGTTGAAATCTGGTGTTTGTCTGGGCTGGGAACCTCAGTTCTGAAAGTGGTGTTTCACCGTCAATACAATAGGCCTTTGAGCTTATGTCATAATAGCCCTTTTTTTCCAACTTTATTCTCTGGATCTCTCTTAAGGCAAGGAGAGAATCTTGAAACTATGATGTTTTTCTTATTCTACTACCTAGGGAGAACATGAATCACGACGTCTTTTTCAAATCTGGTGTTTGTCGGTGCCGGTTACCTCAGTTCTGAAAGTGGTATTTCGCGGTAATAGGCCGTTTTTTCCAACATTATTCTCTGGATCTCTCTTAAGGAAAGGAGAGAATCTTGAAACGATGATGTTTTTCTGATTCTACTGCCTAGGGAGAACATGAATCATGACGACTTTTACAAATCTGGCGTTTGTCTGGGCCGGGAACCTCAGTTCTGAAAGTGGTATTTCGCGGTAATAGGCCGGTTTTTCCAACATTATTCTCTGGATCTCTCTTAAGGCAAGGAGAGAGTCTTGAAACCATGATGTTTTTCTGATTCTATCACCTAGGGAGAACATGAATCATGACGTCTTTTTGAAATCTGGTGCTTGTCTGGGCCGGGAACCTCAGTTCTGAAAGTGGAGTTTCACCGTCAATACAATAGGCCTTTTGAGCATATGCGGTAAAAGGTCGTTTTTTCCAACTTTATTCTCCGGATCTCTCTTAAGGCAAGGAGAGAAACGATGATGTTTTTCTGATTCTACTACCTACGGAGAACATGAATCACGATGTCCTTTTCAAATCTGGTGTTTGTCTGGGCCGGGAACCTCAGTTCTGAAAGTGGTATTTCGCAGTAATAGGCCGTTTTTTCCAACATTATTCTCTGGATCTCACTTAAGGCAAGGAGAGAATCTTGAAACTATGATGTTTTTCTCATTCTACTACCTAGGTAGAACATGAATAACGACCTCTTTTTCAAATCTGGTGTTTGTCTGGGCCGGGTACCTCAGTTCTGAAAGTGGTATTTCACGGTAATAGGCCGTTTTTTCCAACGTTATTCTCTGGATCTCTGTTAAGGAAAGGAGGGAATCTTGAAACCACAATGTTTTTCTGATTCTACTAACTAGGGAGAACATGAATCATGACGTCTTTTTCAAATCTGGTGTTTGTCTGGGCCAGGAACCTCAGTTCTCAAAGTGGTATTTCGTGGTAATACGCAGTTTTTTCCAACTTTATTCTTTGGATCAATATTAAGGCAAGGTGAGAAACTTGAAACCATGATGTTTTTCTCATTCTACTACCTAGGTAGAACATGAATAACGACCTCTTTTTCAAATCTGGTGTTTGTCTGGGCCGAGAACCTCAGTTTTATAAGTGGAGTTTCAAAATCAATACAATAGGCCTTTTGAGCATATGCGGTAAAAGGCCGTTTTTTCCAACTTTATTCTCTGGATCGCTCTTAAGGAAGGGAGGGAATCTTGAAACCACAATGTTTTTCTGATTCTACTAACTAGGGAGAACATGAATCATGACGTTTTTTTCAAATCTGGTGTTTGTCTGGGCCAGGAACCTCAGTTCTGAAAGTGGTATTTCGTGGTAATAGGCCGTTTTTTGCAATATTATTCTCTGGATCTCTATTAAGGCAAAGAGAGAAACTTATAAACACGATGTTTTTCTGATTCTACCACCTAGGGAGAACATGAATCACGATGTCTTTTTCTGATCTGGTGTTTGTATGGGCCAGGAACCTCAGTTCTGAAAGTGGAGTTTCACCGTCAATACAATAGGCCTTTTGAGCATATGCGGTAATAGGACATTTTTCCAACTTTATTCTTTGGATCTCTCTTAAGGCA
Organism: Liasis olivaceus; assembly: GCA_030867105.1. Classification (NCBI taxonomy): domain Eukaryota; kingdom Metazoa; phylum Chordata; class Lepidosauria; order Squamata; family Pythonidae; genus Liasis; species Liasis olivaceus. The sequence continues at coordinate 62,275,074 of CM061354.1, forward strand.
AGGAGAGACACTTGAAACCATGATATTTTTCTGATTCTACTATCTAGGGAGAACATGAATCATGACGTCTTTTTCAAATCTGGTGTTTGACTGGGCCGGGAACCTCATTTCTGAAAGTGGAGTTTCACCGTCAATACAATAGTCCTTTTGAGCATATGCGGTAATAGGCCGATTTTTCCAAAATTATTCTTTGGATCTCTCTTAAGGCAAGGAGAGAAACTTGAAACCATGACGTTTTTCTGATTCTACTACCTAGGGAGAATATGAATCACGACGTCTTTTTGATATCTGGTGTTTGTCTGGGCCGGGAACCTCAATTCTGAAAGTAGTATTTCGCGGTAATAGGCCGTTTTTTCCAACACTATTTTCTGGATTTCTCTTAAGGCAAGGAGGCAATCTTGAAACCATGATATTTTTCTGATTCTACTACCTAGGGAGAACATGAATCATGATGTCTTTTTGAAATCTGGTGTTTGTCTGGGCCGGGAACCTCAGTTCTGAATGTGGTATTTCGCGGTAATAGGCCGTTTTTTCCAACATTATTCTCTGGATCTCTCTTAAGGCAAGGAGAGAATCTTGAAACCATGATGTTTTTCTGATTCTACTATATAGGGAGAACATGAATCATGATGTCTTTTTCAAATCTGGTGTTTTTCGGGGCCGGGAACCTTAGTTTTAAAAGTGCTGTTTCACCGTCAATACAATAAGCCTTTTGAGGTTATGTCGTAATAGCCCGTTTTTTCCAAGTTTATTCTTTTGATCACTCCTAAGGCAAGGAGAGATTCTTGAAACCATGATGTTTTTCTGATTCTACTACCTAGGGAGAACATGAATCACGACGTCTTTTTCTAACCTGATGTTTGTTTGAGCCGGGAACCTCAGTTATGAAAGAGGTATTTCGCGGTAATAGGCCATTTTGTCCTACATTATTCTCTGGATCTCTCTTAAGGCAACGGGAGAATCTTGAAACCCCGATGTTTTTCTGTTTCTACTACCTAGGGAGAACATGAATCACGGCGTCTTGTTGAAATCTGGTGTTTGTCTGGGCTGGGAACCTCAGTTCTGAAAGTGGTGTTTCACCGTCAATACAATAGGCCTTTGAGCTTATGTCATAATAGCCCTTTTTTTCCAACTTTATTCTCTGGATCTCTCTTAAGGCAAGGAGAGAATCTTGAAACTATGATGTTTTTCTTATTCTACTACCTAGGGAGAACATGAATCACGACGTCTTTTTCAAATCTGGTGTTTGTCGGTGCCGGTTACCTCAGTTCTGAAAGTGGTATTTCGCGGTAATAGGCCGTTTTTTCCAACATTATTCTCTGGATCTCTCTTAAGGAAAGGAGAGAATCTTGAAACGATGATGTTTTTCTGATTCTACTGCCTAGGGAGAACATGAATCATGACGACTTTTACAAATCTGGCGTTTGTCTGGGCCGGGAACCTCAGTTCTGAAAGTGGTATTTCGCGGTAATAGGCCGGTTTTTCCAACATTATTCTCTGGATCTCTCTTAAGGCAAGGAGAGAGTCTTGAAACCATGATGTTTTTCTGATTCTATCACCTAGGGAGAACATGAATCATGACGTCTTTTTGAAATCTGGTGCTTGTCTGGGCCGGGAACCTCAGTTCTGAAAGTGGAGTTTCACCGTCAATACAATAGGCCTTTTGAGCATATGCGGTAAAAGGTCGTTTTTTCCAACTTTATTCTCCGGATCTCTCTTAAGGCAAGGAGAGAAACGATGATGTTTTTCTGATTCTACTACCTACGGAGAACATGAATCACGATGTCCTTTTCAAATCTGGTGTTTGTCTGGGCCGGGAACCTCAGTTCTGAAAGTGGTATTTCGCAGTAATAGGCCGTTTTTTCCAACATTATTCTCTGGATCTCACTTAAGGCAAGGAGAGAATCTTGAAACTATGATGTTTTTCTGATTCTACTACCTAGGGAGAACATGAATCACGACGTCTTTTTCAAATCTGGTGTTTGTCGGGACCGGGAACCTCAGTTCTGAAAGCGGAGTTTCACCGTCAATACAATAGGCCTTTGAGCATATGTCGTAATAGGCCGTTTTTTCCAAAATTTTTCTTTGGATCTCTCTTAAGGCAAGGAGAGAATCTTGAAACAATGATGTTTTTCTGATTCTACTACCTACGGAGAACATGAATTACGACGTGTTTTTCAAATCTGGTGTTTGTCTGGGCCGGGAACCTTAGTTCTGAAAGTGGAGTTTCACCGTCAATACAATAGGCCTTTGAGAATGTGTCGTAATAGGACGTTTTTTCCAACTTTATTCTTTGGATCTCTCTTAAGGAAAGGAGGGAATCTTGAAACCACAATGTTTTTCTGATTCTACTAACTAGGGAGAACATGAATCATGACGTCTTTTTCAAATCTGGTGTTTGTCTGGGCCAGGAACCTCAGTTCTCAAAGTGGTATTTCGTGGTAATACGCAGTTTTTTCCAACTTTATTCTTTGGATCAATATTAAGGCAAGGTGAGAAACTTGAAACCATGATGTTTTTCTCATTCTACTACCTAGGTAGAACATGAATAACGACCTCTTTTTCAAATCTGGTGTTTGTCTGGGCCGGGTACCTCAGTTCTGAAAGTGGTATTTCACGGTAATAGGCCGTTTTTTCCAACGTTATTCTCTGGATCTCTGTTAAGGAAAGGAGGGAATCTTGAAACCACAATGTTTTTCTGATTCTACTAACTAGGGAGAACATGAATCATGACGTCTTTTTCAAATCTGGTGTTTGTCTGGGCCAGGAACCTCAGTTCTCAAAGTGGTATTTCGTGGTAATACGCAGTTTTTTCCAACTTTATTCTTTGGATCAATATTAAGGCAAGGTGAGAAACTTGAAACCATGATGTTTTTCTCATTCTACTACCTAGGTAGAACATGAATAACGACCTCTTTTTCAAATCTGGTGTTTGTCTGGGCCGAGAACCTCAGTTTTATAAGTGGAGTTTCAAAATCAATACAATAGGCCTTTTGAGCATATGCGGTAAAAGGCCGTTTTTTCCAACTTTATTCTCTGGATCGCTCTTAAGGAAGGGAGGGAATCTTGAAACCACAATGTTTTTCTGATTCTACTAACTAGGGAGAACATGAATCATGACGTTTTTTTCAAATCTGGTGTTTGTCTGGGCCAGGAACCTCAGTTCTGAAAGTGGTATTTCGTGGTAATAGGCCGTTTTTTCCAACTTTATTCTTTGGATAAATCTTAAGGCAAGGTGAGAAACTTGAAACCATGATGTTTTTCTCATTCTACTACCTAGGTAGAACATGAATCACGACCTCTTTTTCAAATCTGGTGTTTGTCTGCGCCTGGAACCTCAGTTCTGAAAGTGGAGTTTCACCGTCAATACAATAGGCCTTTCAGCATATGTCGTAATAGGCCGTTTTTCCCAACATTATTCTCTGGATCTCTCTTAAAGCAAGGATAGAATCTTGAAACTATGATGTTTTTCTGATTCTACTACCTAGGGAGAACATGAATCACAACGTCTTTTTCAAATCTGGTGTTTGTCTGGGCCGGGAACCTCTGTTCTTAAAGTGGAGTTTCACCGTCAATACAATAGGCCTTTTGAGCGTATTCAGTAATAGGCCTTTTTTTCCAACATTATTCTCTGGATCTCTCTTAAGGAAAGGAGAGAATCTTGAAACCACGATGTTTTTCTGATTCTACTACCTAGGGAGAACATGAATCACGACGTCTTTTTTAAATCTGTTCTTTGTCTAAGCAGGGACCCTCAATTCTGAATGTGGTATTTCGCGGTAATAGGCCGTTTTTTCCAACATTATTCTCTGGATCTCTCTTAAGGCAAGGAGAGAATCTTGAAACCATGATGTTTTTCTGAATCTACTACCTAGGGAGAACATGAATCATGATGTCTTTTTCAAATCTGGTGTTTGTCTGGGCCAGGAACCTTAGTTCTATAAGTGGAGTTTCACTGTCAATACAATAGGACTTTTGAGCATATGTGGTAATAGGCCGTTTTTTCCAACTTTATTCTTTGGATCTCTCTTAAGGCAAGGTGAGAAACTTGAAACCACGATGTTTTTCTGATTCTACTACCGAGGGAGAAGATGAATCACGACGTCTTTTTGAAATCTGGTGTTTGTCTGGGCAGGGTACCTCAGTTCTGAATGTGTTACTTCGCGGTAATAGGCCTTTTTGCAACAGTATTCTCTAGATCTCTCTTAAGGTAAGGAGGGAATCTTGAAACCATGATGTTTTTCTGATTCTACTACCTAGGGAGAACATGAATCACGACGTCTTTTTCAAATCTGCTGTTTGTCGGGGCCGGGAACCTCATTTCTGAGAGTGGTATTTCGTGGTAATAGGCCGTTTTTTGCAATATTATTCTCTGGATCTCTATTAAGGCAAAGAGAGAAACTTATAAACACGATGTTTTTCTGATTCTACCACCTAGGGAGAACATGAATCACGATGTCTTTTTCTGATCTGGTGTTTGTATGGGCCAGGAACCTCAGTTCTGAAAGTGGAGTTTCACCGTCAATACAATAGGCCTTTTGAGCATATGCGGTAATAGGACATTTTTCCAACTTTATTCTTTGGATCTCTCTTAAGGCAAGGAGAGACACTTGAAACCATGATATTTTTCTGATTCTACTATCTAGGGAGAACATGAATCATGACGTCTTTTTCAAATCTGGTGTTTGACTGGGCCGGGAACCTCATTTCTGAAAGTGGAGTTTCACCGTCAATACAATAGTCCTTTTGAGCATATGCGGTAATAGGCCGATTTTTCCAAAATTATTCTTTGGATCTCTCTTAAGGCAAGGAGAGAAACTTGAAACCATGACGTTTTTCTGATTCTACTACCTAGGGAGAATATGAATCACGACGTCTTTTTGATATCTGGTGTTTGTCTGGGCCGGGAACCTCAATTCTGAAAGTAGTATTTCGCGGTAATAGGCCGTTTTTTCCAACACTATTTTCTGGATTTCTCTTAAGGCAAGGAGAGAATCTTGAAACCATGATGTTTTTCTGATTCTACTACCTAGGGAGAACATGAATCATGATGTCTTTTTGAAATCTGGTGTTTGTCTGGGCCGGGAACCTCAGTTCTGAATGTGGTATTTCGCGGTAATAGGCCGTTTTTTCCAACATTATTCTCTGGATCTCTCTTAAGGCAAGGAGAGAATCTTGAAACCATGATGTTTTTCTGATTCTACTATATAGGGAGAACATGAATCATGATGTCTTTTTCAAATCTGGTGTTTTTCGGGGCCGGGAACCTTAGTTTTAAAAGTGCTGTTTCACCGTCAATACAATAAGCCTTTTGAGGTTATGTCGTAATAGCCCGTTTTTTCCAAGTTTATTCTTTTGATCACTCCTAAGGCAAGGAGAGATTCTTGAAACCATGATGTTTTTCTGATTCTACTACCTAGGGAGAACATGAATCATGATGTCTTTTTCAAATCTGGTGTTTGTCTGGGCTGGGAACATCAGTTCTGAAAGTGGAGTTTCAGCGTCAGTACAATAGGCCTTTTGAGCATACGCGGTAGCAGGCCGTTTTTTCCAACTGTATTCTTTTGATGACTCCTAAGGCAAGGAGAGATTCTTGAAACCATGATGTTTTTCTGATTCTACTACCTAGGGAGACCATGAATCACTATGTCTTTTTCAAATCTGGTGTTTACCTGGGGTGGGAACTTCAGTTCTGAAAGTGGAGTTTCACCGTCAATACGATAGGCATTAAGAGTATATGCGGTAATAGGCCGTTTTTTCCAACTGTATTCTTTTGATGACTCCTAAGGCAGGGGAGATTCTCGAAACCATGATGTTTTTCTGATTCTACTACCTAGGGAGCAGATGAATCATGACGTCTTTTTCAAATCTGGTGTTTGTCTGGTGCCGGGAACATCAGTTCTGAAAGTTGTGTTTCGCGGTAATAGGCCGTTTTTTCAAACATTATTGTTTGGGTCTCTCTTAAGGCAAGAAGAGGTTATTGAAACCATGGAGTTTTTCTGATTCTACTACCTAGGGAGACCATGAATCACGACGTCTTTTTCAAATCTGGTGTTTGTCTGAGCTGGGACCCTTAGTTCTGAAAGTGGAGTTTCACCGTCAATACAATAGGCCTTTTGAGCTACGCGTTAATAGGCCGTTTTTTCCAACTTTATTCTTTGGATCTCTCTTGAAGCAAGGAGAGAATCTTGAAAGCATGATGTTTTTCTGGTTCTACTACCTAGGGAGAACATGAATCACGACGTGTTTTTCAAATCTGGTGTTTGTCTGGGCCGGGAACCTCAGTTCTATAAGTGCACTTTCACCGTCAATACAATAGGCCTTTTGAAAATATGCGGTAATAGGCTGTTTTTTTCAACTTTATTCTTTTGATCACTCTTAAGGCAAGGAGAGATTCTTGAAAACATGGTGTTTTTCTGAATCTACTACCTAGAGAGAACATGAATCACGACATCTTTTTCAAATCTGGTGTTTGTCTCGGCCGGTAACATCAGTTCTGAAAGTGGAGTTTCGCTATAATAGGCCGGTTTCATTATGGTTTCAAGAATCTCTCCTTGTCTTAAGAGTGATCCAAAGAAGAATTTTAGAAAAAACGGCCTATTAGTGTATATGCTCAAACGGCCTATTGTACTGACGGCTAAACTCCACTTCCAGCACTGAGGTTCCTGGCGCAGACACACACCAGATTTGAAAAAGACATCGTGATTCATGTTTTCCGGGGGTAGTAGAATGAGTAAAGCATCATGTTTTCAAGAATGTCTCATTGCCTTAAGAGTGATCCAAAGAATAATTTTGGAAAAAATGGTTTATTACCGCGAAACCGGACTTTCAGAACTGAGGTTCCCGGCCCAGAGAAACACCATATTTGAAAAATCCACCGTGATTCATGTTCTCCCTAGGTAGTAGAATCAGAAAAACATCATGGTTTCAAGAATCTCTCCTTGCCTTAAGAGTGATCCAAAGTATAAAGTTGGAAAAAACGGCGTATTACCGGATACGCTCAAAAGGAATTTTGTACTGACGGCGAAACTCCACTTTCAGAAATGAGGTTCCCGGCCCAGACAAACACCAAATTTGAAATAGATGTCATGGTTCATGTTCTCCCTAGGTAGTAGAATCAGAAAAACATCATGGTTTCAAGAATGTTTCCTTGCCTTAAGAGGCATCCCAAAAATAATGTTGGAAAAAAGAGGTATTACCGCGAAACCGGACTTTCAGAACTGAGGTTCCGGGCTCAGAGAAACACCAGATTTGAAAAAGACGTCATGAGTCATGTTTTCCCAAGGTAGTAGAATCAGAAAAACATCATGTTTTCAAGAATCTCTCCTTGCCTTAAGAGTGATTCAAAGTATGAAGTTGGAAAAAACGGTGTATTACCGTATACGCTCAAAAGGAATTTTGTACTGACGGCGAAACTCCACTTTCAGAAATGAGGTTCCCGGCCCAGACAAACACCAGATTTGAAATAGATGTCATGGTTCATGTTCTCCCTAGGTAGTAGGATCAGAAAAACATCATGGTTTCAAAAATGTTTCCTTGCCTTAAGAGTCATCCCAAAAATAATGTTGGAAAAAACAGGTATTACCGCGAAACTCCACTTTCAGAAGTGAGGTTCCCAGCTCAGAGAAACACCAGATTTGAAAAAGACGTCATGAGTCATGTTCTCCCAAGGTCGTAGAATCAGAAAAACATCATGGTTTCAAGAATCTCTCCTTGCCTTAGGAGTGATCAAAAGAATAAAGTTGGAAAAAACGGCCTATTACCGCATATGCTCAAAAGCTGTGTTGTACTGACAGAGAAACTCCACATTCAGAACTGAGGGTCCCGGCCCAGAGAAACATCAGATTTGAAAAAGACGTCGTGTTTAATGTTCTCCCTGGATAGTAGAATCACAAAAACATCATGGTTTCAAGAATCTCTCCTTACGTTAACAGTGATACGAAATATTCAGCTGGAAAAAACGGCCTATTACCGGGTATGCTCAAAAGGCCTATTGTATTGACGGTGAAAATCGAGTTTCAGAATTAATGTTCCTAGCGAAGACAAACACTCGATTTGAAAAAGACGTCACGATTTATGTTCTCCCTTGGTGCTAGAAACCGAGAAATATAATGATTCCAAGAATCTGTCATTGCGTTAAGAGTGATGCAAATAATAATGGTGGGAATAACGGCCTATTACCGCAAAACTCCACTTCCAGAACTGAGGTTCCCGGCCCAGACAAACACCACATTTGAAAAAGGCGCCGTGATTCATGTTCTGCATAAGTAGTAGAATCAGAGAAACATCATGTTTTCAAGAATCTTGCCTTGCGTTAGGAGTGATCCAAAGAATAATGGTGGAAAAAACAGCAATAACCGAGAAACTCCACTTTCATGACTGAGGTTCCCGGCTTAGACAAACACCAGATTTAAAAAAGACATCGTGATTCTTGTTCTCTCTAGGTACTAGAAACCGAGAAACATCATGATTCCAAGAATCTCTCATTTCCTCAAGAGTGATCCAAATTATAAAGTTGGGAAAAGCGGCCTATTACTGCATATGCTCAAAAGGCCTATTGTACTGACGGTGAAACTCCACTTTCAGAACTGAAGTTTCCGGCCCAGACAAACACCAGATTTGAAAAAGACGTCGTGATTCATGTTGTCCCTAGGGAGTATAATGAGAAAAACATCATGGTTTGAACAATCTCTCCTTGCCTTAATAGTGATCCAAAGAATAATGTTGGAAAAAATGCCTATTACCGCATATGCTCCAAAGGCATTTTGTATTAACGGTGAACATCCATTTTCAGAACTCAGGTTCCCACCTCAGACGAATACCTGATTTGAAAAAGAAGTTGTGATTCATGTTCCCCCTAGGGAGTAGAATCAGAAAAAAATCATGGTTTCAAGAATCTCTCCTTGCCTTAAGAGTGATCTAAAGAATAATGTTGGGAAAAAAGGCCTAGTACCGCAAAACTCCACTTTCAGAACTCAGATTCCCCACCCAGACAAACACCAGATTTGAAAAGTACATTGTGATTCATGTTCTCCCTAGATAGTAGATTCAGAAAAACATCATGGTTTCAAGAATCTTTCCTTGCCTTAAGAGTGATCCAAAGAATAAAGTTTGGAAAAAACAGCTAGTACCGTGAAACTCCGCTTTCAGAACTTAGGTTCCCGGCCCAGAGAAACACCAGATTTGAAAAAGACATTGTGAAACATATTCTCCCTAGGTAGTAGAATCAGAAAAAGATCATGGTTTCAAGAATCTCTTCTTGCCTTAAGAGTGATCTAAAGAATAATTTTGGAAAAAAACGTCTACTACAGCATATGCTCAAAAGGCCTGTTGTATTGATGGCGAAACTCCACTTTCAGAACTGAGGTTTCCGGCCGAGACAGACACCAGATTTGAAAAAGACGTCGTGATTCATGTTCTCCCCATGGTAGTAGAATCACAAAAACATGATGGTTTTATGAATCTCTCCCTTCCTGAAAAGTGATCCCATGAATAAATGTGGAAAAAACGGCCTGTTACCGCAAATGCTGAAATTGCCTATTTGTAGTGATGGCGAAACTCCGTTTTCCGAACTCAGGTTTCCGGGTCAGACAAACACCAGATGTGAAAAAGACGAGAGGATTCATGTTCCCAGTAGGTTCTGGAATCAGAAAAACATTATGGTTTCATGAATCTCTCCCTGCCTCAAGAGTGATCCGAAGAATAAATGTGGAAGAAATGGCCTATTAGAGCAAATGGTGAAATGGCATATTGTAGTGATGGCGAAACACCACTTTCAGAACTGAGGTTCCTGGCTCAGACAAACACCAGATTTGAAAAAGGCCTAAGGATTCATGTTCTCCCTAGGTAGTAGAATCAGAAAAACATGATGGTTTCATGAACCTCTCCTTGACCTAAGAGTGATCCCAAGAATAAATGTGGAAGAAACGGCCTATTAGCGCAAATGCTCAAATGGCCTTATGTAGCGATGGAAAAACTCCACTTTTAGAACTGAGATTCCCGGCTCAGACAAAGACCAGATTTGATAAAGGCCCGAGGATTCATGTTCCCTGGTAGTAGATTCAGAAAAGATGATTGGTTTCATGAATTTCTCCCTGTCTTAAGAGGGAGATCCCAAGAATAAATGTGGAAGAAATGGCCTATTTCCACAAATGGTGAAATGGCCTATTGTAGCGACGGTGAAACTTCACTTTGAGAACTGAGGTTCCCAGCTTAGACAAACACATAGTTTCATGAATCTCTCTTTGCCTTCAGAGTGATCCGAAGAACAAATCTGAAAAAATCCGGCATTTTACTGAATATCGCAAAATGGTTGTCGGAGCCGAATTTTGGCAATGGGAAAGGTAAGTATAGGGTCACCTTACGAATCCAATGAGGGTTCAGAATTGCCTTCTAAATGAAGTCCATCAGACCTATCAAGTTGGACCCAACATGATACAGAGTCCTTATGTTACCAATCCCTGTAAGGTCTAATAGAGTGAATGCAGAACGGCAGTGTTATGTCTGAAATTTCCCAGTAAGTAAAACAGCAGATTGAAAAAATAGCTGCTGATTCTTATTCTCCCTAGCTAGGAGAATCAGGAAAAACTCATACTTTCATGAATTTCTCTTTTTCTTCAGAGGAATCCCAAGAACAAATCTGAAAAAATCCGCTTTTTTACTGAATGTCACAAAATGGCTGTCGGAGCAGAATTTTGATAACGGGCAAGGTAAGTAGAGGGTCACTCTACCAATCCAATGAGGGGTCAGAATTGCCATCTAAATGTAGTCTGTCAGACCTATCAAATTGGACCCAACATGATAGAGAGTCTGTGAAGTCCACAGAGTCCAAACCCCAATTCAGAAGAATTCTCGTGACACCAGGCTTGGTTTAGATAAATGCTCCTTTACTGTTTGGTACATGCAGCTTGAAGCAAAGCACTGCTAAAACTAAAAGCCTGTGTAAGGTTCCCTCTACTTATTCCCCCCTTTCTATTTTGGCAGCAAGTTTCTTTCTCACAGGATGGTGGCCTTGTACATTCCTCCCCTTGATAACACAGTCCTTCCTGGCCTTCAGGCTACCACTGGTTTTGTCTACATTCAGGTCTTGCTGTGCATTCCCATAACAATGTAGCAGCTCTCCATCTCAAAGCAAGACCCCAAGCACACCCATTACCTACCATTCCCCCCCTTGTCGTAATTGGCAGAATCAAATCAAGCAAACACCCATTGACTGCAAACACCCATTGACTGCTATAGCTCTACAACACCTTTTTTTCTAATATTGGAATTTGACTGATGCAGGTTCTGAGATGCTGCCCCCTCAAAAGGCCCCTCTTCACCACGATAGTCTGGAAGCCTAGAAAATAATAATTTGAGATTATTTAATTACTAATATATACATTACATTTTTCCAGTCATTTTACTTAGGATTGTTTGGATATTTCTTATAAAATTCTACAAGCAAGTCAGGTGCCTTAACATGTTTCTTTGAGACCCATTCAGCAAAAGATTTAGGGATATGTTTCAAATACACTAAATACTGAATGTCCCCTCTATGTTTTCTGGAGTCCAATATTTCTTTGACCTCAAAGTGCTGCTCTCCTTCAATCATGATTGGTTCTGGGTTAGGCAGTGCTGGTCTCCATTTATCAGACTCTTTGTAGGGTTTCAACAGGTCACTGTGGAAAACAGGATTGATCTTTCTTACGTTTTTAGGGAGCTTTAAGTGCACTGAAACAGGATTTATTACTTTTTCCACTTCAAATGGTCCTAGAAATTTGTATCCAAGTTTTTTACATGCCTGAGATGATTTTAGATTCTTAGTGAGTAACCATACTTTATCCCCCACTTTCCAGGGTTCATGTGGTGCTCTCTTTTTATCTGCTTGTTTCTTATAGCTTTCTCTTGCTTTTGAAATGGCTTCTTCTGTGATCGGCCACAATTGTCTTATTCTGTCCCCCCATTCATCCACAGATTTAACTCCTGTCTTATCATGAAGCAATTCAGGTATAGGTACAAAGTCTTGTCCTGATACAAATTTGAAAGGGGATAGACCTGTACTATTGTGGACAGCATTATTGTAAGCCACTTCTGCATAAGGTAATAAATCCACCCAATTGTCCTGTTGATAGTTTATAAAGCATCTTAAATATTGTTCCAACCCAGCATGTCTCCTCTCTGTGGCTCCGTCTGTCTGAGGATGGAAAGAACTCATGGTTTGTTTGGATCCGAAAAGCTTTCAAAATGCCCTCCAGAATTTTGAGGCAAACTGGACCCCCCCTGTTGCTGATCACTCTTTCAGGACAACCGTGTAATTTGTATATGTGTTGAATAAACAATTCAGCCAATTCAGGTGCTGAGGGGATTGCTTTGCCAGGAATGAAGTGTGTTTAGAAAATAAATCAGTCACAGTCCAAATTACAGTCTTTTTCCTACTGTCAGGCAGATCCACAATAAAGTTCATTGCAATCTCCTTCCAGGGTCTGGTAGGATTTGCTACTGGCTGTAACAAACCTCATGGCTCCCCCCCCTGCCTTTTTGCCATAGCACAGACAGGACAGCTATTTACATAATCAGCTACGTCTTTTCTTATGGAAGGCCACCAAAACTGCCTGCATAGTAGATATAGTGTTTTGACAAAGCCAAAATGCCCTGCTGTTTTATTATCATGGCTTCTTTGCAGTACCTGTACATGAGCCTCCTGGGGGATGTAGAGTCTGTCTACTTTCCACCATGCTCCCTCCTTCTGGGTTAGTAATTCTTTATTTTTCTGGAGCCACTCATCCTTTTCCAGAAAGCTATTTAGGTTTTTGAGTAACTCTGAATCAATGAATAGCTCTGTGGCTTTACTCTGTGATCTGGTGACCACTGCTGCCATATCTGGCTCCCTCTGTGTAGGGATTACAGCTGACACCACCTTCTCTCTCTGGCTGTTGTGTTGAGGTAGTCTCGACAGAGCATCTGCCAAAAAATTCTTTCCCCCAGGGAGGTACTTTAAGGTGAAATTAAATTGACTGAAAAATTGTGCCCACCTTACTTGTTTAGGAGACAATTTTCTGGATGATTTTAAAGCCTCTAGGTTCTTATGATCTGTCCAAACTTCAAATGGCTTTTCTGCCCCTTCTAGCAAATGTCTCCAATTTGTTAAAGCCCATTTTATAGTGAAAGCCTCTTTTTCCCACACCAACCACCTTCTTTCAGTTTCAGAAAACTTTCTAGATAAGTAAGCACAAGGTCTTAAAACTCCTTTATCATCTTTTTACAGTAGGACCGCTCCAATTGCCACATCTGAGGCATCTGCCTGAATTACAAAGGGCATTGCAGGATTCGGGTGCTTCAGAATGGGTTCAGTTGTAAATAATGCCTCGAGGCTTTCAAAAGCCTCTTGACACTCCTTTGTCCAATTTAGAGTGGCCCCTGGTTTTTTGGCTTCTGCAGTATTCTTGTCTTTAGTTTTTAACAAATCTGTTAAAGGCAATGCTACTTGGGCAAAATTAGGAATAAATTGTCTGTAAAAATTTGCAAAGCCTAGGAAACTTTGCAGTTGTCTCCTGATTTTCAGTGCCTCCCATGCTACAACATCCCACACTTTACCAGGGTCCATTTCCACTCCCTTATTGGAAATTCTGTATCCCAGATAGTCAATGCAATCTTTATGGAATTCACATTTAGACAGTTTTGCATATAGCTGTGCCTCCAGCAGTTTTTTCAACACTTTCCTGACTAAATCCACATGTTCCTCCATAGTTTATGTGTAAATTAATATATCATCCAAGTACACCAACACTCCCTTGTAGAGGAACTCATGCAACACCTCATTAATCAATTGCATGAATACACCAGGGGCCCCTTTTACTCCGAATGGGAGAACTTTATACATGTAGTGTCCAAGGGGGCATCGGAATGTGGTTTTCCACTCATCCCCCTGCCTTATTCACACTCGAAAATATGCATCTCTCAGGTCGAGTTTGGTAAAAATCTTTCCTTTTGCCAAATGAGATAACAAGTCTTTCATTAATGGTAGTGGGTACTTGTTCTCTTTACAGATTGCATTTAACCCCTGATAGCCTGTGCACAAATGTAAAGTCCCATCCTTCTTTTCTCTGAACAACACTGGCGCAGCTAGGGGGGATTTCGCAGGCACTATGAAACCCTGGCTTAAGTTTTTGTCAATGAATTCCCACAACACTCCCATTTCTTTTTGAGTCATTGAGTACATTTTCAGGGTTGGATATTTTGCTCCTGGCTGCAGCTCAATTTCACAGTCTGTGGTACAGTGTGGTGGTAATTGGTTGGATTCAGCCTCGCTAAAAACTTTTGCCAAGTCTCTATACTGCTTAAGGATTCCAGCAGCCCCTCCCGTGTAGGGTTTCCTCCCTTGGCGTTGTTCATTTATGGCTGCTAACCCCAGCTCCATACGTTGGTGGCTCCATCTTTTTGACCTCACTCATGCTATCCAGAAAGGTCAGGGTCTTTGCCCGCCAGTTGATGCTTGGGTTCCACAACTCTAGCCAGGACATTCCCAAAATGAGGGGGTAATGAGCAAGTGGCGCCACCAGGCACTTTAAAGTCTCCCAGTGCATCCCGACTCTTAATTCAAAAGCCTCTGTATAGTAGTGTACTGCACCGCCCCCCACCGCGGTTCCATCCACTTGCCTGAAAATTATGGGTGTTTTTAGCTGGCGTACTTTTAACTTTAATCCGGTGACTAACACAGGGCTAATTAAGCACCTGGAACACCTGGAGTCAATTAAAGCCATAAGCTTGGCTCGGCAAGTTGATTGCGACGCCCGGATTATCACCTCAGATGCCATTGGACTCACCCAGATGTCTTTGATCGATTCGCTCAGTCTCTGTTGGTCATGCCTCGGGCTTCCCACCTGCTCTCGGACGTGGTTTAGAGCAGGCGGCTTGCATTTGGCTGCTCCTCTTCTTCCTCATTATCTGACAGGTATTGGATTACAAACCGCTCCTCTTCCCCTCCTGCCACCGTACCTTTCCTTGTTTTTGCCAGCTTCGCAGGTTTGTCGGCAGGTTTCGTCTTTGCTGCGGCTTTTAAAGTTGGCTTCTTAGGACAGGTTGAAGTGAAATGCCTGTCCTTGCTGCAGATGAAACATGTTTTTCCCACTGCTTGCGCTGTTAGGGACGATTTTATCACTCTCGTCACCAGTTTCATTGGTTGTTGTCGAGTGGCACTTGGTGCCCTCCATCTCACCTCCGGTGCTTGAAGCTTGACTTTGGCTAGCTGCGTCTCCAATACGGAGACATGGGTGATCCATCCCGCCAAGGTTTCTGGGCAGCCTCGAACCACTGCCATCTCAAATAGCTTTTGATTCAGCCCCTCTTGGAACAAACGCACGAGAAACCTTCTGGCCAGTCAGAAGGCGTTTAAACTCCAGCAAGTACTCAGTTACAGAGCGAGCCCCTTGCTTCAGCCCCCTGATTTTCTCAGCTGCTTGCGTGCAGGCACACTGGTCTTCGAATCTGTTGCGTAGTGCGGTGATGAATTGGTTGAAGTCCCCCAATTCTGGTGCCTCCGCCTCATTCAGGTTGTTCACCCATTCTGCCGCCACTCCTACTAGGAAGTGGGATACATACAGCACCCTCCAGGCATCGCTTGCAAAAAGGTGTCCACATGTGCCCATGCAGATCCTCACCTGGTTCAGGAAGGAAGGCAGCTGGGCTGGGTCTCCGCTGTACTTATCCTCTAGACCCCATCTCTTCAATAGGTCCCCCTCCTCCTGCTAGGGCTGTTGGGCTGCTGGTTCCTGGGCTGCTGGTAGTTGCAGACCAGCACCCTGGTTCCCAGTTGGGGGGCCCTCACTCGCAGCCATGCAGGGCTTGCCCCTGCTGCTTCCCAACCTTGCCTTATTGGTGGTCGGTCTGGAGGTAGAGGAGGGGGGAGGGTCAGTGGCTTCGCCGGTGCAGCCGGGGAGGGTTGGGTGAGCTGTGCAGTCATCTGTCTGGGTCTGGCAGGTTGTGCGGGGAGTGGAACCGTAGGCTCAAGCTTGCCCATTGCCCCTTGCTGCTTGAGAAGTTGTATATGCTCTTTCAGGGCGTGTACTTCACCTTCCAGCTCCCGCACTTGTCGCCCCTCATCCCATGGCGCTGTAAATTCGGTCACTGCTCCCATGACTCTTGACCATCGTGGATGTGCTGGCACCTCTGGTGGGAACCCTTCAGATGCATCCCAAAAGTTCAAGTCACTCTATGGGCCCCAACGTTGGCCTAGGCGCCTTGCTGGGTCTTTTGGTTTGACCACAAATTGCACTTCAATGGGTTGAGGGGGAATATACATCTCCTCGACCACGATCTGTGGGGAGCAGGTCCAGTCATTTCCCCCAACTGCTCCAAGGTCCAATTTGGTAATATCCGCCTCCATTTGCAGTAGTTCTCTCTCCTCCTTGGTCTGTAGCTTGGGTGAACTTTTCTCTTGCTCCTCTGAGGCCATTATAGGTTTCTGGAATTTCCTTGTAGAGTCACGCTCTCGGGTAAAATCCAGTATCAATGAGTTCTAGCAAAATGTCAAGTCCACAAAGTCCAAACCCCAATTCAGAAGAATTCTCGTGACACCAGGCCTGGTTCAAATAAATGCTCCTTTATTGGTTGGTACATGCAGCTTGAAGCAAAGCATTGCTAAAACTAAAAGCCTGTATAAGGTTCCCTCTACTTATTCCCCCCTTTCTATTTTGGCAGCAAGTTTCTTTCTCACAGGATGGTGGCCTTGTACATTCCTCCCCTTGATAACGCAGTCCTTCCTGGCCTTCAGGCTACCACTGGTTTTGTCTACATTCAGGTCTTGCTGTGCATTCCCATAACAATGTAGCGGCTCTCCATCTCAAAGCAAGACCCCAAGCACACCCATTACCTACCATTCCCCCCCTTGTCGCAATTGGCAGAACCAAATCAAGCAAACACCCATTGGCTGCTATAGCTCTACAACAGCTTTTTTCTAATATTGGCATTTGATTGATGTAGGTTCTGACAGAGTCCTGATGTTACCAATCCCTGTAAGGCCTAAAAGAGTTAATGCAGAACGGCAGTGTAATGTCTGAAATTTCCCAGTAAGTGAAACAAACAGCAGATTCCAAAAAGAGCTGCTGATTCTTATTCTCCCTAGCTAGGAGAATCAGGAAAAACACATCATTTCATGAATCTCTCTTTGCCTTCAGAGGGATCCCAAGAACAAATCTGAAAAAATCCGCTTGTTTACTGAATATCGCAAAATGGCTGTCGGAGCAGAATTTTGACAATGGGAAAGGGAAGTACAGGGTCACCTTACCAATCCAATGAGGGTTCAGTATTGCCATCTAAACGCAGTCTATCAGAGCTATCAAGTTGGACCCAACATGATAGAGAGTCCTTATGTTACCAATCCCTGTAAGGCCTAATAGAGTGAATGCAGAACGGCTGTGTAATGTCTGAAATTTCCCAGTAAGTGAAACAGCAGATTCGAAAAAGATTCCCCTAGCTAGGAGAATCAGGAAAAACACATAGTTTCATTAATCTCTCTTTGTCTTCAGAGTGATCCCAAGAATAATTCTGAAAAAATCCAGTTTTTTTTACTGAATTTGACAAAATGGCTGCTGGAGCAGAAGTTGAACAATGGGAAAGGTAATAAAACATAAGAAAATAGAACATAAATTGTTGAGAGCCAGACACAGAACTTCCATAGTTAGGATTTAAACAGCCCCAGATTTACAGATTCATCTTGTAAAAGTTAAATTAAAAAAAAATGAAAGTGACCAAAATCTGCCATTGGAAGAAAAGGACTGGTTCCTTGTCAATAGATAAAGTGTTGAGAGATGAAACAAGGGCAGAGAGCTCTGTCAGCGTGGCCATACCATGACAGGTCCTATGGCCTAAATCAGTGGCTCAGCCTCTTTGTCCATCTCTGCCAATGGTATCTCACAAGATGAACACAGCTTGCTAATAGACCTAGAGGGAGATACATAATAAAACTATTTGTTGTTGTTCAGTCGTTAAGTCGTGTCCGACTCTTCGTGACCCCATGAACCATATTGCGCCAGGCCTTCCTGTCCTTCACTGCCTCCCTGAGTTTGCTCAGTTTCATGCTCATTGCTTCAGTGATGCTATCTAACCATCTCATCCTCTGCCGTCCTCTTCTCCTTTTGCCTTCAATCTTTCCTAGCATCAGGGTCTTTTCCAAAGAGTCCTCTCTTCGCATTAGGTGACCAAAGTATCTGAGCTTGAGCTTCATTATCAATCCTTCCAATGAGCAATCAGGGTTGATTTCCTTTAAGATTGACTGGTTTGACCTCCTAGCAGTCCAGGGGACTCTTAAGAGTCTTCTCCAGCACCACAGTTCAAAGGCATCAATTCTTTGGCGCTCAGCCTTCTTTATGGTCCAGCTCTCACAGCCATACATTACTACTGGAAAAACCATAGCTTTGACTATGCGGATCTTTGTCGGCAAGGTGACGTCTCTGCTTTTTAATATGCTATCTAGGTTTGCCATAGCTTTCCTCCCAAGGAGCAAGCGTCTCTTAATTTCATGGCTGCAGTCTCCATCTGCGGTGATCTTCGAGCCCAAATAAATGAAGTCTGTTACTGCTTCCATTTCTACCCCTTCTATTTGCCAGGAATTGATGGGCCCAGATGCCATGATCTTAGTTTTTTTAATGTTGAGTTTCAAGCCAGCTTTTGCACTCTCCTCTTTCACCCTCATCAAGAGGCTCTTTAGTTCTTCTTCACTTTCTGCCATTAGGGTGGTATCATCTGCATATCTGAGGTTGTTGATATTTCTCCCTGCAATCTTTATTCCGGCTTTTGATTCTTCCAGCCTGGCATTTCTCATGATGTACTCTGCATATAGGTTAAATAAGCAGGGTGACAGTATACAGCCTTGTCGTACTCCTTTCCCTATTTTGAACCAATCGGTTGTTCCATGACCGGTTCTAACTGTTGCTTCTTGGCCCGCGTACAGATTTCTCAGGAGACAGGTAAGGTGGTCTGGTACCCCCATCTCTTTAAGAATTTGCCACAGTTTGTTGTGATCCACACAATCAAAGGCTTTTGCATAGTCAATGAAGCAGAAGTAGATGTTTTTCTGGAACTCTCGTGCTTTCTCCATGATCCAGCGAATGTTGGCAATTTGATCTCTAGTTCCTCTGCCTCTTCGAAACCCAGCTTGTACATCCGGTAGTTCTCGGTTCACGTACTGCTGAAGCCTAGCTTGTAGGATTTTGAGCATAACCTTGCTAGCATGTGAAATGAGTGCAATTGTGCGATAGTTTGAGCATTCTTTGGCATTGCCCTTCTAGATAAATCTCCTGTTACAATGAGATGTCCCCATAGAGGCCATTGGAACTATGTGTTTGTCATTTTCATGTGAGAATGCCCATGGAATGATATTTTTACTAGATTCTAGATTCTAATCATTGATGGCAAATAGATGGATAGACTCTCCAATCCATATAATAAAATTATGTTAATGAGTACAGTATCCATGTTCTTCTAGGCAATTTCTACAATCCATTCCCAAGACAAAGATCTAAGCAAGATCTTAAACTTACATCATGCTACAAATTCTGAACAACACCATAGGTAAATGAATACATATTTTATGTCAGCCTTCTTCAATGTTGCATCCATTAGGCTTTAATTCCACCAGCATGGCTATTTCAAAGAATTCTGTTAAGTAAAGTGTAAGCATCTGTGGAAGGGTTCTGCCCCAGCTTTAAAAAGCTGTTCATGTCATTGGAAGTGGCACTGCAATGATGGAAGTATTTGTCTCACTGCATGGCTGGTGTTATTGACAATCACAGGTTATGTGGTTAGAGAAGTCAAATGTAAGTGATTATCAGTTTTCATCCTAATCTCCATGAGAAGGAATCAACAGTGAGTGAAAAGCAGAAGAGAACTGGCTGATGACAAAATGGCAACTGAATGTTTCCGGGATGAAGCACTCAGCTTCAGGCCTTCCAATACAGAGCTTGTGTGCAACAATCCAGGAGAGACCACTAGATGGCAGTAAATGAATAGCATTTTCTGCATGTGGCCATCTGCTAGAGAGCCATAAACTAAAACGTTTTTCTGATTTACATTTTAAGTTGACTTCCCAGAGTGTGAAAATCCGTTCAACTATATATTATCCCGAATTTTGCAGTGTGATCAGTACCATTTTAAGCACAACTTAAAGAAGCTAGAGCATCTGAATATAGAAAATGACTGAATTTCAAGTATTACTGGTTAAAAATGCAGGAGAAAAGAAAAAAAAATTACTGAGAATAAGAACTTTCCCCCAAGGTGTTTCTAAAGTAGTGTTAGTCTAAGAGATAATGTTACATTTAGGAGAAAAATATCCTGATATGCAGAAGAAGCCAGGGCAAGGGTCAGGATAACTAAACCTGACTACCTCTAATGCTCATGCCATATTTAACAATAGATTTCAGTGAAGCAAACCTCTAAGCCTAACTTCACCATAATGTAAATACAAGTGTTTCCCCTAAGCCAGAAACAACACAATCTTAAGACCTGTCAGCCTACTAACCATAAAAACCCATCCTACTTCACTGGAAACTCAACATGCCATTTGGAAAGCAATTACTCATTATTACTTAAATATTTATTTAATTTAAACATTTATTTATTTCTGCTGTTTATATGCCACTCAGTTCCAAAAAAGACTCTAAGCAGCTTATAAAGATACAAAAGTAAAATAAAATTAAAAGAAAACAACCACCACAATACCCCCCTCCCCCCAGTAAAAGCAACAGTTGCCTGCTGCACAGAGGAAACCTGCTATTCCATCAGTCCCAATGATTTTGAGGAACAGCCGGGTCTTGGTGGCCTTCCTGAATGCCAACACGGTTGGTGCTGACCTGACCTGGGGTGGAGAGGCAGCAACAGAAAAGGCTTTGTGCTTCCTGACGATGGAAGTACCTTCCCTCTGAGATCTTACTGGATGGACAGAAACCATGCCAAGAGGGTTTGGCAGAAAATCAGGTCTTCAGCCATGTAGGGTGACAACCACCACCCTGAATTATATATTCATATTTGGGATATAAGTTATAGACGAAGACTGACATTTGCATACTGTTATATGCAAATATGCATTCTAAACTTCCAGAAAGACATATCTTTTATTTATTTATTTATTTATTTTCATTTGAACCTTTATAGCATTAGTGGTAAATTGTTATTGCACCATTCATTATATGAGCAGTTATCTTAAAACCCTCTTCTATTAGTCTCTCTTCAGTTTTAGCATTTCATCATTGTAAAGAACCAAATATCTCTTAACCAAATTCCTCATAACCTCCTGAAAGATAAGAGCAATGTTGTCAACACTTTGTTGATTACTATCTGATGAACCAAATACCGTATTTTTCTGACTATAAGACGATACTTTTTTCTAAAATCCTTACCCTAAAAATTGAAGGGCGTCTTATTCAAGGAAGTCAGCCAAGGAGAGAACCGCGCGGTGGCAAAACTGCCCATACTTTGTCTCTGCAGGCAGGCTTCCTCCTATTGCTAGCCTCCAATCACGAGTGAAATAGCTTGTCTCCCAAACAGACTTCCTCCAATCACGAGCCTTATGTAACTGATGTCAGCTGATGCTGAACAAACCAATTAGAGAAGGCTGTTTGCAGAGAGAAGCTATCGGCAGTTTCACTCGTGCTTGAATGTAATCAGTTATGCAAAAGAGCATGGAAACAGAGCTGCAGAGAGATGGTTTGGACCTCCTCCCACCGAGTGTATCAGGTCAATGTTAACTAATTACTAAATAAAAATGTGTTCTGCACTATCTTTAAAATATTGATTTCTTAATTTTGGGTTGGAAAAATGGGGGGCGTCTTATTGATGGAAAAATACGGTACTTCTTTTGAAATTATATTACTATGAAAACTAAAGCAGTAAAAATAAACACAACTTATTTGTAATACCTTCTAGGAACCCTCAGTTAGGTAGAATAGGAAGCTCCCAGGGAGAGAGACAGAGAGTGCAATGCTTTTTATCATCTGCAGAAAATGCTTTTATCACAAACACAAAGTGCTCCTCCTCCTGCCTTTTCACAGTGAATAATAAATGAATAGTTCTGTCTCCCTGTACAAACTTCAGCTTTTACTCACAATAGGTTGTGTTTTATGTTACGTGCACAAATCAGTGACAACATGTACTTAAGAATAATTATGTGACATACAGCCTATGTTGCTCTTCACAGTGTGAAGGTAGGGTTTCTCAAGTTCTTGGTCACATTTTACCCTACTATAAAGCTAAAATAAGGAACAAATCTCCATGATATTGCCTCCTGGTTCCTAGGCAATACAAATACAGAGCTGTTAAATTAGGACTGCATCCAGGGTAACCTCTGCTAACCTCTTATTAAAATATTAAGGAAAACATACTCTATTGTGTGATCTGTTCCCATTATTGTTTAAATACATCATAGCATTTGCGAGAGATCTCTTGGAATCAACCTCCATGCTGGTAGGCTTATGGTAAGTGTCAAACTGGAACTTCATGCTATCAGTTTCAAACAGGAAGAAGGGAACTGAAATAACATTTCAGACTAATGTGTTAGGATGAATTTCAGGATTGAGAAGACTAAAGCCACCAATTCTGAGATACTCAGGTTCAAATCACTATTCAGCTATGAATTCAACTGGCCACTCAGTCTGTCAGCCTAATTTACCTCATAGGCTTATATCGAGGACAAAATTATGAACAGAAACTATGGGAACTGTGCCCTTTCTTTCTTTGCTTTTCCTTGACAGAATGCTAGATTGTACATATAATGAAAGAATCATGGATTGTGGTTCTTATAACTCAACTTACTAACAAGAACTAATATTAAGAAAAAGAATGAGAAGAAAAGAGAAATTCGAAAAAAAAAAAGATAGTAAAGATCAAGAGTGCAGAAAAAAAGAAGAGACAAAAAAAAAAAGAATTGACTTCCAACTCTCCTTGCAACAGATATAAATAACAATACACATCAAACACTTGCTATAAACTATCAGGATTTTCTCATGGGAAGAAGGTCATCCCATTCCCTATACAAAAACAGGTGTCGAGATTATTCTATGAGTAATGTAAACAAAGCATCTTGTGATTCTGTTATGCTTTTTACTGCCACCTACTGTAATGTGTATGTTAGTTATTCAGTGGGGGGTGTGTGTGTGACATGCTGGCAATATAACGGGAGGGTAAATGCCCAGCCTGTTCAGTCAGTTTGTCTTGTATAATCATGTAGGTTTTATAGGTTATGTAGTCTTAACTAGTAACCAAGTAGTGTACCTCTTCTCTGAGGGTGTTTTTTTAGCTAGAGACTTTGTTGTGGTTAAGTCTTGGAAGCTAAGATGAGAAGAAGTTTTTGTTATATCATACATTTTGTATGCAACTTGTATTTTATGAAGTTTTGCAGTTTTATCAATAAAGACCAGTTAGTTTATATTTTCTGACTGGATTTTCTTTGGAAAGCAAAATATGGATATTGCATTTTGCAAGCTCTCATGCTGATGTGTAATTTTCCTGAGAGCAGGATTTTTGGGACCTTTTGCCGCACTCTGCACAACAGGTTATGGGTCCAGGGGTCAGGGCTAAGTTTCCGAGTCCAGAGGGGACCCAGGATGCAGAATCAGGACCAAGTGCCCAGGACTGATGACTGAGGTCAGTGGTTCGGGAACAGGATTCCAGGCGTGAGGTTCCAGGAATGATGTCCAAGGCATGAATCCAGGAGTGTTGGAAGCAAGGACTGAGATTCCTGAGTGACAGGTGATTTATGGATTTATTACCCTGCCTGTGACTGTTTTGTTTGAGGTTTGGATTTTTTCTCTGTGGTTGAGTGCTTGTTTTAAGTGAAATATGGCAGCAGCTCCACCTGCAGTGGTGAGCCTTCCGTTTGAAAGGTTGAATTCAAAGAATTACCAAACATGGAATATAAACATAAAATCTTTTTTCATGAGAGAGGGGCTTTGGCGTTATGTAAACAACCCACCCCCAGTGGCACCCACGAATGAAGAGCAAGCTTTGATGGACCGTGCATATGGTAATTTGATTTTGGGACTCGAGTCTTCAGAATTGGTGCATGTTCGTGGTTTGGAAACTACTAATGCATGCTGGGTGGCTTTGCGTGGGATTTATGCGAGGCAAACCTCATCTGCTATCATAAGTTTAACAAAGCAGTTGTATAACCTTAAGTTGGAGCCAGGAGCTAATGTAATTGAGCACCTGAATAAGATGAAAACTTTGTTTGCTGAGTTGGCAGATCGTAATCTGATCATTCCCGAGCAACAAAGAGCATGTATAATTCTTTCAAGTCTGGATGAGTCGTTTGACATATTAGTAGAGGCCGTACAGTCGCTACCACTTGCAGACTTGACAGTGGAGTATCTAACCAACAGGTTGCAAGAAATACAATGCACACGTGATATGCAGACTAATCCTAAGAAAAGACTTGATAACGTAAAGCAGCAACCTTCTCCAGCTGGCACAGAATGTGCATATTTGGTGAGAAAATGTTTTCGTTGTAATTCTACCAAGCATCTTATAAAAGACTGTCCTATGAAAAATCAGCCTGCTGAGAGTTCCAGAAGGTTTGTCCGTCATGGAAAAGCAACAGTTAAGAAACAAGGGAGTACTAGACTGGTGTCTGCTTTGATTTCTAACAGAGACAAACGTTATATTGATGTGGTTATTGGACTCTGGTTGTAGTGAAATCATTGTAAACAATGAGCAGTTATTGTTGACTAAATGTAAACCTAAAATTCAACAGGTTAATTTAGCTGATGGTTCTGTAGCTAAAGTAACCATGCAAGGTGAAGTGTTCATACCTTGTTTGGGAGAAGTGGTTTCTGATGTACTCTGTGTTCCTACACTTGATTTTTCTCTTCTCAGTGTCCCTGTATTAACTAGCATTGGTTATTCTGTTATGTTCCAAGGTTCTGAATGCTATGTTACAAAAGAGGGGGCTGAATGTGCGAGAGGGAGAATGGTTAATCAATTGTATGAAATGCTTCCTAAACAAGATGTGTTAATTGGAAGTTGTGCAGGTAATGTTCCTTTACATGATAAATGCATTCATCATTATCATAGAGTATTAGGTCATCCTGGATGGAAGTGTTTGTCACAAATGGCCAAAGTGTATCCAGAACTGAGATTCAAGAAGTGTAAACACACAGTACAATCAAACTTTGATTGTACTGTGTGTAAACAATCTAAGATAAAATCCGCCCCGTCACCAGAAAAAGCAGCAGGATTTCTACAAGACCATTTGCTCTTGTGCATGCTGACTTAGCATTGGAGAACAAAGCAGAAACCAGAGCTCTTGAGTTGGAGAAAGGACTGGACAATGTGGCTTTGCTGGAGTTAAGGGAGAAGGAATTTTGCCTGAGATTTAGAGCTACTACAGAAATTCCAGGGGAAGAGTTAAGGGAGAAGGAATTTTGCCTGAGATTTAGAGCTATTACAGAAATTCCAGGGGAAGATATTAGAAGAAGACTGGTTCAAGCCTTGACAGAATTTTTAAATTGGGAGGAGGAAAAAGCTGAAGATGAGATTGATAAGGTGTATCAGGTAAATTCACACTATGCAGCAGAAATAAATGTTCCAAGGGATGTACTAGTACGTTTTGCAAAGAAAAGGACCAGGGATCAAGTTTTACACTGGCATTTTAATACTAGATTGAAGATTGACAACGTGGTTATAATTATATTAAAAGGGATAAACTGGAGGGAGTGATTTTTACTTTCCAACAGAAAGGCTTTTTACTGAATTCTGTTCATAAAGCTGAATATGTTCCTTATTTTAGCTTTATAGTAGGGTAAAATATCCATTCTTTCAGTAACCTGCTTCATTTCTCCAGAGATTTGTTTTATCTCTCCAGCTATTTGTTTCAAATAACTGTCCAGCTTATCTATTCTTTCTTCCATTTTTTCCCCAAAGTCACAAATTTGGCCCCTAATTCATCAAACATTGGTTTAAGTAAACTGACCATCTTCTCCTCTAACGGTTGCTCTATAGAGCCTCTTCTCATTTCTTTCACTGCCTTCATCATAGCCATATTCTTTTTATTTTTTTCCCCCTTTACACAACACAAGTAAAATGGATAGCTGACTATATTAAATATAAGAGATAGTAAGCAGACAGTTCACCCTCTCTGGTGTCTTTCAAGCTGGAATTGCAGGCACGTGTCAAAGGAAATACACAGGAATCAAGTTATAATCTTCTATTTTAGAAACTCAGTTATCAAGCATAGTCCAACAAAACAAAAAAAACCCTTTCCCATGGAAAAATCAAGCTTTGTTACTGCGAATGGAGTTTTGTAGAAAAATAAACTTCTAACGAATAAATCTTCCCTTTTCAATATAAGTAACTTTTAAGTCTCTTTTAAATTCCAATTTTCGTCCAGCTTTTTGTGAATTAATCAGATTCAAATTAAACGCTATTTCTTCTTTTAAAAATATAGTCCCAAAAATAAGGGTAAGCCCCAAGACAATCACAAATGGCTTGGTTTCTTGCTTCCTCCTTGATCCAGAAAAAGTTAGGTGGCCAGCACTTACTGCCAGCCACCGATCCACTGCAATGCCATCTCTGCTGTTTCGAAGAGGCCTAAGCTACCATTAATCCCCACCGGAAGTCCAAGCAATGCACTGTTTTTAACTGCCAAAGGAATCCTTCCAATTGAAATTCACCACTAAATGCATAAACCAAATATTTATGGAGGTAACTATGTTGACATGAGTATTGTGCATTGCTGGGTAAAAAAATGTAAAGATGGTGAACTGGGAAAAGCTGACTTGTGTGATCAAGAACAAAGTGAACAACTTGTGATAGCAACTGACAAGTTTCACATGAGAAAGATTGATGAACTGATTATGGGTAATCAGTGGCTCACTAAAAGAAAAACTACTGTAAAGCTTTGCATTTCACAGGAACCTGTGGATCATTTTACTGATATTTTTTAATCTGGGAAGGTTTCTCCAAACTGAGAAATTTCTTTGTATGCTGACAATGAGAGCTTCAGGAGTTGAAATTTACCAGCAGTTGTAGTGAGTGAAGGTGAGGAATTTCTTCCCAGTGTTGTGATAGCTAACAAAACATGGGCTATCACATTATGACCCAGAAATGAAATGTCAGCTTATGGAATAGCATCATAATGGAAAAAATTCAAAACCCAAGCATTGGCAGGAAAACTCACAGGTGCAAGTTTTTGGATGCAGATGGTGTTATTCATATATTCATATGGATTTCCTTGAACCTGGCACCACTATCACTCCAGAGCACTACATTGCAACACTTAAAGTTTTGAAATAATGATCAAGCACAAGGAGGAAATTTTACTGCAGTATGACAAAGCTGGACCTCTAACCTCATAGGCCACCCAAGGCAATTGTGAAGTTAGATCTCACTGTATTATCCCATCTGCCATATAGTCCAGACTTGGTGCCCTGTGACTCCACCTTTTCCCAACATTTGTGGGCATCAAATTTTGACATAAATGAAGAGGTGGGAAGGACTATCAGGACTTGGTTAAGAAGACCAGGATAAAGCTCTCTGGAACATTCTGCCCCTGGAGGTGCAATTGGCCCCCTCACTTCCCTTCCGTAAGGGTTTGAAGACCTGGTTCTGCCACTTGGCCTGGGGTGGGGAGGGAATACCTCAAGCATGGGGATGGCTAGCCCCATAGAGGCCTCCTGTCTTCAGCCTCAGATTTTTCATCTTCTTGGACTTTCCTTCCCCTTTTTAGTAATGCTTTTAACTGATGCTTTATGTATTTATATATATTTATGTTTTTAATGTTTGTTGTGAGTCGGCCAGAGTTCCCCCATTGGGGGGAGATGGGTGGATGAGAAATTTAATAAATAAATTAAAAGTGTGGAGTTCTTTCATGATGGCTTTAAGAAGCTTGTCCACTGTTGGCAGAAGTGTATAGCGAATGGTGGCGATTATGTGGCAGAAAAATTACAGAGAACAAAAGAGCTCATTTCAAGCATTATTTTCTTGTTCATTTATTAAAATATCTTTATTTAAGCTAAAGTTATGGAGGTAGATGCATTACTTTTCACCCCTTAATTTTGTCCTTAATTCCTTACACATGTATTTGCCTATCCAAATGCATTTATTTTACCAGAAAATGTATTGTTCCTGTGATGGAATGGAATTACGAAGGCCAGTCTCAGGGAGAAAAACATTTTCTTAGCTCGGCAGCTAAGGAGCGTGGGAGATACAAGAGGATGAGACTGGCACCTCCCTGAGGAATTTACAGTGTTGTGGCTGGCTGGCTGGCTTGGGAGCTGGGGTTTCAGTCTGGGAAGATTCTTGCTAGAGGTTGTAGCTAATAAACATAGCTGGACTGAATTTGCATTGTCTCTTGGAGTTTCTTGGGTTAGGCCTGACAGTTCCCAACATATAAACTACAGTTACTTAGTATGAAAACTGCATCTGATTCCAATTGTGATACTTATCATTTAAAGTAGTACAAAGCAAAATAAGAGATTTGTTACCTGACTGATGATGCCCTCTCAAAGTATCTGCCGCATGTCTCTGAAAACGAAGAACAAGTAATAAACTGCTATGTATGGGCAGGAGTAATGGTCAACAGAATCACAAGTTTTCCTCAAAACTGTGATCTATTTTAATATTTAATAAAAATGTTAAAGGAGGGTGTGAATAACTTAATAAGAAGCTAACATCAATTGTACAGGAGGAACCATTATCAGAATTCTGGCATGCAGACATCACTTAAACCATCCAAGCAACAAAAAATAGATGACCTCATGGAATTTGAAAAGAAGCCATCTGAAGAAGATAATAGAAGGAACAACAGCACCAGCATTAGCATTATTAATAAACCAAGCCTGGGTACACTCCAAATAAATATGATGTGTTGAATTGGGACTCACAAGATGAAAGTGCAGTGGACCACTCGAGTTACAACAGACCCAACATTTCTGGCACATGTATCTCCAGCTACGATATAGTTTTTTTTCCAGGAAACAGGATATGTAGGTGAATTGCTAATAGAGGGGTTTAAGACACTTGCACTGGAAGCTGTGCCTGGTGCAGCTCATGGGAGGTTTTGTTTTGTTTTACTGAATATATTTTTATTGGTCAATGGCCGAAATAAAGTTTCTGTCTGTCACAGGAAATAAAAATGCTTTTCTAGGTGTTACTGTATTTGACTTAATCAAGACAGACGTACACTTCCAATTTTTTACTTTCCTTTAAAAATGTTTATTGTTGGGATATAATTTAATTTTTAAGTTTTTTAAAAGTAATAACAGAACCTGGATACTGTATAGTTTTAGAAACTTTCACTACCTAAGAACCTTGCCATTTATTGTGGGATTTAGAACCTATTCTAACGCAGAGAAAATCAAGTTTCATACATTTTTAGACTCATTCTTTCTCAGATTTATTTAATTTATCCCATATAACTGAGAGACAGTTTGGTGTAGTGGTGAAAGTGCTGGCCTAGAAACCAAGAGATGGTGAGTTCTAGTCCTCCCTTAGGCATGAAAGCCAGCTGGGTGACTTTGAGCCAGTCCCTCTCTCTCAGCCCATTGAACCTCACAGGGTTGTTGTTGTTGGGAAAATAGGGGGAGGAAGGAGTATTAGGTATGTTTGCTGTCTTGAGTTGGCCAAATATTAAAAAAAAGGTGGGATCATCATCATCATCATATAACTTTTCAAGGCTAATAAAGGGTCTGATAGAATTAAAACAATATCATTTCATTGTGAAATTGCACACTTATCAACTTAGAGAAAATGTGAACACTGAATACTCTGAATCATGGAACATTTTGTGCAAATACAAACAATTGAATGTGATGAGAGCAGGATACAATGGAAGTAAGACCTGCAGGAGGATAAAGGGAATGAGACAAGGAGATGTGATGTCTTCTTGGTGGTTTAATGTATTTAGGGATAAATTTATAAGAAATGCTTATGGTGATATCAGAGGAGTGTTGATTGTGGATGTGAATTTATATGTCTTTTTGTATGCAGATAATGCCACATTGTTGGCTAAAAACCTGACTACTTGGCACTGAATGTTAGATTTTATAATGTATCAGGAAGCGCAGATCTGGAATCAGTGTATCAAGGTAGTTAGACTGGGACAATGGAGGGAATAGGGCTTCTGGCTGAGGACTATGGTGAACTAAGATGTCTCTGAGGGAGCGGAGATGATGTTGCAGCACAGACTGATAGCCAGGTGACATGTCTGGGCCAGTAGAGCCTCTCTGGATAAGGAGAGACTGAGAGATCCCCCACCTGCACTCCAGACAGTTGTTCCGCATGAGGAGACCACAGGATTTGAAGGTCCTTGTGGTCGACTCATGAGTTGACTCATGAGGAAGACACATCTAGCTCGTAGCCACAGTAGAGCCTTTAAGGACACTAGCTTCGACTAGAACATTTTCTTTCTTTTTTTATTATATGTCTTTATTATAAAATGCTATGTATAGGCTACATTAGGTACAACAAATAATATAGAAAATTAAGATCTACAAACATAAATCTGACAAGGACATATGTAAGAAAGAAAGAAAAGAAGAAAGAAGGAAGAAGAGAAAAAAAAGAAAGAAAAAAAAACAAAAAAGGAAAAAAAACCATTTAAAATGTGGTTTCCGACTATCAAACATTGTAAATATACCAGTAATTATATTACTTTTAATCTCTTATCTTTGTTTTATCTATTTTACTATTATTTTTATTAAAACAATTCTTTAATATACAAAACCAGTAATCAATACGTCATTTTTTTCCACTAACATCAGATAATCAAGAAATGGTTGTCATATCTTCTTAAAGTCCGCCATATTTTTATCTTTCATCAAATCCGTTAATTTGGCCATTTGTGCTAAATCCATTATTTTAACTGTCCATTCTTCTACCGTTGGTATCCTTTCCTCCTTCCAATATTTCGCATACAGTAATCTTGCTGTCGTAATCATGTACAGTAATAATTGTCCGTGTCTCTTCTCTAATTCTTCATCTATCATTCCCAATAAGAATAATTCTGGCTTTTTTGTTATACTCATTTTTAAGATATTTTGTATCTGGTTCCAGAAAGTCTTGGCTTTTTTGCAGGTCCACCAAATATGGTAAAATGTTCCTACCTCTTGCAGACATTTCTAGCATTTATCACATTTTTAAACATTTTCGACAATTTATCCGGGGTTAGATTGGTACATCATTTTGTAAAAGTTTTCTTTCAATTTATAACTCAATGTAAATTTTAGACCCTTTGACCACATCTTTTCCCATTGCTCTATCAGTATATTATATCCAATATTCATGCAGTCTTTAATTTGTTTTTCTTCCTGTTTTATTTGTAGTAGCATTTTATATATTTTTGTAATAAGATGATCATTGTTCATACATAATTGGTTTTTGAAACATGTCGTTTCATTTACAATCTTATAATTCTTTTGGTCTAATTTAAATCGTTCCTTTAATTGTATGTACGTAAACCAATGGCATGTGAACCCTTCTGCTTCTAATTTCTCTCTTGATTTCATTGCACATTTATCTTCTTCAAAATCTAGTAAGTCCCTGTATCTTGCCCAATTTACTCTTCCTATAGTCTCCCTTCTTGCAAATGACTCTTGTGGTGCAATCCATAGAGGAAGGTTGGGTTTTACTTTATATCTTTCCCAAATCTTTAATATAGCTCTTCTAATTTAATGATTCTTAAATTATTTAGTTAATCATACCATATATATGCATGCCACCCATATCTCAATTTGTGGCCTTCTAAATATAACAATTTTTGATTTTCTAATGTTATCCAGTCCCTCATCCAGATAAGGGAGCATGCTTCATAATATAATTTTAAGTCTGGTAGTCCCAACCCTCCTCTTTCCTTAGCATCCTGCAGTAGTTTGTATCTAATTTGTGGTTTCTTCCCTTGCCAGATGAATTTAGAAACATCTTTTTGCCATTGTTTGAACACTGTTTCTGTTAGTAATATTGGTATTGTTTGAAATAAGAATAACATCCTAGGTAATATATTCATTTTAATTGTAGAAATTCTTCCTCATAATGATAATTGCAACTTCTTCCATCTATCCATATCTTGTTTTACTTCTTTCCATATTTTACTATAATTATTTTGAAATAATGCACTATTTTTAGGTGTAAGAACTACTCCTAGGTATTTTATCTTTTTTTCATTTTTAAAACCTGTTTTTTTCTCTAACATTTCTAAGTCATTCAATGGTATATTTATTAACATTTTTGTTTTTTGTTTATTTACTTTAAATCCTACTAGTGATCCAAATTCTTTCAATTTTTGCATTAGTCGTTGGTGATTCTAAGGGTTTTGTAATATTAGTAATAGATCATCTGCAAATGCTCTTAATTTGAAGGCTTCTTGTTTAATTTTTAGACCCTTAATATTCTTATCTTCCCTAATATCTCTATTAAGGACCTCTAAAACTAATATAAATAGTAATGGCGATAAAGAGCAGCCTTGTCTAGTTGACCAGAACATTTTATTAAACACATTTGGATATAAGAATTTTAAAGTGAAAGAGCGATCTTCAGACCAGGAGGCGGGGGGGGGGGGGGGGAGAGAGAGGGAGAGGGAGAAAACATTTGGTGAATCACCCTTCATTCCAGATTAAAGAAAAGAGCAAAATAATAGCTTTAAGAATGCAAAAATAGCAGCAAAGAGCTTAACAAGACTTTGATCTATACAAGTTTTAAATGGACAAAGGTGACAGTTAAATTTGAAATAGCATTTTGGCAAAAGTGCAATAAAAATACAGATATAAGGATAATGTAGGATATGAGTAAAGCTTTTATGAGAGGATATTTTATATAACGTAATAGCAAACTTAAAAGCAGGGACAAGAGAAAATGCAAGCGGTTTTAGATGAAATAAAAATGAAAGAAGAATTAAAGAAATTTCCAGGAAAGAAAACTATTTTGCAACAAATCAAATTTCTACAGAGAGCTAGAAAACTTTGGGTTCAAATTCACATAGTGATAAAGAATTTTAAAGATTAATATTCAACTGAAACCAGAACTTTTCTTGCTTGGACTAAGTCTTATGGAAGATTCCTTTTGTACGTGGTAACTGTAGCGAGATTATTATATGCACAGGGATGGAAAGATTCCCACAATGGAGGAATGGTTGGTGAAGATGACAGAATTTGCAGTGATGGCAAAATTGACTTGTTTGATTAGGGAAAAGACAACAACTACATTTGTCAGTGACTGGAAACCCTTTATGGACCTTTTGCTAAAAAATGGAAAAAAATAAGCTTGTGATTTATGGGTTTGATGATTAGAAAGGTTAGGGTTAGTGTTGTGTTGTGTTGTATTTCCATATCCTTTTTCAGAGCCTTTTTTAAAAAAATAGTATTTTATTGAGATTTTAAGATTACAAAGTTAAAAGTTAGAAATGAAAAAGAAAATTGAAAATACAAATTATAAAAAAAAGGAAAAGGAAAAGAAAAAGTGGGATAAAGTAAAAGAAAAAGAAAAAAGACATGAAAAATAGATAGCTCCCAATCTATCTCTGGTCTTAAGAATAATAAGAGTGTCATAAGTGCTAGTTTTTAATGCATTAAGTAGGAATAATTCTTTGTCAAAACATATCCCATTACATTTATAATCTAATCTTCAAATCCCCATGTAAGCTTCGCCCCGCCTGCATTTTGCAAATAGTCCATCAATGGTTTCCATTCCTTAAGGTAATAATTATTTGATTTTTCTTTTAATAAACAAGTCAGTTTATCATTTTCTGCCATTTCCATCAGTTTTAGCAACCATTCTTGTATTGTTGGTAGTGTCTGGGTTTTCCAAAATTGTGCATACAAAAGTCTTGCTGTGGTAATCATGTATTGAGTAATTCTAATAAGATGCTTTCCGATTTGAAAGTCCATTATCCCCAGCAGGAATAATTCTGGTTTAAATGGAATCTGTATTTGTAGTATGCTCTGCATCAAAGATTGTATTTGAGTCCAAAATTTCTTTGCAATTTTACATGTCCACCACATATGGTAGAACGACCCTTCTTGTTGGTTACATTTCCAACAAACATT
This sequence comes from Liasis olivaceus, assembly GCA_030867105.1. NCBI lineage: Eukaryota > Metazoa > Chordata > Lepidosauria > Squamata > Pythonidae > Liasis > Liasis olivaceus. The sequence continues at coordinate 62,309,075 of CM061354.1, forward strand.
GGAAATTGTCCCATACATCTTTGATAATTTTTGGGGTGTCATGTACCATTGATACAACATTTTATAAAAATTTTCTTTCAAATTATAACATAAAGTAAATTTTAATCCTTTAGACCACATATTTTCCCATTGCTGCATATGTATATTATGTCCAATATTTTTTGCCCATTTAATCATGCATTCTTTAACTTGTTCTTCAACCACTTCTTCTCTCAACAATAATTTATACATTTTTGCTATTAAGTGCTCATCTGTTTCACATAGTTGAATTTCAAATTCCGATTTATTCTGTTCAAATCTAAATTCTTTTTTATCGATTTTGAATTTTTCTTTATATTGCATATAAGAAAGCCATTGAAAAGTATGTCCTTCTAAAACCAATTGCTCTTTTGATTTGATTTTATATTCTCCTTGTTCTTTTTCTAATAAGTCTTTGTATCTCATCCATTTATTTTCATCTCTTGTTTCAGTTCTATAAAAAGCTTCTTGTATAGAAGTCCACATCGGCATCTTAGGGCATAAAAGTGGTCTGCATTTAGTCCAAACTTTTAATAAAGATCTTCTAATATAGTGGTTTTTAAAATCCACATTAACTTTGACTTTATCATACCACAAATATCCGTGCCATCCAAATCTCAAATTATAACCTTCCAAATTTAATAGTTTTTCATTTCTCAAGGTAATCCATTCTTTAAGCCATACTAAACAGCAAGCTACATAATAATTTCAAATCAGGAAGACTCAAACCACCTCTTTCTTTCACATCTTGCAAAACTTTATATTTTATTCTTGGTTTTTTCCCTTGCCATATAAACTTAGAAATGTCGCGTTGCCATTGTTTAAAGGGTGCTTCTGAAGTCAATATTGGAATTGTCTGGAAAAGATATAGAATTTGCGGCAAAATATTCATTTTAATCACCGATATTCTTCCTATTTCAGAGCCTTTTCTGCTCATTATCAAGGTAGTTTGATTGGGAAAATGGAGGGAATTATTGCAAAAACGGTGAAAAAAAGAGCAAGTAGATGAATTCGTGTATCTTCGGAGAATGTTTACTAAAGATGAAAAAATGAATGGGAACATTTTAAAATGTTCAAAGATAGCAGAAGGTAGTGGATGGTTTGTGGCCTGTTGTGAGCAGTTAATATTTATTAAAAGAAGCAAAAAAGACTCTTTATAACAGTGTGCCTTTGCAAATGAGAAACAAAGAATAAGTTGAAAGCAATGGGAATAGAGTACTTAAGTAGGTAAGATACAAAGAATAAATGGGTAATGAAGGGTGCTGAGGATAGATATTCTTTAGATATGTTCAGAATAAAAAGATGATGATGATGATGATGATGATGATGATGATGATGATTTATTAAATTTATTATAGCTATCCATTCCCATAGACTCTGGGCCACTTACAATATCCAAACACATACTTAAATACATACTTAAAACAGTTAAAAACTAAAAACAAAATGTTACAGCTTGGACTAAAAACCACCATGGTGGCACCTGTGCTCTGTAAACTCAGGTGAGGAGGTCAACAAGATATAAGAGAATCCATCCATTTCACAAGATTTTGAAGGAATTCCAGTTAGCAGAAGTTGCAAAGGGAGAAACTGTACACAAAGGATACATATACAACTGTTTTCAGAAGGTATGATGGATTCTGAGTGAGGGCCGCCTGAATCAATTTATTAACAAACTATTAGAGGCTTTTGTAAGCCATGAATTAGCTTCAGCTAGAGTTATTCATTGTCATCACTTTATTTGAGCTTTTGCTTGTTAAGAATCAGTACTTCCTTAACTTGCTAGCAGGGGCTAGGAAAATTGACCACACAGGCTTTGTAGGCTGACCACAAACACTCCACACATGGACTAGCTGGCAGGTGTTGCTCTGATCCCTTGCTAAAGAAGTTTTGTAAGGGGGCCCGTGACTGGAGTAAAGAGATGAGACGTGGCATTCAGCTCCAGCTGCAGTTAGAGGTGTCCAGACAAGGGCCAGAGGTGAACAAAAGTTTATCATTAGCTTGCTAAAAAGCACACTCAGAGGTGGAAATCTCATATGCTAATATTCCCCCCGGACTATTATGGGATAGAATGCTTTTGTGCACATGTCTAGGATGTGTACTAATCAGCTTATTACTTCCTTGTTTAAACTGTATAAAAGATGGTTTGGGCTTCATGAAGGGCACACTTGATTTGGACTTGGGTCCCGAGCATGCCTTTTTGTTTCTGTGCAGAAATAAAGTGTTGGAATCCACTTTCCTCAACTCTGCATGATTTATTGGCTCATTGCACCGGGTGAAAACAAAGCCAGTGTCGGGCCGGGCTAACATGAGTATACAATATAATACTGCTGCTTGAGGGGCTGGTGTCTTCTCTGGTAAACAATAAGACAGAATACTTTTGGAGGCCACTTGATTTTCTCCTCCTCCCAACTTTTATTTGTAAAAAATCCCAAATTTATCCTGGAATTAGATTTAAGGCAAGTTTCAATAAGAAAGGAGAGGAGCAGCCTGCTTGAACTAAGTTTCTGGAAAAGAATGACTATGATTTGAGGCAAATGAAGCATGTGGAAGATTTATGATTAGATAATTTTGCTTCTCAAAATGGCTCCCTCCAAATGTTTGTGATTGGGTGAAGGTTAATGGGAGGGTGGACTAAAAGTCAGACCCTCACATGGTCAAACATACTGCCACAGGAAGGGCCCATTCTGGAAGGACCTTAAAATCATTTTATGTCAGTGAGTCTTTGGCTCATAGGATGTTTGTGGTTGGCCATCCGATTATAATATTGTTTATTATTTTATTAATTATGTTATTATGATATATTTTGTGTTTTTCTTGATGTGCCCTGCCCAGAGTGTTTTGACTGGGGCGATTTACAAACATTGTAAAATAAATAAAATAAATTATATCTTCTCCAAGCAATAGATCCAACCGATCCCTTGACACTAGATTATGAGGAGCAAATTTACCCAGGGAGATCCTATTAGCTCCAAGACAAGTGAAAATAAAGACAATTAAAAATATCTGGGCAGCAAAAAGTCTGGACCACTAGATGGCAGCAAACTGCTGGACTGTAGAAAACTGTACTTTTGCTGTCAATTACTGGCTTTCTAGATTTTTGCAGCCCACTTAACTCCTAATTTAAAGTAAAAAAGAAAGATGAAATAGAGTAGAGTAGGCTGATAGATATGTCCTGTGGATAATAGAAGTGAAGATATAATGGAGAAGGTGGCAGAAAAAGAGGAAAGAACAGATTATTAGTATAGTTAAGGACAAAGCATGAAGATGACTAAGATAGGCAGATGATGAAACCAAGGGTTGTATGGATTTAGATATGTCAAACCTTGTTGTTGTTGTTCAGTCGTTAAGGTGTGTTATCAGAGCTGAGGTGATGACTGCCTAGGGAGAAGCAGCTTGCAATGCTCAGCATAATTTGATATGTTTTAAACGTTCTTGGTTAGTAGGGATATTTTATTTGGAAAAGTAGTTTCTTTATATGCTAGACTGTGAGTGTTGGATTCAGCTGGACATGCAAAGGGAGGTGTGAAGCTCAGTAGCACATTTGCCAAAAAGCTTTTTTTTTTTTTGAATATATAATTAGTTGATTTTTTTTTTTTGGAGGTTAGAAAGAGAATCTAAATTTGTACTCATACGAGAAATAATTGTCAAAATTATTTCAGAATAAAAAATGAAAATATTAAGCACTGACAGCAATAAACTGATAGCAATTCATAGTTCATCATGGCTATCAACATGTTGAGCAGGACCACTGGTGAGATGATCAGTGAATTCATGTTGAGCTTTAATACTGGCCACATGGAGGTTGATGAGTCCAAAGACTGACCAAAATAAACTGAAAAAGAAAACAAAAAAGGAACAGCAAAGAATCATTATCACAATTTACCTCAGATGCCTAGAGACCTACAAAGTTTTTAAAGAAAATATAACTACAGTATTGTTTTTTAATATCATAATCTTCCCATTATGAATTAAACAAGCCATTTCAATTAAATAAAATAGGAAGAACAAAAGGGGGAACTTGTTCTCTTGCAAATCTACTAGACAGCTAATGTTTTGGTTTTGGCTAGAAAATGCATAGGATAATGAGATCATAATAGGATGCAAGTTTTGGTACCTAATATAGGGAAATACAGGATGCAGGGCTGCCAGTTTTGATGGCAGACTGATATTTATCGTAATGTTAGTTCTAGGTTGCTTTTATCAGCAACAAAATATCACCTTTTCATGTTTTGGTCCTTTAAGCATTACTGAGGCAATACTTTTTCATAACATATCAGAAACAATATTTAAAGTATGATTCCATACAACACTTAGCATTTGTAATTCCCACCATCCTCATCTTCTGTCTCAATCTTCCAATGACATATATCAATAATGCTGATATGACATTGTTTAACTGAGGGGTCCCCAAGCATGCCAGCTCTGCCAGCTTTTACTAGATGGGCAGTAACCTGCCCTTATCCTATATACATAACCAGCACCTTGAATTGCACCTGGCAGCACAACAGCAACAAGTGCAGCTCGCGAAGCATGGGGATATCAGGGCATGCCCATCACAGCCTGCATTCTGCATTCTGGACCAGTTGAAGCTTCTGAGTGGTTTTCAAGGGCAACCCCATGTAAAGTGTGTTGCAGTAGTTGAGCCACAAGGTGATTAGGGCATAAGTGACTGTCTGAAGGAGCTCCAGATCCAAGAAGGGACACAACTGGCACTCAAAATGAAGCTGTGCAGAAACCATCTTGCCCACAGCTTTGAGCAGGAGCTGGGAATCCAAGAAGATCCCCAGACTGTGCACCAATCTTTAATGGATAATTGCACCTCCACCAAGATTAAAGATGGAAAATCCCTGGATCTGGGGAGTGGGAGGGAGGGCTCTAATATTCACAGCCACTCAGGCATGGTACAATTAAGCTGGAGCTGATTTCTCCCCATCCAGACCTAAACAGCCTCTAGGCATTGGGACAGGACCTTCACAGCTTCACTTGGCCAGTTCAGGGTTAAGAGATATAAATGGATATTATCAGCATATTGATAATTACAAACCCCAAAATGGCAGATGACTCTGCCATTTCATGTAGTTGGCAGTTTCATGTAGATGTTAAACAGGAGGGGAGAGAGTGTTGAACCCTGAGGCACCCACAAGTAGGGGCCGAGGGAGTGAGCTCTCCCCTCTTGTCAACATTGACTGGAACTGGCCATGAAGGAAGGGAGACCACCATAAAACAGTGCTCCCAATTTCCATCCCCCAGAGCTGATCCAGCAGGATACTGTGATTGATGGTATCAAAGGCTGCTGAGAGATCGAGGAGGATAAGGATGGATGCACTACCCCCATCCCTACTCTGCCAAAGGTCATCAACAAGGGTAACAAAGGCTATCTTTGTAGTGAATCCTGGCATGAAACCTGGCTGAAATGTGTCAAGATCATCTGTTTCTTCCAGAATTCTCTGTAACTGCAGTCCGACCACCTTCTCAACAACATTCCCTAAAAGGGAAATGTTGGAGACAGGATGATAATTGGCTGTTCCGGCCTTCTGGAAAGCTCTCAAAGCATGATTTTTTCATCAGGCCTGGGAATTCCCTGACAGCAGGGAGACAGTGTGGTGACTAGATCACACATAGCATTCTGATTTTAACCCTCTTGTGATCTTACACACAGCCCAGAGTCCCCTTGTGTGAGATGGGTGGCCATATAAATTTGATTAAATAAATAAATAAATAAATAGTCCAGAATTGTTTGGACCAAGAATGGTATCTTGAGGAAGGGCACCTCTTTCATGCCTGAAGGCACCATCTCCTCTCTCAAGAAAGCTGACATGAGAAGCTTTTCCTAACTCAGAATATGAGTTACTGATCTATTTTCCAGCCAGCAGCAACATAGTTTATGTGGGCTCTGGAGGTTTCACATTTTCTACCTTATTTCCACCTTTGATCTATATTTGCAGGTGCTATTTATCTATGAAACTATTACCTTGTGTTGCAAAGAGAGAGGGAAGAGTAGAAACAAGCAGAATTTCACTCTGAATAAATATAGTTATACCATGGAATCAGCATAGTTGAAAGTCACAGCTGGCTTTATATATATGGGGTTTAACTCCCCTTTGGAAATTACAACTAGATGTGGATACAAACAGACAGAAGGCTTGTGGAGGCCTTCTGCCAAGAACCAGCAAGCTGTAGGTAATCTCAGAAGGAGGAGGCTGACAAACGACCCCCCTGGTTCACGATATAAAGCCTTGTAATAAGCAACCAAGAATTGCCAAATTCTTTAGCAGTGGACAAAATACAGAGTCAGTACTGGAAATTAGTAAGAGATTTAAAGTATTAAAAACATAGTGCATTTAGAAGAGGAAACAGAATGTCCTGTTCTTTCAAATACAAAACCACATTTTAGTAATTTCAGTAATTCCCAAATTCAATCTGTAGTTTTGTTACAAATGTTGATCAATAAGCAGTGTAAATTGGTAGAAGACTCAGTAAAAACAATTTTTGATATTTTATTGGGAACTGAAGACAAATGGAAGAAATTAAAACTTTTGACATTAGTCATGGAGGCTACATGCCAGAGAATAGAAAAACTAAGAAAGAAAAAAGAGGTGAATTATAGCAGCAACAAAGACTTATGTACACAAATCCAGCAGGCTATTTAAATGTAGAAGGAGATCAATTAGAAAACACTAATGAGTATATCCCAAAGGAGAAGAAGAGAACACTGTCAAATACCTCTAAAATTAAATTTACACAAGAACCAATACTAGAAAGGGAGAAATTAAGATTAGCCCTGAATTTTCATGACTTCCCTTGGAGAAGAAATTACGTGTCAGAATGGAGAGATAAATAATTAGTTACTCAACATCTAACAGCTATTTTCAGATTACAGTTATTGATTCCACCCAAAGATATAGAAAGAGTAGAGACCCTACCCACTAAAAACAACATTAACAATTTCTGCTTGTTCTTTCAACAAGATCTTTAACAAACAGACATGGCAGGCTAGGAGTCAATTGAGGAGATATAATATCTGTACAGATCATTGGGAGGAAGCACTTTTCATGATGGAGATAACGAACAAAATAAAGAGATAGGTGAGGAAGAATGAGTAGGAGTAGATGAAATGTGTCAATTATAATTCTTTATAACATAAGGATATAGAAGGTATAGAGAAAATAGATGTTGTAGAATCAAATACTTGGAGTAATCCTCTTGTGGAGATAACATGACTCCTGATCAAAATCTTTTAGACAGAGATAATACTATAAGAGAGATAAACAAAAAAGATGAACAGGATTCCCAGAAGGAATAAATATGTCAAGTCCTCCCCGTCTGACTCCCAATTCCGAAGTATTCTCATGCAACCAGGCTTGGTTCAGAAAAATACTCTTTATTGAGTGGTACAGGTAGCTTGTAAACAGAACATTGCTAAAACTAAAGCCTTGGTTAAACTTCCCTCTATTTATCCCCCCTCCCTTGATTGCCTGGCGTTTTGAGTCTTCTCCACCGGGTGGTGACCTTTTTCCTTCCTCCCCCCTCCTCCCCGAGCCTCTTCCTGGCTCTTTGGGGCCCCAGCTGCCTTGCCAGCAATCAAGCCAGGCGAAATTGCCCATATATGGTTAAGCTGCTTCCCAGCTCCCATTACAACCATTAACAGAACCCCCCCCCCCTTTAGTTACTAGTGGCAGAACCAATTCACTCTAACTCCCAGACTGCAATACAATGGCAAACAACAACAGATGGGTGATGCAGGTTCTGACAAAATATGTCCTGAGAGGAGCACGCACTTAATTGTTTGCAGCCAGAAAATACGCTTATGGAAAATAAGAATTTCTAAAGGATTTCTCAAAACTTCCTTTAATAATGCAGGATAATTGTATTAACTGGTTAGAAAAATTAAAACTGCAAATGATAAATATAATGGATAAAACTATAGCCGACCTTGATGATTTATTTAAATCACCATCAGAAAAAAGAAAAAGAAAAAAGAAAAATTGGCAGCACAGAGTTCACGTTTTTGATTTTAGATGAATCGGAACAGTCAAAGAAAACTGTAAATAATAATCAGGATGCAATATACTCCACAAGCAGCTTGGCAAAAAATATAAAACAAAATCTTCAAGAACATTTTATATCTCAAGTGGAAAAGTCTGAGATAATCCCAATTACAGAGAATCAGGTTTCTCAATCCATAAGAATTTTGCAACCTTCTCTCCTAGAGTTTTTTTAAAAGAATGGAAAAAAAACCACAACAGAAATATTTTGATAATACTGTGACATGTAGAAGGAACCCTGATAGAAAATTTTTAAAATCAGCTATCTCCTACACTATCTGAGATCCTGGAGAAATAAAAAAATATTTGCCACCACTCCAAACAAAAGAGAAATAAAATAAGAACAGAAATAAAATAAGTGTAAAATGGATAATAAGTGTAAATAGCTGTAATAATAATAAGTGTAAAGTGGGAGATTTAGGAAAGTACAGGATGATCAGCTGAACTTAGTTCCAGGCAAATTTGGCAAAAATGTTTTAAAAAAAATTGAGCACATATAGAATCATGGATTTTGGGTGGATGCTCAAAAGTTAAATTCTGCTTCATCAACCTTCTAGAATTCAAAGGTGGAAATGTGTGATTCTGTCAACTATGAACATCCATGGAAGGAGCCTTGGCAAGTGACCAACCATGGGCCACAGCATTGTGTTTTATAATAATATTTTATTGAAATTTTAAAATTACAAAGTTAAAAGTTAGAAATGAAAAAGAAAATGAAAAATACAAATTATAAGGAAAAAGAAAAGAAAACGTGAGATAAAGTAAAGGAAAAGAAGAAAGGCATGAAAAATAGATAGCTTCCAATCTATCTCTCATCTTGAGAATAGTAAGAGTGTCATAGGTGCTAGTTTTTAATGCATTAAATAGGAATAATTCTTTGTCAAAACATATCCCATTACATTTATAATCTAATCTTCAAATCCCCATGTAAGCTTTGCCCCGCCTGCATTTTGCAAATAGTCCATCAATGGTTTCCATTCCTTAAGGTAATAATTATTTGATTTTTCTTTTAATAAACAAGTCAGTTTATCATTTTCTGCCATTTCCATCAGTTTTAGCAACCATTCTTGTATTGTTGGTAGTGTCTGGGTTTTCCAAAATTGTGCATACAAAAGTCTTGCTGCGGTAATCATGTATTGAGTAATTCTGATAAGATGCTTTCCGATCTGAAAGTCCATTATCCCCAGCAGGAATAGTTCTGGTTTAAATGGAACCTGTATTTGTAGTATGCTCTGCATCAAAGATTGTATTTGAGTCCAAAATTTCTTTGCAATTTTACATGTCCACCACATATGGTAGAACGACCCTTCTTGTTGGTTACATTTCCAACAAATGTTGGAAATTGTCCCATACATCTTTGATAATTTTTGGGGTGTCATGTACCATTGATACAACATTTTATAAAAGTTTTCTTTCAAATTATAACATAAAGTAAATTTTAATCCTTTAGACCACACATTTTCCCATTGCTGCATATGTATATTATGTCCAATATTTTTTGCCCATTTAATCATGCATTCTTTAACTTGTTCTTCAACCACTTCTTCTCTCAACAATAATTTATACATTTTTGCTATTAAGTGCTCATCTGTTTCACATAGTTGAATTTCAAATTCCGATTTATTCTGTTCAAATCTAAATTCTTTTTTATCGATTTTGAATTTTTCTTTATATTGCATATAAGAAAGCCATTGAAAAGTATGTCCTTCTAAAACCAATTGCTCTTTTGATTTGATTTTATATTCTCCTTGTTCTTTTTCTAATAAGTCTTTATATCTCATCCATTTATTTTTATCTCTTATTTCAGTTCTAGAAAATGCTTCTTGTATAGAAGTCCACATCGGCATCTTAGGGCATAAAAGTGGTCTGCATTTAGTCCAAACTTTTAATAAAGATCTTCTAATATAGTGGTTTTTAAAATCCACATTAACTTTGACTTTATCATACCACAAATATCCGTGCCATCCAAATCTCAAATTATAACCTTCCAAATTTAATAGTTTTTCATTTCTCAAGGTAATCCATTCTTTAAGCCATACTAAACAGCAAGCTACATAATAATTTCAAATCAGGAAGACTCAAACCACCTCTTTCTTTCACATCTTGCAAAACTTTATATTTTATTCTTGGTTTTTTCCCTTGCTATATAAATTTAGAAATGTCGCATTGCCATTGTTTAAAGGGTGCTTCTGAAGTCAATATTGGAATTGTCTGGAAAAGATATAAGATTCGCGGCAAAATATTCATTTTAATCACCGATATTCTTCCTAATAATGACAACTGTAACTTTTCCCATCTGTCTAAATCTTTTTTAATATCTGTCCAGAGTGGAACATAATTATTCTGAAATAAACCAGCATTCTTAGATGTCAAATACAGGTGAAACTCAAAAAATTAGAATATCATGCAAATGTTCATTTCTGTCAGTATGGCAACTCAAAAGGTGAAACCAATATATGAGATAGACGCATTACATGCAAAGCGAGATATGTCAAGCCTTACTTTGGTATAATTGTGATGATTATGGCGTACAGCTTATGAAAACCCCAAATTCACAATATCAGAAAATTAGAATATTACATGACATCAATAACACAAGGATTGGAAATAGAACAATATCGGACCTCTGCAAAGTATAAGCATGCATATGTACTCAGTACTTGGTTTGGGCCCCTTTTGCAGCAATGACTGCCGCAATGCGGCGTGGCATGGATTCTATCAGCCTGTGGCACTGTTGAGGTGTTATGGAAGACCAGGATGCTTCAATAGCGGCCTTCAGCTCCGCTGCATTGTTCGGTCTCATGTCCCTCATCTTTCTCTTGGCAATGCCCCATAGATTCTCTATGGGGTTCAGGTCAGGCGAGTTTGCTGGCCAATCAAGCACAGTAATCCCATGGTCATTGAACCAGGTTTGGGTGCTTTTGGCAGTGTGGGCAGGTGCCAAGTCCTGCTGGAAAATGAAGTCAGCATCCCCATAAAGCTCGTCTGCGGAAGGAAACATGAAGTGCTCCAAAATCTCCTGGTAGACGGCTGCGTTGACCCTGGACTTAATGAAGCACAGTGGACCAACACCAGCAGATGACATGGCTCCCCAAATCAACACAGACTGTGGAAACTTCACACTGGACTTCAAGCATCGTGCATTGTGTGCCTCTCCATTTGTCCTCCAGACTCTGGGTCCTTGGTTCCCAAATGAGATGCAAAAGTTGCTCTCATCAGAAAAGAGGACTTTGGACCACTGGGCAACAGACCAGTTCTTTTTTTCTGTCGCCCAGGTAAGACGCTTCTGATGTTGTTTGTTGTTCAGGAGCGGCTGGACAAGAGGAATATGACATTTGAAGCCCATGTCCAGGATCCGTCTGTGTGTGGTGGCTCTTGATGCACTAACTCCAGCCTCAGTCCACTCCTTGTGAAAGTCCCCAACACTTTGGAATGGCCTTTTCCTGACAATCCTCCCCAGGCTGCGGTCATCCCTGCTGCTTGTGCACCTTTTTCTACCACACTTTCCCCTTCCACATAACCTTCTATTGATATGCTTTGATACAGCACTTTGGGAACATCCAACTTCTTTTGCAATTCCCTTTTGGGGCTTTCCCTCCTTATGGAGGGTGTCAATGATGGTTTTCTGCACAACTGTCAGGTCAGCAGTCTTTCCTATGCTTGTGATTCCTACTGAACCAGCCTGAGAGACCATTTAAAGGCTCAGGAACCCTTTGCAGGTGTTATGGATTCATTAGCTGATTAGAGTGGGACACTTTTGAGCCTAGAATATTGAACCTTTTCCCACTATTCTAATTTTCTGAGATTGTGAATTTGGGGTTTTCATAAGCTGTACGCCATAATCATCACAATTATACCAAAGTAAGGCTTGACATATCTCGCTTTGCATGTAATGCATCTATCTCATATATTGGTTTCACCTTTTGAGTTGCCATACTGACATAAATGAACATTTGCACGATATTCTAATTTTTCGAGTTTCACCTGTATACTCCCAGGTATTTTATTTTTTTCTCTGTTGTAAATTCAGTTAGTTCATTCAGTTTCTTCTGTTGATCCAGCCGATATAAATTCTTCTCCAATTTGTTTCCGAACCAAGTACTGAATATCTTTTTTACAAATATGTGTCTCTTGCAAACAGATTATATCCAAGTTCAGTTTCTTTAAAAAATAAAAAAAATTCTTTCTTTTTTGAGGAGCATTTGCTCCATTTATATTCCAGGTTAAGTATTTGTAATCCATGAGTATATTTATATTAGAGTCTTTTATGATCCACTCCAGAAGCCTCAAGTTTTGTTAAATCCACACTGGTTTCGATATCTTCTATAGTCTTTTCTTTTTCTTTATCTTCTATTTCTTTATGGGTATTACAAAAATCTGCCTTATATTTTTCCAGGAAGGCTTCTGCCTTTAAAATAGAATTTATTCTGCATCTTTGCTCTTTATACATAAAAGATATTCCTTCTAATCTCTCCCATCTAAAAGAAATACCATGTTGCTTTAATTTATCTGTGAAGAAGGAGTAATCCTTTCTTTTTCTCAAGATTCTTAAAGGTATTTCTTTTAAAATAATCACCTTTTTACCTGCAACACTCAATCCCTCATTATAATGTTTTTTCAAAATTTGTTCTCTTGTAACCTTCTGTACAAAATAAATTAGTATATCTCTTGGGACCTTTTTTTCTCTAGCATAACGTGAATTGACTCTATAAACTTTATCTATAGATAAACTTTAGACTAACAAGAGTCTAAATCTTGTTCCTCCATCTCTAAAAATTGTGCTAATGTGGTAATAATAAATTTTCTCAGATCTTCCCCAGAGTTTTCTGTTACTGATCTCAATCTCAGTATGAATTCTTTCTCCCTCATTTCTGCTAATGCAATAGCATCCAGATTTCGATCAATATCTTTAGTGACTCTTCTGACTTAATTTCTAACAACTGTACCTATCCTTGAATATTCTTGAGATCAGTTAACAAATTATCCACCACATCTTTCACTTTTTGAACCTAATTTCTAAATTCTTGAGTCAATTCCTTTTTTAAATTGTCTATTTTTTCATTCATTCTTGTGTCTCTTTGGTCCATCTGGTGGCTTAAGGCAGCAATTGCATCTAGTACTTTTTTCATGTCTCCACCCCCCTCAGCCAGTTCTGTAAAAGTTCTTGTTGATTCTCTTTCCTTTTCCTTATCCTTCTTCCCTCTTAAAGCCATTGTAAGCAGTAGAAAGTTCAATGTCTTCAAAGAACAACAATTGTAATCCAATAGCAACAGCTTTCTTCCAAATTCTCTAGCAACACAGCATTATAATCCCAGCTATAGAAAGCTGTCTCTTATTGTTCCCAAATATAGATAATAAAATATATAAACAATTCTCAGTTCTCAAGCTTTAAAATTCAACATAGAGAAAAGGGAAAACTCAACTATAAAAATCCAACAGCAGATTCATAGTCCAATATACGTTTATAAGCCAAAAAAGGAAAAAAAGAATTTTTTTTTAATCCCATAGAAAAGGCAAACCATTAACAATTTTTGAAATCCTCTATTTAAAATCCATTAAAAATTTCCATATCGTAGCAAACTCCGTTTGTCAGTTTCCACCCATTACATTCCATGACAGAGAATAAAGAAGTAACTCACCAGCATCTAAAAGTATAGTCCAGAGATAGATCTTAGATATTAATAAGACAAAAAAAGAAAAAAATATATAATCCAAAGAGGAGGAGAGTAGGAAAAAAAAAAGCCCTTCCTCTTCTAACGTGATCTAAGACACTGGACTGCAGTGCTAATGTCTCTCATTCATGAGGCTCTCTGTATTGGTGAAGCACGATGGAATTCCCAGACACCTTCACTGCTCTACTCACCGCCTCTCCCGGGGTGGAAGCCAGGAAAGGTAGGAGGAGCTGCGTCTGGGGCTCTTGTGGTTAATCTTCCGAACCCCTCCCCCCATCCAGGGGGATATTTGGTGGTCTTCTCTCCTCTAGACCCACCTCTGATCAATACAGCTTGGGTACCCTTGGAGCTCCGAGAAACGGGTCCGTGCGCTGTCCCATCCGGGCGGAAACCCCATGGGCCACAGCATTGTGATGCAAAGTCTTTCCCTTTTGTACTTGTGTCACAAAATCATATGCAAAGGGTGGAGCTTGAATCATGACCTAATAATGCATGTCTTTGAGGAAACCTCAGCTTTTTGCAGCTGTCCATATTATCAACATTGTATGGCTAGATTTTTAAAGTCATTGATCAAGTTCCTCATTAGGAGACAATGTCTATAAAGAAGAGAAGCCTGTGCTGTTTCTTTTCACTCCCATTGCCATAAAATGGCCCCACCAGGAGAAAAGGGAGCCATTCCCTTTACAGGGATACAGCTGTTTCAAATGGGGGGGGGGTTACTGGAATTGAGAGCATTGGAAGAGCTAAAGGAAAAGCTTGGGAAGAAGGAAGCTGGAGGAAGGGAGGAAGGAAGGAAGGGGAACCTAGAATAGGGGAGGTGATAGTAGAGATGGAGGCTTGGCTCTATTTCTGTCACTTTTTGACATCTGAAATATGGGACATCCAATGCAAAACATGGAGTATATATGGTGCACAGAGTCATCAAATGGGCTTTCCAACTTGTATTTATTTATTTATTTATACATTCAATTTATTGTCCGCCCATCTTCCCCCCAATGGGGAACTCTAGGCGGCTCACAAAGTACACATATTTATACAATTTATCCTACGACCAGCAGGGGTCGCTAGGGGGGTCATCCGGGCTTTTCCTCCTCCGTTGATCTTCCTCGCCACTGTCGCTCACGCTGGCTTGCGTTCGGAGATTCGGGCAGCACCGGTATTTTCCTCCCCCGCGCAGCACCGCCGGTTCTTCCCATCTAAGATGGGAGTACCCATTTATCTACTCACAGATAGCTTTCGAAATGCTGGGTTGGCAACGAGCTAGGACAAGGGACAAGAGCTCACCCTGTCCCACGGAGCCGGGCTCAAACCTGCTGGAGTGCCGATCATTTCTGACCGGCAACTCCAGCGTCATTAAGCCCTTGTGCCACCGCGTCCCAGATTTGTATACATGAAGGACTGTTGAAATACAGTTAGTCGATTCTAGGAAACAAAAATGACAATTTTAAAATATTCTTCCTACATTGCTTTGGGACTAGATGTTGGTATGTAGCTAAATATACTTATAGAATTAGTTATCATAAACTAAAATAGTTGACACTTATTTACATGGATTTTTTTTTAAAGTTTAGATACATTCCTGGAACAAGGTCATTCATTGTTTCCCGAATAAGACTTATGCTTACAGAAATCCCTTAGAATCATAGAATCATAGGGTTGGAAGGGACCTAAAAGGTCATCAAGTCCAGCCCCCTGCACACTGCAGGATTCCCTATACCATCCCTGAAAGAGGACTATTCAGCCTCTGCTTGAAAACCTCCAATGAAGGGGAAGAAACCACTCCACACTGGGACTCATTCCACTGATTGACAGCTGTTACTGTCAAGATGTTCTTCCCAATGTCTAATCTGTATCTACATCCTTGGAGTTTCATCCCATTAGTTCTTATCTTACCCTCTGAAGCAAGTGAGAACAAGTCTGAACCCTCTACGATGTGACAGTCTTTCAGATACTTGAAGGCACCTATGATGTCCCTGTCAACCTTCTCTTCTGCAAGCTAAACATACCAGGTCTTTCACTGCTCCTTGTAGGACTTGGTTTCCAGTCTTCCTCTAGACTGGCTCCAGTTTTTTTGATGCCTTTTTTAAACTGGGGTGTGCAGAACAATTCAGTTCTGCACACAATACTCCAAATGAGACCTGACCAAGGCAGAGAAGGGTGAGATAATTATTTCCTGCAGTCTGGACTCTGCACCCCTTTTGATGCTCAAGATGTCATCGGCCTTTTTGGCAGCTGCATTACACAATTGGGACACATTGAGCTTGTGGTCCACTGGTACACCTGAGTCCTTCTCCTTTCTCTTGAGCTGGATTTTCCCCATTCTGTACTTTTCTTTCATTTTTCTTACCTAGATTCATGACTTTACTTTTACTGCTCCACCTAGCTTATCCCCAAATCACTGTTCATTGTAACATCAGTGGTTATTGGCTGTTATAAACCAATAACAAAAAAGGTATTGTAGAGATACTGGAAAAGACAGACATAATAATGGAAATACGTCCAAAGAAAATGTCAAGAAAACGACTGATCTATTCTCCAAACAAACACACTTCATCCCTTCCAAAGCAATTCCCTCAGCATCTGAACTGGCTGAATTGTTCATTCAACACATATACAAATTGCACGGTTGTCCTGAAAGAGTGATCAGCGACAGAGGGGTCCGGTTTGCTTCAAAATTTTGGAGGGCATTTTTAAAACTGTTAGCGTCCAAACAAGCAATGAGCTCTTCGTTCCATCCCCAAATAGACGGAGCGACAGAGAGGAGGCATGCAGGGTTGGAACAATATCTAAGATGGTAGTTTATAGTTGTGTTTGTGTTATTGCTATGAGATGGAGAGGTGCTCAAACTGATATGGGAATTTACAGCAAGACCTGAATGCAGACAAAACCGGTGGTAGTCTGAAAGCTGGGAAGAACTGTGTTATCAATGGGAGGAATGCACAAGGCCACCATTCTGTGAGAAAGGATTTTGGCGCCAATGTAGTAAGGGGGGAATAAGTAGAGAGAACTTTACACAGGCTTTAATTTTAGCAATGGTTTGCTTCAAGCTGCATGTACCAACCAATAAAGGGGCATTTATCTGAACCAGGCCTGGTTTCATGAGAATTCTTCTAAATTGGGGTTTGGACTTTGTGGACTTGACAGGTCTAATGTTTGTTTGGGTTTGTTAGCTTTGAAAATGCAGCTATTATTAGTGATACTGTTGCCAGGAATAGTGAGTTCATTACAAAATCCATCAGATTTCACCAGTTGTGAATGTAATCTTACAGGCTGCCAGGCCACCTTTGTTTAATTTCACCCCAGATAACCCTACAGTGAAGATTAATGGCATTAGTAATTATTTTAGCAATTATTTTTAATTGAAGTTTCCATAATGAATGTAATTAGGATTACTACACAACTACTAGATGGGAACAAAAAAAATATTTGACAGAAAACCTGCAATTCCTTCTAGAGGCATCTGGATTTTTGCAAACCCGACCTGATGGCCTAAGCCACAGAAGGTTCTCCAGTGGCAGTGGCTTCTGTTAAATTTGCAATTGCATGTATTTCAGTCCCACTGAATGCAGTTTAAAAACCCTGAAGTGAGGCCTTTAAAAAGTTTGCTTTTTGTACCAATGAATCAATTTAGTAGTTGTGGAATCTTTTCCTCTTCTTTCCAGTGATGCTCACCTGGTATGTGAATGACACTCAAGAGAAACTGTATATGATGAAAAGAATCACTCTCTTAAAAGTAAATTCATTGTTTACTAGGAATAGTAATAGTAATAATAATAATATAAAATAGAGACTTCTAGGGCATAAACTAGAAAGTGTTGCATTCACTCCACTAAAATGTCAAAAATTACTTGTGCCTAAAAATACTTTCGCAATGACAAAACATTTTCAATGAGCTAACGGTGCTGCCAAAACAGGGTGTGGGCATTTCCAGAGAGAAGCACACTGACACTGTATCCTGTATCCCTTTATAACCTCAACTGTAAATCCCTATTAATGATGCAACTTTACACCAGATTTAAATCTGGTGCAAGTTTCTCTTCCATCTATTATAATAGGAAATAATTCTGCCCACCTTATCACAACAGAACATAACTTACAGTGCATATCAGTGATTCCAATATAGAAATGTCACACATGAATACTGTTAAGTCAGATTATAGGATTTGGAAATGTGGAGGGTATTCTTTTTTCATGTTACTTTCTGTTTATAAAAAGGGAATGATCAGGTACATATTTTCTTTTTTTCTTGCATACCTAGAACCTAAAAGAGGGAACTCTGGTAATAAAAATTAAGAAAATTTTAAAATTAAGCATTTTGCTTATAGAGCATTTTGCACAAAGTAGCCTAGTACCTAGTTACCTGGGTGGTAACTGCAATGCATTACTGTCTGTACCTGCTAGTGTTCTAGCCCATCCATGTGGAATGCCTGGATAAAACATCTCACAGAGACAGGTAAAACACAATATAAAGTATAAACTCAGCTCAAATATTTTAAAAAATGATCCGCTATTACTTACTGTAGCTTCAACGTCCTCAGATTCCTCTCTTCATCTTTTTTTCACAGTACTTTTGTTTATAAAAACAAAACTTTTCTTTTTTTTCTAACTCTAGCTTTTCTCAATAAAAAAGAACTAGAGAAGGAAATGGTTACCGCAGGTTTCCACGTTTAAGGGGGCAAAGACAGAAGCAGCATTGCACTGTCATGATGCAAACTCCGCCTCTGGAGAGATTATTTAGGCACTAAATCCAGTCTCCCACTCAGTGCATCTCCAACAGCCAGCTGTACAACCTTTGTCTGAATACATTCAGTTAAGCTAACTGAGTAGTTGGTTCCATTCTTAGGGTGTTTTCCTAACATTTAACTGGAATGCGCCTTCTCATAACTTAAGATCATTATTTCATGTCCTGCATTCTGGGAAGCTAGAGAAGAGGCCACACATCTTATTCCATGTGACATCCTTCCACATACTTGAAAAATAAAGAATGGCTGACTAAGTTGTGAACGTATGCTTTTTTTTTTGTCTAAAAAAACTTGGCATCTTAAAGTAAATCTGATATAAACTTTAATTCAATTTGGAAAACGTTTCTAAATTACAATTTTATATTTGGATCCATATTGCATCCAAAATTTGGAGTTCTGTATACATAATTATTTCAGCTTTATAAGATATTTTAAATTAGGTCAGATTTTAGTACTATGGACGGAATTTATTGTAATTTATAGTAATATTTTATGATTGATACTGTGCTGACTACTGTTCCTGGTATTTATGCTCTCTTTACATATACTCAGCCATTTATATTTTCTTTATTGCAGTATTTTATTTCATGACTTTTTTATATAATTTTATTTTATATAATAATCTGACTGTTTGATACAAAAATAAAATGGTCTTATTAGAAAATTACTGTATTTACAGCAATAATATCGAAAACATAGTTTGAATAACAATAGACAATATATAAAAGAAGTCAGTATAGATAAGGGGAAAATGAGAAGGGGAATAATGAGATACACTATAGAGGTAAATAGCCACTGAAAGTTAAATGGGGTCTTCATATCATATATATCATACTTATCTTTGGATAATCTATTTAAGATTATCTGGGTCCTTCTAGCTGGGGTTGAGGCCTGGCATGAGACAGAAATCACATTGGTTGCTTTTGTGCATGACCAGTGGCAGAGAGCATGACTCTGTTGTCCCGCTTCATCTATAATGAACTCTCTGGCTTTGTTGATATAAGGTTTTGTCACATAAGATACCAAATGTCAATTTAGCCAACTACATTTTACCAACCCGACTCAGGTGGTGAGTTTAAGGTTCAGTAAACTCATAGGACTAGGGTGAGTAAATCAAGATTAACTATACTATACAAAATGGCAGCCTTCTATTTTAAAAAATTCAGTTCTCTGCATGGTCAGAATTGAGTGCCAACCATTATTCTACCACCAGTGTAACTTGACATTGACAGCAGCTACTATGACTCAGCCCACTATCTCTACTTTAAGATTTATTTTAATCTGCAGGCTTCCTGGTTTAGGTTTCAGATTGTTCTGTTAAAAATATTTGCCTGACACAGCTCACTGAAGTATTCTCTGCCTCAGAAACAGTGGCCCATATTTTGATTCTCCCATTTCTCAGTGTGGTACATATTGAAAACTGGACTCTATGTATCATTTTTGCAAGGAGGATACATTGCAAGCTATTCAGTACATCGTCACTTCCTGTCTGAACTAGAAGTGCCTGGAAAGACAGCACACAGCTACTTCTAACCTAGCATAAAATCCTTAACTTTAATTTCTGTGATATTTGTAAATCCCCTACCTGTGTCCTCTATATCCTACTTTTTAACCTCTTTTTTGTTTACTTATTTCTCTTTAACATGCTTAATATTTAAACAATGCTATCATGTTTATTGTTTCATTTATGTATTTGTAAACTGCTTCAGTCAAGGGAACACTAAGCGGTGTAAAAAGCAATACCAGTAGTCACTGCAATAAAAGACTAAGTATACAATAAAAGAAATACAATACATAATAATGCTTCAAAAAGTACAATTAATATAATACTCCTGGCCCTGAGAGCTGATAGCACTGAAGTCTCAAAGGCCCCTTCCAAAATAGCCAAGTTTTTATGAAAGATATTTGTGAGGTGCAATCCAACTCGTGATGGCATTCTACATCCAGGTAAAGTGGACCAGGAACGAAATCTGTCTTGTTGACACTGTTTAATTATTCAGTTATTCACCTGGATATTTTCCTTTCCACTTCCTTTGATTAGACAGAGAATACAACCTCAGCCTCCAGTCATTTAGTTTTCTTCCTACAGGTCTGAAGTCTGAGATTATTTAATTGTTGCTGCTCTTCATGGTGTAATTCACCCCCATGTGGAAGAGTAGAAAGAGATACTTGTCAAATGCTTTGCAGTTGCTCTGTCACATCACTAATCAGCATACCAGGGAATCAGCATATTTTCTGGTGCCTGCAGATCTGGCTGGTACTCATTAGTTTTTCATCTTCATAGGAATTATTAAACAAAGATTATAGCTATCCCCTTTGTCCTCTTGCTGGTAATAGTAGCACCCTCTCTTGTCTTGTGCTCAGTGTGGTCTCTTTGAGATCCATAGTCTGTTTCTTCTATGAGGGCCTATAAGCTGCAGGATCTGTTGCTGAGTTGTTTCTGCCTCTTTGAGATCCAGTGGACATCATATTACCAAGGCTGTCAGTAACTGCTTCTTTGAGTTCTTGTGAGCTTATACAGTGTTTTGTCACCTGCGATAGTTATCTAGCCACCTTGTCTTTTGTTGGCCTTTTATTTTATTACCTTCAATTTTTCCAAGCATCAGGTCTTTCCAATAACTCTTGACTTCACATTATGTGTTAAAAATATCTAAGCTTTAGCTTACTAATGCTTTTATTGAGCAGTCTGATTTTACTCCATCTAGTATTGAATGAGTGGGATCTTGTTGTGACCCAGAATGTTCTCAATCATTTTTAATAATTTTTAATTTTAAAAAAATTATTTTTTTTTCTTCATTTAACCTTTCTGGTGGTCCATCTTTCACAAATGGGCAAACATTTATATAACTTTGTTGTCAGTGTGATGTGTCTGCACTTTAATATTTTTTCTAGATCTGTCATCGTCATTCTCAGCTCTCTATTTCATGGCTATAGTCACTATTCCTATGCATATTTGAGCCTGGAAGTCATAGTCTGTTACTACTTCAATTTCTTCTTCACATATCAGCATCGCAAATGTACATAATTAGTTTTAATAATGAGCAGTAGATCAGCTTTTGCATGCCCTTATTTCACTTTCAAAAGTTTCTTTAAGAATTCCTCACTATCAGCCATCAAAGTGGTATTACTGACACAGCTAAAGTTGTTAAAGTTGATCTCAGCTACTTTAATTCAGATTTCTATTTCTTTTAGTCCACCATCTGCCATGATATATTCTGTATGTAAGTTAAATAAATGACAGTATACAACCTTTATACTCTCATTTCACAAGTTAGAACAACGTACAGTAGTTGTTACATATTCCATTTTGTTGCCTTAGTTCTTCTTCAATGAGTTGGCCCAGTACACCCATGTCTTTTTAGGCTGTCCACAATTTGCTACAGTCTACATAGTCAAAAGCCTTTGCATAATTAATAAAACAAAAAAAGTTCTTCATATATTCCTACTATCTTTTCTTTATATCGTCTTTCTCCAGTATTTTTTGCTTATTTTGTCTTTTAAATTTATCTTCACATAAAGGTTTTCCTTGATTTCTGCTGCTTTCCTCTCTCTCTCTCATCATCTGTCACATTGCCATAATCAAATGACTTTTGGCAGCTTATATAGAATATAAAACAAGTAAAAACAACCACGGTCTGTTTAAAGTACCAAAAGGGGCTGTCCAAAATAACAGAAAATAGGAATTCTATAATTTTTTTTATGATAAATAGGGGGAAAAAAATAAAAAGATGCCATCATGTATAAGCCTAAGAGAATTTCCTCTGAAAGTTCAGTCTTTAACAATTTCCCCAAAAACAGCAAAGAAGGGGCTGGCTTCATCTCCATTGCGAGGCTGTCCCAAAATGTTGGTGCTGTCATAGAAAAGTAGCACCTTCTAGATTCAGCCCCTTGAACCTCTTGGAAATGTGGAACCATGTCAGCCCTTCAAGATAGACCAGGTAAGGAAGGAGACACCACAAGAAATACTACAGCTCTACTTTATTGATACAGACTATAATCTTGAGAGCCTGACAGGGTGTGCCTCCCTCAAAGAAAGTCAAGGCAGGACAATCTTGAGTCTCTTTCTCACACTTTTGTATTTTCCTGGGCTAAGTTCAGGGTTTACTAGCAGCTGCCACTTATTTTCTTCAAGACATCTCTGTACTCCTCTACACCACTTCCTCCATAAGATTCAGCCTCCCCTCCCATGTACAACATTGGAACAGCATTACAGGAACAAACTACAGACTTACTCCCCCCACTTTCACTTGGCAACTTAGCAGGGTCACTAGAGAAGTCCTACAGTGCTGCAGGGGATAAAGAGAACGGCCTTGAAGAGTAGAAGGAAGATTCCCTACTAAGGCAATGATCAGATAAATGAAACCTGAGCCCAGTAAAGTGATTTGAGAAACCCCCCACTTCTCAATACTCCTGAAGATAAAAGAGGGAGGAACAACAGCACATTCTGACTTGAAAGATTCTGTTACTATTGTTGTTTGAATAAAAGTAGCTAAGATCTTAGTCTGGTCTGATAGGACTGACACGTGCAGAGGTAGGTGGAGCTGGAAAGTCCCTCCTTCCTTTCTTCTTCATGTTGGCCTCTTCTGGATAGTCTATTGTGGAGGAAAGCAGAGAGTCCTATTCATCCTGCAGCAAACAGTCTACTGATAGTGTTGGTAGATCACAGGGATGAGGCCTACATGGGGATTTTAGATAAAACTGGTGTACAAGACATGGAGTGTAGACACATCTGTTGTGCTTTCCCATGGTCTCTCAGCCCTTCCAGTGATCAATGAAAACTAGATAAGACTATAATTTCACAAGAACAATAATGTAATGGGCCTATTGAAGGATAGGTGGACTCAAACTGTTGGCTAGATTTACACAATCCATTCATTATAGTAAAGGGAGAAAGACCAGGGAGAAAGATCAAGTTGGTATATGTTTGCAACCTCTGAACACAGCATGGATAAAAATGTTCAAGGACTTATTCCTGTAAACAGAGGCATCTGCATGAGGGTGGGCTGGGAAATTATTTCAAATTAGCAATTTCTGAAGAGGGGCCCTCTTGACAGACCAAGAGGGGCACAGAGTAAATCCTTAACTTGATATCTACTGCCTCTTGAGGTCAGTGGGTCATTGCCCAATTTGTATTTTCTGGTCAAGCCTCACCTCCTTGCTGCCCCCACCTGGAGAGCTTTGCACTGTGTCAGAAGCAGTGCCCACTACAAAATTCAAGTAGGTGGTGGTCTTCCAGCCACATCATCTCTTCCTGAGTTCCTGAAGCTTGTGACAGATGCTTATCAGCCAGGGTTCCAGACACATCAAACAGGATATTTTGGAATCTGTTCTGAAGCATGAGGATAAGAACTCTTCTTGACAGGCTTGGCCTTTTGTCACATCCCTCCATCACTTGGTCTGGCTTTCTTTTTCCTTCTGGAAAGCTTTCTTGTGCCATTCTTTGCCAGCACTTCTTGTGCCCAATCCAAGAATTACCCATCTTCACTCCACTGGGGGTGAATAGACACTTCACTTTGTTTTCCATCTTGCTTTTAGCCATTTCTCCTTGTCTTTCATCTTGCAGCATATGCACTTCTTGTCACCTTCAGGGAGGAAAAGAAATATGGCACACTCCCTGCAGTTCCCTGTCTCTAAATTCCTTTGATGGCAAATAAACAGACAATGCCTCTCCCTTAATTTCCACCACTAGAATCCTGTTTGTTCTTCTTCTTTGCTTGCTCTCTGGGACTTACTTGCTTTCTGGGGGATATGTAAGAACTGATTTCTTACATATCCCCCAAACACAACCAGGTCAACAGGTAGCAGTACTCCAACCACACAAATTGGGCAATCAGTAGCACTTGGAAACAAGGAGCAGCAATCAGTTAGCAGTCTCCCTGGGTGTCTCTTTTGCCTCTCCTCAGCTGACCTCCCCCACAAAACTCTTGTTTGCTCTTCCTGGGCATTCAGGGGACAGAAGGTCAAGAACACTACATGGTGCAATACATGGAATAATGAAGAATAACATAATAAAAACAGAAAAACATGATAAATAAAACCTGCAAAAACTTTATTGCTAGATGCCACCACACCCCAAATAGATTAAAATGTTAAACAAAATATATTTCTAACTCCTGAGTTATTGAAAAGCTTCCAAAACAGAAAAAGTAACTTTTACTGATCTATAACATCCTTCAATTAATATTAGCTCTCACTGTAATATATGAAAAGGGCCAATTCAAATGTAACATTGGGTCAAAAAGGTGATACTATTGCAATGCCTCAGCCCCTTTTGGCTGCACATTTATAAATCCCCACACAGGAAAATGGGACTAATACAGTAACTAGAGATAAAGCATAAGGTAGCATCTGTATTGCACAGGTAGTATTAGTCCTTGGCTAATGTCCATTCATTCAGCAACTGTTCAAAATTACGGTGGTGCTGAAAAAATGGACGTATGACAGTCCTCAAAGTTCCAGCTACCATAGCACCCTCATGATCATGATCACCATCCAGGCGTTCAGTGCCCAGCTCATGATTACGACGTTGTGGGGAGCTACAATCACAATTGCCATTTGTGAACTTCCCTGCTGGCTTCCCACAAGCAAAGTCAATGGGGAAGCCAGCAAGGAAGGTTGCAGGTCACTCCAGTAAGTCACTCCCACTTTTTCTCCTGCCTGCAGCACTCCTCCCCCACCTGCAGCTTCTGCTGGCACTCCCAGGCCCTCCCCCACCTCCCTGTGGGTCATGTGATATCACACTTTATGACCACATCACTTAGTGATGGCAATCCCAGTCCCAATTACTGTTGTAACCCAAGGACTACCTGTAAAGTACTAACCTAGGAGAAGTCCAGTAATTCAAGTTGCTTGTGACTCATTTTTCAATGTTTAAAAATAGCCTGGCAAAAATTTCACATAGTTACGGAGATCTACATCACCAGAACCATTTCTGTACAGACTGTGGTAATATATCTGAGGATGAATGTCTCAAGAGGCACATGGGAGTGGACCAGTGGACAGGCCATCTCAGTACTAGCTTCCTTTTTGGAGCACTTTCCCATGGAGGTCCTGAAGCCCCAACCCTACCGGGGCATCGTAAGTTAGCCGAACAGGGCTGTCTCAACAGGACTTTGACCCTTAGTCATGGGGCTGCTAAGGGATTTCTCTTGACTTGGGTTTTTAACAATCTGTATGCTGTACCTTTTTTTCCTTTATCTGCATGACTTTGTTTTACCCAACCCAGAGTCCCTCTTGATTGGGACAGGCTAGAAATAGTGCAATAACATTGTAAAGAAATACATCTCCATAGTGATGCTAGGTGAAAATAAAGACTGATAGTGCAGAAATTCTCTACCAAGTCACAGGGCAGATGTAGACCCAAGAATGCTCATGATAAATATCTTCAAAAATCTCTGGCAATAAGGTACTAGTATTTTATCATTATTATCAGTGATAATCCAACTTGGTAAAAGTGAAACTTTCCACGATACCTTAGTCAAATGAAGATAATATTTCATTGATAGTAAGCCTTGGATTTGACTTATTTTGCATACACACACATATATAAAAATCACAAGTTTTTTTTACATAGTTTTTTTTTTCATACAGATAGTAATATATTAATGTTAAAATACATTATAGAATTTATTTTTATTTAACAAGTAGAAAGTATTACTATTAGCTTATATCACAGTTATGCATAACATTCTACAAGTGATTCATGGATTTTATGAATAAATTATAGCTTAAATTCCTTCCTTTTCCTCTTAATACGCTGAGGCATCCTAGATTTCTCAGAATCTTCACTTTATAACTACCATTTTCAGCACCAGTCAAATGTTCTGCCAACAAGTTCAAAGAATTTCTGATTATGATCACAAAAATATTCATACAGTTTCTGAAGTAAAAATGAATCTATTTTGGGATGTGCTCTTCCTTTTGACTCATGTAAACACCGATTCCTACCATGGTCTTTTAGGCAATAAAAGCCTTTTGTTTTGTTAAAGTAAAAATTTGAAGCATTTATCTGAGGGGAGAGTTTTAAAAATCTTTCTACTTTTACTATTTCTGAGAAGGGATCTCTTATCAGTTTATCTCCATCCACAACATGAATGTTATCCAGAGGAAAATATTTCAACCAATTTTGCATGTGAATGTAATACAAGCTCCTATTTATTGCCTTATAGTTCATATTGAGTTCACCATCTTTAACAAGAAATTCTTCAATGGAAGGATATGGCAGATGTTTTTGCATGTGGTTAAAAAAAACTTGTGTGTAATCTGATACCATTCTTTCAACAGGGTCTCGTAAAATAAGGAGTAAACTGGTAAACTTGTTCATTCCATAAACTCTTTTTGGCACTTTGGATGAGGTGAAATAAGCTGGAGTTTTCTCCACTGTTATCTGATGGGGGTGAGAGAATGGCATTTGGTTCCTATACCATTGCAATCCATTCCTATAATGCTCTTCCCAGTCAAAGAAGTGGATTTCACTTTCTGCCACTGCTATATCTGGATGAAGGCTTAACATCTCCAGCAAGGCTCTTGTTCCTCCTTTCCGTACACCAATGATGATTGTTTGTGGAAGCTGCTGGAGAGTCCCATTAGGATGGACGGTTTTGTTTATACTGCTTTTTTTAAAAGGCTCTTTCTGAGCAGTGGCCTCAGTCTTGGAGCTGGTGGCTGGTCCAGAAGGCATGGCCTGAGGCTGAACAACAAGCAAGGTCACTCCTAGAAGAAAAACTGCCATGGCAGTGGTCCAATGTTCTTTCATACTACTAGCATATGGGACATGAAGAGACCATTCTGTGGAAGTTGCAATTCTTCTGAGGAAATACATTCACTAGTTACAAAAAAAAGTTAGAAAAAAATGAACTTTTGCTCACTTTTCTATTATTATTCTTTTTAACATGAAAAGAAACAAAATTTGCTTAACAGTCTTGCACTTATGACTATTCAACCATTCCAGAAAAAAAAATACTGTAGATTTTCTTCTTCCAAATCTATTTTCTATTTACAGAGCTGAACCTTAGTCCTGCTTTTCTGAATATGTTATAATTCAGCTTTTTCAGAATTGTCAAAACAAAGTAACTTAAATATTTGCTGTAATTAGATATATATTTTGTTGATATTTTGAATGATTTAAGATGCTTTTGGATTCCAATTCCTATCAACACCAGTGAGCTTAGTAAGCAGTCAGTGATGGTAGAAGCATATGCATTGGCAGATTCTGATTCCAGTCCTAAATGTTCTATTACTACCATTACTATTAAACAAAGAATCAATCAACAGAGGCAACTGCAGGAGGGGGAAAGAATGCTAATGCTGAAATGTGCTTTCTGATGTTACAGTGCAAACCACATGATACAATTACAAAAGGCTGGGGTTTGCATCATGATATCAGATGCACATTTCATCATTTTTTTCATCACGGTTTATACTAGATGCCCATGTCCCTGAACACACTGTACAGCTGTGAAAGCTGGAACAGAAGACGTTATACCTTTGAAGTATAGTTGTGGAGATAGTTACTAAGAGTACTATGGACTTTATCAGCAACCAACAGATCAATCCTGAACCAGATAATGTCTAACTGCTGTCTTGAAGTAATGATTAGCAAGCAGAAACGAGTTATATGTTTGAGGCATATGAAGTGAGCAGGTAATGACCAGAAAACATTACAGTACTGTCCTTGACAAAGTTAAAGGAAGCAGCAGCAGCAGAAAATTGATGAACAGGATCAAAAAGATTTCTGGAATGTCCTTGAAAGAATTACAAGAGCTACAGGGGCTGAAATAGCAAAGGAAAATTTTGGGATTTGGAACAGGCTTCCACTGCACTACTCCGTTGCATCTTGCCAAACAAATAAGGGTAGCTTTCATGTTTATATGGAAACTAGTTATTTTAAAATAATGCTTGTGCATTTTTTCTCCATCTCACTTAAAAAATTAAAATCTTATACAAGAACTTTAACAAGTTTCACAACATACTTTGAAGAAGATATATTGGAAAATATACTCTTTGGCTACTAAGACATATGCATTATGTTACTTTTCTCTGTGGTGGTTTTCAATGATATAACTCCCCACTTGTTGAAAGATGAAGAGTGTGAAAATCCCTTTCTCTGATTCATAATCAAAAACTGTGTTTTCTCATTCAGCTATGAAGGAAAAAAAGCAGGAGTTTAAGGTGGTGTGCCTAGTAGTCCAATCACTAAAACTGAAGATATTTCAAGGAAGAGATCTTACTGAAATTTCTTTGAATACAAATGAAACAATTTATGGATTGAATCATGTAGTGGGATAGCCTTTAGTCAAAATTAAACCACTTTCGGAGTTGCAGCTGGGCAAAAATGAAAAATAAAGTAAGTAAAATCACTTTAGAGTCTGGCTAAATTTGGGTTGATCACCTTTCAATGAAAATCAAATGATATGCATAACCACCAGGAGTCTTTTTGATGGCGATGGAATGCAAACCTAATAAAGAAATAAGCAGAAATTCTATCTACCGTCTAAAAAGCTCAGATCTGTCTTTATAGAGTTAGCACTACAGCTGCTTTTAAAGGCAATTAACATTAATAGGATTTTTCTTGTTCCACAACATCAGATACTTCTTCACACAGGCAGAAGACACTACATGGCTGCCAGCTGTCCCCCAAGGACCCGACTACATAATACTCAGCCACGTAAGAAAACCAGATGTCAATGAGGGCAGAGCAGTCTAACCTACAAGCACAGCTATGAATCATAAAGACGCTCCTATATCTGACTCCACCTTGCCCTGCCACTAACTCATTTGATGACTCTAGTAGGGTTCTACATGCTTTGAAAATGATTCAGAAATAAAGTTCCTTTCTGCTACCCATTAAAGTAGCCATGACTCTTTTCCAGCTTCTGTGCAAATTGACTCATGAAAGCAGTTGTAGCAGTATGGCATTTATGTGAGTCCCAAAGTACTTCTTACAAATAATTTTTGAAACTAGCTCAGCTAAAGGCTGGTCATGCTTTCAAACCTCGTTTCCCCCTCCTGACAGGCTTGTTACACGTCAGATTCCACTGTCTTTTTCAGGCTGGTGGGCTCACAAATGGTTGATAGGGTGGGTCTGCCCTGCCCCAGGCACAGAACATGAGAAGGCAAAGTGGGCCAGGCTGCTCCCTACCTCACCCCGGGGCCTCTGAGCGGCTTAGTTCTGTTTCTGGCAGCTGGTTCTGTTCCAGATGAAATGCTGAGCTGCTGTTTTTATTTTCTAGGATAAAAGGCCAGGAAAATGCTTATGCTTAAAGATGGCTCTTTGCCTTCCAATATGCTACTTTCCCATTGAAAAATAAAATAAAATAACAGCATCTAAAACAAAGACATGCGCTTCCATCCCCCCTGGTGCTTACTCAGTTGGTTATATCTCTTTTCTCCTTTAGATACCAGCCCGTCCTTCTCATGGAGCACCCCTTTACCCTCCTTCTCTTCTGAAATAAAAGCAGGCAAGCCAGAGTCTGGCCCATAATTCTCAATAGTTGCCTCCATTTAGATAAAGGCCTTTTAGCGCTCAAATATTAAATAGGGCTGTTTTAAGTTTCATTTCTCTCCTTAAGAATGTACCAAATTATGACTCTCATTTGCTCCAGTATAATTCGTACTTTCTAGGAATGCCTCCACCATACATGCAGTGTATCTTTTTTCAATATTGTTACTAATAAAATGTTTAAAGGTTTCTTTTTATTTCGATGGGAGGCACAATCGTGAGCACGCTGACACCCAGGGACTGACTCCCTGCGGGCACTCCGATTTCAGGGGTATGCAATTCGATCCTTCAAGAGCCAGCTGTTCCCAAGAGAAGCGAGTTTAGGGCAGGAGCGATGGGGCCAGTCGGGTGCTTTCCTTCCCTTCCCTGCTGCCGACCCCTCGATCCGCCCAAGGATCGGCCCCGGCTCCTCGAACAGAGCCGCTGGGCAAGACCGGCTTGAGAGCCTTCCTCGGCGGCGCCAAGCTCCCGGTCGGGGTTCCCCGCCTCGCTTCGGGCCGCTCCTCCTTCCCACGCCGCGCTTCCCTTCCCTCCCCGGGGCTCCCGCGGCGGGCGAGGGGAGCGCGCCCCTCCTCCTCCGGATCCTTCA
The DNA here is from genome assembly GCA_030867105.1 of Liasis olivaceus. NCBI lineage: Eukaryota > Metazoa > Chordata > Lepidosauria > Squamata > Pythonidae > Liasis > Liasis olivaceus. The sequence continues at coordinate 62,339,644 of CM061354.1, forward strand.
AAGCTCAGCCAGGTGCCGGGCGCCCCTGCTTCTTGCTTTCTGTTCCCCCGTTCCCGGTTCCCGAAAGACGCGGCGCACCGCCAGCCCTTCGGGCTAGAACCCGCTCACCTGCACAAGGAAGCGCGGCGCCTCCGGGGCCATAGAGCCTGGCCTGCGGGGACGCCGGACGCCGCGGAGGTAGCGGCTGCTTGGCGCGCAGGACTGGCGGCCACCGGGCCAGGCAGCAGGGCCGGCGGGGAGGCGAGCTAATGCCGAGGGGCGGGGACCGCCTGTCCGCGCGCGCGCCGGGAAGAGGTAGGGAAGGGGCTGGGGGCGAAGGCGGGGGCTGGCGCGGCTGCTCTGGCCCAGGTGAGGAGGGCGGTTCCGGCTCCTTGACCGCGCGGCAGGTTCGTGCCCCGTCGGTCTTTCAGAAAGACAGTTGGGCAATTTGAGGGAGGAGGAGGAAGCCGCTGCGTTCGTCTTCTTGGGAGACTCTCCAGGACCGGAGAAATCCAAAGTTGGGCTCAATTTGGACGTTTCCTCCGCTTTTGTTTTATTGTGGCCACCGCCTGGTCAAATTTCTCACTTGCCCAGAAGAGCGCTAGTACTTTCGGCAGAACCGACGTTTGCGTCATCGTTTTCTTCTCCTCGAGCCTCCTTGCAAAATTCCACCAATTCGGGTAAAAAAGCCCGTTCCCAGGTGATTCATTTATGAAGTACAGCGGGATGGGTATCCTTCCAAGCTAGTTTTAAAGAGGAAAAAGGCCTGGAGGAAATCTTGGCTCGATTGTATCTTGCACAGGGGCACTTACTGTGCACAGGCTGTGTCTCGTTTGTGGGTGCACCTTTTATGCATGAGTACACCCACACAATAGGTATGATGCTGTACTCAATAGAATAATTAATAGAAGCTAAATGAGGCGGGATTATTTAATGAAGACATGGCATGCACCCTCAGAAATGATAATCTCAGGAGTAGGATAAAATGTCCTTCCTGGAGTTAGAATCTCCATATGGAAGTCTTACTTTGCTTGCCGTTCAGCAGCAGACTTACTGAAATGAGAAAAAAGGTATGCTCAATATTTATTTAATATTTTAATTTGCAACTAAATTAAATTTGCAAAATAGCATAGGCTCTGGCTGCATGTGGCAGATATGTTTAACATTTGTAAAATCAAATCTATTCTGAACAAGTTGAAATTATAAAGTTTGATTTTGAAAAGGTTGAAAGACAAGTCAAACTTTACAAAATGGTCTTGGAGTTAATCTCAGTAGAGAGACAGGGCCCTGCTTCAGTTGTTATAGTCCTAAACTTTCAGATCCACAAATGTCATCATCATAATTATCCCTGAACCGAATCCAGAGAAAAGCTGGAAGCAGTGCAGCTATTGCAGTACTGAAGTGTAAGGAAGTCACATGCTCCCTGTAAGTAACTCCTTGCAAGCCTTGGGCAGCTACATTTTAGCTAACTGGAGTTTCCAAACGTGCTCTTTAAAGATAAATCTATGTAAAGAAGACTGATAATCCAGACTTGATGGAGTGAATACCTGATTCACTCTGGTCAGATTCTTTAGGAATGGATAAAGTTGATGTCCCAGCCTCAGTTGGACAAAAGCATTTCTGGTGCCAAGCAAGACCTAAAGACCAAGCCTAGAATTATAAGCCTTTGTTTCCAAGGGTAGAGTCACTCCATCAATGCAGACTGAATCCACCTCCCAGACAGCTTTATTAACCCAGAACACCTCTGATTTTGGATCCAGTTTCAGTTTGTTGTCTCACATTTGCTTCATTACTATCTCCAGGCAACAGTTCAGACCCTCCCTGAAATGATACAAAAATATGAGAGAGAATTAAGCATCACCTGCATATTGTGGACACTAAACCTAAAACCTTTAATGATTTCCACCAACAGTTTCATACAGAAATTAAATACAGTAGTATATTGGTAAGAGAGAATCTTGAGGGATATCGTAAGTCCATGGCTAAACTGGTAAACAGTACTGCCTTTTGAAGCGCTCCAAACCTCCTTCCTTATCCATAACTAAATATCTAGTCCATGAAGTCTATTGAAGGTGTCAGAAGCCTTGCAATCAGTTAACCATTTTTCTAATTAGCTTGCTTCATTTCTGCCATTATAAGAAGGGGTGGGGAGAGCTAGAAGGATAACAGTTAAGCGCAGATGGACTGTTACTGTTTCTCAGGAATGCCCAAGGTCGTATCAGCATGAGACCAAAAGAGACCCAGTGAAAGGCACAAGAAGGACCATGGGATGGAAGGGGGATCATGAAGGAAAAAGGGCTAAGTAGAGCTTGGCGTGCATGGGCTTTTTAGTTTCAGCAGTACTTTGGAGACTGTATACTACTTCCCAATAAATGAATCTTTCCTTGAACTTATCTGAGTTTCAAGAGGAGTCATCATTGCTGGGGACTGAGCATTGCAGTTCATTACAGAAGGTATATTAAGGATTTGTGGGAACTTGACGTTTTTTTAAAAAAAAACAACTTTAAATAACTGTAAATAACATTGAAAGTATATTGTTCACAATAAAGTCACCCCAGTATGAAAACCTACCTGGAGCAAAATCAAACATTTAAAATCAAAATATGGCAATTCAGAGTTGGCAATTATTATAATTAATTAAACTATCTCTGATTGCATTATATATTAATAAATTAATCTGTTATAATTTTTTAGCTGCAGATGCAACGGGATATTTGTGAGTTATACATTTCTTCTGATAACAGGCAGTAGTCACTGAAATTATCTTTGAGATGTGAAGTGAACAACCATGTGTCCTCCATACTAATCTTTGTAGCCCCCAGGTTCACTTCAAATCATGCCATTGGAATTTGCCAGCAAAATGACAATAATTAAGAAATGCCATTTTTAAATCCTCTCCTTGCCCTCTTCATTTTTAAAAAGAATCCTTCATCGGCCTGTGGAGAATGAATGGAGCATTTGGAGGCACTACTGCAGAACGGATTTACTCTGCATCCACTGCTGCCCTTGGGGTTTATTTGGGGGTAGATTCATGGCTGCTTAAGTGTCCAGGTGAAAGGAGGAGATGCAGTTGCACCCAGTAGTCACCGGATAGCTCTCAGTTTAACCACTGTTCTGGCCATTATCCAGATCTGGATGACAAGTTAAGATCATCCACAATTTTGGATTTGATTGTTTTTATCTCTACCTAGTTATTTTCCTTTTTGTGAGGAGAATGTAAAAACTGAAGAACACACTGCAATTTTGACCCTAATTAAATTTTTATGTAAAGTAGAGAATAGGTTGCCAACCCTGAATCATTTTCATTTTAAAGTTGATTAGCTGTTTGTAAATGTTGTCTTAGTTTGAGCTATTTTGGCTTAAAACATACCCATACATAGAAGTGGTCCTTCTAGTGCTGCAAAATGCAGGGTGTGAGTACAGTATACTGCAGATTGTGGATCAATTCTTGTCTAACACATGGCATTTGCATTTTACCCATAATATCAGGCATGAGAAATATACATGTATTAATGGCATGTTTCTTTTAAAATCTTGGCCAAGACTGCTTCTGACATTTTTAGAGCCTGGGAAATCTATTTTTGCTGCCATGCAGAATAAAGAGAATGTAACAATGTCTGGCTAATAACAGAGCTGAGTGTATTTCGTTTTCTGAATTATTAAAAGGCACCCTTGATGCACTGAGTTGCTCTAAGAAGAGTGTTAGTATAATCTGTGTTTTTTTAACTTCTTATATTCTGTTTTTGTTTTTAAAAAATTGTTAGTTGCCTGGGAGTATAAAGGTGGGAAATAGATCTAGACATAAAGAAATGCTCTAAAACACATCTTTTAAAACTTTCCCCAAAGGCTTTGGCACCTGGTGTCCGAAGGGCATGATGTCAGGAGAGCTTCATGTAGTTTCCTCACTGTTTTACTCTGACAGTGAAAGGAGATGGAGTGCACCTCTGGAGGATTTTTGTCCCTTTTGGAGGCAAAGTGTTAAGAATATGGGCCTTAAATAATTGATAGGTAAGTGGTTGTACAGCATTCCTCCCCACAAAGGACATGAATTAATTAAGCTTCTATGCTTCTTAAATCATATTACTCTAAGCAGCATATAGCATAACTCATAGAAATACATTACAAATTAGACATTTCGGTAACAGTAAGAATAATATATGGAGAGCCAATTTGGTGTAGCAGTCAAAGTCCCCTAGAAATGGGGAGACCATGAGTTCTAGTCCTGCCTTAGGCATGAAAAACCAGCTTGGTGACCTTGGGCCAGTCCCTCCCTCTCAGCCCTAGGAAGCAGGCAATGGTAAACCACTTCTGAAATCTAGCTAAGAAACTGCAGGAACTAGTCCAGGCAGTTGCCAGGAGTCAACATTGACTCGAAGGCACTATCAGCATATCTTCAAAATAATATCATAAAACCATGATTAAGATTAATAAGATTTCTTACAGAAGAGTAGTTTGACCCTTTCAAATATATGATCCATTTTCACCATTACTTGCTGAAAACTGCATTGCTGAAAATGGCTGTATTGTCCCAAAAATTTAAAGCTGTGATCTGGGCAAGCTTGGGGCTAGAAGAAAATTGGGGTCCCCTGGAGTCTGCAGGCCATGAGCTGGCTACTCTTGCAGTAGAAAAATGAACAGGACAGCCTAAGAGGTCCACATGCATGTGAGTCAAGGAATCTGAAGTGAGTTTTTCTGTTTTACCCTGACAGGGTGGAAATCAAAGACACTGTGCTATGTATTACTCAACAGTCCAAACAGAACACCTGTTGATCTTATAAGTGATAGCGTTAGGGAAACAACCACTGTACTTGTAACTTGAAAAAAGGCTTTTGTTGTCTTGTTATTAAGCAAGTGACAAAGAGTTTCTCATAACTCTATTGAGATCTTTCTATTTGTACTTCAGTGTAGCTCACTGTGTGTTTTCAAATAAGTACTAGGCTTAAAATAAGCCTTTTAAATCCATCTGACCATTTCCAGTTTTTGCAAATAGTGAATGGATACTAGCATAGGCATCTGGGACCTGCCTCAAAGCTACAAGGGCCCCAAAAGTGGCCAAGCTTGTAGACTATGTTGAATTATTCCAGATGTAAAACCGAACAAGTTGTGAAAAATATTTTTCAGAACAAGCTATGGACAATACAGTGGCAAATACGATTTCTTCTAAGTTACCCTGAGCTGAAAAACCTCAATATGTTTCAGGGAGCATGAAATTATTCAAAAATTTGGGTGTGATATGATGCAGATTATGCCAAGTTTTTTTTGGGAAAAACAACAACTGTATTTTCTTTTAACTTTCTTTTTAGCAGCACTCATTATAGTTGGCAGTTAATGTAGAATTTTCCCAGAATAATTAAACCTGGAATCTCCACAGATGCCACAACTTTTGAGTGTTCTCAGTTTTTTTTTAAATGACACAACTGCCACTTGTGACAACAATATTGAAATCCATTCCTCATAGATACTAATGAAACTTTTTGGTGGAAGATAATCAAATACTTAAAACACTGTAGTACCATGTATAAATTTGAGCATCACATTTCCAGAAGGATATTGACAAGTCACAGAACACTGAGAGGAAGGCAATGAGGATGATTTATTTATTTTATTTATTTAACGAATTTATATGGCCACCCAACTCACACACAGTGACTCTGGACAGCTAACAAAGTAAAATAATACAGGAATTTGAGCTTATGTCCTATGAGGACAAGCTGAAGGAACTTGGGACGTTCAGTCTGAAGAAAAGAAGGCTTAGGGAAGACATGACAGCCATGTTCAGGTACATAAAGAGAAGCTGCAGGGAAGATAGTCAAAAAATATTTTCCATGGCCACAGAAACTAGGACCAGTAACAATGTGCCTAAGTTGCAGCTATCTAGATTTCATTTAAACATTAAGGAAAATTTGCCTGACTATTAAGATCTGTACAACAGTGAAGCAGTCTAGCTACAGTGGTTGTGGAATCTCCATCTCTGAAAGTATTTTTTCTTCTTAAAAAGAAGAGGTTGGACAGCCGCAGTTAACTGATGATTTAATTGGTTTTTCCACACATTGCAAAGGATTGGATGATGATCCTTGCAATCTCATTTAGCTTTACAATTCTATGATTCCATGACCTCTTTGGAATTCATTTGTGGTTACTAAAGGCATTAATACACAGAAATATAAATAGCCTGATAAACAGACATAAAATAACCATCTCATTGAAAAGTGTGGCAATTGGCCTCTAAGGGCTGTGGCAAACTATTTCTGTACTGTTGCCAAGTAAACAGTAGGCGGCAACACCTGGCCAACCTTGATTGAGCCCAAAAAAGCTAAGCTGGCTTGGACCTGTGGATCACCAGTGCTGTTAGCTAGACCAGGAATTTATAAAACATCTCAGAAGAAAGCAGTCACAAGTCACCTCTGTCCTGCGGCCCTGTAAATTCCATGGACTGGTCCATGTGGTTATCAAGGATCAAGGGAAACTATCAAAAAATGAGTGATTTTCCAGTTAGTGTCATCCTAATTACAATACAAGCATTCTTCTGAAGTAACCCCAAACTTGTTTGTGGCTCATTTTTCAAAGCTAATGTGTCACTATGGCAGTAACTGAATAATCTAGAAATGTCAAAAATAATGAATAAGCTTTTATGCTCCCTAAAAAGCAATTCTTCAGTCTGGACTTTTTGTAAACCAAAAAGATGCAAGAAGAGGAAAAGAAGATCAAACAGTTATTTCAATCTGTAGTTTTTAACAGAGAGAAAAAGAAGTCCAGGAAGGTTATTAAACCTCATTTGTATTGTATATACCCAAAAATAAATTCAACGGTGTTAAATTAGGTTTACTCCCAGAAATTGTGTGTATAATAAAATGCTTAATCTTGTTTCTATTGTCAAATAAGTAATAAATGTGAAATAGAGGTAGTATAAATTTAGTAATATAAGGATTATATATTTGTCTTTATTTCTTTATGGCTCACAAGAATCTGAGCTTTAAGTTTAATGTTGAAAATAGATTCAAGTGACGGACCTGTTAATATTACAGTAAAATAGTTTTATTTCTTTACAAACTGTTTTGCATTTAGCAGAGACTACTCTAATTAAAAGTGCAATCATATGTATATGTTCTCCAAAATAAGTCCTATTGTGTTCAATGGGGCTTACTTCCTGATAAGTGTGTTGCAGCCTATTAGATGTGTTGGACTAAACTTTGAGCATCACTAAATTAAGGAAGACTGGTGTATGAGATTTCATCCACATGATGCCTCTGGTGCTCCTATTTTAACACTCTTGCAAAAAGTACATATGGTGGCTTTTCCATAATGATCAGATAGTCCCTGTCTGTTTATCCAAAGCTTTCAGGGCACAGTTAAAGTGTACAGAGAAAGGGGCATCTGTGTTCAAATCAGCGTGATCAGCCCTCTGTTGATCATTTTTTGGGACATCTGGGGAGGGGAATGAGAGAGAGCTGATAAGGATACATCCATTCCCTGTGTGTCAGCCCTATGAGGTAGGCCAGGTCAGGAAACAGACACCACAAGAACTATAGTACTGTAATTCTACTTTATTGCTCTGGGGTATAACAACAGCATCTTGAAAGCCTGACAGAACCAGTTGAGGCCAAGCTTGAGTTTCCTCCTCCCTTTCAGAGCTTAACTGCTGAACAGCTTCTTCAGACCCATCTCTCATAACCCATGGATTTCCTGTATGGATTTTTTGATTATAGGAGGCAATGGTAAGTCTGCCATTTCAGAGTCTGTCCTAGGTAAAGCCTGTTTTGACAGAATCTGTAAATCCACCCCAAAGGATATATACACGTGCTTTACATCCCTGCCTAAGGAGTGACCTTTGCCTAGATTAAGACATGTTTGGATCACTGGATCAGACCCTCAAACTAGATCAGGTTGTCTCTGAACATCCCTAGTCTGCATTTTCCCTGCTGATCTGTTATCAGTAAGCAGTAGGTTTAAATCACTCTTCCCCTCATGGGAAAGGATCACAGATTATGGGAGATGATAGCATTTCTCCCATGTTCTTCTCTAAAATGTTTGTTCACATGTTTTCCATTTTTGACATCACAGCCTTCAGTATCTGGCTCCTGACCTGGTCAGCAGCAGCCAGAGATGTGGCTGGATGGTGAAGGACCTGTCATGATCCAACCTGAAGGATAATGGTGATCCAGAGTACCAGTGTCAGAAGAAAGGAGGAAAGGAGGCCTGCAGGTGCAGCCCTTGAGGGAGGTCAGAAAATGAAGGGAAAAAAGAAGTAAAAGTGGAGGAGAATTGCAAGTTCAAAGTCTTAGGCTAGTGTAAGGGCAGCTCCATGCGATACCAGTTCTTGTGGGAAGAGACACTGAGAAAGGGCAGCTGCCATGCATTACCTACGAGGCCACATGTAGACTGAAGAGCCAGAAAGCAGGGATTCTGCACAGAGATGGAGCTAAGATGTTCTCCTGGTTGCTCCGCTTTTGGGAAGGATGGGGTATGGCAGCTCTGTAAGATGTTGCTCTGATTCAACTTAGTTGAAATAAAATAAACAGAAAAAAAATTGTATAATATATCTGTAAATTGCAGGTGGAGATGAAAGCATAAAAAGAACATTTGCAGGGCAGGAAATATGCATAATTTCTTTTTCAAAAATAGCAGATAAGAAAATATTTTCAACTGCCTGAAGGTTTTTTTTTCCAAATGTTTTGTTCTTAGTGATTAAGACTAATTAGCAATGAAGTGCAAATTTAACTGAAATATATTTTTACCTGTTATATTTGTGGAAACCATAACAGAAAGACTGGTAGATATGAACAAAAAGGAGGACAAGAATGAAACATTCTCTAGGACCAGTGCCTGTAATAGAAGGGTGACTGGCAATTTTTGCAAATACAGTGGTACCTCGGTTCACGAACGCATCTGTTCATGAACAATTCAGTTCACGAACAGCTCCGGCCGCAAAAATTTGCCTCCGTTCGCGAACGCCGGATCAGGTGATGAACAGGATCCGCGGCCATTTTCCCTCCCGTGACATGTGGTCGCGGCTTCCTGTAGGGAGGGGGACTCTCCCTTCAAGCAGTAACCGCCTCCCCACCCGCCTTCCTGTCCTCCACGGCGGGAGTCGCATCGAGCAAGGTTAGCTTTCTCTCTCTTCGTACTGTACTTTGTGTCATATTTTTGCGGTTTTTTAAAAAAAAAACATGGTTCAGAATGGATTAACCGTATTTACATTGAACCTTATGGGGAAATTTGACTTGGGTCGTGACCAGAAATCGGTTGGCGACCAAATTTGGGGTCAGAACGGATTAACCGTATTTACATTGAACCTTATGGGAAAATTTGATTCGGTTCACGACCATTTCGGGTCGCGACCAGAGTCGCGGAACGAATTAAGTTTGTGAACCGAGGTACCACTGTACAAGTTCTTACATTGCAAAAGCAGCCTCTGGACTACTTAGAGAATTACTAAAGAAATACTAGGATGGCCCGGCAGACATTCCAATTTGTAGAAACATGATACATCTGAAAATTTATGAAATTACATTCTAAATTGTTGAATTGTTGTCTGGTTTAAACAAGAATACTGGTTTTTAGAGTAATGATGAAATGGTAATCTCTAAATAAATTAAAATTGATGCAATCAGATGCTTGAACTTTCAGAACAAAGACTCTTCATGGATGCATTATGAACATTAGGGGAAAATCTATATCTTGTTGATTCATGCAAATCAAACTCTTTGCAAAGCATACTTTTTTCTTAAAACATTTAAAAACATTTATTATTGTTATGTGGACATTCAGAAAATAATATCTTTCCATTCATTTAAGGCTCACCTTTTTTTGCAGCCTTAAGTCCCCATGCTCCCAGCAAAGGAACTATGCTTAATTTTTACAGGAAAGAGCTACTCATGGGAAATACAGAACAATTAATTTCTACCACCTCCTAAGTTTCTTCATTTGTGTAATGTATTCCAGTTGTAATGTCTGAACCATATCCTGTGGCTTCATTTTATATCAATTTTTATTAATGCAGTGGGTCAACTTAAATAACATATCTTTTCTCAATATGTAAGGAGATTGCAAAAATTGTCGTCTTGTGTTTCAAATTCAAATGTATTTAGATACAAAAACAGTTCTCCTTAATTCTTGTTCTTTACTTTGTTTTGGTGACACACTGTGAACATGTCAATTTCCTCCAAGGCAGCAAATTTTCATGTGATATGCTTCAGAAGATTAAAAGAGTAGAATGTAGTCTTATGAAGAGTGAAAATGTAGTTTTCTTTAATTAGAAATAAAATTCAAGGAAACATATAGGTTTAAAAATAAAATGGGCACAGTGAATAACTGAACCCTCCCCCTTTACTTTTATTTATTTCTATTTTTCTAATCTGCAAGTTTATCAAGATGCAGTGTGAGGATTTCAGCAGTTTGAGATTAATTGTGTTTGTTATACCCATTATACTAATTAAACTGACAGTCTCAATGCTCTAAAAATCACTATGAATATTTATTAAATTATCATTCAAATTGCGGCCAATAAGTAATATTATTTTCTAAGATACACTGCTAGCAAATACTGTTGAAATGCAATATTCCTGAAATCTAAAAATGTTTGGCATAACAGCTTTATAGATAGCATGTTTCCAACATATGTTATCTTTCGTGCATAAAGTTTAGTATATGCTTAAACTCTTAACACAAAAATAAGAACAACAAAAATACTTTATGCCTGCTCAAAAGCTTGTCTACCATTTTGTCCATCGTTTTTATGTGTACAGTATATAAAATACACAGAAATATGTCCCAAACCACATTATCTGTAGACAGTAAGGAAGATGGCCTTGACAGGGATATGCAAGCTCTGTTGCCAAGGTAACAAGGGGGTGAAAGAACTTTTAAGTCTCAAATGTCCAGATAATGCTTGGAAGTGGCTCAGACACCTCCCTAGTTTTTTGAACTATAAAGAAGAGGAGGAAGTACAATGCAATCAGACTTGCAGGATGCTGTTACAGCCAGTCTCAATAAAATAGTTTTAGCCTTTCTGTGGAGTTTATTTCTTGGTCTGGTCTGCCTTGTGGGAATGATATTATCCCTCTGTTGTAGAGAACAAGGTCTGGTCCGTATTTTCAAATTGTAGATCCACAAAACTGCGGTTAATGAGCTGGTAGATAACCAGGGCTACCTGTATATGCCAGATGCATATTCTGTCCTATAGTAACAAAGGAACACATGTCCCCCAGTTGATGGAATAATCCCTTGACCAACACACCCAACTACTTTTGGACATTTTTGGAAACCGGCTGATGCAAAATATGTCAGCTAAAGTGTTTTCTGCGATATACTTTTCAGACAATGTTACATCATACTCATGTCAACTACACTGGCTTCTAACTTATTTCCAGAGAATACATTTGTTTGGGACCTAATTAACCACCATACTCCCCGTGAACTGTAAGAATAAGCAAGGAATCTCCTTTTCACTTCAAAACAGGAAACATTTTATATAACTTAGTATTTGCTAGCAAGATGAAAGTGTAGTATGGATGCTCCTTCACCCCACTCCTGCAATCTTACAGTGGGAAAAGGTGGCGTAACTTCTACCCCTAATGATAAAATCTGGACTGATTCATGTTTCAGCAGGTTGTGACTCTCCAACAGCCCAAAGTCTTTTTCTTAAAAGAGAGGCTGGACTGAGACAGGGCTGACCTGATAAGATTGCAGGAGTGGGGGTGGAAGGTCATCCATACTACAGTTTCATCTTTAGTCAGGTTTGGATTGGACTGCAAAAATCCAAAGGCCGCAGAACAAGACTGAAAATACTCCAACTTGTCCGCTGTCTAGATTGTTGCATGGTAGCCTTTTCTCAAGCACACCTGCCTCTCCTCTCAGATTCCTTTATCTACTCTTTAGAGACAATTGATTAACATTTTTGTTTTTAATGGAAGGGAATATGTATGATTAATGATAAAATTGTAGAACTGGCACAGGGGCTGCAATAACTACAACTGCATCACAGCCCTTATTTATCAATTAAATGTCCAAGTTATTTATCTTGCTTAATTCTTGTCTAAGATAGGTTTCACTGTGTCATTTTGCGAATAAAGACTGATTTACAGAATTCCAGGATTTAGCGTCCAGGTTCAAGTGCAATGAACAAGATGTGAATTTTAGGTTCCTCAATCCATGCTACTTATGCTAATACAAAACAGTGAGACATTAGGAGCAGTTTTCTGTGTTAAGTTGTAATGGTATGTGGGAATGATCTTGGGAACAGTCAGATAAAAGGCAGCTGAGCCTGCAGCAGGAATGTGGGTAGGGCAAGAGGCTCAGAAAAGACCCCCCCCCCCCAGTTTCTTTGGGCTATAAAGGAGATGGGGGTAAGGAGAGAGATGTACTTTCAGACTTGCAAGATTCTATTAATCTAGCTTTACAATACAGTAGAATTAGCTCATCTGGTCGTGTTTCCTATCTACATCTTAAGGCTGACATAAGTAGAGTCAATGTATGGTGTAATCCAACTGATTAATATATAAAAATACATACTGTTGTGATGATATTGTAGCTTTTGTATTTTGTTATTATTTTTTAAAATGCTAATATTTAAGCTAGAGAGCCAGTTTTGTGCAATGGTTAAGGCACTAGGCTAGAAACTGGGAGACTGTGAGTTCTAGTCCCACCTTTGGCACAGTCAACTGGGTGGTCTTGGGGCAGTCACTCTTTCTCAATTCTAAGAAACAGGCAATGCAAACCCCTTCTGAAATCTTGCCAAAAAAGATGAAGGGACTAGGCCAGGCAGTCACCAGAAGTAAAAAAAACTGACTTAAAGGCACACACACACACACACACAAACACACAAAGCTAAGCTATCCAGAGTTATTTTGTGGTTGAGATGGTGTAAAGGTCTGTTAAATAAATAAAAATAAAATAAACCAATTGTATTTCTGCCTTTGTTATTCTTATTCACAAAAGAAACAGAACTGCAGCATTTCTCATGTGAATGCAGAGCCTGACATCCCTATCCCTTGTTCTGAGAGGGCACAGCACTGCACCCAGATCCTACTCAACATCCTACTCCTCCTCTTGGGACTGTCTGTTTAGACTGAGGCACCACCATAATTCATTCTGCCCTCTTCCTTTCCATCCTCCATTATCATCATAACCTAAGCTATAAATTCCATGTCCTGTTGGTGCTTATATAGTCACATTCCTTATACAAACAGTCCTCTACTTACAAACTTTCAAGTTACGAACTTTCACCAATATGAACCTGTCTGCAACTCCAACCTAGAAGATCCCAGAAGGCAGGAGAAGGCAAGAAAGGGTTAGTTTGCGGTGCACCACATACGTATGTTTGGCAGCACTATTGTGTGTTGGAAGGCATGTTTTTTATACTTGATTGGACTTATGAACAGCCTCTTGGAACATAACCTGTTCATAAGTAGAAGACTGTTTGTAAAATTAAGTAAAAGAACTTTTTTTTTCAGAGCCAGCAGCAGTGTTCGTGATCTCATTTTGTGTGTGTGTGTGTCTTCAAAACCCAGAGGCCTAAAACAGGCATTCAGATACAGCTTCGCTTTATGGTGACTGCTACTTTCCTTGTGCGATTACTGTGTCACTATGTTGTGACAGGTGAAAGATCTGCACAAGGGAAGTTTATATTTACCTTGCAGTAAATCCATATTCATAGACAATGCTTACTGAGAATTTTTAAGCCATGGGTTGCTAAACCATAACAGACTAATTCATACACAACATGAAACTTCAATAGATGGGTTTACATAATAAACTAATCCCAAAGCAAACAAAGCAAATGTGCTCTGAACAAAGTTACAAATAATTGTGTCAAAGAACTTGCAGGATTGCAATGACATCCATTTTAAGTAGCATGAACTGCATGCAAATAATTTGAATGCTTTTGGGTGGTTTCACATATTGCTCAGTTTATTCCTTTTATAGTTGAGTGGCTTGCTTCCAATACTGTGCTAGTTCTAGAAGAAATGCACTTGACTACAAGTAGATGTGAAAAAATGAGTTATAAAAAGTACTTCAAACAATCAGATTATTTCCAAGGTCTCAAATCTCTTCACATTGTTGCTTAGTTGAAATGAACTAAAACTCTGGGTTCTACATAGGATAAACAGGCCAACATTTGTGCAAAAGACTTCATGGATACAAGTTTGCTATCAGGTGCAAAAGAAGAACGGTTAATATCAGAGCATTTCAGCCTTCCAGGATACTCTTTTATAGATTTCAAAGTAGACATCTTGGAAAAAATAAACTTCGCCAGCATAACTGAGTGAGATTGGGTAACTCCCGTACATCAAAAGGTTTCAGGCTACCTGGGAGGTCTCAGCAAACATAACTGATTTTAACACATTTCAATGGTTAATTGGTAAAGTGCTTGTAACCTGCATCTGCATAACCAACCCGTCTTCTGTTTTTGCCTCCAGGCCTCTGCCCCATCCAAAGGAAAATCTTGTATCAGTTTAGTCACTCCACTGCATCTGATGAAGTGAATTGCAACTCACAAACACTTATGCTTTTCAATGAATCTGTTAGTTGGGTTTTTCACTAAAATGTTGCATGGTAAAAAATGTTGCATGGTAAGAGAACCATGTAGTAATGCACCCAATGGTAGGGCTGTTGCAGCACTTTATATGAAATGGAAAAAGGTTCTTTGGAGCAAGAGAGGATAGCATAGCACGTGTCTGCAAACCCCTTAAAACAGCTGCATCTTCCCTTGGACTCTTTCAGTACCTTTTATTTAAGGAGTTGCAGGCAAGGGCCATATGCTCTAAAGCACCTTTTTGCCTTCAGATGTTGCTTTCAGACCTTACTCACTGCTGGGGCTTGCCCTCCAGGTCTGCTGTGTCTTTCCTTCCTTTCATCCCATTCAATAAAGAATGTACCACTTTTTCTTTCCTTTGCTAATCCACGTAAGAGCAGGGTTCAATTTAAAAAAAAAAATTCTGATCTGTGGACAGAGTCATATTGGATCAATACTGTAATGATCAGAGTGGATGGGTTCTTTCCTGGAGCTCTAGATCTGGCCCGTAAAATCTCTGAAATCCAAAATTCCTACTCTGTTCCATAGATCCTTGTCAATGGCTTTTACACACATACATGGACCTTTGCAGGCTTACTAATGAAATGCAGTACTGTGCTTATTGCAGCCTCAAAAGTACAACCCTTGAAACCATTTATCCTATTGAGCTCTAGGGACTTAGGAGTACAAATAAGGAATGATGAATTTCCTCTTGGTTTAACTCTTTATGTCTGCTCTTCTTGACTGAAGGACACTTAACCCCTTCCATTCAGTGTGCTTCCTCTAGGAATACTGAATGAGCATTTCCTTCCTTCTTTCCCCCACCATGAGGACAGTAAAACTCAAGTGGTGGAGGTTTTCTACTGAAGCATGTCATTTGCTCTTCTAGCCTTTAATCTACTGTCTTTAAATACTTTTAATTCTACTCGCATATGTGGATTCTGCTAAATACAAATCCCATTGAATGAACTGGAGGATTCCAACAGGGTTATCTCAACTTTTCCCCAAAGATTTTACACTTAAGATCACATGGTTTACTTTATTGATATGATTGGACAGTTGACTCTGCCAAATTGCAACTTTGACCCAGTCCCAGAATAGCTCCGCATTCTTTCATCATAGCAAAATGTACTTCAGAGTTGGCATCCCTAAGGCTTTTCAGCCCTAAGTTAAAACAAGCAAACACACACACACATACCCCACAACAAAAAACTAGGAATCCTGAAGAGTCATAGTTACATGTTTGTCTCCATGGAACAGCAACTACAGGTATATGGAGGAGGAGAGAAAAGGTCTGTCAAGTTTGTGTGTGTGTGTGTCTCTCCCCCCGTCCCCCAGTTTTGATAAGGATTACAGATCACTTTGGGGTCAAGATGTAAAACTACAGTAGGTACTATCAGCATATTGATAATAACTAAAACTGATAGATGACAGGTCTCAATAGTTAGTTGAGTAAGATTGGAGAGAGGGCCAAGCCCCGGGGCATCCCACACTGACATCCTCCCCCAACAGCACTGATTGTGCTGATTAGAATGGAGAGAAACCACTGCAAAATGGTTCCTCTGATTCTCAACCTTTGCAGGTGATTATGAAGGTCAGTGGTATCAAATGCCACTGAAAGACCTAGTGCCTCTGATAGACTAAGGGGTGCACTGATAGACCAAGAAGCTTGCTATTGCCAGAAATAGCATGGTTGAAAAGCATTGAAGTCGTGCTTAAAGCCTGAACCCCAGACCCCTCCCCTTTATTTAGATAATTTCAACTTCTTGCTCTGCTCTTCTTTCCATCCCTTTACAGGTCTTGCAAGTATCCAGTACTACTCTTACCTAATCACAAAGAGTCAAATGGAAAGAAGTTGGAATAACAGTGGTACGGGACTTAATTTTTCATGGATTCAGACAAATGGAAAGTCAGAAAAACAAGGCATTAAGAATTATTTGCCATATGTGAAAAACTGGGGTAAAAAACCAGCAAAAGGAAGAACAGATGGGGACTTCCAGGGGAGAATAGTGGAGCTGATGACCATGGCAGAATGTAGAACCATGGAGTAGACTGGCTCTTCGTAATTTCTCTCTAGACATGGAGAGGACTTGACATCACCCACAGATGCTCCATAAAGATCTGGTTCTTGAATCTCTGTATACAACCTGCTTGAAAGAACAGAGGGGAGTGTCATCTGGAGGTATGAGTGGGTCATGGACATGCCAAAATAAAGCAGTGAGAATATATGAATGGGGAATAGAATAAATAAATTCACAGAAGTATCCCTGTGATAACTCCTGGATGCCAACTTGTATTAGCTAAGAAGGACAAGGATCTAATATACTGAGCTCATCCCAGAGGAACCTATCAACTTCTTCAGGAGTCACAAGTTGGAAAGCAGATGAACTCACAACCCTCTGTCATCTCATGAGACTTCCCATGTGTGTATATACTTCTTGGATTTCATACTTGCATGTTTACACCTGCACCTCCAGTTAATAACAGCTTTAATTGGAAATGTGTTTTGAATTGAGAGATTTCCACCATTTCTCCCCACCTCCATTTTGCTTCCAATTCTGCAAACTGAAAACAATGGAATATTTAGGTGGATGTTGTCAGATTCAGCCTAGGAAGCACACCATTAGCGCAGAGCTGTTGGTCACTTTCACTGAGCCGTTAGTCAGGTTCACCACCTCAGGCAATAGGTGATCAGGGCAAGGAAGCAATGTAACTGCAAGTTAACTACCGACAGGGGGTAGGCAGTTAACTGGCAGCAGGGAGTCAATTAGAAGTGGTAACAGCGCAGCCGGATCCCCAGGTGCTCCGGGCAACTCTGGCTTACAATACACCAGGAGCACAGCAATCCAGGGGCAATCAGCGGGCAATTCAAAACCAGATTAAAACAGCCACTCCAACTCACCATGAGAAAAGCTCAAGGAATGCAAGGGCAAGACAGACAAAGGAAGAGATCACAACACAATGGAAACCGGCTGAATCTGCCATCAAGGCAAGGGGAAGGAAGATCGCAACGGGTAGATGGGTAGCCCAGGGCAAGGGCAAGGGGAAGAACCAAGGGGTAACTACAAGTCAAAGGGAGAACCCTATAAAGCTGTTGTAAGAAACTGCGCCAAGCCAATCCTGGCTTTGTCTGTAACCGCTATGCATTAGTCCTGAATAAACTAGCTTTCATTCAAGCCTGTGCCTCACGAGGTTTCTGTGCAGCGCCAAATGCAGTGAACCTTACAGATCTTACAGTACAATGTTGTGGGCATTCAAATTCTGGCTTCCATTTGTTAAAAATGTTTCAATAAAGCCACTTTTACTGGGAGTACCCAAACTACTTTTCAAAAATGGGATTGATGGACATGAGAGGAATGAACCCTTTTTGAACATGCCATATTTCATGTATTACTGGCCAATAACACTCAAGAGATTCTCCACAATCACAGTAACAGCACTGAACCACCACCACTCAATGCATGAATCAGGATTCCGGAGCTGCAGGGAACATGCCAGAAGGCATGAGAAGACAGAAGCCTCCAGCGAAGTCAGTTGTGGATGTCCAACAGCTCTCTCTCAAAAAAAAGGAAAGGAAAGGGGAAAAAAAGGCTGCTATGCCTGAAATTTCAATTGGGTAATTTTGCTCATAATTACTGCAAGACAATTAGCAAAGGCAGACACCAAAGCAGTCTCCCGCGCTTCATTCCCTGGATAGAATAGGCAACATAAAGCTGTGACTGTGGGAATCAACAGGAAGCTCATCAACCGCTGGCAGTGAAGGAAAGCAGCAGAAGAGCCACTGATGACTGACCTCCCGGCTTCCCGGGGCTGCATCACTTCAGCTCACTTGTCATGCGACTCCTTTGGGACACAGTAGCAGAAGCTGGAATCTAAACCATGCATTTATTTAACTTAATATTTTCTTTATTTTTGTTTCTCTGAGAAAGGCAATTCAAGTAGCTAGCTGGGTTCACACATTGCACTAAGCTGAAAGAGAATTTATTTCATTATGGCTTAGCACATTGTGTGAACCCAGCCATGGGGCTTATTCAACAAAGCTTGGTGTCATCCAATAATGACTAGAGCTCTATTTCCATTGATTAACATTTTGAGCTGACTTTGTTGTATGCTCCATTACAGGACTGAACTGAGTCTCTGGTGTTGCTGCTTTGTCGTTAGGTAGTGCCCACCTTCTGGCAGACATGGTGTATATGTGTGTATATGTGTGTGTAATCCCAGAGAGTAGAACGTGGCTCACATGGAAATTTGAACTCTGAAAGGCACTACTGATCTTCAAATGCCAAAGGCCAAAACAATTATCTAGGCATAGTGCTACGTGGTATAAATATTTGAAATAATGTCTTAGATTTCAATAAATATGGCTTGAACCATAGCCAATCTCTTCATATAGTGTACGGGGTGCTTTGATACAGTGGAATTTTCCCAGGCTTCCCTTAATCAAGAAAGATTATCATGTTGTAGATTACATTATCAGAATTAATTCTAATGTATACGTGTATAATGAAAAGACAGGAATTTAAAGAAACTCTTCCATTGGCCAAACTGACACTGCCTCCCATTGGATCCATTGTTCATGTTTTATGCTTACTTCAACATTTTCAGCAAGGAAAACATTTTCACTTGGAAAACATTTTTGAGTTGCTCCCATGTCTAACGTAGGACAAGATGGGCAAACTATCTTGAGAAGCTCTTCATAAAACAGTATTAGAAGCAAATGACACCTTTTCCTTCTCTTCTCCACCTGATGAGGACTGTTAAAAAGTTATGCATTTTTTATTCATCCCATTTTAAGTGACTTACATGAGAGTATTGAAGTGAAATAAATTAAAGATGATTCCTGTCTACAAATGGTCCTGTTTTGTATAGAGGAATGTTTGTATTCATTACAGATATCCACAAGTGCTTTTCTTCATAGGCTATTTGTAAGAGCAGTTTTTTCCAGCTTATTGTTTAAAAAAAAGCATAGGAACAATGGTTTTGAAGTAGAATTGGCAGCTGGTGATACATTTTCCTTCTTTTTTTTTACAGACAACTTTTGCAAGAGGAAATAATATTTTGTGGGTTTCTTGGCAAGTAAGCCAAACAGGATGGAATTTTCCCTGAATAAACAGAGATTATTAGTGTATGCCTGCAGCAGAGAGCAGAATGGAAGGGTGTGATGACTTTTAACATTTAGTTTCCATTGCTTCTTTGAAATGTGAGATTATTTGGAGTTCAGCCCTTCAGTGGCATGCTTTGGTGATCTGGGGTATGACCAAAAAGATGAATCCTGAATCCATGAGCATTTAGTGTCAGATTTCTGCAGGATGTGCACTGAACTATGGTTTTGTTTATAGAAGTACATTGTACACCTACAATCTCAATACATACTTCTGCTTATTGGTTGTTCCATCTGGACTTCTGTCCACCTGAACTTCTCACACTTTCCCAACGCCTCCAGAGCCTCACTAAGAGTAGTTGTCACTCTGAATGACCTCTCTTCCTGGAACAAACTGGCAGGCTCCAACTTCTCCATTTGACTCCCCAAGGGAGGATTAGTCTTTTTTCTTCAAATCAGCCCTACTGAATGAGCAGAGTGGTCAAAAACTCCTTAACAGCTCAAATTTCTTTTCTAATTTTTCTCCTATATTAATTGAAATTACTTTCTCTCTGTTTACTCCTTCTGCTGGAAAACTTGTGAGGGACTTAATGTTCAGAAGGGGTTGCCTCCTTGCTTTTGCTTTCTCTGCCTCCTCCCAACTTGCTGGGTCATAGAATGTGGAACTGTGAGAGATGGAGCATGATCTCTCTGGGTGCTTTGCATCATGGCTGAACTACCATAGCAGAGCACAAACCCCTCCTGTGGCAGAGGCCCATCAGGAGACAAGGTGGCAGGGTAAGGAGAAGACCACATCCAGTAACCTCTGCCCTGCCCCGCCAGCCACCAGTTGGCCTTTCTGATCCCCATTTATTTATAGAACAGGGAGAGAATGGATTGTAGGCTCCAGCACGCTGGCTAAGCAGACATCTAGTAGCTCTGAAAACAAAGGACAGAGGACTTCTACCAGGCTGGGAGCAGACTTATTCCAGAACCAGTAGTGACATAACAGTCAGAAGGGATGAATATAACTCTGTACAATCCCTTGCATTTCACCTCTCCAAAACAGACTAATTATACCAGTTCCTAGAAAGAATTAGTGGGTAGATGTCCAAGGGCATATTTGCAATTGGCATTTAAGCTGCTCCTGCCCTGCCTTCATCCTGGTTAAGCTGGGTTAAGAAAATCCTGCCTAGGCAAGACAATTTGGCAATGGTTTGCAAGGAATTCAGTCTGAACTGCAGGCTGACATGTCCTCTACTGGACAGTTCACTGTTGCTGTGTCTTCCCATTACCCTGTTCCAGGAAAGCTACTGCCAATCACTTTCCTTCCTGCAGGCAGGTCTTCTGGGACATAGACCTTTCACACATGTATGGGTCCACTCCCTCTTGCAAGGCAGCCCATTGATTAGAAACCCTTCTATCTCAGGTGGCTGTCAAACCAGTGAAACAATGGAACTGCACTTATTGAGCAAACAAACAAACACAAAAGCAGGAGAACATGATTAACTGCAGACCCTTCATATCAGATCCCATCCTGCAATGTCTGATCTTTCTGCAACTGATAATAAATGACCATGATGAATTCTTGTAACTGTATTTGGTAGCCTCCTTGTATGTCCTTATTATCTTGGGGATAGACTGGTTACAGACGCATAATCCTGACATTCACTGAGAGCAAGGGACTTTTTTTTCCCTTTCAGTGCTTTAAACTGCACAATTTGCAAGTGTTGGTCTCTTCTGCTTCTGTCCTTGCCTCACAAAAGCTTGAACCCTCTTCTTTGCCTGAAAAATATGCAGTTTTTGTTGATATTTTGGGGAAGCAGGGAGTTGCAGAAACCCAGTTTGGTGTACAGGGTAACAACAAGTTCCGTTCCCAAGGTCTGTCCTTAAGTCAGATTTGTATGTAAGCCAGAACAATATTATTGTATAATACAGTACTGTATTAAGTAGTATTGTGTAATTAACTCAAACCATTGTGTATTTAACCTGAATCACTGTGTATTTAACTCACATTTTGCTATAATAGGCTCTGTTCTTGAGTTGTCCTTAAACCGGGCATTCTTAACCCAGGGACTACATAATGGTTAAGGCATCAGGCTAGAAACCGGAGACTGTGAGTTCTAGGCTTGTCTTAGGCATGAAAAACCAGCTGGGTGACTTTGTGCCAGTCACTCTCTCTCAGCCCTAGAAAGAAGGCAATGGCAAACTACTTCCAATGTCTTGCCAAGAAAACTGCAGGGACTTGTCCAGGCAGTTGCCAGGAGTCAACACTAACTCGAAGGCACCAAAAAAAAAAAAGGGGGGGGGAGTTGCAACCTTGCTTCTCCACTGAACAGGTATATGTACAATTAAGTGCCTTAGAGCTCAGTTCCCAGCTAAATGGTAATATTCCACATCTACAGAAGAGTTGGAATTTCTGGACAACCATCCAAACCAAGGATTTATTAGCCTTTGTCTTCTGCATTTGCACTGTTTTTTGGTGAAAGGAAGGAAGGAAGGAAGGAAGGAAGGAAGGAAGGAAGGAAGGAAGGAAGGAAGGAAGGAAGGAAGGAAGGAGAGAGAGTGAGAGAGAGAGAGAGAGGGAGAGAGGGAGGGAGGGAGGGAGGGAGGGAGGGAGGGACGGAGGGAATTCCTTGAGAGTTGTGCCTAGTTATAGATTTCCTAACTCTCAGAGATTACTACCCCCTGCCTTTTATTTCAGACTTGCTGGATTTAAAATGGATTTAAGAGGAGTTTACAATTTGATTCAGATGACAGAGGGTTATGAATATTTAACAGACTTTAACACTTGTTATGGTCAATTTAATACACAGTAATGCCTTTTGTTCTTTCTGGCCCATGATTTTTGCCAGATTTTTTCAGATATTCTGAACAAATATTCTGTAGTTTACCTGGGAGACATTTTGATTTTTTTTCCCCCAGAGGAAACTTCTCTGCATTTTGCTCATCTCAGAAATGTGCTAGAGTGCCTACACAGGCACAAACTCTAGGCCAGGTTGGGAGAATGTTTGTTTGATTTTTCCAGCCTTGAACCATTTGGGTTATTGGATCTCCAGAGAAGGTGCAGATGGATCCAGCTGAGGTGGACTCCATTTTTATATGGCAGGCATCCAGGATTGTTAAAGATGTCTGATTTGGGGGGGGGGGGGGCTTGGGGCTTTGCCAACTTTTACAAGTTTTTTTTTTCCTAATTTTGCCAAGCACACCAGACCATTAACTCAACTCTGAAAAAAAGGCACCAATTTAGGTGGTCTGCTCAAGAACAAACGGACTTTCACGACTCAAAACCTTCTCCCAGCCTCAACTCTGCCACCTGATCCCTTTGTTGTGCAAGCAGACATCCTGAACTCAGCTTTGGTGCTGTCTTCTTCAGGCTTTGGCAGAGGGGAAAGACCTGTTGCAAGGCTCATGTTATTCTGAATTCCTTCTTCCAGCTAAGCAGAACTGTGATGTCTGTAACAAGGAGTTGCCAGTGGTAAAAGCAGCATTCCAATAATGGAGCCATTTCTTACCCCAAGCAGGTTTGGAATAATTATAAAAATTTGGAACATTGCAGATTCTCACCTAACATCGGGCCAATGGGTGAAATTTTCCTCTTGCTTTAATTTCCAGATTGGTAATGTCCTTAGCTTGCAAAACAGCCTCTGTCCACTCTGTCATGCAAACCTGAATGTGACTTTCCCTGACTGGCCCCTCCTGCCCCAGCTCTGCTGCCCTCCTGAAAGGCCCATTTTGCCTAACAATAGAACTCACCCCCAGGTACACTGACCTGTCCAGTTTCCCCCAAAGTGGCCAGCCAGTCAGATCTCTGCCTTGTAGCCCTCAACTTCTATGAAAACCTTTGCATTGTTCGGGATCCCTCTTTCTTGTAAAGCAGG
Source organism: Liasis olivaceus (assembly GCA_030867105.1). Classification (NCBI taxonomy): domain Eukaryota; kingdom Metazoa; phylum Chordata; class Lepidosauria; order Squamata; family Pythonidae; genus Liasis; species Liasis olivaceus. The sequence goes on from CM061354.1 coordinate 62,363,096, forward strand.
CACCCAACAAGTGCAATAAACATGGTTCTTCTCTCAATGTTGTGATCCTTCTTCAGACTGAACCCACAACAGTTTATGGTGGCAGAAGTGGGAACCAGTGACCTGCTCTGGTGAGTTGTGGCTGCAATTGAGACTGGATACCCACAAGATCCCTTGTGTCCCTTGCTACTTTGAGCCAGTGCTCCCCAGAGTGACCCCTGGATCAACCCTGAGAAGAAAGTCGAGAGACTGCTGGACAGCACTAGTAAGAATTGCAGATGGTTTAGGTTGCCACCAGAGTAGTTTTGTGCACCAGGATAGTTTTTTGTACAATTTAGATGGTGGTTGCTGGTGCTGTCCTCTTGCTTCCCTTCCAAACAGGACATGGATGAAGGTCAGAGGATGTTCCGAGGGCTCCAAATGGCTCTGCCAGTTCCCCTTCCAAGCAGGATACCATGGGGGCAGGAAAGAAGGGTTTTGGAAGAAGCTAAGCCAGCCTCGCATCGTGAGGGTGAGTCCAGCCGTGGCACCTCCCTGGCCTGAGTAGAGTAATTGGATCCAGATTGCCCTCATGTGGGTTATTTGTATGTCTGCTTCTTGTCTTGTCCCAGTTGTCTTGTGCAGCCACATCACGTGGATTTCTTCGAGAGCAAGAGTGCGAGGTAACCGTCTTTTCTTCTATCCCCATGAACAGGAACCCAGAAATTTTGAGAGCCCAGGCTTATGAGAAGGTTTTTGTAGTTTCTGCTAAGTTGTCTGTGTATGCACATGTGTTTTGTCTGTTTGTCTTTCTGAATCATTCCCTTAAGGCCACTTAGAGGAGTTCTTGGGTGTATGTGTGTGTGTTCCCCTTTCCCTCAGCTCTCCAGAATACACGTAAGGAAATGAGATTTCTTTTCAAAGGATATTTTTAGATTTTGGAAATTTCCACCCCATAACCTTGGATTTCCCTAAGTCTCAGCCTCTATAGCCAATACTGTAGCAGAAAATGTAAGCTACTAGGGGACAATAAATAAATAAAATTCCATCTCTGTGAAGCCAGGCATAACTATCAGGTTTAATCTGAACTTGACACAGAAATTTGTTTGGGCCACTCCCCCTTACCATCAGAAATCAGTTATTCAGTAAGGCAAATTCACCAAATATAAATCTGAGCATCGATGGCAGAGCTCAGTAATAACAATAAGAATCTGAATTGCCTGAAGCTCATTTTGTGAGAGGTCTACAGATAAATCAGGGTCTGCATTTAAAACCTATCTTGCTAGAACCATAAAGGGAAAAGCCCTCATGAAACGTTTACAATGGCCACCCAAAGCCAAATTTCAAAATAAATTAAAAAAAAAAAAGGGGGGGGGAAGCTGGAGACATTGTGCATGGCTCTCAAATAGCCAGCTGCAGAGCCTCCTATTTCAAAACAAACAAACTCACCTAGGCTAGCAAAAAAGAAAGGGCACCACCAGGTATAGCAATGGCAATAAAATCTGAATAATCTTTAACCAATGTTTTCCAAAATCAAAAGCAAAAAGCAATATCTTTTGCTGCAGCCACAGGATCATGGGATAGAGGATATTTAAACTTGCAAATGAGGATGCGCTTTAATACAATAGCGCTGATGAAAATAATAGCATCTCAGCTCTTGTATCACTTTTCCACCTCTGAATCCTTTGTTAAGGGCAAAGAAGAGACCAAAGCAAATTAATAAGTTTGTTTTTAACTGCTGTAAAGAAGATCAGAAGTTGCTTCTTTAATTTTCTTTTTTCTTTTTCTATCTGTATTGTTTTTCACACTTTTTGTTTTATCTTTTTTCTCTTTCTTAACTTATCTTTATATATTTTCATGTATATCTTTTACGTCTGTAAAGAAATTCTAATTAAAAAAAATATATGTATATATGTTAGCAGCTGGATAGTATAGTGGTTAGAGCACCACCCTTGATTCAGGAGACTAGGGTTCAAATCCTGGCTGGTACCTACCTTACCAGTAGGGGTCCTTGGGCAAAGACCCCTTAATGTTTCGCCTACCTACCTTGAATATGAGAGTGACATGAACTAAGAGAGTCATGCCGGCTCAGACGTTGCCTGGATTAACAAGATCTACATCAGATGTTGTGGAACCAGGACAATCTGATGATACCATACATGGATGAGACAAGAGAACCTGGAATTGATGGGGTGCTACTACAACAGTAGACCTAATGAGAGGAGATATATGAAACGTATGAGGGAACTATGGATGGACAGAAGACCTGCATCCATACTAACTGAGAAACAGCTAATTACCCAATGCTTCAACATAGTGAAGAGGAAGCTGGTCTCACAACTTGAAATAGACCAACTCCACGTTACAGCTCAGACTCAAGAAGACCTGGAAGAACAACTGGATGTGCAACCAACATCTGAAGTTGGAACATCACTCCATTACAGAGCACAGCAGCTGATACGAGGCATAAGATCATGGATAAACTAGCTACGGTCAACCCTCAAGACCGATTACCAAGGCTCAGTGGAGAAGTACCATCAGATAGTATGCTAGAAGATGGCAATAGAGCCCTCACAACAATCCCTACTACCACCATAACTTAAACCAATGAACTGATATACTGTACACTACAGCTGCTGTAATCCTGGAGATGCTTGGCTACGCAATCAAGAAAAACAGCAGTACACACCCCTCCTGGAAAATGAGGTTGGAGGCTAAAATCAAGGCAACTCGGAGAGAAGTTAGTCAGCTGGTGGAATTACAGAAGGGTGTGAAGATTAAGGATAAGACTTGGCTACTGAAAAAATACATGGGCCTGACTCCATCTGAAGACCTAAAGACTGCTAAACAAAGGCTCACAGCACTGGCTGCCAGTCTAAGGAGATACACTGGAGAAGCAGAGGCCAAGAAGACAAATGCCCTGTTCTCCAAAGAAGCATCCAAGGTATACTCCCAACTGCAGTGCAACAACACAGTAACAGCAGAACCACCAACAGCAGAAACTGAACAGTACTGGAAGAACATATGAGAGAAAGAGAAGACACATAACACCAGTGCAAAGTGGCTGCAGGACCTGAAAGCAGACCACGGCAATCTTCTAGAACAGGAACCAGTCACCATCACAGTAGCAGACATCCAACAGCGGATCAAGAACATGAAGAGCTGGACAGCACCTGGCCCGAACATGATCGACACTTACCGGCTAAAGAAACTAACAGCAGTGCATGAATGCTTAGCAGCACAGATGAACCAGCTGCTAGCAGCAGGTTCCCACCCAGACTGGCTAACACAAGGAAGGACAGTGCTGATCATGAAAGAACCCCACAAGGGATCAGCACCATCCAACTACCGGCCAATAACCTGCCTCCCCATAGCATGGAAAATCCTATGAGCACAGCTCAGAAGGGCATTGGCAACAACACCAGAGGCTCAAAACACCAGTTGCCCATAGATAGAGCAGTTGCCTGAGCCCAAAGATCTAGGCAGACCAATCTGAGCACAGCCTGGATTGACTACAGGAAAGCCTATGACTCAATGACACACACATGGATCTGTGAACGCCTGGCGCTATACAAAGTTAACAGAACACTAAGGACCTTCCTCAAGAACTCAATGGGACTGCGGAAGACAATAATGGAAGTCAACACAGCTTGCACCAGTGACCATCAAGTGTGGTATATACTAAGGTGATGCATTGTCCCTACTGCTGTTCTGCATAGGCTTGAATTCCCTCAGCCAGGTAATCACAAGGACTGGATACAGGTACAAGTTCAAGAGTGGAACTACCATCAACCACCTCCTCTACATGGATGACATCAAGTTGTATTTTAAAAGTGAACGAGATATCAACTCGCTGATCCACCTGACACGGATCTACAGTGAGCACATTGGTATGTCATTCAGACTGGAAAGTGTGGCTGGATGGTAGTAAAGAGAGGGAAGGTAGTTAAGAATGATGGAGTGGAACTATCAGTGGGCCACATAGCAGATACAGACTAGCTACAAGTATCTGGGTATCCCACAGTCACATGGGAACCACTATGAGGAAGCAAGGAAGACAGCAACATCCAAGTACCACCAAAGGATAAGACAGGTCCTGAAGAGCCAGCTCAATGGAAGAACAAGATCCATGCCATCAACATGTACGCCCTGCCAGTCATCAGATACCCTGCCAATATAGTGAGCTGGCCAAAGGAAGACATGGAGGCTGCTGATGTGAAGACCTGGGAGCTCCTCACAATGTACGGAGGTTTCCACCACAAATCCAACACCCAGAGACTTTACACCAGCCAGAAAGAGGGCAAGCGAGGTATGGTACGTGTCAAAGCCACTGTCCTGGATGAAACTTAGAGCATCTAAGAGTACATCAGTAAGATGGCACCCAAAGATGAGCTGCTGAGAGAATGCGTAAGGCAGCAGCAGACATGGGAGGAAGTTCAAGTGGGGGAAGTGCCATGGCAAGACAAGCCCCTGCATGGGATGTACTGAGGTGACTGACACTGGGGAATCCTACAAGTGACTGGAAAGGGCTAGATAAAAGACAGCACTGAGGCACTGATCATAGCAGCACAAGAACAGGCACTAAGCACCAGATCCACAGAAGCAGGGGTCTACCACACTAGACAGGACCCAAGGTGCAGATGGTGCAAACAAGCCTCAGAGACAGTCCAACACATAGTGGCAGGATATAAGATGCAGGCAGGAACTGTTGTGCAGAGTGCAGCAATGCTTCCAGAAAATGTGCTCAGGAAAAATACACATCAGCATGAGAGCTTTACAAAATGCAATGTCCATATTTTGTTCTCCAAAGAAATCCAGCCAGAAAATATATACTATCTGGTTTTTATTGATAAAAATGCAAAACTCCATAAAATACAAGTTGCATATAAAATATAGAAAACAAGACTTCTTCTCATAAATTCAGCATCCAAGACTTATCCACTACGAAGACTCTAGCCAAAAACTCTCAGAGAAGAGGTACACTACTTGGTTATTAGTTACAACTACATAACCCATAAAACCTAACTACATGGTGGCTAAAACTCTACTGAGAGGCTGAGCATATAATCCTCCCATTATATTGCCAGTATGTACCCCCCCACTGAGTAACTAGCATACACACGCCAATAGGTGGCAGTAAATAGCAGTATACGTGCACAACACACAATAACAAGTTTTTCACATGCTCCGTAGACATAATATTGTTGTACAGATAACGAGCTGAATTTCTTCCCATGAGAAACTCCTGACAGGAACAGCATACCCTGAATGGCACAACCATGTAGCTGGCATTGTGTACAGGAACATCTGCACAGTGTATGGGCTAGACCCTCCCAAGTCCAGATGGGAGATTCCACAGAAGGTCGTGGAGAATAACAGGGCTAATCCTGTGGGACTTCCAGATCCAGACGGACAGGCAGGTACTGGCCAATCAACCAGACACTGTGGTAGTAGGCAAGGACCAGAAAACAGTGGTGGTGATTGATGTAGCAGTGCCAAGTGACAGCAACATCAGGAAGAAGGAGTATGAGAAGCTGGAGAAGTACCAGGGCCTGAAGGAAGAACTAGAGAGGATGTGGAAAGTAAAAGCTAAAGTGGTCCCAGTGGTGGTAGGAGCAGTCAGTGCTGTGACTCCTAAGCTGGGAGAGTGGCTCCAACAGATCCCAGGAACAACATCAGAGCTCTCTGTCCAGAAGAGTGCAGTGCTAGGAACAGCTAAGATACTGCACAGAACCCTCAAACTCCCAGGCCTCTGGTAGAGGACCCAAGACTGAGGAAGACACATACCACCCATAGGGATGAGAAGGGAATTTTATATATATCATAATCCAGAATCCAACGATTTAAACCACTTCTAATCAGTGTTACTAGAACAACCAATTTCTGAAGAAGAAAGGAAGATGTGTAAGAATGTAATGTAAAGCTAGAAAATGTGCAGAAGATAGTAATCTGACAAGGATGTGGAATTATAGAATCATAGAGTTGGAAGTGACTTCTCTTTATCTTCTAAAGTGTTAGTCACTCTTTCTACTTTTGGATCACGTGAAAATGTGATACCTGAACCTCTTCATCCAAGTCAATGATAAAAATGTTATTTTTATCTGGACTCTGGGCACTCCACGTAGTGCTTCTCTTTCAAATGATGTGCATTTATGAGTATTCTTTGGGTATAATCATTAACCCAGTAATGAATCCATCTAACAGCTGTGTCATTCAACCCATATTTTACATTTTGTTAATGAAGATATCATAACAGGTTTTATTTAATGTCCATGGCATTTCCACAATCTATTAAACTGGTTAAGTTTGTCAAAAATGGAGGTAAGATTGGTCTGGCATGACTTGTTTGTGACCAACCATGCTGGCTTTTATTAACTGTTGCATTCCTATCCATGGTGTCACAGATATGCTGCTTAATCATTTCCTGACAGGCCTTGTCCAGGTAGGCAACTGATTTGCAAGTGTTTTTGGGTTACAGGTTGGCCAGATAATAGTAGCTGGAGACTTTAATTTAACTTTAGATCAGAATAAGATTTCAAAGAAAAAAAAATGGCCTTCCAGAGTTAGAATGTTCCTGATGCAAACATTTGGGAATTCCTTTTAGTGGATGTATAGAGATGGTTTATTTCAAGCAGAGAAGAGTATACCTTTCTACCTAGCCCACATGGCACATGTTCAGAGTTGAACTTTGGGGTTCTTGGGGTTCTCTGAGCTTGGTTGTTTTCCTGCAGCATTTTGTTACAGGGAAGGTAACTTGCTGGCTCTTTATATACAGGAACTTGACTTGACAGTCTTGGTTGGGGTATGTCAAACTACTATAAATACACATCCAGCAAACTTTACCTTGGTTGGGGTGTGGCAAGCTGGTACATAGAAACAACCAGCAAGATTCCTTCTCAGTCCAGACTATGATCACTGCAAATCCTGACGATTTCTCCTCTTTCCTGCCCTGAGTCGTAGGTCGAGGACTTTCTGTAGGTATACTACAAGCTGGAGAGCCAGTTTGATGTAGTGGTTAAGGCACCAGGCTAGAAACCAGGAGACTGAGTTCTAGTCCTGCCTTAGACACAAAGCCAGCTAGGTGACCTTGGGCCAGACCCTCTCTCTCAGCCCAAGGAAGCAGGCAAGGGCAAACCACTTCTGAAATCTTGCCAAGAAAATTGCAGGAACTAGTCCAGGCAGTTGCCAGGAATCAAAAACTGACTTGAAGGCAATAATAATAACACTAATAATAATAATAATGCAAAAGAATGCAAAAGAAAGCAAAGATAGAACCAATAGTTATAGGTGCCTTAGGTGCAATCCCAAAACATCTGGAGCACCATTGAACACCATCAGCATTGACAAAATCACCATCAGTCAATTGCAAAAGGGAGCTTTACTTGGAACAGCTTATATCCTGCAAAGATACCTTTAACACCATCAAACAACAACATCTGCCTGTCCCAGGTCCTTGGGAAGGACTTGATAGGTTGATAAAAATGCCAAATCCAGTCTAAACATCTGGTTGAGTGTGTGACCAACCATAATAATAATATTGCATACAAAGCCAGAATTGAGAAGACAGCAACAGACAGCAAATGCTGCCTCTGCAAAGAAGCTGAAGAAACAGTGGACCACCTAGTCAGCTGCTGCAAGAACATCGCACAGAATGATTACAAACAATGACATGGCAAAGTAGCAACCATGGTACATTGTAATATCTGCAAGAAATACCATTTGCCTGCAAGCAAGAACTGGTGAGACCACAAAACAGACAAAGTAATAGAAAATGAAAAAGCTAAAGTGCTCTGGGACTTTAGAATTCAAACAGACAAGCACCTGCCACATAACACCCCAGACTTAACAACTGTTGATAAGAAAGACAAAAAGGTCTGGATAGTGGACGTTGCAATACCTAGAGACAGCAGAAGAAAAGAGAAAGAACTGGAGAAAATCACAGACTACAAAGACCTGCAAATAGAAATAGAATGACTGTGGCAAAAGAAAGCAAAGATAGTACCAATAGTAACAGATCTTTTGGGTGCAATCCCAAAACATCTGAAGCACCACTTGAACACCATCAGCATTGACAAAATCACCATCAGTCAATTGCAAAAGGCAGCTTTACTTGAAACAACTTATATACCTTTAACACCATCAAACAACAACATCTACCTGTCCCAGGTCCTTGGGAAGGACTCAATAGGTGGACAAAAATGTCAAATCTGGATGACTGTGCAACCAGCAATAATGATAATAATACTGCAACCTACTGCATGGGGATGACATAGTGCTTCGGTTGCAAATACCAGTTGGACTGAAACAGACTCTGGGTACTCTAGCCAACTATTGATCTGAGGAAGCACTTGAGATCAACTCTTCCAAAGCAAAGATCCTAATTTTTGCAAAGTGACTAAAATGTATCCTTGTGTAATGATTTTAAGCCTCATATATGTAAAAATCTATATAATCATATAGCCATAGAACAGCCATGTTTATCCTATTCATGAACTTTACTAGGAAACTCACGTTGCTGGCATGAAGGAATGTTGGAATGTACGCTAGATACCTTGTACGAATGAGTTCTCAACAATGATCAGGCTGGAGTGCTGGTGGGTGTAAGGAATAAAATGACACATCATAAATTAATAAGATAACGGGACGAGAGGCATCATTGTAACAAGTTACCCAACTGTATAACGAGACGAGAGGTACCATTGTAACAAGTTACCCAACTGTACCGAAAATGAAATGTTCCTGGCATGTACCGTACCTGGACAACCTGGATGGAGATGACTTGGATGAATTCTAAGTAAAACAAGTTGGGTATAAAAGAAAGGGTGGAAACCATACCCACCTGGAAGTGCGAGATGACTCTTGTTGGAGCAGGGGACGCCCTGAGTCCGATTCCCAGCCCACTCTAGCACAGCCTGATCAACTGTGCTGAGAGTGTATGTAAGTATTTTGTGTGAATGTGTAGCCTAGTTGGGCAGAAATACTTACAGCAACCTGGGTAGCCTAGTAGGGCAGAATTGTTTATTGATATATTGTTGTTAGCCTAGGTGGGCACTTACATTTATTGATAGCCTTGTCGGGTATATACTGATTAAACACTTGCTTTGCTTCTGTCCAAATAACACAAGAATAAAAGAACTAATTTTAAAACTCTATTTGGAGTGGATTTAATCAATCATTTTGTGACACTTGGCAGTTAATAGCCAGATTATAGAAGAAGTAAATATCTGGGCATGGTCTTTCATAGTTCTACTAAACACAGCACACATCAAAATGGTGTCATTTAAATGCATGGAACACAGAGGCAGCTCTGCGGTCCTTCCACTTTAGCAGAGGGGCACCGCATATCCCACCAGTACCAAAGCTTCACTTGGCAAAAGCAGGTCTGCAGTTATTGTTTGGTGTTCATTCTTTGCCCCCTTGGAAAGGATCAACTCCATATTCCTATGGGCTCTCTTTGAAGTGACCCCATGACTTCCTAATGGAGGATTGCAGAGGAAGGCAGGATTCACTGAAGTTGAAATGGGCACATGAATTTGTATTATTGTGTATTGGTTGAAGCTGTTGTTCTTTGAAGGAAGTCTGGGTTCTTTTCTCCTTACAGACAATAATGAATCAATATGGAATAGGACAATTCTGCAAAAACTGCAGTTTTTCTAAGAAGGATTTTAATGATGGACTACGACTGAGCCCTCATTGCATTCAAGCAACATGCCTGGAATCTGGAAGCCCAATTAGATTAATCTGCTCTGCCCAGGGATGTTTTCCTGAACAGTCAGGCCCCCTTTTTTAGGCCAGCAAGATATCTACACATAGAGCTGCCCCTGAACTTGGGAGGGCCCTAACCTGAGCACACTTTAATGCATATCCTACAGCAGTGATTGAGGGCAGGTAAAAAAAAATCCCTATGAGTGAAGGTTGTGCCCCTGTGGAGAAAGGTCTATGGGAACCATAATCCATGTCCTGCTATATTGTATTTTTTACAAGGATGCAAGAGTCCATTTCATCACTCCCCATTTAATAAAGTGCCCAGGCAACTCTGATTTATTCCACGTATAGTTAATATTATCAGACTAGTATGATTCTGTCTCCAAATGAATGTGGCCAAATTTTGTTATACTGTCTGCAAAAGGTGGGCATACTTTGATTGCATCAATAAACAAGTCACAAACTGTTTTATTTTGTTCCATCCACTGCTGATTGTTATCAGTAACTATAATAAATATATGTATCTATCACAAATACGGCATAGCACAGGCTTGGTTAGGATTGAGGTACTTGAAAGGTTGGAAACTTGCAGTGTATCCCCATCATCTCTCTTCCTCTCCCAGGGCATTTATTCTGTAGCAGTTCAAATGCAGCTTCAGATGGCTGGGACCCCATGGCACTGATAGAGCTCATAAGCTGATCCCCTTTATTTCTGGCTCAGCTGAGGTGTAGTTGAAACCATAGCAAAACTAATATTTTATTTCAAATACTTTCACACTGCTTTCAGTCTGTGCTACACTGAATAGCCTGCACACTATTGTTTTCATTCTAAATTTTGTTTCAAATACTGTATATTTTCAGTCAACGTTTATAAATTACTGTAACATACTGTATGGTTATGAGCAAATCATGGCACTGAAAGAAGAATCCAATGCATGCAAAGCAAAAACATTTTCAGCCTCTCAAAGAGAAAAAAAACAACTGATTTTGATGCTACCAAGCGTTAACACAGAGAAGAAGCTTGGACTGAGGACCAGTGCTATTTTAGGGAAAAAACCCCCTCCCATTTAAGCAGTTCATAACACAGAATCCAGTGGTGTACAGAAATGAGCAATAATGTTGTATCAGAGTTCCTCAAAGAACATCAAAGCAGGGTGTTCCCTCACTACACACCTAAGCCATTGTGAGACGTCTTTCTTCAGTACCAGCTTAAATTTGTAGTTTATTAGAGACCAGAAGGATGGAAACAGGCACTGGGAAAAATGATTATGCATATTATGACACAGAGCAAATGCATGTGTGATTAATGGGACATTGCAAATCTACAGAAAGGGAACGTACTGTGCAAAGAGATGACACATTCAACAAAGAGTAAATTATTGTCTAAGGCAAAGTACCGTCATGAGACTAGTGTCGCATTTATTGCAATGGCATGATTAGGGTTTTGATCTTTACAAAGGAAGGAGGTCTTACTGCCATTCTTGGAAGCTACATTTTGCCCAGTGCAGGTTAATGCATGCCAGCAGAATGTCAAAATTGAGGATACTACAATTTCTAGTAAAACTGCTACAATTAACTCTGTTTTGATTCTTTTGATGTGCATTCATAGAATCATAGAATCATAGAATTTTGGAGTTGGAAGGGACCACATGGATCATCTAGTCCAACCCCCTGCAATATGCAGGAAACCAATTAAACCATCCCCGAGAGGTGACTGTCCAGCCTCTTCTTAAAAACCTCCAGAGATGGAGAACTCACAACCTCCGTAGGTAGACTGTTCCACTGTTGTACAGATCTAACCGACAGGAAGTTTTTCCTTATATTTAAGTGAAATCTAGGTAGCTGCAGTTTATACCCATTATTTCTGGTCCTAGTTTCTGTGGCCATGGAAAAGAGTTCCTGACCATCTTCCCTATGGCACCCCTTTATGTACCTGAACACTGCTATCATGTCTCCCCTCAGTCTTCTTTTCTCCAGACTGAACAGCCCCAGTTCCTTCAGCCTGTCCTCATAGGACATGTCCTGAAGTCCTGTATCATCTTTGTTGCCCTCCTCTGAACCTGTTCTAACCTGTCAATATCCTTCTGGAAATGTGGTGCCCAGAATTGTACACAGTACTCCAGGTGTGGTCTCACTAGTGCAGAGTAGAGGGGAATAATGACTTCCCGCCTCATTGATATAATGCTTTTCCTAATGCAGCCCAAAACTGCATTAGCCTTCCTAGCAGCTGTCTCACACTGCTGGCTCATGTTCAGCTTGTTGTCTATGACCACACCCAAGTCTTTCTCTGACGTAGAGCTTCCAAGCCATGAGTCCCCCATCCTGTATGTGTGCCCTACATTTTTCCTCCCCAAATGGACTACCTTACATTTCTCCCTGTTGAAGGACATCTTGTTCCTTTCAGCCCAGTCTTCCAACCTGTCCAGGTTAGATTGCAATGTCATTCTTTCATCCTGGGTGTTTGCCAGACCTCCCAATTTTGTGTCATCTGCAAATTTGATGAGTAGCCCATCAACCCCATTATCCAGATCATTAATAAAAATGTTGAATAATACCGGCCCCAAGACCGATCCCTGTGGGACGCCACTGGTTACTGCTCTCCAACTCGATGTTGACCCGTCAATGCTGACTCTCTGTGTGTGGTTAGATAGCCAGTTGTGGACCCACCTTACTGTAGGGCCATCCAAACCAATCTTTAACAGCTTGTCAATGAGAATGCCATGTGGAACCTTGTCAAAAGCTTTGCTGAAATCAAGGTAGATTATATCCACCACATTCCCCTTGTCCACTAAAGTCGTTACCTTGTCAAAGAAGGAGACAAGATTTGTTTGGCATGACCTGTTTTTGACAAAGCCATGCTGGCTCTTAGCCATCACAGCATTGTCTTCCAGATGCTTGCAAATGGTCCGCTTTATTATCTGCTCTAACATCTTTCCAGGTATTGATGTTAGGCTCACTGGTCGATAATTACTGGGGTCCTCTTTTTTCGCCTTCTTGAAGAGGGGGACCACATTTGCTCTTCTCCAGTCCCCTGGTACCTCCCCCGTTCTCCATGACTCCTGAAAGATAACTGACAGAGGTCCCTCCGGCTCATCCGCCAGTTCCTTCAGTATTCTAGGGTGTATTTCATCAGGACCTGGGGACTTGAAGGCATTCAAATTAGTTAGAAGTTCCTTTACCTCATGCTTACTGACCTGTACCCTCCCCTGTTGTGTTTGTTCCCAGCCTATGCTACTCTGATCACTATTTCCTTTGGATGTAAAGACAGAGGCGAAATAGGAGTTGAGTTCCTCTGCCTTCTCCTGGTCATCCGTTAAGATTTCCCCATTTGGAGTGCGCAGTGAGCCCACCGCCTCCTTTGTCTTTCTCTTTCTGTTAACATACTTGAAGAAGCCCTTCTTGCTGGATTTTGCCTCTCTTGCTAGCTTTAGCAAATTTTCAGCCTTTGCCTTCCTGACCTCGTTCCTACATTTCTGAGCTATAGCTTTGTAGTCTGCCTTGGTGATTAGCCCTTCCTTCCATTTCCAGTAAGCATCCTTCTTTAGTCTCAACTCCTGTGTGATCTGCCTATTCAACCACATTGGCTTCTTCAGCTGTCTTCTAGTTTTCCTCCTCATCGGTATTGTTTGAGACTGCGCTATCCTTAATTTCCTTTTCAAGAAGTCCCAGCCAGCAACAACACCTTTGCCTTTAAGGTTCTCTTTCCATGGTATCATCCTTACTATTTCCCTTAGTTTATTAAAATCAGCCTTCCTAAAATCCATGGTTTCTGTTTGACTGACTTTTACCAAACTTTTAGTTAAAATCGAGAACTCAAAGAGCGCATGGTCACTAGCACCCAAGGTTCCTACCACTTTAATGTCTTCAATCAACTCCTCCCTGTTAGTGAGGATCAAGTCCAAGATAGCAGATCCCCTAGTGCCTACCTCAACCTTTTGAAAGAGAAAATTATCTCCCACACAAGTTAAGAATTTATCTGACTTCTTATGTATGGCCGAATTAGTCTTCCAACAAATGTCTGGGTAGTTAAAATCCCCCAACACCACCACTTCATGTTTTTCTGAGGCTTCAGTTATCTGCTTTAATAAATCTTCATCTACTTCTTCTGACTGGTTTGGTGGCCTGTAGCAGACTCCTATCAATATATCCCTTCTGCTAGCTTGCCCTTTGATCTTAACCCAGATACTTTCAACACTCCTATTACCATTAGTCCAATGGACCTCAGTAGAAGTAAGTTCATTCCTAATATACAATGCTACACCACCTCCTCTCTTGTGTTGCCTGTTTCTTTGAAACAAGGTATAACCATCAAGCCCAATGTTCCACTGGTGGGATTCATCCCACCAGGTTTCTGTGATCCCTATTAATGTCATACTTGCCAATCTGACTCATGATATCCAGCTCCTCCTGCTTATTGCCCATACTTTGTGCATTAGTGTAAAGACATGTAAGGCAGTGTGTTTGACTCCCTGTGTTCTGGCTCCCTTTTTCTCCATCCCTGCGCTGTCCTCTCGGCATCCTACCTTCTGCGTTCATGTGCTTTCCCTTGGGTGCCTCTACCTCCTGCGCGTTGATCCCCAGCTCATTCCCAGTTCTTGGGGTCACCTCATTTTTTGGGCTATCTTCTCCCTCCCCCATAGGAATCAGTTTAAAGCCCTTCGGATAAGGTTTGCAAGGCGCCTTCCAAACACGTTCTTCCCAGTTTTTGTGAGCTATAACCCATCGCTTGCCAGGAGTCCCTCATCACGGAAACGCATCCCATAATCTAGGAATCCAAACCGTTCCCGTTGGCACCATCTCCGCAGCCAGTTGTTCATCTCCAGAATTCTTCTCTCTCTTCCTGGGCCTCGTCCTTCAACAGGAAGGAGGGAAGAGAACACCACCTGTGCCCCTAGCTCCCTCACCCTCTTGCCCAGCGCTTCATAGTCCCTCACAGTGTCTTCAAGACTGCGTCTGGCCGTGTCGTTTGTTCCCACATGGATCAATAGGAGCGGGTAACTGTCAGTGGGCTGAAAGAGTCTTGGAAGCCTTTCTGCCACATCCCGAACCTTAGGCACACTTCTCTTGCTTGCTGGTCAGGCCGACAGATTGCTGCTTCGGTTCCCCTCAGAAGGGAGTCCCCGATCACCACCACCTGTCGCTTCCTCCTCATCTGGCTGGAGACAGGCTTCCTTTGCTTATTTGAGACTACAGAGTCCTTTTCCTCGTTCACTGTGTCTTGTGGAAGCTGCTCTTCATCCAGGGGTCCAGTGATGTCTTCAGTGGGGAGACTCTTAAATAAGTTTCGTAGCTCTAAGGAAGGAGAGATCTTTTTGACACGCTTAGTCCTGTGAGTAACATTGTTCCATTCCTCTCTCTGCTCTGCCTGGTTTTCTTCTGTCTTCTGGGGATTGGTTTGGTACCGTTGTCCCTCTTCAGTTGCTTCTTGTGCCCGATCCAGGAACTCCTCGCCTTCCGTGATGAGTTGGAAGGTGGACAGGTTTGCTTCTAGCCCCTTTACCGTCTCTTCCAGGAGCGCAATCAGCCTACACTTGCAGCATGTGTAGTTCCTGTCCTCTTCTGGGAGGAAAACAAACATGGCACATCTCCTGCAGGTCACTAGAGTAGTTCCCTCCATCTCCATGTTCCTCTCTGTTGTCTCTTCCTCAGTCTTCTGCCTCTTCCACACTTTTTCCAATGTCTTGTTTCCTGTTCTTGTTTGCTCAGTCAATCAGACAGACAGAGCACTTAGAGTTCCTATAGGTCGCACGCCGTTAGGCGCGCGGGTCGCTGATCAGCTGCTGCCTGCTCTTCCTCTCCTCCAAGCCTGTCTAACTGCCCTGGCCTGGGTTCTTTTAAAAGCCCCCTTGCCCCGTCTCAACTAGTCAGCAAGCCTCAGGTCACCAACTGCCAACGGGGTTACCTCTGGTCGCTGATCAGCTGCTGCCTGCTCTTCCTCTCCTCCAAGCCTGTCTAACTGCCCTGGCCTGGGTTCTTTTAAAAGCCCCCTTGCCCCGTCTCAACTAGTCAGCAAGCCTCAGGTCACCAACTGCCAACGGGGTTACCTCTGGTCGCTGATCAGCTGCTGCCTGCTCTTCCTCTCCTCCAAGCCTGTCTAACTGCCCTGGCCTGGGTTCTTTTAAAAGCCCCCTTGCCCCGTCTCAACTAGTCAGCAAGCCTCAGGTCACCAACTGCCAACGGGGTTACCTCTGGTCGCTGATCAGCTGCTGCCTGCTCTTCCTCTCCTCCAAGCCTGTCTAACTGCCCTGGCCTGGGTTCTTTTAAAAGCCCCCTTGCCCCGTCTCAACTAGTCAGCAAGCCTCAGGTCACCAACTGCCAACGGGGTTACCTCTGGTCGCTGATCAGCTGCTGCCTGCTCTTCCTCTCCTCCAAGCCTGTCTAACTGCCCTGGCCTGGGTTCTTTTAAAAGCCCCCTTGCCCTGTCTCAACTAGTCAGCAAGCCTCAGGTCACCAACTGCCAACGGGGTTACCTTCCTAGACAAGACAAAGAGAACCAGAACAAATACACAGAAACTGTTGATTCTCAAATATATTTATTCCCTGCAGTCATTAGGTTTTTAAAATAAATCATTCACAAAGAATGTCTCTCTCAGTAACACCTCTTGGAAAAACAAGAAATTATCATTCCTTCTAAGTAAATGGAGAATATGCCTAGCTAAATTAACAGATGTGTTGATTTATAAATCACATTCATTTTTTCCAGTGCACCAACACTTTTTCATAATGCTTTCATTATCAACAGAGCAAGGTATTAGTCTTGATGGCAGTGTGACTGCCTCTGAAGGCCATCTGCTGGGAGACTAGTGGGCTACCTTGGCTGGTTGGTTGGCCAACTGTGAGAAGGGGCTGCCAGACTAGGTGGGCCAGGGGTCCAATCCAGCAGAGCACAACTTATGTCCTTATGGTCTAAGCATCCATTTGCTCTCAGTTTTAGAGGCAAAAATCATCTAGTGCTGAAAGATTTTTTTTAAAAAAGCCTACTATTTATTTATTTAGTGACAAATAGTAGGTGATATAGTTAATATAGTCATTAAAAAACCACCACAAAATAAAATATACTGTAAAATAATAGAAAAGTGATCTTAATGCCAAATTCAAACCAAATGCTTTCTGATGGTGATTACAATAGTAGCACAGAATTTAGATACTCTTGGGGAGATATTAGTGCACTCCATAGCAAGGGGAGCTATTAGCCTGGAGCATCAGCTGTCAGAAGAACATCGGAGCGTCTCCGGCAATAGCTTCATCTGGGTATAGACATCAGGGTTTTGAGAGGGAGGCACTACTATATGTCCCCTCTAGCAAACAGGGGGTGAATCAAGGATCTCTCCACTTTGCTCTCCTTTACCAGTCCTCATATCCTGTGTCCAGTTCAGGGCAGCATAGCTTAAGAAGAATTCAGAGACATTGCAAGAAGTTCAGAGAAGAACAGTGAGAATGATCAGGGGACTTTGTTCTCTCTCATTCCAAAATGTAGGACACAGAAAAATGAATTTTAGTTACAGAAAAGCAGATCCCAATTGAATGTTAGGAATAGCTTCCTAACTGTAAAACTGTTCCCCAAGACAGCCAGTTAGCCAGAGAATGCCAAAAGCCCCTTCCTGGGATGTCCTTGAGCAGAGGCTGGATAACCAACTTTTGGGATGCTTCCATGTTTTAAGTTCCTGCACAGAGCAGGGCTTGGACCTGAGGGCTTAAATGTCCCCCTCCGACTGATTTTAAATACCAACAGAAATGGTTTCCAGGCCAATCCCTTTAGCAGCTTAGACATTAAATTATTCCCTCCGTAGGGGCTGCCAGAGCTCTAAAACTCTAACAGTTACAAAACATACATCTTTCTCTAGTCAAATATTGTGGGTTCAGTTTCCTCCTCTACTGATGCTGCTGTTTAATGGCTAATTTTCTTTTTCCATTCCTTGAATGAGGCCAGCCGATCACATTTAATGATTTTGGCACCATTCAACACAGAAGAAGTGGAAGCTTTTCCCATCAGGTCACGAGGAACACCTGGCCGCCAGGGACTTTCATGGGCAGTGACACAGTCAGGTTTTCCCATTTCCCCCTAAATAAATTCATTAAACACTGTGAATTGTACTCTATATTCTGGTGTCCAGAATAGAAGAAGAAAAACAAATAGGGAAAGAAAATGAAAAAAAAGAAAAAACTCTAAAATTATGCCACCTAATTTATTATTTTTCCCCAGAACTGTTTCATATTTAATATGTACACATTGACTTCCTTTGGAACTGAGATTAAAGACAGGTGCTTCACGCGGTAAGGTCAAATCTAATTTAAACTTTTCAGGGAAACTTTGGATATTGTAGGCCATGAAAATAACTATTTAGAATGGAAAATGTGAACACTATTAATATAAAAATAGTTAAAGGGGAAAGTGACGGTTTGATTTGGTCCTGTTCCTGGGTTTCAGGTTAACATGAAAATAGAAAAGTTTGCTGCCTTACTATAGAAGGTAAAGCTTTCAGGTTTTACTTTAGATTGAAATTGTATTATCTCCTGAGCAATATATTAATTTTCTCTTTATTATGTGTGTTCTGTGCTTTTTTTTTACAGTTTTGGGATTTATGACCTTGCGTTTGAGCGTTTCTGATTTTGCACTGATGTCAGTCTAATTAGCTTCTTAAAGTGATTTTGTTTATCTTTCATTTTCAGCTGCTTAAGTGTTTTTATAAAGCCATTTGCTGCAGGGATATGAAGAGGTATGAACTGTATTTGGCCAATCCAGGAACTTTTCTGAATGAAGGTCATACTTTTCTGATTTTATTTTGAACCTTTGTGAGAAAGCCAGTTGAAATTGTAAAAAAGAGTTGTTTTTGAACACTTCAGTACAAATAGGGGAATATACAAATTTGGAGGCAACTGACTGACTCATTAATTGATAATGTGCCATCAAATCACTGTTGACATTTAGTGATCGCATAGATAGATTTTCTCCATGATGATCTGTTCCCAACCTGGTCCTTCAGGTCTTCCATTGGTGCACCCATGGTGCTATAACTGAGTCCATCCACCTTCCTGCTGGTCATCCTCTTCTTCCCTTTCCTTCCACCTTTCCCAGCATTAGAGCCTTCTCCAGAGAGCTGCATTTTCACATAATGTGTCTGAAGTAGGATGATATGAGCCTGGTCATTTGTGCCTCGAATGAGGGTTGGATTGATTTGTTTGGTGATCCATTTCTTTGTTTTCTTGGCTGTCCATGGTATTATTAGTCTTCTTCTCCACCAAAGTTCAAAAACATCAATACTCTTCCTATCCTGCTTCTTCAAAGTCCAATTTTGCTTACATAGAGTGTCACTGGAAATACCATGGTTTGCACTATCCTGCTCTTTGTAGATATAAACCCATCACAGCATCCGAGTATCTTTTCCAAGGCCTTCATGGCTACTCTACCAAGTAGGTCTGTGATGTATTTCTTGACTGTTTGTTCCTTTACTGTTGAGGGTTAATCCTAAAAGGCAGAAGCTATCCACCACTTCAGTATCTTCATTGTAAATTCTAAGACTGGTTGTTGTACTTGTCATTAGTTTGGTCTTCTTTATATTTAATTTTAGTCCCATTTTGAGATTGATTACTAGGGCTTGCAGATGCTTTGCATTTTCTCTATTAGAATAGTGTCATCAGCATAGTGCAGGTGATTGATGTCTCTTCCTCCAGTTTTAAAACCAGCTTATCTTCTTCCAATATTCTTCCTCCCTTTATTTATGTTATATTCCCATATAATAAAAATAAGGGGAGTAAATACAGCCTTTTCTTCCTCTTTTGCCAACCTGGAGCCAATCTGTTTTGTAATGCTGTGTCCATACTTTGGCTTCCTGAGGTTTCACATGAGGACAATGAAATATTCTGGGATTCCCAGTGCACATTCCACAGCTTGATGTGATCAACACAATCAAAGGCCTTTCTGTAATCAATGAAGCACATACTGATTCTTTTTGGAATTCTTTGGTTTTCTCAGTTTTCCAGCATGTATCAGCAATAAGTCTTACATTCCTCATTTATGTCAATTTGTAGTAATTTCATTTAATCTTTCACTGTGAGCTTTTCCATGTTCATGTTTCTTACATACATAAATAAACAAACATGGAATGTATGTATGTAAGTATGTATGTATTTATATATTTGATAAACTTAAATAGCCACCAATCTTACATATGTGATTCTCCTGCTACAATTCTGTCTTTGCTGCTTTGGATTTTCTTTTCTTCTATGGCAGTATCAGCAACTAGACATTCTGAAGGCTTTAATTTAGCCATGTCATAATCACCATTAGTACTCTGAAAGATCCTCAGTTCTTTCTCAGTAGCACATAGAGTGCCATCTGACCTGAGGGGCCCATCATCTGGCATTATATCATCAATCATTCGTTTTCCTGGTAAAAATACAGGAGTTATTTACCATTGCCTTGTCCCATGTAGTATGAATTGATGCCTTTGCCATTGTCACTAAAGTGATCACCCACCTCCAGCATCTTCCTATGTTGCTGCTGCCCAATACAGATGCCTGCTTGCTTTAGCTGGGCGGCTGGGATGACCTTCACACCTTGGGTGAACCTGCTGGGAATATCTACTCCTAGCATGTACTCCCTGACTTTCTCTGCTCATCCAGGAACCCCCCCCACCCCCCGCCATGGTGAGGCAGCACAGCAGGACTTGGGGGTTGGTATTTGGTGGTTTGTAACAGACTCCATTTTGCACCTTTTTGTCTCTGAATTTAACATATCTGTAGTCATAAAAGGGAGCCTTTAGACCTAACTATATTTTTTGAACAAGGACTCTTCATTCTTGAATTACATCTTTAAAGACATTTAGGCTGGTAGAAACAGACAACAGTTTTAATATATTTAGGATTTATCCAAGTATATATTATTTGTGCTTTATAGAAGACTTTATTGTGTAATATTGCTGAGAAAGATAGCACAATTTAATACATTTATAACCACAAGAGGGAACTCCATATAGAGAATGATTACTTCAGATTTTCATTCCAAGGATTTGCAATAATTTCTATCAACAGGTTGGTATTATAAGATTGGCAACATTTTAAACAGTTTTCTTTATTTTCATACTGTATCATATAAAATAGTTATACAATATTTAAGGAATTTATGTGCATTTAACATCTCTCAACAGTTTAGTATTCACTCTTGAACGTGTTTACAGTAATGAAAAAAACATTTTAAGGCCAAAACAATCTTTTATTTGCTAGAAATGAGTAAGAGAAGAGTAAGAGAAGAGCAAGGATGACTATGACTTTTGCAGGTGCTAACCTGCAGTTCAAGAGAGATATTTTAATTCCTTACTAGGCATTCCCAAGCAGTAACAATCAGGCAGAAGGTATTTGGTTGTATGCTTTATGTTCTTTCCTAAGCTCATTGTTTGTCCCTTCCACTAGAGTGCAAGGATCATTGGCCAGGTTCACAAAATGTCTTTTTTAAAAAAATGTGACCAACAACACTAGAACAGCACTGTTCTCATTGACTTTGTTTGTTCTGGCTGCTGTAAAATTTGTAGTAGAATAGCACTTCTTAAGTTTATTGGTTCATGCAGTTAGTCACACCAACCTTCTGGGTTAAGGAAAAAAAAAGGTTCAGAGGGGTGCCAAGACAGGCAATTCCTGATGACTTTCTTCATTGTCATCATGTTACCTACCTACCTACCTACATACATCAGGTTCTACTACAATTGTCTGATCATAGATTTCTTTTGCAAGACAGAGGTTTCTTGGATTAAAGAATTATCATACAGTGAATGATATTGATTTTAATTGATTAAACAATAAATTGTTTAAGCCTGCATTAATTGATGTGTTTCCTTTTAGATGCTAGATAATGGATCCCCACTGCAGCAGGTGCCATTTAGAAGAAGCCTCTCTTACTGGGAGCAGTTTGGAAGGATTGTTCTTACAAGATGCTTTGTGTACCTGTGATTTTTCTGAGCATTTTTACTATTAGCCAGACTAGTGGAGCCACAAGGAATCAGAATACAGTAAGTGCTATGAGCAGGTTGTCCATATAAAATCTAGTATTATACAGATTCTATTTGCCATTCATGCTGACTGGCATCATTAGAGTAGAAATATTAGCTTGGAAATTATAATAGAAATTTCCATTATTAAAATAATTATTTTTTAGTGTTCCCACTCTATATCAAAAAGAGTGGTTTCACAAGATGCGTGGTGACAAATTTGACAGACAAACAAACAAACAAACATCTGCTGGAGCAACTCAGAACAGGGCAGATGCCTATGGCCTTGTGCTTCTGGAGGGCACAGATTAGGGAAGATGATCTGAAATATACATGGTAGTCACAGATCCTCAGTATTATCAAGAAATTTGAAAGAATTAAAGGCAAACAACATGAATAGGACAGAACATATCCAACCTAACTTACCAGTCTACCAGTTAGTCCCAGCCTTTTCTTCCCATCTTTTCTCCCTCTTTGCTGAAAATGGGAGAAAGAAAAGAAATCTATGATCAGACAGTTGTAGTAGAGACCAACAGATAACATGATGACAATGAAGAAAGTCATCAGCAATTTCCTGTCTTGGCACCTCTCTATACCTTCTCACTCACTGGGGCAAGGAAAATAGGTCCCAGGGCCAAAAGGTACCTTTGCAAAACAACAACATTGTCCCTCCTTAATTCTCTGAAATAAGCAGCATGTTAATTTTTCCTGGTTTTTAGAGCATGTTGTGATAGATATTCACATAAACAAAATTTTTCTGCCCTTGTACATCCATCCTCCCATCCTCCCACATTTCTATGGATGACCAAAAGTACACAATCCCTGTAAGGTTTTCCCCATTTGACCCAGAGAAACTCTCGTGACACGCAGGTTCAGCAAAGAAGTTTACTCAAGCATAACATGGATATGTACAAACAAAGCCAGGATTGGCTTGGCACAGCTTACACGACATGTTATAATTCCCTTCTGCCCACTCTTTTCCCCGTTGCCTAGCTACAGATTAACAATCCCAGGTCCCGGCCTTTGCCCATTGCTTAGGTACAGAGCACCTGCCCCAATTCCCCCTTGCCCCAAATGGCAGATTCAGCCTGGTGCTTTGTTTCTCTGATTGCCCTCTATGGTCTGTGTTAGCATTGTCTTTGTCAGCCTCTCTGGTTGCCCGCAAACCCGGGAGTCCCCGATTGTCTGTTAATGGCTTTGCCTCAGTGCCTCGGCGCCTCCCTTTGTCTCCGGCACTCGAGGTGAAGAGGCGCCGATACAAAGGATCCGTTTGCGGTTTTGAGATAAGCGCTGCTGGCTGCCACTCATTAGCCTCACTTGCTCTTTTTCTTGCTAGCGCCTGGGCGGTGGAATTGGCTAGGCAAGTCAAGCGGTGCCTTCGCTGTGTGATGCCGGCTGAATCTGACAATCCCAACATACCTCTCCAACCTACTGTATCTTTACTAGGGACTCCAACATACAACATAGTGAAAGAACTGACAAAAAAGCTTGGACATCTCACAGAAAGGAGCGGATATTCTATCAACTCCTTATTACAACGCCTCCAGAAAATCAAAGATGTACACCTACATGAAGATGAAATTATGGTCTCATTTGATGTCACAGCACTGTTTACATCCATAATCCCAGAACTAGTGAAAGAATCCATGTCAGCAGTGTAAGGCTTGCCCCGTTCGTCAAGAGAAACTCCCGTGACACGTGTGGTTCACAAAAGAGGTTTACTCAAGTGTAACGCAACAGTTACAAGCAAAGCCAGGACTGGCTTGGTACATTTACATTGGTTACTTTATACCTCTCCCCTTCCCGCGTTTTCGCCCCGCGATCGCCTTACATGCTGTGGATTATCAGCGCCCCAATAATCCCCCTTAATTGTCCAGATGGCAGCTTCAGCCTGAGTCCCATTGTTCTTTGATTGTTGCTAGCCCTTGGCGTGGTCATTGCCTTCGTTGGGTTTCTGTCGCGCACACGGCTGGGAGCTATCCCTCGCGCGCTGATTGCTCTTCCTCAATTCCGCGGCTTTCCTTTGTCCATAGCACCCGCGGCCCTCTGGCATTAACACAACACATCCGCTCCAGATTAGTGAAGTGGCGCCAGGTGGCCCATTCATTAGTTTGCACTTCCTCTTTCTGAGCTAGCGCTCGAGCGGTGAAACTGACTAAAGCGTGCCTGGGGAAGTTCCTAGCCGTGCAGCGCCGGCTGAACCTGACAAGCAGTACTACACAACACACCCGACCTAACCAAATACACCAAGATCGAAATACCCAGAATCATGGAGCTCATCAACCTCTGCCTCACTACTTATTTTTAGTTCGATGGACAAATATACCAACAAATCAGAGGCACACCCATGAGATCCCCACTGTCAGGACTCATAGCAGAGATTGCAATGCAACGCCTAGAAACTATAGCACCCCCATGCATACAACCAAAAGTATGAATCCAGTATGTAGATGACACCTTTGTTATAATAAGAAAGGAACAACTAGAGAAGACACATGAAACTATCAACAACATCTTCAAAGGAATAAAATTCACCAGAGAGAAAGAAAACAACACGCTACCCTTCCTGGTTATCCTCATCAGCAGAGGAAACAACAACAAATTAGAAACCTAAGTCTATCGGAAAACAACCCACACTAACCAAGTACTCCATTACCAAAGTAACAACCCCACCTCCCACAAGAGGAGCTGTGTAAGAACATTATTCAAATGAGCACAAACACACTGCAGCAACCCAGAACAGCAGAAAAAGGAAACAGATCAGCTATACAACACCTTCCAACAAAATGGATACCCACGCAACTTTATCAAAAAGTGCCTGGCCACTCAACCTACTACAACACAACCAACACAAGCTATGACAAGGATAACATTGCCATACATCAGAAATGTCTCAGAAACCACCAACAGACTATTACAACCACATGGCATCTCCGTAGCACACAAACCAACTAAAGCCCTCCAAAATATCTTAGGTAAACCAAAAGACCCAGTAGCCCAAGAAGAAAAACAGGACTCATCTACAACATACAGTGTAAGGACTGTAACACCCACTACGTAGGACAGATAGCCAGAAGGCTTGCAGAGCGCATCTATGAACACCAAGTAGCAGTCAGAAGACATGATGAAAACAGCTTAATCTCACAACACATGGACAGACTTAACCATAGTTTTAACTGGTAAACTGTCAGCATCTTAGACCAAGCTAAATCCAAAAATGCAAGGGAATTCCTGGAAGTTTGGTATTCAGACCGGGCAGCCATCAACAGGCACATAGAGATAAACAACATCTACACACTATTCAAAAGAGACAAAAGAAAGGAGAACAAAAGACCAGAATATCTCCTCACCAGCAATCATCACCCAGATAATCATCACCAGATAATTAACACCAAGATTAGCACCAGACATAGAATAAAGCAGTAAACAATACCCTAATCAAGGAACTACCGGGAAAAACAAGCAAACAACCCCCCCCCCCCCCCGCAACACTGGCAGGGCATGCCACAATATATAAACAGAGGACAAACCCCATCCCATTTTAGCACTGAAAATGTTACCTAGCCGGGTAACGGAACGTCTGCAAGAAAACAACCAAGCTCAGAAAACCCCAAGGACTCCACGATTCAACCCTGAGCTACGTATATTCTATTAGTACATCCAGCTGTTAGATTTTTCATTTTTTTAACAAAGTAGTTCCGTACTTTCCAGCCCCATTGTAATTATTTAGGCATTTGCTTACCCAAGGCTTAAAGAAAATTTTATTTTTCCTTTCACTTATTTTTATTAAAATTAATTTTTAAAATGAGCTTGATACTTTTGTTTTCAACTCATCAAAAAATCTGCTGTGCTCTGACCACTAGGGTCAGGAAGTTGGTTTTCTTTTGATAATGATAATTATGATGATGATCAATACAGATAAATTGCTAAGATGGTGAGCATCTCATAAGTGTGGTGTTAAGGAAGAGGAATCTGGCAAAGGCATTTTTTTTCTCTAGGAAAATGGATGGTTACAGTGGGAAAGTAGTACATAACCCATAATCAGAAGCTGCACCATGCCCCAAGGCAGGAAGGTGAGGAAGCTGAATGGCTTTCAGGCATGGTGCCCCATCTGACCAGCCATTAATGACAGGCTGTAATCTGAATGAGGAGAAATTACACGTTCCAGACTGGCATATATGTACGGAGATGAGACTGAATTCCTTTAAGTTGGAGATGCACAGGCTCTTGCCTGCGCACACTTATCCCTCTTCCGAAACAAGCTGGCGTACGCTTGAGGGCAGGACATCTGACCAGCGGCCTTTGCTGTTCCACATTTCATTGCTTGTGCTGCACCCGCCAAAGTGGTAGGTGTTGGGGTTTGTGAAATGTTAATACAAAACCCATGAGGAGGAGAGAGGATTCATTCCTACCTCATGGAGAGCCATGAGAAGAGAGGGAAAATGAGGGAAACAGGAAAAAAAGGCAGGCTCCAAGCCCCTCCCACATAAAGCAGCAAAGTTAGGCTGCAGCTGAGCCACCCCTCCCTTTGTGCTTGTGTGAGACAGGCTTGGTTGAAACCCCATATTTTCCAGCACCCCTTCTTTTCAACCTTGCATGTCTCTGTGTCCCACAACATTTAATTTTTCTCTTAGTTTCTGATAACTGGTTCCTGACAATGGCTTTGTGAAGATGTCCGCTGCCATGTTTCCTGTGGGACAATAGTCTAGTTTGATTAACCCTTGTTGTTGCAACTCTCTCATCACATCAATGTGCTTAGTTCTCCCGCCTACTTTCTCTGACTGTGAAAGTCTGATGCAACTCTGATTGTCTTCAAAGATTTGTATAGGGGTTGGTTCGTCTATACCCATGTCTTCAAGCAATAATCTAAGCCACACAGTCTCATTACATGCGTCTGTCGCTGCCACATACTCTGCTTCTGCAGAGGACTGTGCTATTGCGCTTTGCTTGTGGCTTCTCCAGCTCACTGTTCCACCCCCATAGAAAAATATATAGCCACTAGTGGACTTATGGTCAGCAATGTTTTCTTCCCAGTCTGCATCTTTGAATCCCACTAGTCTAGGATTCTCGGTGGCTGGCAGTTTTAGTTTTAGGTGCATGGTCCCCTTTAGGTACCTTCCCACCCTCTTGACACCAGTCCAGTCTCTCTGTGTGGGTGTGCTTGTCTTTCTGCATAGAATGCCCACTGCAGCTGCAATGTCTGGTCTAGTGGTGGTGGCTAGATACAACAATTTTCCTATGGCACTTCTATATTCATTGTTCTCTGGTAGGAGATTGCTGGGTTCTTGTTGCTTGTGGAAAGCTGTCTCCATCGGTGTAGGTGCAGGATTGGCATTTTGCAATCCTAAGCTTTCCAACAGTTCTAGAATCCTTTGGTTCTGACTTAGAAGAAAGCTCCCATCTTCTTCTCTCTCAATCTGTATTCCCAATTAGTAGCTGGCACTGCCTAGATGCTTCACTTCTACTTCTCTATTTAGTTGAGAAATAATATCATTAAAGTCCCTCTTGTTATTGTGGCAAATCATTAAATCATCCACATAACAAAGTATGTACACATCCCTCCCATTTCTGTGTCTTGTGTATAGGCAGGGATTAGCTTTTCCTTGAACGAAACCCTGGTCAAGAAGTATTTGGTTTAACTTCTTGTTCCACGCTCTGGCTGCCTGCTTCAGGCCATAAATCCCCTTCTGAAGCTTGCAGACGAGATGCTTGGTATTGGGATTAGTGAAGCCTGGAGGCTGTGTCATGTAGAGTTCTTCTATCTTCCTATGTAAAAATGCAGTTTTAACATCTAAGTGTTCGACGTCCATGTTCCTGGATGCTGCTAGACTTAGAAGCATTATAATTGTGGTGTGTTTCACAACAGGAGCAAAACATTCATCATAGTCCCGTCCATATTTCTGTGAGTAGTCTTTTGCTACCAATCTGGCCTTGTACCTTTGTACTTTGCCATTCTCGTCTTGTTTTGCCTTGAACACCCAGTTATACCTATGGCCTTCTTGCCTTTTGGTAGTTTAGTTACAGTCCATGTTTTGTTTTTCTACAGAGCATCTAGCTCCTCCTGTGCTGCCCTTTTCCACTTACTTGCCTCATCTGCTGGCATTTGCAGCACCTCATTCCACGATGCAGGTTCGCTTGGTAGCGACGACCTTGCGAGGTAGGTAAGTCTGTCAGCTGGAACTCCTTTGTTGGGTTGTGATGAGCGTCTCAGAGCAGGTTCAGGAGCGACGACTGATGGTTCACCGTCTTCTGCATCCTCGGCCTCATCGTCTGTCTCTGGTGGAGTCTCTTCCTGGACTTCCATCTCCCTCTGGGTTGGTGTGGTTGTGTCTTCTGGTGTCAGGCTGAACTTCTCAGGCTGGTAACTGCTGATGCTGGTTTCTCTGCAGTCATTATCCACCTGAGTGCAGCAGCCTCTCTCCCTCTCATCAAAGTATACCACTCTGCATACGCTTATTCTTCCCGTCTTTGGGTTCAGGATTCTGTATCCCTTGCTTCCTGGAGCGTAGCCAATCATGACCCCTTCTTCAGCTCTAGGGTCTAGTTTGGATCGCCTTTCTTTTGGTACGTGGGGATAGGCCTTAGTTTGACACTTGGTTTTCGCTCATGCCAAAGCTCAAAAGGCATTATCTTATTGGCTCTGGCTGGCAATCTATTTTTCAAATATGTAGCTGTGATAACAGCATCTGCCCAGTATTTGTCAGGTAGATCTGCCTCTAACAGCATACACCTTACCATGTCCATCAATGATCTGTTCTGTTGTTCTGTGACTCCATTACTCTCTGGCGTGTAAGGAATGGTTAATCTATGCTCTGTGCCTAGTTGTGTTAGGTATGTCTGCATAGTGTTAGAAATGAACTCACCGCCTCTGTTGCTTTGAAGGGCTTAAGGGGTCCAGTTGAATTTATTCCTCACCATAGCAATGTACGCCTTCAGCATATTCCCAGTTTGGGACTTTTCCTTCATCAGGTAGGTTACACAATACCTGGAAAAATCATCTATAAAACATATTATGTATTTGTTTCCACCTGCTGATGTTTGAAGAGGTCCACATAAATCAGTGTGGATAAGTTCAAGTGGTTTAGTTGCACACCTTTCCCTTTGTTTGGGTATGACAGGCCTTGTTGCCTTTGTTGACGCACACTACACACTTTGACTGGTATTTTTGCGATTGCTTAGTTCAAGGTCTCTTACCATATTTTCCTTCTTCATTCTAAAAATTGCATCAAAGTCCCTGTGTGCAAACCGCTTGTGCCATATGGTGGCGCTGATGTCCTCCTTTCTCAGCTGCTGTTGGCAGGTGAGGCTGACATGTGATGGTGGCTGTTCGCAGTTCACCTGGTACACTCCATTTTTCTCAAAGCCTGTAACATAAATCTGCCTACCACTGGTTACTTCACATGTTCAATTGGCTTTAAACATTATATTGAACCCTTTTCTGTTTAATGATCGCACACTCAGCAAATTGGTTATTAGTCGTGGTACATAATATGCATCTGTCACTATGAGGTCTTTGTGTTTTTCTCCATTAAAACATCTCAAGGGTATTTTGCCTTTTCCTCTTATTGAGATGGAATTCCCATCAGCAAGAGCAATGTTCCCTTGTGGCTCTTCATTCAGTTCACTAAAGTTATCTCTGTTCCCACAAAGATGTTGGCTTGCACCTGAATCTAAGATCCATTGACTTTTGGCTTCATTAGAATTAGCTCCAAGAACATTTTCTGCTCTGAAAACTGTGCAGAGCTAATTTTTCCCTGGAATGCCTTCCTTTTGAAAAATCCTTTTTGTCTCTACTTTTACAAAATCTAGCTATGTGCCCTGGCTTGTTGCAGGAATGACAAACAATGGGTTTATTGTTGTTCTGATGAGCAATCAATGGCTTCTGCTCACGTTTCCCTTTTTCTGCTAGGTAACCCATGTCTTTTGTTGACTTTTTATGGAAATACAAATAATTTTTATGTCTCCTCGCTTCACTTCTAACTGCTCCAAACAATTGAGACAAATGCATCCCTTGTAAATTCTGCGCTGCTATGAAAGGGTAATATTTATCAGGTAATGAGCTTAATAGAAAAGCCATTTTTAGTCTTTCATTCATGAGATTTTGAATTGTGCTCAGCCTTTCAAAGATAGACTGCATTCTCAATAAATGCTCATTAATATCCTCATCTTCTAAAAAACTAGATGCAATCAGTTCCCTCAGTAACTAAATAATCTTCTGATCATCATTTTCTAAATATAATGTCCTCAGGTTCTCAATCATTTCTTTGGCAGTGGGAAGATCTTTTATTTCTGCCAGTCTGTGATCAGGTAGCGAACTAGAAATTAAAATCATGGCCCTTTTGTTCTTCTGTTCCCATAATCTCTTGGCTTCCTCAGAATCCCCTGGTTGTGGCTGAGGGGAATCTAAACAATCTGGGCTGTCCCAAAAGTCCAATCGTAGCCTTAGTCTGTATAGCCAAGCTGAAAAATTATCTTCACTCAACTTCGGGATGGGGGGAAGCCCCTCCTCCCTCTCCATTCTTAACAGGAGAGAAAAAGAAAAAGAAATTTGAACAGACTCTTTTTAAAATATGCAAGCAATTTCTTGGCTGTAAGACCAAAGAAACCTCCTGGGCTGATACACTGGGCCCATAACCCTATGCTGGGGTTTGTGAAATGTTAATACAAAACCCATGAGGAGGAAAGAAGATTCATTCCTACCTCGTGGAGAGCCATGAGAAGAGAGGGAAAATGAGGGAAACAGGAAAAAAGGTGGGCTCCAAGCCCCTCCCACACAAAGCAGCAAAGCTAGGCTGCAGCGGAGCCACCCCTCCCCTTGTGCTTGTGTGAGACAGGCTTGGTTGAAACCCCATATTTTCCAACAGTAGGGTGCCCCTGTGTGGTTCCTTGCAGGTGGATTTCTCTGGCAATTGCTGCCCTCTCTGAATTCATGTTATGTTGCTATTACATCTTTGAGGCCCCTGCTGGAGACCTCACTCTTTGCCATAGGCTACTCAGCAAGAAGCTTGGGTGAAAAGATATTTTTCCTCCCATTTTTAACAAATACATTTTACATTAATCCTTTGCTTTTATTATTGTATTTTAATAATTTAATTGCTGGTATTTTATATCAAACAAATAACACTCTGACACAAATTGTTCTGGTTATAATGATTTAGTGTTCTTCCATTTTTTGAATTATCCTCTTTTAAAATTGGAACCTCCTATTTATTTAGACCCAAATCTATGTTAATAATCTAACAGCAGAAAAACATTTGTTTGTATGACCCCACTTTCCATGCAACTCTGGGCTAGTAACAGAGGATTAGAACACTTTTTAAAAAATACAACAGAAATAATTAAAGCACATTGTGTCACAATTAAAATGTTAAAAATGGGCTCATCTAACATCTCGGCCCAGTGTCTAAGGGAAGAACCAGGTCTCATTTTCATTTTTTAAATAATACACATCATCACAGAACAACTAAGAGAAATCTATATAGTTTTGTTAGTTGGTATGTGGAATAAATTCATTTTTGAAAAGCATGAATTTATCATACAAATTCTGATTTTAGCTTTAGCTACGTATGGCTGCCAATTCTCCAATACAAACAATAAGAGAAGTTTCATTTTATTTGGATTTCTGAAACAGCTTAGAAACATTTTAAATCAATCAATCAATCTCTCAAGTAAGCTCTGTATAGCCAAATTATAATTGAATTTTTTTTTTTTTAAATGTAAGATTTTCAGCCATTCTAACAACTTCATTATCCATCCTCTATGTTATCTTGTGCGAACAAAGAGTGTCAGTATAAGCAGTTTCAGCCGGTCTTTATCACATCCGGGGCCTCATGAGTTTGAGACACAGCGGAATCCACATTCTGTTTCTCATGAGTTTGAGATACACACACACACATACCCTTCTGAGGAATTTCCTCTTCCATCCCCCTTTGTACTTTGCTCCTCTCTCACAATCCCCCCTTTTTCTTTTTCATCCTTGTCTCAAACTCAAGCAACATCATTTCAGCTTCTTTCTGAATAAAGCTTTGCATCAAGCGGTTAAAGCATATGGGCACGCACTGCAGACAACATTCAGACTGTTGTTTATCTTTGACTCATTCTTTAACCCTTTTAGGCACAAAGTTGCCAGTGCTACCTCCCGAGTCCCTACCAGAGAAATAGTGTTATTTTGGTGGACATCATAGTATAATTTTGAGAGAATGGAATTCTTCCGCTCTGTTTGCTTCCACTCGGTCTCACTGCCGGTATTGCTTTCCATGGGACCCCCTGGTTTGTGGGGGATATTTTCCCACAGATCCAGCAATCACTCACGTTCAACCTCTTGCTGTGCCCCTCAATCATCTTAACCCATTCATTCTCCTTCCATACTGCATAAGACCACATCGGGGCGGGAACAGAGCTAGGATCAATATCTTCTTCATGACCCTTCTGGCTCTCCCACCACACAAAGAATACTACAATTCCCCCAATAGTTCCCCTATTCCCAGTAATATCAACCACAAGTCCAATTGTCTCTCGGTCAGTTGCTGCCACGTCTCAGGGTCACTTGTAACGGCTGGCCTTGCACTGGAACTGCCCTCCATGGTGATTCTGGTGCGGGTGCTGCCTTCATTCGACTGAGATGCGTCCAGCCTCCCTCTCGGGTGCGAACGGCCGACTCAGTGGTTAACAGCACCTGGAACGGGCCTTCCCAGCTGGGCTGCAGTTTCTTATTCCTCCACTTTTTGATCAGGACCCAATCTCCCACACTGTGCGGGTGTTGACTGCCACTCAGGGGGGTCGCTGTGCCAACAAACCCTGTTTGTGAAGAGAAAACAAAGAGTGCGACAGTGCCAGCAAATACTTTCGGAGAAACAAATCTTGGAACTCGGGAATGGGGTTCCCCAATTTTGCCAAATTTTCCCAAAGGTGTGCACAACTCCCCATGCATATTTAGAATCTGTCCATATGGTTACCTCCATCCCTTCTGCCAATTCTAAAGCCCTAGCCACTGCAAACAATTCACATTTCTGTGCAGACCAACTCGGAGGTAGCGCTCCCTTTTCTATCACTCTCCAACTCCAGTTACTACCGCAAAACCTGATTTCCTTTTTCCTTCTTCTACTCTACTAGACCCATCCGTAAACCAAGCTTCATCAGTCTCCAATGGAGTTTCTTCTAAGTCCTCCCTCACCTTCGTCATCATGTCCACCAACGACAGGCAATCATGGTCTTCCGGCTCCCATTCCTGCCTCTGACCATTCAGAAACTCTGCCGGATTCAAATTTCTATCTGTTCCAATCACCACATCTGGGCTAGTCCTTAGGATAGTCTCATACTTCAGCATTCTGCCTTCCGTCATCCAGGTGGTAGCCAATTGGCTCAGAACTGACGTCACCTGGTGAGGGGAGTGCACAACCAATGCCCCTCCAAAGGTCTTGCTCTCCACTACTAACACTGCCGCAGCTGCCACTGCCTGCACACAACCCGGCCAACCCCGGACCACTGGCTCCATCTTCTGATTTTCAAATCAACCCCTGTCCATCCCTCCATCTTCTGGATTTTCAAATCTCTCATGTGTCCACGGTGGGCTACATTGTTAAGGTCCCAGCCTGGATCTGCCAAAGGATATTTTACATCTGAGGCCACTGCATTCAGTTGGCCCCCTGTCCTCTGATCCCAGGCTGTCATAGCCACTCTCCGTATGAGATTTCTTTCCTCAGGAGTGAAAAGATGGGCTAGAATATACATCAACTCCTGGTAAGTATAATCCAGTGGTCCCCAAAACAATTCCAGCTGTTCCACCACTCCATGAGCGTCCTCATGCAGTTTCGGAAGAGTCTTTTTCAGTTCCCGTAACTCAGTTGGTTTTATCGGGACCGCCACAAACACAGTGACTGGTCCGCCTTGTGGGTCAACCCCATTAGGGACTTCTCTGACTGGGAAAGCCGAGATGGGTTTGCTCGGTCTTCCACCTAGAGGCAAATTCTCTAGGTCTTTATTTAACTGGGCCAGTTCCCTCAGCAATCCTGGGTAGGCTGGGGGGGGGGGGCTGTGGCTGGCGCCACCGGTGCCACTGGTGGGGGAGCCGGGGCGGAAGCTGGTGGACTCCTCAGCCATTCTTCTCCCTCACTACTCTCCTCTCTGCTAACATATTGTCCTTTTGCCGGTGGTGGGGGAACAGGTCCTCCCTCCCATCGCACATGATACTGTGCTTCTATATAGGGGACCTGGTTCTTGAGCCCATGGTCCTCGATATAGGTCTTCAACTGAGTGATCCAGTAATGTTCTGGGAGTCCCTCCGGATCCCAGTGATACGGAAACTCAGGGTCCACTAGTGGATATTTTGGCCATTGTTTCGTGCACAGACAAATCATAGCGCTTTCCTCCTGTAGTCACCACGTTCCCAGTTTCCCAGCAGTTGCTGGCCTCCTTTGTGGAATTTAAAACCCAGAAACCTGGTGACTGAGTTATATCTCTGCCTCAGGCGGGGCAGATCCCACTGTTGCAACAGTTGTCCTAGGGGAGAGTCGGAAGGAATCCCATTCCCCTGAGGTCCCCTTTTCTGTCCCAGAGAGTTGCCCTGTCCCCAAGACAGCTTACTCTGTTCCTTTTCCATTGTCCTCTCTTCTACACGTCCCATTGTTCAGCCTCCCAGAGACTTTCCTTCTCTTGGATCCTGGGGCAAAACTCCTCCAGCCGACTCTGGATCCATTGAATGTAAGTTTTAAGGAGTTTTGCCTTTAGTCTCCCAGCCGACGCTGACTAATTATTAAAGACTAAATTCCCAGGCTCCACAGAGATTTTCCTTCTAAGGCGTCCAACGCCTGGGTTCCACCCTGAAATTGACAATCAGAAATGGCAACAGACTCACCTGATTCCTCGTGCAGCCTCCCAGAGACTGTCTCTCTACAGCGTCCCATGCCTGACTTTAGGTCGACCTCTCCCATTTACTCCTTCTCCTGGACCGTCTGTTGGGCAGTCACCCCGGGATCTGATTGAGACTCAGGAGGGATCCCTCCAACAAAGGGAAGGGGGTGGCGCCACACTCATCTGGTCCTTGGTCTCCGATTGGGGTTCCACGAGGCTCCTGGCTGGCTCGCCAAATTGTTGTCGGTGCGATGGGCAAAACTCACACCACAGGTTCGTTAGTCCAGAGAAGAAAGCTTTATTACGTGTTTGCAAAGCCAGGTTCCTCCAAGCAAGAAGGAACCCTGAATAGCTCAAAAGCACATTCTTTTATACCCTATCTGTCCTCCCCCTCCTACGAGGGCTTGGCTCACAATCTTCCTTTGGAATTCTTCCACTAACACACAATGCTGCTTTAACCTACGTTAATGTGTATTGTCAGCAGAATCCACATACCCTCCTGAAGAATCTCCTCTGTTATCTTGTGTGAACAAAGAGTGTCAGTATAAGCAGTTTCAGCTGGTCTTTATCACATCCGGGGCCTCATGAGTTTGAGACACAGCGGAATCCACATTCTGTTTCTCATGAGTTTGAGATACACACACATACCCTTCTGAGGAATTTCCTCTTCCATCCCCCTTTGTACTTTGCTCCCCTCTCACATCTATATTTTTGTACTGACAGGATATTAATATGTAAATGAAGTAATACAGCAATTTGGATTGTTGAATATTGCGGAATGGCAGTATATTCAATTAAAGCATCTTTTGATTTCAGTTTTACCAGGATCCCAAAATCCTGAATTATCAGGATTGAAAAATATGTTGAATGATTTAAATTTACAATTTTCTTTTACAGGTAATTAGAGAGTATTGTTAAAGAGGATATTAATTTTTGAAGAACTTTGGAACAAAGTTTTGGCATATTCTATATTAACAAATCAATGTTTAAGAATATTAAAGAATATTAAATATATTTCTTACAATATTAAAATGAGATTGATTCAATAAAATAAATGTTCATATTAGTCACCTAAGGTAATGTTTTAAAAGAGTAGGCTGTCAACTTCCTTATGCTAGGAAGTATAAAATGATGAAGTGGCAATTCTGCATATGATATAGACTTTCACTGCTATTGTTTCATGGTGGCTTGACATTAATATATTTGTTCACATGTTTCTGGGAAGAAAAATGTGTTTTAAAGATGTGAATGTGATTTTGAATTATATGAGGAATAGGACTTACAGGGGGTGTGGAGGATGAGACAGCCAGAGTTTATGTGAGCTTTCAACTCATAAATTATATTTACCCTCTTTTGGAGCACAATCTCTAAAGCTAATTATTTCTGAAACTTTATTTTGCTTGCTTAGAGGGAGGACAGAGTAAAAGAAATAGAAAGCCTTGTAAATTATCTGCAAACCCTGGAAATAAACCTAGTTACGGTATTGTATTGGCATACCTGAAGGTTATACCACAGTGTGTATGCATGGGCTTTAACACGCTGTTTGAAGATTACAACTGAAAAATAAGTTGGAAGGTTATGAAATTTGCTATCAAAATTAGACAGTGTTCCATACATACTACAAAGAGAGAATCTGCAATTTCAGACTATGCTTTTAAAGTAACAGCCCCCTCTCTGTAGAGCTACTGAAAACTGTTTATAAACTGAGCTGATGACGGAAAGGCTTAGGCCCTAAACAGTGGTCCTCACTAGACATGGCTACAAACAAAAGGGGTTGTGCCTAGTAACTGAAGATGTTGATGTGTACATTAAATCTAAAAAAAAATCAAGAATTACCGACGTTTTCTCCAGAGGTGTAACCCTAATACATTCTGGTGATCAGAGAAGTGACATAAAAGAAAATGGAAAGGAAAACAACATGCCGTGTGAATGATCTTTTGGTTTTTATCTCTCTTGGACAGATATGACTGACATCATAGATAAGAGGACCTCCAATATTCCAAATATTGCTGAGGAAATAGCTATTGCTGAGAGACAGCTAAACTCTGAGACTACAGAAAAACACATGGACAATAGCATACTTGTGGTACAACCATGTACAATAAGACCTCAGGCTGTAACAATGAAGCCCTTTACCAAGGCAACTTCAACCCCTTCCAGCCACATGGCTTGGGAATCCTTACTGGCAAATGAGACAAATGATTTGTGGGGTGGGAGAACAACATGAGGCTTTTAACAAATTTGTCATGAAGTGGTTATTACTACTGAAAGAATTTCTATCTACTTCAAATGATCTACTGACTATCCTTATCAAATTAGACTCAAACAAGATTGGACCACAGTAAAACACAGTATTTGATGATAATTCCCTAATGCACAGCCATTTCCCAACCCAGACTCATTTTATACATAAGAAGAGAAAAAACAAAGTAAAGCCCTAGGCGAAAACCAAGAAAAAGCAAAAGAAGGCAGAAGCAGAAAATCAAGTAGGAAAAAGTAAGATCTGGAAGAGCACTACTATTCCCAAACAGGCATCTAAACTGAAGTATAATAATCTATTTAAAGTTTTGGGAGTAACTGAGAAAAGAAACAACCAAAACCAACCAAAAAGCCACCCAGGAAGAAGATGGAAGCAAATAAAGTATAGTACCCAATGAAGGAAGGCCTGTAATAAGGTTGAAATGACCAATACAGGTCTTATAATCCAGCATTGTCCAGTTGCTGCTGAGGACTTTATAACTGAACAAAATCATCTAGCAAATACCTCTTCTTCTGAGGACTAAAAGAAAAGTTCCATGCAGAAGGTGGTACTTGCAACTAATGAATGCTAAGCTGGCATTTATCAATTTCCCCAAATCTGTAGGCTTCTTCTCACAGATGGAATGAAGATTGCATTTAGTACATCTGTTTCAAACATTCACCCCTCCTTGGACTTGTTTCAGATGATGACTTATATTCCCAAAATGAACAACTATGGATTTACTGAGCACGGGGCGTAATGCAAGAGATTCTTCTTTTACAATATTTTCACCTTAGATATGCTCTCTACTGATATAATAGAAAGGCCAACCAATATTATTCCATGCAGGCAAAGTTTAATACTGTAGTTAAAAACTGAGTGGGTGTTTTTTTATATATATTATATATTTTTCTTGATTTTTCTTGTATAGTTTTTTCCCTTGTTATATTCAATAACAATTGAGACAAAAGTAATGGAGGGGAATGACCTAAATAAATCATAGAATGAGCTTGAGAATTATTTCTTAAATTTATAATGCTGCCTTATGATGAGTTTGTGTGATTAATAACAGAGATACCAAAAAAGTAAATGTGTGACTAAGACTTATATTCAACAAAGTAAGCAGTGCAATATTTAAGTTCTATATATAAAAATCTCAAAATTTATCCATAATATCTCTTAATAACATTTTCTGAAGGGTACTTTCAGAAATACTTTGACTAGACAGATCATATTAAACTCATTCCATTAAACTCATCTCCAAATAAAAGCTCTAATTTAGCTATTGTATAGTTTGTTCAAAAAAAGATTAAAAAAAAAAGCCTTGTATGCATTTTTGATGAAAATATTAACAATTCAATAATTAGCAGCAGATAAAAAATATGCTTTTGTGTTTTTTTTCACATTTAAAAAAAATTAAATCTAGCAATTATAAAATAAATTAAATATAAAAAACAAAAAATAGGAAAATAGAAACTTCTTTATTTTGGAAGTTTTGAATTGCCTCTAATGCAGAGTTCATTGATTCTTAATAAAATGCTCAATTTTAATGAACTCTACAATTATATGCAATATTCTAATGTCCTGGCTGCTCAGTTTAAAATAGGAATTCTTATCTGGACAGTTCAAGATGAATGCCATTACATAATAAAATTTCTTGATTTCCAATTTCTTCTTTGTCATAATTGTCCTTTTTATCCACAACATAATTTAAATATTTAATACATTTGTAGTTTATTTAATCTTTTTGCTACTAGTCCCAACTCTAATTCTATTCCAATCACTGGATTATTCATACTGAAATTCTCCAAACGTACAAATTTAAAACCTTTTACCTTTTTCAGCTTCCTCCAAGCTTCCTTTAAATTTTTAATTATGTCTCTTGGGTCTCCAGAAACGACAGGCTACTAAAGCAGCTTTCTACATAAGAAAAATATTGCATGACTTGGTCATGCCATTTGATCTATGGATTGTCTAGTACTTTTCAAAGACTCATGGATAATTTCTGGCAGATTTACAAAGTTCATTTTGTGTGGTAGAGCTGGATGGTAAATAATTTATGAATTTATTCCAAATATAGCAACAGGATAGCAAATATTAAAGCAACCCTCTTGAAAGGCAG
The DNA here is from genome assembly GCA_030867105.1 of Liasis olivaceus. NCBI lineage: Eukaryota > Metazoa > Chordata > Lepidosauria > Squamata > Pythonidae > Liasis > Liasis olivaceus. Next base: position 62,401,950 of record CM061354.1, read on the forward strand.
GTCATCCACATCAGATGGTTCCATCAAAATTTCTCTAGAGATGTGAAGTATTGGGGACATATAATTTCTGTGAATGGGATCACCAACTCCTGAGCAAGTTGACGCTGCACAAAATTTCTAGTTTTGTCTTCACAGAGTCGCCTATTTATTGTTAATTTTGTGACTACTACTTGCTTGGTAAATAAAACAAAATTCACTTTGATAGAAGAGCACCAGAGACCTTGCAGGAATGAAACTAAAGTGATTTTTTTTTTTTTTTTACTTTAAAGAGAAGCTAGGAGGATGGTGAGGATTGTCCTCCCAGTAAACAGTAATCTTGAACAATATACTTACACTGGAGAAAATATGAGGATGTTGTGCAACATGAAACAAAAGTTTACATACCATTTTGTTTACTCTTCATACAGGTAGTCCTCGACTTAACGACCATTTGTTCAGCAACCGTTCGAAATGATGGCACTGAAAAAAGTGATGACCAGTCCTCGAAGTTACGGCCTTTGCAGCACACCCATGGTCACATGATCAAAATTTGGGCGCTTGGCAGTCCACCCGCACTTACGACTGCAGAGGTGCTTCAGCTCCTCCCACTCACTTATCTCCTCCCCATCTCTGCCTTTTTGGCCCCCTGCACCCTGCTTTGCAGGATGGCAAGCAGCCCCAGAACTGTGCGGCTCTGGGGCTGCTTTCCATGCCCAAGAAGTCCCAACCACCCCAGTCCAGTCCCAGCCGTAGTTGCCTTCGCCATTATGATTATTATTGCCCAGCAATGTGGCATAAATACTGTAAGAATGCCAGCCAGTAGGGGAGGCAGGAAACAATTTCACCCAATGGGAAAGCACCAGGGGGCTTGTCTTTGCTGGCTTGTTTTTGCTGGCTTTGCCAAAGGGGCTTCTTGGTATGAAGGGCCAGGCCGGGCACACCTTGTCAGCAGCAGGAGCAAGAAGATGGCAAAGTCAGCTGGGGTGGCAGAGGGCAGGGTGGCAGGGGTCTTGGAGTGCAGGGTGGCGAGCTTGACTGTGGCCAGGACTGGGCTGTGGCAGCTGTGGCATCCTGGAGCATGGCAAACAAAAGGGGGAAAAAAAGGACTGTTTAGTGTTAAGGGTGAAGTAGGAACAACAGTACTCTGTTTCATTTCTGTTTCACACCTGACTAGCATATTCTGTAGTACTGGAAGAAAGTAAATCATTTTCTTCTCGTTTTGCTTTCTGTTACTGTAGAATTTGGAAGAAAGGGATAATTGCTTCAGTTATGAGATGCTAGTGTATATTTACAAATGTGAAAACAGCAGCTTTAAGTTACTGTTTTCTTTTTAACTGCCTCACTGTTGCCATAAGGATCCAGTTAGAGAGTAAATTGCATGTTAATACAGCTGACTTCGTAAAATAAAGGGGAGGGGGTTAAAGAACATATAAAATAGTGCTTCTGAAACAAGGGCTTGGGCATTGTGCTGGCTTGGGTGAAGGCACTGTGTCTTTTGTAGCCACAAAGAAAAATTGCACTGACCACCCCAGCTATTAGCATGACGTTTCCCATGTGAAGGAAAAGTCCACCACAGGAGGAGCTGAAAAACTATCATTCAGAACTTTCTGCCTGAGACTTTTTAAAAAATGTAAGTGAATAGTATTATAGTAAAGACCTCAAGAGGGCAGACCTGGCTCACAGAACTAAAAAATTTCAAGTTCTACCATCTACCAGGTGGTAAATACATTTACACAGATGACCTTAAATATCCTTCTTCTTTGTTTTCTTGAACTTTTAAAGCTTCAGTTTAACAGCTATGGAAAATTAGTGCAGCATGAAATTATATCAGGTTTTACATAATAAAAACCAAATCATTATCTAGTGGCTTTTTCAGTACAGTATATAAAGTGTGTCATTAACTTTTGCAAGAGATCAGTTTAAAATACATTTCTCAAGGAAATGAATTTGAAAGAAATGTTAAAAGAAAAAAAATATGTTTGATGTGAGAATGTTATATATTATTATAATTTTAGCAACAGAAATCTAAAAGTAAGTTCATGCTATCTTTCTTATCTGTATTACAAAGCACTTGTATCAAACACAGATCAGGTCTATTTAACCAGAGAAAAATGTCTGAATTACAATTTACATATTTTATCACTTGTTTAAATTTAACTGTGAATTCATCACAGTGAAAGCACATGGCTACAAGCACTCATTATTTGATGCCTCATTTAATCTAGAACAGGCCTTAAGTTCTATTTTGCATGATGGAAGAACATCTCTCTCTCCCTTCCATTGGCACCATATTTTCCTGCTAGAAGGCGCTAGCATGAATTGGGGGTGAGAAAACCACTGGAAATATGGAACACAAGGGAGCAAGGCAAATAAGGGAGTGGGCTCCATTCCTTCCCCATCAGCTGCTTCCCCTCTTGGGGAATATACAATGGAGACCAAAGAAGGGTGCTGAATAAACAAGCATTGCTTAGCTAAAAACTTTTAGCTAAGGCTGAACCAACTAGAACTCATGATGGTCTCATAGCTGAGTGTATTACCTTTCAATGGACATACAACTGAAAGTCTGTACTGGAGAGGGAAGACTGAGACTGAAGAAGGTTTACCTTGAGTTGGCCTGTACAAGCTTTTCCTTTGCTGGAGGGTTAGGAAGATGGCTGAGACTATATTTCTACCACATGAAGGAGGTTTAGCCTGTGTTAGTCTATTGTTTCATCCCCTTCTGCTCCAAGTTAAATTTGTAATGAGTATCTCATGGAAAGTCATGGAAGTTTCAATACATATTATCAAGTTGATGAACACCATGTTGAATGGAAACACATAGATGTTAGTTAATTTTTCTCTTAGTTCATCTCCAATTGGTCACAATGTTAATTTGCATGATGGTTTAGATCAGAGTAGGTCTACTTCTTGTTCCCTTCTTCCTCCTTCATTGCTTATTGCTACCAGTATCACTTTTAGCCCACCTTTGCTCCACCATCCAAGACCCTGTAGAGTACCATTCTTAATGAGGTCTGGAAATGGTACTCTGATTATGTCCTCATTTGGAATGATCATTTGTTAGTCCATAAGGTTGAGGTACTGATTAATTATGTGTTAAATTTTAATATCAAAGCAATGGTTATTAAGGAGACATGGTTTAGGAATGAAAAAGGTGTTGCTTTGGCAGCATTCAATGTTATTGATTTTACTCTTTTCTTTACTCTTCTCTGCTTCCTCTTTTCCTACCTCCTATGACCTGCCTCCTTGAAGACTTTCAGGCAGTTGTCCAGGAATGTTTAAACAGGACTTTATCCATTCTTTGCTAAAGACATCTTCCCTGGATCCCTTTGTGTCAGCCACTGTAATTGCCAACCTGTATCACTGCTTTCCCTTTTATCTAAAATTCTTGAGAGTGTTGCCCTCTCACAACTGGCTATTCATTTAATCAAGGTCAGGACTCTGGACAGCATTTCATCAAGGATTGAATTATATTTTGGTGGCCAAGAGCCAATGCCTTTCCTCAGTGTTAGTGCTGTTAGATCTATCTCTAGCTTTTGATAACTCACGACTGCTAATGATACAATCTCTGGGCATCACTGGCAAGGCTTTATCTTAGTTTCAATCCTATTTCTCTGGATGTTCCTTTACAGCTAGTAATTCCTGGTGCTGCAAGAAGGCATGGATAATCTTCCAGATCCAAGTGGTTATCTGTTCCTCACAAAAGCCAGGATGGGCAGAAGTTCAAAGAATGGATAGCAAGAGACAAGCTAGGGAGCACCCTAACTACTTCCTCAGAGTTCATAGGCCAAAAGGAATCCTAGTTAATATAGGAAGAGAATGTTTAGTCACCACCAAAGACTCTGGCCATGTGAAATCAAGTCTTTGGCAAATCTGAGTGTCAGCCTCACGAGATAGACCAGACTAGTAAATCAACTCCACAGGACAGCTAAAACTACTTTTATTGAGATTGAGTCTAAGAACAGAATCTTGCAAATCTGATTGTGCTGTATCTCCTCCTCCTTCTTATACTCCAGTAAATTAGGGAAGTGTCTACTTGAGCCACTTTCAAATGTTATCTCTTTGTTATGAACTTAAAAAATGCTTCAGCCCTTTTGCCTAGCTAATGGTTCCTGTATATCTCCACTAAGGTCGTCTTCCTTACTCTGTATACTGAGTGGCTTTATTAGCAAATTGGTCACAGTGGACCAATGTTCTCCTCTCTGTTAGGGAATTAGTCACCCTAAACAAGGGCACTGGTCAACAGTCCACCAAAGTAACAAGAGAAAAGTAAGCCCACTTTGCTTTCATTCTTTCCACTGTGTAGGCCTGAACATGGGCATGTGCTCATTCTTGATCAGATTCACTTTTCACCTTCCTCCACTGGTGCTCCAGGTATAATTTCTGGTGCTTTATTTTCCAAAAGACCTCAGTAGACAAAGGCACCAACCAGGGTCAGCTCCCATAAAGGCACTTCAGGAGCAATGCCGGTTGCTGCCTTCCAGAGAGCTGGAAAATTCCTCAAGTGTCTTCTGGAAAGAAATAGGATCTATTCATCACTTGGGGTGGACCACCCAAATTAGTCTCTAGCAGCATGGGGAAGGATCCTGCTGGGCTACAGGTGATCAGCTCACCAGCAGGATTCCAAGCTTGTCTCTGTAGCCCAGCCTAATACATAAGCACTCACACCCTGGTATCTGTGGCAGAATCCACAGATAAGGTGTCTCTTATAATCAAAGCCCCTCCCCCATCGATTTGGTGTTGGGTTTGCTGAAAGACTCAAAATCTGGCTGGGCAGATTTCAGACACCATCACCCTTGCCCAGTTAGGTCTCAGTAATACATACCAGATCTGCTGCTTCATTCATCATTACGTGATGGGTGAAAGCAGTTTTATTACATACAGATCTGACATTAAACATCAGCAACCTGAAACCATGGGCACCAGCAATCGAGACACCTGGCCCTCAGGATGGGACAAGTGGGTTGGAAGTTGAGATCACATCTCACCATATCTCCTTCAGCCCACCACTACAGGGATGTAACTACAGTACTCTTGTCTTTCTCCTGGTGAGATGATAAGCTCTGCCCTCCCCAAATAGGCACGAGGGAACATCCACGTCCCAACCTATGCAATTATCCAGGCCTGCTACCAAGCTTGCCTCCACCTCCTCTTACAAGCAATTCCACCCACACCCACTTATATAACCCCATTCCCATGTCACAGCAGCCCTTGTCCTCAAGCCCTCCATATGCCCTCCTACAAATGTCTGGGCAGCTCAGGTTTCACTTCTCCTCTGCCTCTCACCTCAAGTGGGGCTTCCCAATCTTCTGCCTTGTCTTACACCAAGGCAGTCACCCTGAATCAGTGGCAGAGAATCAGATTGAAACTCCAGTGGAGGGATCTTAATAACTCTGCCTCAGTTTTCCACTCTGGGCACTCAGACTCTATTGGCCTCAAGACACCAGTAGCCTTTGCTCCTGTCCCCACTCCCCACCCCCATCAGTGGGCAGCTCTTTCCTCCAACTGCCCCAATCCTGTCAATAACCCCAATCAAAGTCACTGGTCCAACAAGTTCATAGAAGTTCCTGCTAAGTTGCACCCCCAAAATAAATGTCCATAGGATTATCTCATTATGGAATACTGTCCCTATTCTGGGTCCACATATTGGTGGCCGTATTTAAGAAGAATATTAAAACTAACTTTTCAGAACATTGAAGACTCCTGACTCCACAATTCTATGATTATAACTCCAAGAACTGATAGACACATGGTAATTCAATTTTTCTAAAGTATTTGCTTCCAGCCAGTAGAACAAATCGATCCTTTTGAGTATTGTTTAGGTTCTACACAACAATTAATGGTCACTTTGCAATCTCTAACCAGTCTAATAAATTTATTCCAGTTGCTACGTTTGATGTACCATGTTACTTCCCCTTCTACATAGTCCCTGAGGGAATGAGGCAAAGGATGTGGTTTATAAAGTACATCAGGAGTACTTTAATAGTAGCTCTGAACCTTCTTTGGTCGCATAGCCTTCTTTTAGAGAGACTGATGTTTATAAAGAAGGTATTCCAAGTTTGTAAAGAAGGTATTCCAAAAAGAGCCTCTTGATGAGGGTGAAAGAGGAGAGTGCGAAAGCTGGCTTGAAACTCAACATTAAAAAAACTAAGATCATGGCATCTGGACCCATCAATCCCTGGCGAATAGAAGGGGTAGAAATGGAAGCAGTAACAGACTTCATTTATTTGGGCTCCAAGATCACCGCAGATGGAGACTGCAGCCATGAAATTAAAAGACGCTTGCTCCTTGGGAGGAAAGCTATGGCAAACCTAGATAGCATATTAAAAAGCAGAGACGTCACCTTGCCAACAAAGATCCTCATAGTCAAAGCTATGGTTTTTCCAGTAGTAATGTATGGCTGTGAGACCTGGACCATAAAGAAGGCTGAACGCCGAAGAATTGATGCCTTTGAACTGTGGTGCTGGAGAAGACTCTTAAGAGTCCCCTGGACTGCTAGGAGGTCAAACCAGTCAATCTTAAAGGAAATCAATCCTGAATGCTCATTGGAAGGATTGATAATGAAGCTCAAGCTCAGATACTTTGGTCACCTAATGCAAAGAGAGGACTCTTTGGAAAAGACCCTGATGCTGGGAAAGATGGAAGGCAAAAGGAGAAGAGGACGGCAGAGGATGAGACGGCTAGATAGCATCACTGAAGCAATGAGCATGAAATTGAGCAAACTCAGGGAGGCAGTGAAAGATAGGAAGGCCTGGCGCAATATGGTTCATGGGATCACGAAGAGTCGGACACGACTTAACGACTGAACAACAACAATTCCAAGTTTTGTGAAAAACAGGAGCTTACTTTTTTGTAAATATATTAGACCAGTTTATCTTGAGCCAGTCAAGCCAATTTTTTCCTCAGATGGTAGACTTGTCACCCTGTACAACCATAAATTGTAGAGAAAAATGTTCATCTTCATACCTGACTGTTGCCTGGATTCCCCTTGTATAGAATTTTCTCTCCTGTGTATGAAGTGAGGTATCAGAAAGACATTTGAAATGGACATTTCTTTAAACAATCCTTGTAGATAGTCACTGAAACCAGTAATGTGGGTGCATCCATGTTTAACAACGTGTCTACTGGGTGCCCATCAATCTCCAGGTTAATGCCACCATTTCCAGCATTGGCACCATTCACAGTATTCATAATTGGCTCCTCCAGTCTCTGATATAGCTTTATCATGTGTACTTTCCGAACATGTGCAATATGACCCTTTTTTTCCACAGTTGTGGCTAATCTCCAATGTAAAGCAGTAGGACTGTTGCAAACAGGTCTTATTTTGTTGCTGATGAGATTGCCTAGCCTTGCTTGATAATGTTATCATATTAAATCTAACAAAATGGTCATCACTGTGAAACATTTTTGTGCCATACAATCCAAAGCCACATTCCCCAAGTGAATAAGCTTCAGCATGTGAAAATTCAACTTCATCTACTTACAAGTCAGTTTCTGGGGGAAATGGTAAAAGCATTAATTGTTCAATAGCAAGTCCTCAGAAAAGTTCCTGTAGAAATCCTTCACAATCCTACTACAAGCTCTGAATCAAACGCTCACACTGCTGCCTTCTGTCTCAACAGTAAGTATTTGTAATGTGTTGTAAAGCTCACAAGCTTGTTTAAGCAGAGCTGTGTGGTCTTTCAAAGTATATTCCCAAGATATAAATTTTCTCCTCAAAGAAAATCCGATTTATCACCACAATGGTTTCAGCTCATTTGAACCCAAGTTATTGTCACCCTTAAAATAATGTATCTCAACAGGAGAAATGAAATTCATGTGTGAAATATATAGTGATCACATCACACTCTGGAGTCAAAATATAGACTGTGTTACCAAAACATAAAGCCGATTTAAACATAACAAAACATGCTGCTTCCTGTGTACATATTATAGGTGGTATTTTTCTCATACAACAGTCTTTGGTTTTATAGCAGTGGAAAAGCATTGAGATCATCTATATTTGAAGTAGCCCATCTTCTATGCCTGGATGCCTTTAATGGTTAATGACTCCCTCCACGCTTCACAGCTACCTTGCTACGGCAGGCAAAGTTTTCAGTTAAATGGAGACACGAGCTATTCCTTGCATGTGGAGTTAATAGGGAATGACTGTTTAAACGTTTGGTTATCCTCTGGTGCACATGTTAGATTTCAGCTGTCATGAAGGTGTGCTAAATCTTGCCCCATTAAGTTTAGTTAGTAGCAACTAATATTTGTACCATCTCCAGGGCCTCTTAAATCATTCCTTCATTCTTAATGCATCTTTGAAAGGTGCTGCAGATCAAGGATAGATTAAATTAATGAGGTTACGATTGAAAATAATGTGCTAAGAAGCTGATCGATTTGTACGTAGGCTTTTTTTAAAGCCACTTTTTCAAAAAAGGTATTTGGCTTGAATTTGGACACTTCCACAAGGAAAGGTTTTTGCTCCATTTCTACCTCCCCTGCAATCCCTCATAAACCAGATTGAAGCTGCCTTCAGCCACCTCACTTCTGCCGGTCTTAAAAAACTGCCAATGGCATTTCTGAAAGTGGGCCCTAAAGAGTGGCTGTTGCTGGAGGAGACAACCTGTTGTGAAGGTATAATTCCTTCGGTTCCTTTAAAATGCTCCTCTGCAAAATTGTACAGCTAGAAGATACTAGGGTGGCATTTTAAAAAATAGGTACTTTTCTTTATAATTGTAACCATGATAACAAAGTGTTTGTGTCAAAACACAAAGCTTGGGTTTGTGTCAGACTGAAAGAAAGAATAAACGTAAGGGCTCTCCTCTGAGTTGGAAGGTGGTAAAGCCAGGATTTGGTGTAGGATGGGTGTGTTTTTACAAGAATTTTGAAACTGGCTAAAAGGATTAAAATCAGGTTTACTGCTAAAATAACAATAACAACTGGTTAAACTTGTATGCTGCCCGACTCTCAATGACTAAAACTGCTTGCATTTCTTCCCTAGGATTGTTAGAGTCCATTGGAGTTGGGTGGCTAATAAATTTGAATAAATACATAAATAAATTGCCCTGAAAGTTGAACAATACTTTACTTATGCCCAGGAACTAGAAAGTGTGGTAAAGCAAGAAAAAAACCAGGGTCGCAAAGGCCTCATACTGAAAGGAAAGTTCCAGCTTTGCTGTGGTTTCTGGAGCCAGAAACCTTTGGACCCAGCTCCGCTCCCCACAAAAGCTGGCATGATGGGATGGGCAGGCCTGGAGCCAATTCAAACAAACAATTTGTTTGAATTAAATGTATAACTATTTACTTTTTTCTCTTATTTATAGTGTTTAAGAATATTTGTTTTCTGTTTTTGTTTTTAGTCAGGAACAGGCTAAAGTCCCCAGGAGAGAGGCTGTCCTTAATTTGAGGAGCCTGATCTGGTAGAGATCTGCTCCAATGTGTATACTGAAGCTCCCATTTGGGCCACAGTGGAATTCTACTTTCGTGCTAAGTGTATTGGAGCAGATGCCATTTCAGATTTCACTGGAAAACTATCATTGTGAATGGGTGTGAACTGGCTCTTCAACCTTTTTGAGTCAATAGGTGTCAGATTCAGCCGGCACGGCAAAGGCACTGCTCAACTTCGCCTAAGTCAATTTCACCGCCCAGGCACAAGCAGAGGAAAAGGGGAAGTGAAACCACGAGCTGATTACTGACAGGTGGTGGTGCTTAACTCAAAACTGCAAGCGGACACTTCATATCAGCGCAGTGTCCCCTCGGGTGCTGCAAACAAAGGAAACTGCAAAGGCTTGCTTTGCGTGCAAACAGGCAACCCCAACAAAGGCAACAACAGCACAACCCATAGACTGCAATCAGAAAGACAAAAGTACTGGACTGAATCTGCCATTTGGGCGAGGGGGATTACTGCGGGTAATCTGTAACTAAGCAACAGGTAAAGCGCGGGAACGGGGAAGCTATAAAATACCATGTAAGCTATGCCAAGCCAGTCCTGGCTTTGTCTGTACTTACTTACATTATGCTTGAGTAAACTTCTTTTCTGAACACACGTGTCACGAGAGTTTCACTGAGACGAACGGGGTAAACCTTACAATAGGTACATTCAAATTTGTATTGTTTGGCTGATCACAAAACAAACTGGTAGGGCAGGCAGTGGTGGGATCTGATCTCCAAACTACAAAGGCACTCTTTTGGCTCAACAGTTTCATATAAATAAATCCTCCTGCTCTGAGAGAATAAACTTATTTTTCTAGCTTAATGCAATAATACTTGAGTACATGGAGCTTTGATAAACTTCTATCAAAAGTGAAACAATGAACATTTGACTTTGATCTTTGCTGCAACCCAAGTGTCCATAGCTGCTACTTTGTCCTTCCACCTTTTCGGGCAGCTTCCTATCTCTCTGATATCCTTATGACATAAGAGAGCTGACCATTCATAAGCTAGCTTTAATGTATTACCATCAGCAGTCTCAGAATACTGTTTTAGTAGCCTGCTTCTATATGTCCTGTCCATTAAAGGAAACCAAATCAGTTGCCCACAGTCTCCTATACTGCTCTTTTTATTCACAGAGTTGATCTTCCCTCTCCTGCCAGCTCACTGTTGGACTTTTGGAAATAACAACCTCCTATATTGTCTTCTAGTGGATAAGTCAAGGGCAGTCCCCAAGAGTGTCAAATTCTGTGCATCTACCATGTTCAAGGACTGCATAACCAATACAGACTAAAGCATCCCTTATTTGAGATATTCTAGGCAAAATGTGAACCCTTTCTACGTCACATTTTATTATAGCTAAGATATTTTTAAGCATTTTAATTTTATAGTAGTTATTAAATCTTCACCCCATATTTATCGGTTAGGAGTTCTCAGCTCTGATTGGCAGGTGGTCGTCTGCCAATCAGAACATCCAGCCCTGATAACACGGAGGAAGATGGACTTGAGGAGAGGGTAGTGTAATACCATTGTTTAATACAGGAAGACAGGGTTATATCCAATTAGTACCTAAACATTTAAATCCTTCCAAGTATTTTAGATCCACCTTTGTATTTCAGTCTCCCCCATCTGCTTTTTTTTTTTTTTTTAAGAAACCTCTATGCAATCTACCTACCTGCTTTCCTATCTTTTCTTTTCAACTCTGTCCTTCTGTCATGGGTTTGTCCTCTACTTTGGGCACTGACCCTAATAAAGGGCTACGTATGAAGAGGGAATCAAAGGTACATCTGTAAGCATCTAGAAAAGAAGGCTGCTCAGGAGCCAGATGGGTTTGGCAAGAACAAATTATAGTTGTGGCCTTATGTAAAGCCTCTTTTCCCACCTCTTGGGGCTTTCCTGATTGTTCAGAGCTAACCTGGGGAGCTCCCTGGGACTCTTCTCCTCATCCCACTCCAGTTCTGGCCTGTTTTCCAGTTAACCAGATCCATGGATACCTCTCTCCAGCTTCTCTCTGGCACCTCCCCGGGGGAGAAAAAACAAAGGCAAAGAACAAAATATATCACAACTGCAGATAGTATTATTAAGCAAACCATGCCATTAACTATCACCCAGTGAACCCTGCCCCCCTTTGGTAACATTTGTCATCCAACAGGTCGTCTTCTTCACATTTTAATTTCTCCTGGGATGGTCTGTTCCTCTACTACCAACCCCTTTGTGGAGGATGGGGTGGTGTTTTTGCTTTTTCATCATAAAACTGTCAGGTTCAGCCGGCGCAGCACGGCTAGGAACTTGCCCAGCCACTCCTTAGTCAGTTTCACCACTCGATGGGCTCAGATTGAGGAGGCTCCGGGAGCCCATCGCATTCAGCCAGTTGAATGGATCATCGGCGGTGGGGGGCCAGCTCAGTATTGTACTGAGCTGGTTGGCATGACGGTTGGGACCAACCGGGAGGAGCTACGCTTGGTAGTTACCCCGGTGGCCGACCACGCACTAGCGCTGGGACTGGCATGGCTTATGTGCCAGAACTCACACATCGATTGGGCATCCAAGATGGTGCGGTTCGGTGGCACCACCAGGCAGACGGGGTCGAGCCGTGGAGGAGATGCAAGAGCAGAGGACCCCCGGAGCTCGAGGAGGTGGTGGCCGCAGGACGGAGAGGCAAGGGTCGGTAAGCTACAGTGGTGATGGCAGCGGGGCCCGGGCAACCAACCACACATGAGGTGAGGTCGAGGACGGCGCCAGGGGTGACCGGCAAATGAGAGGTGGTGGCAGCCGCAGAGACGGTGCGATTCGGCGGCACCGCCAGGCAGACAGAATCGAGCCACAGAGGAGGTGCGAGAGCAGAGGACCCAATGGAGCCCGAGGAGGTGGTGGCCACAGGAAGGGGAGCCAAGGGTCGGAAAGCTGCAGTGGCGACGGCAGTGGGGCCTGGGCAACCAACAGCATGGGAGGCGAGGACGAGGACTGTGCCGAGGGCGACCGGCCAACGAGAGGGGGCGGCAGCCACAGAGACAGTGGCGATTCCAGGGATCTCCGAGGTAGTGGTGGCACCGGCGGTGAAAGGCCCCAGCCCAGCAGGCAGGCAGGCGACGGCAGCCGCAGAGATGGTGGCAACTCCAGGGATCTCCGAGGTGGCGGTGGCACTGGCAGCACGAGGCCCCAGCCCAGAGGCCAAGTGGGCAATGGCAGCCGCGGAGATGGTGGCGATGTCAGGGACTGCCGAGGTGGTGGTGGCACCGACAGCGCGAGGTCCCAACCCAGTGGCAACACGGCCAATGGGAGCTGCAGAGAAGGCAGCGAGGTCGAAGACCACTGAGGTGGAGGTGGCAACAACAATGAAGGCCCCAGCACAATGGCAAAGTGGGCGATGGAGGCCGTGGAGATGGCGGTGAGGTCAGGGACAGCCGAGGTGGCGGTGGCACCAGTGGCGAGAGGCCCCAGCCCTGTGACAACGCAGGCGACAGCAGCAGCGGGGACAACGGCGATGAGAACCAAGGGCCCTGCAGCAGTGCAGGTGGTGACAGCAGTGCAGACAGTGGTGGCGGGACCCAAGGGCCCCGCAGCAACACAGGGGACAGCTGCAGCAGAGACGGTGGCGGCGGGACGCGAGGGCCCTGCAACAGCGCAGAAGACGGCAGCAGAGGAGATGGCAGCGACAGGACCCGAGGGCCCCGCAGCAAAGCAGGCGACGACTGCACAGGCGCTGAGAGCGGTAGCAGTAGTGGGGGCAGTGTCGACAGTGGTGGGAGCTGAGTGGTCCGCACCAAGGGGGAGTGGAGAAGCCAACTGTAGACTGGGACCCTACTGCGGCCAGGGGAACCTGGAGGGTTGTAGGACCCTGTGGGAGTTGCCACGCAAATCGACGGACCCAGAGACCCAGCTAGTGGCAAAAGGCGGAATCCAAACCCCAGCGGAGAAGCAGGGGAAGGAAGCAGAGCTGGAGTTAAGGCGAGCCTGCATGGAGGCGGGTGAGAGAGACTCCTGGCTGGCAAGCAACAAGGACTCCTTAAAGGAACAAGGGGACTTGTGGTGGCACAAAGGGAAACTCTACGTGCCAGAGGCTTGTCGTGCAGAGGTGCTCAGGAGAGGGCACGTCGACGAGTTTACGAGACATTGCGGGTTTGTTAGGACTTTCCACCTCCTGCATGGACAGTTTTGGTGGCCGTCCCTCCAGAGGGATACGAGGGAATACGTAGCCAGCTGCTCAATGAGCACAATGATGAAGGAAGGGAAGGAGAATCCTCGGGGACCCGTCCAATAAGTGACCCGGCCATGGTAAGGCTGAAGCCCCAAGCCCAAGGAAAGGCACACCGTTATGGCAGAGGGGGGGCAGCACCCCAGCAGCCCATTTAAGGAGGGGGACTTGTCTTCAGGGGGGCAGTATGTCAGGTTCAGCCGGCGCGGCACAGCTAGGAACTTGCCCAGCCGTGCCTTAGTCAGTTTCACTGCTCGAGCACTAGCGAAGAAAGAGGAAGTGCGAAACTGCAAACTAATGAATGGGCCACCTGGTGCCGCTTTATTAAACTGGAAGTGGATGCGTTGTGTTAACGCCAGATGGCCACAGGTGCTATAGGCAAAGGGGAGAGCTGCGGAATTGAGGAAGAGCAATCGGCGTGCGATTGGAAGCTCCCGGCTTTGCACGCGTCAGAAGCCCTAATGAAGGCAACAACCACACCATCAGAAAACAACATTCAAAGAAACAAAAGAGCTGGGCTGAACCTGCCATTCGAGTAAAAGGGGGGATTACAGTGGGTAATCTGTAATCTGCAATATGTAATATGTAACCTAGCAATGGGGCTAGTGGGGGATTGGGACGACTATAAATTGTGTGGAAAGATGTGCCAAGCCAGTCCTGGCTTTGTTTGTAACTGCTGTGTTACGCTTGAGTAAACTTCTTTGTTGAACACACGTGTCACAAGAGTTTCTCTAGACGAATGGGGTAAACCTTACAAAAACAACATTTCTGCTCCAATTAAAATCCTTTTTCCTCACACTCCTCCTGGGTTGTACCTTTTTCCATTGAGCCAAATGCAAAGTCATGCATCTGTGTTGAGAGGGAGGGAAAGTACTGATCAGTTTTGTTCTGCAGTACTTCCAGGTGGTTTTTAATTAGATTTGAGATTTTCTGCTATCTTTCCTCACTCTTAAGCCCAAGTAGCAGTCGAAACATTTCAATATTTCCTTTTGCAATATGATTTTTCCAAACATTCAGGTTTTTTTTAAAGCCAAGAATCTTGTCACTTGAAGTCAAAACATTTTCTCCAGTGCCTTGAGAGACTGGTTCATGTGAAGAAAGATGTCCACTAAGTATGCTAATTTCTGCAACCATTCTCTAAGCACTCAGCAAAATGTGAATACTATTTTCTAGGAAATACTCTTGCAATTCTGCCTTCAGCTCAGACACCCTGTTGAGAACTCTTCCTCTGCTAAGCCACCATATTTCTGTGTATAACAGGAGACTTATGTGCTCTTTGTCCAGGTTTTCAGTTTTTTAAAAAAACATTATTGAGTGAACTGGTCTTTATTTAATAAAGTTAACCATTTTTGTAGCATCATCCAGAACTTTTTTCATTTCATCTCCAAGAGTTTTTGACACCAACACCTCTCTGTGAACAAAGCAGTGTGTTGTGACAACATCAGGATTTTCTTTTTTTAAAAGGGAAACGAAACCTCTCATGGAGCCAACCATTGATGGAGCACTATCAGTACAGATGCCAACACAGTTCCTTCAAGACAGATTTTTTGTCTCCAGGTATGAAGACAAAACTTTAAATACAACTTGGTCTTTGAGTGTTTCATATAGTTCTTTGCAGCAGAAAAAGTTTTCTTGAATTTCACCATCATTTACAAATCTTACAAATGCCATAACATGACATTTTTCGGTGAAATCTGTTGACTCATCAACTTGGATAGAAAAGCTGCTGCTCTTCAGTTTATCACACAAAGCCTTTTCTGCATCATGTGACATGTCATCAATACTTCAACTTATTGTACTGTTTGATAGTGGAACTTTTTCAATTTCTTGTACTGCATCTGGTCCTAGCATTTTCCCCACTATTATTTTATATGCTGGCATGATTACTTTCTCACCCAAAGTGTGACTTTTACTTTGCTGTGTAATAAATTCTGCTACTAAATAATTTGCTTCTTGGGCTTTTTAACTGACTTTCATTCTATTAACAAAAGCTTTACTCTGTTTGTTCTGTGATTCCAATAGCCATTTAAAATAAAATAGAACTTTTACTTGTCATATGGCTGTGATTTGTAGGTAAATATCTTTTTAATTTTGCTGGAGCCATTGCTGCATTTTAAGTTGTTTGCCACAGATGAGACACAATGAAATAGGACAGCTTGGATCACCAGTCCATGTAAAACCCATTAATTAGCTTTCATTGTAAAGATGGACTTTTTTTTTAGTCCATTGAGGTACCAGTGCAGGGAAATGCTGAGAAGATTTAAATTCTTCATTATCATCATTAAACTTATTGGTATTGTCCATTCTAGAATCTTCCTCTTCTCTCTCACACCTCTTTTTCAAAAATTGCCACATTGAACCCTCAGACATGACTGAATAAACATGTACGAAATTTATTTAGAATAATAGAATAAAATAACTATAGGAAAACCGTGGGGAAAAGATGCAGGAGGGGGAGACTGATGTCACAGACTACGTTGGACGAGTCCATTAATTTCTTGAAAAATGCACTTCTCCCTCTCCTTCCTGCAATATATTCCTCCCTTCCTGCAATATAGCATTCACCGGTTATCAACGGTCTCCCCTACCTTGCATCAAAAGTTAAGAATGGATTCAGTGAAATAAACACTGTCCTACAGTGCACTACCAGATAGCTCAGAAAGAGCTGTAACAAGATTTTTGTTCAGTTTCTGCTCATCACTGTGAGAGTGCATTGACCGAATTTGAAATAATTTTTTAAATAAATCATGATCTCCCAGGGAACCCCTAGTGACCTCTTGCAGAAACCTAGGGTTCCACAGAACCCTGGTTGAGAGACCCTGCTGTACAGTATAAAGAATGATTAAAGGAACTGGCATCTTGAGTTTGCCAAAAAGCAAAAACAAAACCCTGAGCAGATATATAATTATCTGCAACATCTAAAAAGCTGTCATGTGCAAGAGGGGGTGGACCTGTTCTCTGTTGAAACAGAGGGCAGGATAAGGACCAACAGTTTTAAATTAAAGGAAAGAAGATTCAGTCTGGAGGTTAGGAGGGATTTCCTTAACTAGAGAGAGCTGTTAAACAGTGGAACAATCTGCCTGGAGCAGTGGTCAACTCCCCCATTGCTGGAGGTTTTCAAATGGGGTCTAGATGGCCATGTGCCAGGAATGATTTAGTGGAGCAAGAGTTGGACTAGATGACCTAGAAGAACCTTCCAACTAATATTTCTGATTCTGCAAAAGAAGTGACTCTATTGGTTCTTCTTATGACGTTTTCTTAGAGCATGTCTATAAAATCCATCATAAGCCTCAAAATCCAAGAAGATTGAGGCTTACAATAACTATATTTAGTTATGAAGAGCCACACCAGACTTGAATTAGGGCAAATATAATCAGAACCTGCAAATGGGATTGCCGCTTATTCTTATTTTCTTCAAACATTTAGTATCTAAAGTGCTACGGAAAAGTATATTCATTCCTCTTAAATTAAATTATGTGGTTCATGAACTGCATTCACTTTGGTGATGCACCACTTAATTTCTAGATATGCTATAAAATGATGAGCAGATTTTACCATCTCATGGATAAAAGAAAAAGAAATGTGGTTATAAGGGGCTTACTTAATATACAAAACTATAAAAACAGAAAGAGAGCAGAAAAATCAAACTATCAATTGTACTTAATCCAGGCCCAGGCAAAGAAACACCAGTTGAGGAAAGAATCTGGCAATGACTGTTCACAGACACTTAAATGCCCTCGTCCCAATGTCTGTTAGTAGTTAAGAAAGCAAACAAAACACTGGGATGTGTAAATAGAAGACTGGGGTTCAAATCAATGAAGATCATTATATCATTGTTCTAAGAGATGGTGCGACCACACCAGAAGAGAAGTACAACACTTCAGCCATTATTCAGCAAGCCAGAAATGTAAATCAGAATGGTGATGTGGGAAGGCTGCAGAAGACAACATAAATGTAATGAAAACATGATGGGGTGCACAAGTGATTGTAGAATAGAAACTAGAGACTGAAAACAAAGGGCAAGGGGAACCACCTTGAGAGAAATTAGAGATAATATTCACCACGCTGTTGTATGACATTATTGGCTATGATGAATAACTCTTCAGTTCATTTGAATGACTACAAACCAGGCATTTCCAAACTTTTGGAGATCTGGATTTTTGAAAAAGGTTTGCTCCCCTTAATAAAAGGGGCTTAAACAGAAAATGTTACTGAGTGCTGGTGTTCACTGTGTGGTCCCTCAGCCATACTTTCATTCTTATTTTGATGTAAGATAGAATCTTTTTTTTTTTCATTTGTTAATAGAGGACCATCATTCCAAAACTTATTTATAGAAACACATTGATTAATCTGTGATATCTCTATATAGAAAGTTCTAAATTCTATTTTACAAATGCAGGAAGGTCATGTTCCCATTTTTCAAGTAACACTTGCTGCATAGAACCAGCTTATTGATCATTAGAAGGACTGCCTCTTTTATATATAAAATAATGCAGAAAAGGAAAGATCACCCAGTACAGATTGGAGTGGGAGGGCCTATAAAATGATTTGACCTATATTGATACTGATTATAGTTTTAATTGTATTTCCTTTCCTTCTTGTTTGATGATATGGTCAAAAGATTAATCAATAAGGTGTTTATCTACAATATGTATGTGCATTCTTATTATGACTCATCTCCCTCCTTGAGGGACACTCAATATTTTCTGTCCACTGAGCATCATTGCGGTGTTTGTTTTTCTCCTCCTTATTTTTTTCTCTGAGACCTTTAGTAACATAGAAGTTCCTCCAAGTTTGCTGATCACTTCTTCGTGTGCTGTGTTGTATTGATTACAGTATATAAAGATTCGCTGAATATAAACATATGATGAATATATTTATTAGCTACTTTCCTCTAAAATGTGGAACCGAGGCATATAGATCAATATAATATTGATCAAGCAAAATGCCAAGGGAGAATAGGGGCTAAAAGTATGGGGGGGGGAGGGAGCAGCCCTCTCTTAAGTCAGTATAATTTATTGCCAGCTCCTGCAATAACTCTAAAATGTCCAGCTAATAAATTTAGTTTGCAATTTTATCACATTTTCAGCATAATTTTATATGCTGGCTAACTTTTTTTCTTTCAGGAGTAATGTACTAGATAAAATCCTTCCTTCCTTCCTTCCTTCCTTCCTTCCTTCCTTCCTTCCTTCCTTCCTTCCTTCCTTCCTCTGGACCAAGACCTCACTGGGATCTTGTTAACTTGTCTCAGAGAAAAGGCAAGCAATATGGGGTACTAAGTTCTACAACAACAGAGAATTCCTAGCAAAACCCTTCCTACCTAGACAACTCATATACCTCCAAATTCCATTTTTGGGAATGATCTTAGTGATCTTCACATAGCAAATAGCAGTTTCATGTGATAAGGAAAAGCCCTTATCTACAGTCAGCTGAAAATTGTGGAGATTTCCCATGTCATAATTATCAGAAAATGCTTTGACTATTACTGATAGATCACACCAGCTACTGTAGCAGTCAAGAAGGGGAATTTATTGCAGGGGAATTTATCGCAGGGGAACGTTGCTTGCTGAGATGATTCTTCTAGTAATATTTAAAAACATACATCTCAGCAGTGTATGTTTCTTTCCTCTTTTCTTTAATTTTCTTTCTTTTCTTTCTTTGATTTTTTATAGCTGCCCATTTCACAAATCATCCCACTGAGGTAGTGATTGTGGACAATATTTTCATTCTTTTACACTAAGCATCTAGCTGTTCAGGATTTCTCTAGAGGAACTCTTTTCATAGAAGCTCATGTCAGGGTCCACAGAACATTCCATCATATGACAAGGGCTGTTTAGTGCTTTAGATTTGACTTGGAAAAGGTACTTTGGAATATGCAGGAGAGCACAACACTTGCTTGTGATTCATTAAGGCAGCCACATCTGTCTCCAGGATCACATAGGTATAACTGAGGTCCCTCTATAGAACTTTGGAAATAATCTGAAAATGTGCTTCAGAGTACTTAGAGTGCAAACCTAGCATCTCTCTTCAATTCTTTAAAGCAGCTATGTCTTTCTTAGGATTGTGCAATTTCCATTTGCAACTCCCACATGATTCTGAGAAAAAAATCCAGCTGCTTTAAGGAGTTTGCAGACAGATGTTATATCTATACACTCAAGTGTATAGATCTATACACTCAAGTACTCCAAACCACCTTTTTGGAATTAAAGCTGAAGCTTTGTAAGTTTCCAGAGAGAGGTAGAATGGAGTGGCTACTTGTGGCTACAGATACATTCTGATGCCCTCCTAATGATAATGACTGAGAATCTGCAAAGTCCAAGTGAAATTATTAGTTTAACTATGACATGGTCTTATGCATTTCATCCTTGCTCAGACCACTTCAGCACTGTTCCCAAAGCTTCCAATAATTCTTTTTCACATGCAATTTGAAAATGATTCCAATTCTGTCTAACCTCCAGCTCTCTGGTTAACTCCCTGTAATGCCCAACCAGTTCCTGAGAAGGTCTGTCTGTATCTTCTTCTTACCCTTACAAAAAAGCTGCAACTTGAACTGAATACAAGAATTCCTCTGATTGGTGGTCCCTGTCAAAACAATACTATACAAGCAAGTATCATTTGCAGACTAGGAGAACTACAGAAGAAATTAGGAGCAGGTTTTGTAGCTTTATGAATCATGAGACGTGAAGTTAGGCATCCACCTTGCCTCAGATGAGTAAAGAAATGTTCCAAACCACCTTGAACAATACTGGATTTGACTTTTTCCAGAATCAGAAAGCATGAACACTTTGAACATGTGAAAGTACAATACGAATACCTATGATGATTAAAGATGATGTCATTCCAGATATTTGAGCTGAAAGAAAACAGGAATTATGTTAAACCCAATAGATCTCATATTTCATTCCTGATCAGTCCCATATCTACTATAAGTAATTTTTAATACAATGTTATGTTTCAGATGTTTCAAATACTCAGTTGGAGATTCAAATTGCATTTGAATTTCAATGGTTTCATTTATTTCTGGTCTATTTAATTCTGGCAGTAGCCTGCTGTTACCAAATGGAGATTTGATCTAGTCTGATAAGTCATGCATTACATATTGCTAACAGGATTGAAAGTTGCTTAAAGTATTATAATGACATACACGATTCAACATTTTTTAATGTAAAGCATGTTATTAATCACTTTATTCCATTCCATTCATTAGCAATAATGGGGATGCAAAGGTTGAGCAACCTTTCCTCCAAAGAATTGGTAGGAGTAAAAGTTATTCAAGAACTCATTTATCAGGATAAGTGCTCTGAAGTGAAGGGAAGCCATAGAGCCAGTGAGGGCTGCACATGAGGTGCTTCTGGGACAGCTGTGTGTGGATAGGATTCTCTTGACTTGTGTGGGATGAGGCTTAAAAAGTAGAAAGGATGAGAAGTGAGGTGGAACTGGAATTTCAAATGAGGAGGGTCTCATTGCCCCAGAGCAGGGCTGAGAAACAGCTGAGTACATAAAACCTCATAAAGAAAACCAAAACAGAAATATTCCCCATTGTGACTGTTTAGTCTTTCTGCAGAGACTCATGAAGTCCAGGGTATTATCTATTTTTAATATCAATTGACCTGAAAAAAATCATGCTACCATCTGCAGTATGTGAAAGTCTGTCTTGCAGACTTAAGACCCACCATGAAAGAAAAAGAAAAAAGCACACGGATCATATTTAAACATTATTCAACAAATACCTTTATGATTTTATTTTTTGCAAAGAACCTAGCCAGTGGTTATAAGCAAAGAAGGAAAAAATAGATGGTTTTCAGGAACAGTTGAAAGGAATTGGTCATTTGGCTACATTACTGAAAACACTTGAAAATTGAAAGTTCACAGTTATGAAATTCTCCATTACATTTATAAGCACATTTGAATCATTTGAGATTCATTCATTCAAACCTTGTTTAAAAGGATTTTGACACAATCTAGTTCTATCATTAAATCTGACTGAAATAAATGAAATGCAGGGTAACATTCTGTAACAGCTTACATTCCTTTCCAGTGGATTTTACCCTTGTTTTGTCATGTGCAATTATAGCCCAGTTTTTTTTTCTGAACTTAATAAGAGATTTGAACTAATGCATTATTTCAATTTTTGCACATTTACTGCTTGAAAAAATACTACTGTCACTACTGAATAACCCTAAGCACATAAGGGTCTTGCTGAGTGAGAAAAAACCCTATCTAGCTTCTTCCCAAAAGGCCACCCAGACATCACTGGCAGGATATGAATGTGCCAAGTTCTACTGCTTGGCTTCCTTAAGCATTCATAAAAAGGGGAAATTGTCTCTTGATCCATTCCCATCACACTACCATAATTTTATCCACTCCTCCCATAAATCCCATAAATAAATTATGCCTTATTTTTAAACTCAGAAGGCTCAGATAATGCAACTTTTCTTCATAGCAGAAATGTTTGATCTTCTGAAGCATTTATTTGTTTATTTGCCATATTTCTATAGTGCTGCAAACAAATGACTTTCAGCAGCAACTCTAGCATTTATTGGGTGAAAAATGGCATTCAACTTGGCATAATTTTCTTCCAGGTAAACTTACACAGGACATACAGTGTTCTCACAGAATTTCCATACTTTTTTCAGTCCTAGTCTAGATTCCAAACAAATCAACCCAGAGTTCTCACTCGAGGCACAAATGACCAGGCTCAAATTATCCTGCTTTGGACACATTATGCGAAGACACAGCAATTTGGAGAAGGCTCTGATGCTGGGAAAGGTAGAAGGAAAGAGAAAAAGAGGATGATCAGCAGCAAGGGGGATGGACTCAGTTACAATGGCGATGGGGGCACCATTGGAAGATCTGAAGAGCCAGGTTAGGGACAGATCATCATGGAGAAAATGTGTCTAAGTGGTCACTAAGTGTTGACAGTGACTTAATTGCACATAATCGATCAATCAATCAATCAATCAATCAATCAATGAGTTCAGCTAAATTCATGTTGCTCATATACTAATAACACTTAGTATTACTTGTTTTATTTCCCACAAAAAGCTTAGGAAAGGACTCTTTCCTGCCCCCATCTGAGCAAGGCTGTCCAGTTGCTGTCCCTTGAAAAGAGGGGGCACAGCCTGATAATGATCTGAAAGGCTATGATGGATAAGGAGCACCTTTGGGGAGCTGCTAAGTAAGGGAAGAAAGCTGTATAGCTGTATATCCAAAAACAAACATATCTCAAGACTTGCCATTTAAACCTAGTGATGCTTTAGAGCACTTCAGGTTAATTTTAGTATAACCTATATTTGTTTGAAGTTGGTGCTGAGCACACCACATTTGAAAGACTGTAACAAGTCTGCAGAACCCTAGCATACACTGGATTGTGGCTCAAAACACCAGTCCTGTTCCACTGAATCCAGTGGCCCCCACAAAACATGTATTTGCACACACACAAATTGCACACATATTACTTTTTGGCCTTTTCTAGAATGCTACCCAAGATTATCAAGCACCTATTCAAAATTTTATTTTATCATTGTAAGCTGTTCACACACAGAAAATATCTTATTTACTAAACAAAAGTAGTCAGTACATGTACACATGGGTTACTAGGAGGAAGAAAATATTAGCAAATTATTTTCCTCTTCCTTTTAAGAGTCCATGTGGAGGATCTTTTTTGCAATCCCTGGAGATTGAGATGTCTAGTGGCCAGACAGGATTGGTGTGTGCAAAGGGCACATGGCATGGATCAGGTTGGAGACAACAAAGGACAATCCTGCCAAACTCTATAGGCTAGCACAGAGCTGCAAAAAATAGACATGCCCATGGTCATTATGCAAGCTATGTCAGCAAAAGTCTGAAGAGGTAAAGAAATTGAAAAAGGATTCTGGTTTCATCTACATATGCATTGCAAGGGCTTAGGAAAACAAGGGAGTGGGGTTCCCACCTGCAAGGCCTAGGTTTCCACTTTTTCAGTGTTTGTGCATCACACCCTCTTCTTGCTCTCTGTAATGCAGGCAGATTAGAGTAATTTAAAGATATCCTGGTTAACCCCTTGTGACCAGAGTGGCCTGTGGGTTCTTAGGATTTGATAGAAGTTCGGTACATGGCCCCTCCTCAAGAAACATTAAAATGAGAAACATGAGCAGTTTCATTTTTGTAGCCTTACTTGACAAGCAAACCAATGGCACTGGATTACCCTGTGAATGCCTCCCTCCTTCCAAGCCATGATGACACAGCTAAGGCATTTGCCTTTCAAACAAGAAAGTGAAAGCATTGCTTTTTCTGTACTCAAAGCTTAGTCTAAATCGGTTTGAAGCATATGTATTTAGCTGTGAGCTGAATGTATACATAAAATGCAAGACTCCTAATTTTAGAGGTAAGGATGGTCTTACAGAGATTGCTGGCATTTTTCTTTCTGTCATCTTTAGCTCCACTGAGAGTTTTCTGTGTTGGGTAGATGTAGCACCTCCTCCTCTCCTGGTCTTCAGCATGCTTCTCCAGACCACACTCAACTCCACATATGGCTCCCCCAAACTAACAATATATCTCCCGCAATGTAACCCTGTGCAGTCATTTCAGGTTCACTAGTTAGCTTTTCTAAACCATTAGACTGCCAACCATTACTTTCATCTCAGTTCTCCTGTTGTCTCCTTTCCAGAATCTTTGCTGAAGATTTCTTAAAAGTCCCTCCTCTGAAGCCTGCCCATCCTTCTCTCTCTTAAGAGAATCTTTCCTAGGAGAACAAAACTAAGTAGCACAAACTTGGTTTGGGTGTCTGCATGAAAGCATGCATATATGACGAGCCAGCAAAAAGCGAAAACTACACATGGGATGAAATTCAAATTCCTTGTTGCCTTGCTGTTTTGTCAGTGGGGCAGTTATTGTTTCCCCCAAGAATTTTCTCAAGAATACTATGGCATAATGCAGTACCATTCTCAGGAGCATTCTCTCTGTGGAAACATAGTAAGCAATATACCATCTGAACAATCACAGGCTTTTATTTTAGTTATGAAAGAAAGAAAAATGAAAAACACCTCTGCACTTAATTTTCAAAATGCTTGCTTCCCCAATATCGATCAATTAATGGGATCCATTTGCACCAAATACCACCACCACCACCACCACCACCACCTCTGCTGCGGCTTATCACCTGCATGCATGCAATCACAGAAACATATAGCACATTCTCCAGGCAGGAGCCCTCAGAGTAATGTATCCCATCTTCTTGTTCAGGGGTGACTCTTCCCTCTTCTACCCAAGCTGGAACAGAAGGGTGCCTTGCATTTTTCCCAATTCTTGCCTCACTTCCTGCCTGACACTGTGAATCTGAAAATAACATTTCTGTTGGTGAGCTTCAGGGCTCCAGCTCCTTAGGAATTATCTAGAAAATGCTCCAAGTACTAGGAATCTGGGGAAAATATTGTTCAAGTTGTTACCTCCTCTCTATCCTGCACTGGTCAGACAACACCAGTTCTAGGTGCCACATTTTAGGAAAAGTGGAAAGTCTATCAACCAAGATAATAAGGGCCTGGAAGGAAAAACTTATGAGGACTGGTTGAAGGCACTGGTTATGTTTAAGCTGGAGAAGAGAAAGATGTGATAGTTGTTTCCAAATATTTATAGGGCTGTCACGTAGAAGACAGGGCAGAATTTTCAGACTTGCTCCAGGAGAAACAATGAGTTTAAATTACATGAAAGTAGATTTCAGTTGGACAGCAGAAGATCATTTCTACAGTAGCAGTAAGAGCTGTTCTACAATGGAACAGGCAGCCTTGCAAGATGGTGGGCTCTCCTTTGTTGGAGTTGCTTAAATGGAGGCTGGATGGCCATCTGTTAGGGATGATGTAGCAACTGATTTCTGCACTGGGCAGAGAGGTGATCCCTGAGATCCCTTCCGATCCTTACACTCTATGATTGTTTGATTCCCTTACCTTCCCAAGCTCCTTTGGGAAGACAAAGTGTCTTCTTTCCCTGCTGGTTCTCAGGGCAGCCTTGAGCCTCTCCTGGCTGCCTATGTAGCTGCAATTTAAAGAGGGCTGAAGGCTGTGGGCTACTGCTCTCTTCACTGGTAACCCCATTTCTTCTTGGAGCATTTAGACCACAGCAATACTAAGGAGAATGGTAACAGTGGGGCTTCCAAATGAAGATACTGTATTTACCCACAAGGAAGACTGATTCCCCACCCCCCTCCAATAATTACCTTTCAAATGGAAGAGTCATTTAACATGTATTGAATATAGCCTCACTGGAATGACAATTTTAGAAGAATTGGGGGATCCATGAATGGAAAGCATTCTGAGGCATTTTCCTAGAGTCCTTGTTTCACTGAGGCAACAGCAATGGTGAACATTTCTTCTTTTACTGTGGATACTCATCCTCTATGCACAGAGGGCAGTGAGAAAATGGTGAATCTGGCACATTATCTCTTCACTGAATAAAGCTGTCTGTTGCAGAATTTCATGATGGAGCATGACTAGAAGACCTTTAAATTCAGTGGACTTTTTGCAGAATAAGTATGTGTTGCATTATGTTTTTGAAGAGCCTTTGAACTTAATGGGATTGACTACAGAGTAAGCATCTACAGTTTTATGCCTCTTTTTTTAGATTTTTTTTATCCCGCCTTTATTATTTTTATAGATAACTCAAGGCGACGAACATACCTAATACTCCTTCCTTCTATTTTCCCACATCGACAACTCTGTTGATGATGTGGGAAAGTGGAAAGTTGGGCTGAGTTGGGCTGAGAGAGAGGGACTGGCCCAAAGTTGCCCAGCCTCAGACGGGACTAGAACTCTCCTGTTTTCTAGCCTGGAGCCTTCACCACTGGCTGTCCTGACCTAAGACATTTCTTCCTTCCCCAGATTCTTCCCCTTGTGCCATCTCCATCCTGGGTTATCTCTTTCCTTTTCTTTCCTTCCCAGTGCAGGTACTGTTTCCAGTCACCCTCCCACCTCCGTGGGTCGGAATATACAAATGTATGGAGAATTAAAAAGTTATTTCACAAACAGGGACCCTTATTTTACTGGCAATTATTTTTAATTAGTGCTTAATAATCTTTATTATTATGAAGCAATTAATAGTGATAGTAATTAGTGATTAATATTAACACTAATATGAGGAATTAGGAGTGTGGCTTCTGGTCCATGTGTATAAACAAACATTCATATATGCCCACATGTGCACAGGTATATCAGACAAATATAGTTATTGGATGAAAATAATTTTCAGGATTGGTTTTAACTGACTTGATCACTCTAGATTGACAAGATAGGTATGCTGGGCTCTGCTCAGACCTTTCATTTGTGTTTATAATTTGTCTCCTCCTCCTCCTCCTCCTCCCTGTCCTCTTCTTGGTCATAAAGTCAATATTGTCTTCCTTTTAGGTAAATAGTTTGAAGGACATGTTCAAGATGCCTTGTATTACACTCAAGGGAGGTGTGAGATGGGGAAAATGGGAAGGGTGAGGCCATGCCAGAAAACACACAGTTGAAAAAGACTCAACTCTGCAAACTGCTTCTTGAGTGGTTCTGCCAGCTTAGATAAAGGCAGATGTTGCTGCCGGATATGGATTTCCTGCCTGTGCTACTCATTCTAAAAAATGTTTGCTCAGAAAAGTGTAATCTGTTAGATGTGATCTGTCAAATTGATCTTCATTTTTATATTGTTTTCACATTTTCAAACATAGTTTTCTTCTCTGGCATGACTATAATATTTTAAGGGTTGTAAACTACTCTGCATAACCGTTTGCATTGGGAGAGTGAAATATAAACAAATAAGTGCTCTTGGGGCTTTTAAAGAAAGAAATATCAGATCTTAGTCTAATTTCCTGCAGGTCCTAGTGCTCGAGTCTGAAAGGATGTGGCTAGAAAATGAGCAAGAATATAGACACCCCCCCCCCCCCCCCCCCATCCTGAAGCTTCTTGGATCTGGCCATAAATCTGTGCTCCTTTTGCTAGGCTTGGTTTTTCCAGCATTGCAAACATGCAGAGATTTGGGGTACTTCCTTACATGTGTTTTCTAGTGCTCAAAATTATGTTGCTAGATGCTTGCAGCTTCTATCATGGATTACTCCAAGATGGCTTGTGGTCTTGCAGGTTCATCACTGCCTCCTGTTCTAAAGGTATCAATCGGTGCAGAAAGGGGATCAGTAGAGTGCCATAATTTCAGTCACTTTAAGTGGGCATCACCCAGCAATGCCTCAAGCTTCATTTCATTCTCTCAATTATACCATTCCAGGAATATTAATTGTATTACTTGATTGTTCATTGGTATAATGCATTACTATATCAGATACAGTGAATACCATATCCATTCTTTTATCCATTCTTAAGTAACCATTTTACTTTTAAAATATTGTATGTTTCGTTCACACACTGAGAAAGGTTTCCATGAATGGAGTGTTTATGTGTTGAGTGCAGTACTCCATGGACTTTACGGTCTAATGGCTTGTGAGAGGGGGCCTGTGGATTTTCATCTTGTTTTCAGCTGTGCAAACAAGAGGCACTTCTCCTTCCTTTCAGAGCCCAGACTAAAGCCCACTAAAATGCCAGGGTTATAGCAATAGGGTTGCTGAGGTTTTAAAAATCAAACTGGGCAGGCCTGATGCTGTTCATCTTAACACCAAACATATTGTCAGTGTTTATTTTTTCTATCCCAGGCTCAGCTCTCAAATAAACAGATCACTGACTGAATTTCAAGGCTTTTTAAAAAGAGGGGCTTAAGAGGATATCAGCCTATTTTCAAAAGCAAGTTGAACCTGTTCAAAACCACCCAAAGAAACAAGAGCACTGAAGAAATGATCTAAGACAATTATAAAACCATTTCTTACTTTTCACCATTTGAAGCTCTATTGCTTAGCATGATTAAGTGGCTTTCTGGATGAGTTCTTTATATGTTAGCTTGAAACCACCACACCTCCTTTCCTGATCTGGATTAGAACATGTATAATGATTGGTATTTGTAGACATACATTGACCCTAGAGAAGCTCGCTTTTTTCCTTGGACTGAACTTTAAGAAGAATGGCATGTAGATCTTCTATTCTGTGCATCCCAGTATATTTAGAACTGGCAAAGGGTTCTTTTGTATGACATGTTTAATAGAAGGTACCATTTAAATATAATATAAAAAAGTGATAAGGAAAAATATCTAGAAGCACAATATCACTTGAAGTGTGCAGTTAGAATCTTAAGAGTTGGAAGGGACTTTCTAATCTAATATCCTGCTCACTGCAGGATCCTGCAAAGGTCTCTGCTCACTGGCTTGGTTTGCAGACCTTTCACCATCTTGGCAGGCCTTCTCTGAACTTGATCCAATTTGTCTGTCTCCTTTTGAACTGTGAGGCCTAGAACTGGACACAGGACTCTAAATGGGATCTGATCAGGGCAGAGTAAAGTGGAACAATTTCTTCCTGAGGTCTCCTCTTAACACACCCCAAACAGCATTGGCCTTTTTAGCAGCTGCACAACAGTGCTGGTTCATGTTTAACTTGTGGTAGACCTAAGGGGGTCCCTTTCTCACATAATACTGCCAGGCCACTTCTCCCTTTTATCTTATATTTTCCCTATCCAAATGTAGAACTTTACATTTCTTCCACTTACAAGTCCATCCTATTTATTTCAGCTCATGGTTCAAACCTGTCTAGACCTTTTGGAATTTTCTCTCTCTACTCTGAGTTATTGCCCACCTCTTCCAGATTTGAGCCATTTGTGAATTATGTATGTTCCCTTAAGTCCTTTATCCAAGTAATGAATAAAAATCTTGAACAATACAGGTCCAAGGACAGAGCCCGGTTGCTTTCCTCTCAGTACTTCTCTTAAAGGTGGAGCCATTTACGAGCACCCTTCAGATATGGTCATTCAGCCAGCTGTGAGTCCATGTAACAGCTATTTACCATATTATTAAGAACAAAATCATGAGACAATCTGTCAATGGCTTTGCTGAGGTCCTGGTACACTATCTCTGAGGGAAAGCTGGAGGACAGTCAGTTGATGAATATGTATCTCAGAAAAGTCAAGTCAGTCCAAGTGCTGAGATAGGTGGGAAAAAGTGTTTCAAAGAGTTCACTTTCACAGACCACTTTTATGCCCTAAGATGCCGATGTGGACCTCTATACAAGAAGCCTTCTATAGAACTGAAACAAGAGATAAAAATAAATGGATGAGATATAAAGACTTATTAGAAAAAGAACAAGGAGAATATAAAATTAAATCAAAAGAGCAACTGGTTTTAGAAGGATATACCTTTCAATGGCTTTCTTATATGCAATATAAAGAAAAATTTAAAACTGATAAAAAAGAATTTGAACAGAATAAATCGGAATTTGAAATTCAATTATGTGAAACAGATGAACACTTAATAGCAAAAATGTATAAATTATTGTTGAGAGAAGAAATGGTTGAAGGACAAGTTAAAGAATGCATGATTAAATGGGCAAAAAATATTGGACATAATATACATATGCAGCAATGGGAAAATATGTGGTCTAAAGGATTAAAATTTACTTTATGTTATAATTTGAAAGAAAGTTTTTATAAAATGATGTATCGATGGTATAAGACACCCCAAAGACTATCAAAAATGTATGGGATAATTTCCAACGTTTGTTGGAAATGTAACCAACAAGAGGGGTCGTTTTACCATATGTGATGGACATGTAAAATTGGGAAGAAATTTTGGACTCGAATACAAACCTTGATGCAGAGCATACTACAAATACAGATTCCATTTAAACCAGAATTATTCCTGTTGGGGATAATGGACTTTCAAACAGGAAAACATCTTATTAGAATTACTCAATACATGATTATCACAGCAAGACTTCTCTATGCACAATTTTGGAAAACTCAGACACTACCAACAATATAAGAATGGTTGTTAAAACTGATGGAAATGGCAGAAAATGATAAACTGACTTGCTTATTAAAAGAAAACTCAAATAACTATTACCTTAAAGAATGGAAACCATTGATGGACTATTTGCAAAATACAGGTAGGGTGAAGCTTACATGGGGATTTGAAGATTAGTTTATAAATGTAATGGGATATGTTTTGACAAAGAATTATTCCTACTTAATGTATTAAAAACTAGCCTTTAGTTTTTAAAACTAAACTAGCCATAAAACTTATGATAGCCTTATTATTCCTAAAACCAGAGATAGATTGGAAGTTATCTATTTTTCATATCTTTTTTCTTTTTCTTTTACTTTATCTCACTTTTTCTTTCCCTTTTCTTTATATTTTGTATTTCCAATTTTCTTTTTCATTTCTAACTTTTAAATTTGTAACTTTAAAATTTCAATAAAATATTATTAAAAAAAAGAGAGTTCACTTTCCACAATAAAAGCTGAGTAATTACTCTTACTGTTTTCAGGGTTCTGTATTTACAACAGACAAGCATTAAAAAGACCTTAAAATCAGTGTTATTCTTGTTTCCTTGGCTTTGCCAGCTACATGGGGCTTGATAGTGACTCTATCAAAGAAGAAAATGAGGTTGATCTGGTATGATTTGCCTGTGACCAACCCATGCGGCTCATTTTAGTTGCAACATGCCTATTCAAGTGCTCATAAACACAGCATTTAAATAATTTATTCAAGAACCTTGCCCTCTATAGACATCAAGCTGATCCACTTTCCTGGGTCCTCCGTTCTTTCCTTTTTGAAAATGGGGACAACATTTGTTCTTTAGTCTTCTGGGAATTTAACCCCAGGAATTCTCAAAGGCTACTGTTCTCGAAGAGGAGAACTAGAGTTCTCAAAGTTCCCTCAGTACCTTACAATGTAATCCATCTGGCCTAGGAGACGGGCATTCAAATTAGTTCAGTTCTGTCATACCGTCTCCTTGTTTATCCTACGCTGCAGTCCCTTCATTCCCCCAGAGGCATACAATGTCCAGTTAGGGCTTCATTTCCCTTCTAAGAGAGGACAGATGCAAAATACAGTAGGAGTTCAGAATTTCAGCTTTTTCCCTATTCTCACTCATTACCGATTCACCACTTTCTCATTGCAATGGGACCTACACTCTCTTTGGCTTTCTTTTTCTTTCCAACAAACCCCTTTTTGCTTTTTTTGGTATCTCTTAGAAGCCTCAATCATCTGAGCATTAGCCTTTTTGGCATAATTCCTACAATTTCTGGAAACAATCTTCTATTCTGCTTTGTTTATGTTCCCTTGCTTCTGTTTCCTGTGCATGTCTCTTCTTCTCTTTAGTATTTTAGAGAGCTCTGCATGTATCTGCTCTAGCTCCTTTAGATTTCACCTATTTTTCCTTCTTGCAGAGAATTTTTTTGTTCATTTGTTTGTAACCTTGTGCAGATTTTTCAGTAGGGATCGGGTGTAACACTATTGCCTGGTGTTGGATTTCAAGAACTAATTTTGGCAGCAGAAATAATGGGGTGGATTTGGGGAAATCTCGACTTTAACTTTCCACCACAACATTGTATTAATACTCCAATTAGATCTGTCATCAAAGGCAGAAAAGATATACCTTTAAGGCATTTCTTTGGGGCTGTTTTTTGCAGAGACATGGGTGAACTTGCCCTGCTGCTTTTAGAGAATTTAGAAATGGAGGTCATATTGTCTAAGTCATCCCCTAAATTTTCTGCTCTGGGTTTTGCATTGCCATCTCTATGGCTTTTGTAAGGAATTGGTAAACACTTTATTTAGAATTGCAAACATAAATCACTTCTAACTTTTCATCTATTTTATCAGCACAGTTATGTGCCACAGCCTATTTATGTGAGGCTATAACACAGGATTCTGGATTCTCCATGCTTCTGAGCTCTTCAGTTGAAGGAGATCTGCTCACAAACCACATTTTCTTGGAAATGAAAGAGCAGCAGTAATATTATAGTTGCTTATGGTTGCCAAGCTTAAGGACTGTTTCCTCTTTTCTGTGGCAAAACAAAAGAATTTTTCCTACCATGTTGCTGGATTAGGAATGCTGAAAATATCTGGCAGCAAAAACTGTGCCTTTTCTTGGCCTTGTCAGGAACCTGTGAATTTAAAACCTGACCAAAAGGGACAATGCATTCCAGTCAGAAGCTGGCTTTCATCCCTTCTCCGAGTAAAACATGTTTCTCCTTGAGCCAACGGTCCTGTTCAAGGCAACGGATGGCATATCCTCTTGATTTCCATGCATTGGGAATAGAGGGTTTTAAGTAACTCCTGTGCATGTTCACAGAAGCACTGGAATTCTCTGGCTCTCCAGCTATTTGCGTGAACTATCCTTTCCATGTTCTCCTAGGCAAATATATGTTTTGTGTTGAGGGCATGGGTGGTTGTTAAACTTTTGTGATCCTGGTTCTTTATTGCAGTATATGTTTTTTAATTCTTTGACACAGCTGATGCCCTGTTTGTTCTATGTATACAACTCCCACTTTTGAACCCCTGCACCAAGGAAGCCTTGCTGGGATGTGAGGCAAAACATCTGTGAAAAAAAAATCAATCAATATCTCAGTACTGATCTCCTGAAGTCTGGGGAACCTGACTACTGAGTATGTACTGTACAGAAAACTGGGGTTACTTCTGTCCCAAGAAATTCTTAGAATTTTTGCTTCTTTCTGACAATACAATGTTGTCTGGCCATCTGTTCATCACATGGTTTTGGGGGAAAACAGATAGAAGTAGAGCTCAATGCCATTATGAGTGCTTCTTTTCCAAACTACCAAGGTGCCTGGGTTGGGGGTGGGTGGGCAGAGAGGATAAGAGTGCTTCAGCCCCCATCAACAGATATGGGGTCCTTCCCTTTTCTGCTTGCAAAGTCTGAAAGAAATTTGCATCCCCTTTTCTGTTCACTCTCCTATAATTTGCTCCCCCCTTTCACAAATGGGGCAACTTAAAGGATAATGAACAATTCAAGACAGCACTAATTATGTATCATTCACAAAGGGAATTATTATTCTTAAATCTCTGAGGTAGATCTTTGTTTCCTGGTGCATCAACAGATGAAGATGTGAAGTGCATAATTTCTATTTTACCATTTGCCTCCAAGCTCCTGGACTGCACTGCTGATACCTGCAGTCTCATCTCTCTCATTTTCTACCTCTGCTTTTCCACCCCTCCCCTAGTTGCTTTCCGCCCCTGTATGTGTCCTTATTAACTAATAACCTGCTTAATAATGCAAAGTCTGCTGAATTCTCATTCCTTCTTTATTATTTCTCTATAACCAGTTACCTTCAGCTGCTTCACCCCCTTTCTTCCCTCACAATTTCTGTGACTCAACTTCCAGGTGCTTTTCTTCCCCCAGTGGGGAGAAATCATTCTTCTGCTTTCTTCCTCTCTCTCCCTCCCTCTTTCACAGATTCCTGAATGTCCCCATCCTTGGCACTCTGAACTTCTCTATGGATCTTGGTGAGCTCACCAAACCTTGTGCCTTTCAGGCCCATCTGTATGAAGATGACAGAAAGCTCTATCTCCAGGCTTGAATTAGAATGCTTTGATGAGGGCTGGGTTAAGATGTCTACTGTTTTGTTCCTTCTAGCTGAGGTACAAAGCTTAGCAGGCTGCTGAGAAGCCATATTGTAACCCAGAGTCATCACTGTCCATTTGCATTCATATGGAACTCAACCAACACAGTGGTGCCATGTTAATGTCTTGAGACTAATAGAAGCTGATTACAAAAACATGCTCGTATTTTTTCTGGAATGAGCCCCAGCTATTAGGCAGTGCTATTCTGATTATAGAATAAAAGTTGTAAGTATTGCAACATTGCTTAAAGACTGCCAAAGCTTCCAGTACACTCACTTAGTTCCAGAAATTTGAAATTATGTAATTTAAAACAATCATTTGGTGTGGAACTTGGCACTGAAGGGTCCACTCACAAGCAATTTTTTTAAATTGACATAACTGTTTTTGGTAATTTTTGAAACGAAAAAAAATAGGCCTAGTGAAACATAATAGATACCAACTGGATCTAGATAGATGTGTGAAAGCTTACTCCTAACCCTCTTGATATTCATAAATAGTTTTAGTATACAGGGGACACCTTGATTGAAAAGATGGGTGGAGCTCTCAT
Source organism: Liasis olivaceus (assembly GCA_030867105.1). Taxonomy (NCBI): domain Eukaryota; kingdom Metazoa; phylum Chordata; class Lepidosauria; order Squamata; family Pythonidae; genus Liasis; species Liasis olivaceus. The sequence goes on from CM061354.1 coordinate 62,436,537, forward strand.
TTCGTTATTTTTTTTAAGTTAGTGCTCTATTTTGTTTCTTGTTGTATGTGTGTGCATTAAGAAGTTGCTAAGTATACACACAGATCTCCTTTTTCACAGAAAAAAAGTGCTTTTGGCTGTAATAGTCAAACCACAAGCTTTAGAAGGCCACAAGCTTCAGGGAGGCTCTTCCACAGAGAGGACTTCAGGATCCCAGCCTTGTTTGAGGCAGTCCACGATCGGCATTTCTAATGGAAATGCTGACAGAAGCTTAATTACACAGTCCCTAGCCAAGCACTTTTATATCCTGGCTTAAAACATAATAGCTTTATTATTCTTAGCACATTGAAAATTTAATGGTAATTTTTAAAGTGCGAGTTTTTCTTGGCCAGGTTTGAGCTCCTAAGGGAACTCCTGGCTGTGTGGGGAAGGGTATGGCTGTGTTAGGATAAAGGGTCCTTGAGCCTCAAACATGTGACAACAATGTGTGTCAGGAGCCATTTTGAGGAGCTGAAGGGAACCAGAGGTTGAAATTCAGAGCCCATCCAATTGCTAGATGACTCCTGTCAGATTTGCAAAAACTCCTCGTTCATTCTTAAATGTTTTTTAATTGTGACATTTCCAGGGTATGTCCAGTGCTTGATGCTCTCACTCCCTCTGAGTTTTTGTTTTTTGTTGGTTTTGTTTTTGGGTTGCTCAAGTTGTGAAAGCTATTGCTTTCCTAGCCCAGCCGCCACCACCACCCACACACAAGAGGAAGATGTCAGCACACTTGAGGAAAGCCTTCGGTCTACAGGATTAAAACAAGAAGATCTTTAGAAAGAACAAGCTAAAGGAGGAGTGCTTTCCATTCAGGGAGGATGGAAAGTATTCTGTGAATGTGGAATGCTAAAGTTCCATTCCTGCTAGAAGAACAGAGTCTGCTTATAACATCCTTGCCATCCTCACCTTGGAAGAATAGAATCAAAGGTGATCGTTCCTAGTGAATGACCTTTTCTCCTTATCTTTCATCCCATTGCAGGATTTTTCTTAGGTTTTCAAAGTTTCTGTATTTGTTGAAAACGTACTTCATAAACTCAACATAAAATGTGACTGTGGGGAGGGAGTAATCTAGATCCTGGTGCTGGGGGAGAGAAAAATGGGCATGTCCATTCCCCTGTGACGCCTGTACTAGTTCTTCCCAAGTGGCAAATAGGTACAGCTGGCAAGGAAGCAAAAGCCAAGAGGAGTTTTGTTATTTACTTTTGTTCTTTTCCTCATGCTGGCATTTTTTCCCGAATCATAAAGGAAGAGGGAAGTGCCAGTCAAAACTGATTCTGCTTTGAGCAGGACATTGAAGTCGTGTGTAATCAGGCCCTTCCTGTATGTACATTGATTCGTGGTGCTCTCTATCCTGTATCATTTCTGAGCTAACAAAAACCAATGATAGCCATCTTGATTCGTGAGAAAAAAAATTGCCACCCCTAATAGGATAATACATTTATTAGGAGCAACCAAACCTGCACCAAAGAGCTCTTCATCAGGCAAGATCCCATGAGGGGGGAGGAAGCAAGAAAATCCAAAGAGTAGGTGTGGGACTTCAGCTGTAAGGTCTGCTGTTCAAAGTTGGTCTCAAGATGAAGGCAATAGTGAATGCCTGAATGAATCTTAGATGTTGTCAGTGTCAGCTTACACCTAGCATGCAGAGACAAAGAATAGCAAGTGACCACCCAAGTTGAAATCCTGAGACACACCTGACTTTAATGTCCATTTTGGCATGGTTATTAAAGTCCCCCAAGACAAGAAGTCTAAGTGAGTCACCAGAGATCTCAGTAACTAGTGCACTGGGGCAGACAGTGCACTAAGAGTATCCCTAAGCTGTCTCAAGCAGACACAGCAACAGACATTCAACCTTGGTAGACTGTCAGATGCAGCTCCCCTTGCCACCCTCCCCCACATCCAGCACTGCCTGAAATCCAGAGCAACCCAGTGGATAGCCAGGTCTCTCTCTAGCACTTTCATTGAGGACTAAATCCTGGATAATAGATATTTCACCAGCAACTGACTGACCTTAAAAAGCAGGACCTTCAGTGTCACCTAGATTAGACTGCAACCTGAAAGGCAGACTGGCCAATCTGACCTCCTTTCCTGCAATGACCAAGTGGCAACCTCCTGCTGTATCTCCCTGTGTTGGTCTTATTTACTCCTAGGTCAAGCGCCATCCTCCCCCTCCCCTCTCTCCTTGATGCCAAATCAATCAGTCAGCTGAAGCCAATCATCTCCCAATGTTGGTATATAAAGACAGGCAGTCATCCCCCCAAGGGAACCCCCAGCATCAAGGATTCCACCCTCCCAAGAGAGGTCCCTGGGCAGTTTATGCCAATGACTGAATCCATGCAGAGCGGTGGCAGAGGGTCTTAAAACAAAGCTTTCCTTTAGTGTTTCTGGGAGACCGCTGGGTGTGAATAGACCATGGTGCCATGAGATTTCATGGTTAGGATCTGCCCAGAGCCTGTGACTGGGGCAGCATATAAATTGATTTGTTTGATTATAATAGTAAAATCTAATACAAACTAAACTTAAAGGAAGAAAAGAGAATAGAAAGAAGGTGTAAAAATTGAAAGAGAAAAGAAAGAGAGAAGAAAGACAAAAGTAAGAATATAATAAAGAAAAAGATATATATAAAGAAGTGACTTCCAACCTTCATCACAAGAAGTATAAACAAATTTAGTGACTCTTCACCCCCTCTAAAGGTTGCAAACATCTCATTTCATATCCCATCTCTTATCTATAAAGAAATCCATAAAATATCATATTTTCAGTCCTGGGGTTGGCAGGCAGTCTATAGAGGGTTGCCAGAAGTAACAACATATCTTATTTTAATCTTGATCAAATAAACCAACTTTATATCTCTTCCTTTTACTTCTAACAGTCTTAATCTTTAATTCATTCAAATATTGTCGTAGGATTTGATTTCTCTTCATTTCTTCTTTGTCCCATTGCACAGAGTTTTTCAAGACTTTAACAAGCCTCTTTTGTAAATCCAATAGGAAAAAATATCCAGGTCACACTGTCTTGGTTCGTCATTTGTATTTCCCTTTTAAATTTTAAAACCTCAGCCAATTTCTTTTGTAGATCTAGTGAAGCATCCTTTTCTAAGTCATTCCCTTGGCTTGTCAGTTGAAAATCCACTTTTGATATCATCTCAGTCTTGTCAGGTAAAATTTGTTCTACATCTGACATTTCTTCAATGACATCTTTTGAATGTAGTCTATCCATAGAAGCAGATATCATTACTGACATTGTTGATATTGTGGCTGCTATTTTCTGATTCCATTCTTCAGAAGTCTCCTTCAGTATTTTTATTGTTATAACATTTTGCAATATTTTAAATCGTTGTTAATCTTTCCTCTACCTAAAAACTTTAGTCCCCTCTAGTGTCCAGTTTTTGAAATCATGAAATTGCTTATCTTGTGGGAAATAGATTATTTTAGTTTTTACAAGAAGCTGTTCATTCTTTATAATTAATTCCAAAATCTTATTGTAAAAGTTTTAATATTCCAATTTTATCTGGACCCTTAGCCTGTTTATAACTTTCTAAGATCAAAATCTTATTTAGGTTTTTGCTGTTTATTTCATATTCTTTAAATTCTTAAGCTTATGGTTAAAATCTTCTTTCATTCAGGATTGAAGGCAGTCTCACTCAGTGTTTTCTAACTTGTCATTCTGAAGGTCTCTAATAACTTAAAAGTAGTTAATGAGCAATTTCTGAAAGTGATTAGAAAATGAGGTTTGTGAACTTAGTGCCCTTTAAAAGTCTCCGCCGTGGTTGCAAGCAAGATGGCTAATGCCATCATCTCCTGGTGCCCAAACCCCATGGAAAACCACTGTCCTGTGATCTCCTTGTGAGAAGCATCTGTCTGGAGAACATATGGGCAATCTCCCATCCTCTTCTTATCCAGAGAGATTCCAAAGAACCAGTCTACTCACCGGTTCCCTGGTCTTTACCGAGGTCATCAGCTTCACTTTCGCAGAGCAGTCTTCAGTTTTCCATATCTCTCCTGGAAGTCCCCGGGCAGCATATAAATTCTGTAAAATAGATAAATATTAATATTGCTATACTTAGGGGATGGTTGATAAACAGAGAAGTCACTGTGCATCAGAATGTTTTAGATTTCCCCCCAGTGCAGACAGTGATATACTTGAGGGCTAGGAATTTAGTGATAAGCCATGAGATTTTGGCATGACAGCATGGCTAGAGTTCTGCTGTTTGTTTTGGATACTGTCCTCAGTTCTTTGCAGAACTGGCTATTTCTGCAAGGCCTGAATTCTTGCCACAGATACTGACAGTTGTAGATTAGAGGCTGAGATATTCCCGTATAAAGGATCTGAAGAGAGCCAGATTGCTATAGTGGTTAAAGCACCAGGCTAGAAACCAGAAGACCGTGAATTCTGGTCCTGCCTCAGGCATGAAGCCAGCTGGGTGACCTTGGACCAGTCACTCTCCCTCTCAGCCCTAGGAAGCAGGCAATGGCAAACCACTTCTGAAAAACCTTGCAAGAAAACTGCAGGGACTAGTCCAGGCAGTCACCAGGACTCAGGAACTGACTTGAAGGCACCAAAAAAAAAAAAAGGGATCTGATATGCCAAGTAGTTGAAAATGTTCCAGGGATTCAAGAGGAATCTTATTGTGCTGTAACTAGTTCTCTTGGAGGAAAACTGTTGCTGTGCAGAACCACCACCATTTACTACCTTGAAGGCTTTGGCCAAAAATTGTGACTCTCTTGTGACTGTAGCACAGTCTCAGAAGACATTCCAACAAAGAGGAAGAGGAAAGACTTAGGAAAGGAGGAGGTAAAACAAAGAACTGGGTTATAATAAAGAGTTTTTAGTCACAGCTGGCTTTAGAGTTTATTATATTCCTCTAAGAAAGAATACCATAACACTCATGACTTTAGGGTTAAGAAGACCCTGGAGAGAGAACCTTTCTTAAATTAGCTTTTCCCAAATATACACTCCTTTTAATGCAGTCTCCTCAAATTTATGCTTTTTGTGCAAATTTTTGAGTAGAGAATAATGAACTCTGGTGGATTCCACTTATTGAAGCTGCTGTTCGCTGTGCTCCATTTTGGCAGTTTTTATGTCTTCCTAGTCCAATTCACCCAAATGTTTCCCTTCAAATTAATAACCAGCTTCATAAATGTTAGATTAAATCACTGTCACTCAGTAGACTTAGCACTGTTCAGTTGAAGATTTTTGATGTTCCAAATAATAAGTGCTTAGGAAATTTTGCCAGCCTTGCTTGAGTTAGAAAATATATAAAATCCTTCTTAGAAACAGTGATGTCACAGAGCAGGCCATAATGTAGAGCCTTTCAGACGGCTTTGATAGACAGAAGACATACCTTATGCGCTCAAAGACAACAAAGCCATCCAGGAAGTATGCTTCATAGGCATTCAAGGCTACATATGTGCCCCAGATGTTATGGGAAATTACAGATTCCATGAGAGACATGTTTATTTGTTTTAAAAATATCCATGCCTTTTTAAATGGATGTCTGTGGAATTAGTTTTTGCGTTAATAAGTGGATGAACCTCACTGAGATCTTTTAAAATATTGATGTTCAAGATGATCAGAAAAATCTTACTTCCTAATACAGGTTAATTTTTCAGAAAGACAGTGAACACAATTATTCCTCATACTTAAATGTTAATGGAATGAAAACTTGACATGGGAAATGCAGTTAAATTTGGTATTGTGTATGTTTGACATTTTTTTCCAGAAATTTTGATTCTGGATTACTCATTCATTCATTCATTCATTCATTCATTCATTCATTCCTGGATTGATAATGACACTTCACAGCTTGGATAACTTGGTGGCCTAATTCTGTAGGAATATACAAGCCCAACAAGACAAGGTGAGATAAAATGTTCTGGTATTCCGTCTCTCAAACCAGCTTAAAAGTGGAGGGTACCAGTCATGTGTTTTCCTCCTCTCTAGGCTGGTTCTCTATTATTTGGCAGCAAAGATGATTTTGCCAAATGCAGCAGAGATAGGCAGGCCTAATTTTTTGATGATTGACATGGGCTGAAAGCAGTGGCAAGGTGGGAGTGATGATGGGGAAGAAGATTGCAAAACAGGGTCATACCACCAGCTGGCCAAGAGTCCCTTGGAAGTTGAAACTTGAGCTAGCTGTGACCAGGCTGAGATTTTGTGCAGGGGACTGATCTGTGTAGCAGGGGCTGCAGAAGGACATGAAAAGTGTGTTCTTGGGTTGCAGCCCTTTGCCAGGCATAAAAGTAGAAGTTTGGAGGGTTTATTAATTATCAACCCAGCATGGCTGCTGTAAAGTTCAGATAGTTCTGCCAATACAGATGTACTTTTGCTGCCATTTTCTTCCAATGTACCTCCAGGTAGGTCTCACATCAGTTTCATATCTGCAGGAAGTGGGGCAGGATCCATTTTATTAACAGCAGAATTCTGTTCAGGATTGCATGAAATCTGAATAATAATAATAATAATAATAATAATATAATAATAATAATGAAAAGGATTATAAACATATTTCAAAACTAGACAAATACATGCACATAACAAAAGCACTGAAGTGTTAGTAATTATTCTTTCTTGTTATTGGTGTAAACTAATTTTGATATACAGGAAGTATAACCATAACCTTGTTGGAAGGCATCTCAGCATCCTTGGCTCTCAGTCCCTTGGACTTCAGGTTCACACTGTTCCACAAAGAGACTGTTATCTCTTCTCCCTTTCATATCTGGGTTTTGCAGAGAGCCAAGGCAGCTGGCTACATCAGCAAACCTGAGCCATTCCTAGAGGGATTTGCTTTACATGACTTCTTTATTAAAGGGATAAAGATCACAGCTGTGGAATTGGTTTTGAGGGCTGGGCAGTATTTGCAGAAGAAAACAGCGTAATGCAGTTTTGAGCCAACCACATAGAAGCTCTTTGGCCGGTATTCTTGTTTAATTCAAAGAGCCCTGCCCATCAGAGCTGGCAAAACCAGTAAGCAGTTTTGCCTGCCAGCATGTGTGCGATTGGTGTTTAGAACCCAGGGCATTATGTTGCCAGGAACCCAAACTGCTATTGTTCAGACAGTCCTTAGGTAAAGCCAACTGCCAACCACTTCCAAGGAAGAGATATCCAAATAAAGCACAAATGATTAATTTGGCCTCCCCTCTCCTCTCCTGGTTTACTGTTTGCAGCTTGGGGACCCCCAGCACACTGTTCTCCTGCGAGGTCTCCATGTGGCAGAGCTCTCAGTACTGTGGCTAACCCCTTTCCAAGTACAAACACCTGTGAAAACAAAATTAGCCTTGCCAATATATCTACTAAGAAATGCCTTCCAGTAGGTTATAGATATAATACTCAAGCCATTCAGGGGAATCCAAACCAAACACAAAAAGTCTTATTGGGGCAAGAGGATATTAAGAATAATAGTCAGATTATACATGAGAGTTTATCGAAGAGGAAGGGAGAGACATTAGTCATCGTTTTGCTATAAAATGAGAGTTAATCAAAGGGGGGCAGGTTAGAGGTCAGATGTTGTATTTGTGCTATTATTATTTTTAAATCATCAAGGTTTCCATGAATGGCAAATGAAATGATCCTGAACTAAGAAAAACAAGAGATTGCTCAGCAGGGGTTCACTTCAAGATGAGCTAAGAGAATCTGTCATATGAACGCGCCTCACTATTGTTATCTGGGTCTCATACCTTTTTCCTGAACAGTGAAGCTTTGTCTAATTGTGCTTACTTTCAAGCCTTTTCATAAGACACTGAGGGATATTTATGTATATCCCTTTAAAATGTGCACTATCCCATAAAAACAGTATTGCTCTAAGCTTCGCTTCTCTTGCTGCACTTCATTTCTCTCCCTAAGAGAAAAGAGGATTCTAGTGTTCGTGTGTCTTTTTCATGAATCCCCCCAGATTGGCTTTCCGTGGGAATCCTAAAACTATGTTTTAGGGGAACATGATTTGGGGTGAAGCAAGGTCTACCACTAAAATAAAAGAACCCAAACCCAGCTCACTTTTGGCCTTCAAGATATTTATATTCTGAAAAAACACAAGCTTTATATGAGCTACTAAGGCTCTGTTATATTTCCGCTGATGACTGTTAGGCATATACTCTCCCCTTAAATTCAAAAGAACCCATAGTTTCAAACATTGGTTTAATTATCAACTTACTGTTATTAATTGATACATTTAATTTCTTTAATTTCTTCTTTGTGATTTAAACTGTGCTTTAATTTTAGGAAACAAGCAAAAATTCCTAAGCATGTTGAGCAATGGGGTATTAGCATTCATTTCATTGTGAAGGGTGACATTTCTATGGGAATTGGCCTGATTTGTATTTGTTTGTTTATACTTAAAAAAAAGAAATTTAAAGTTATGAGTACGATACAACTAACATTAAGCACTTCCTGATTTTAGGGGGAGGGTTATAACATTAAATCCTAAAAGGTTATTACATTTTTTGCACTGAAATCAATGGGATAATAAATCACAGTTTCTGTTTAAGTGGCTTTGAATAAGTCAGGGTTACGTCTGCTCATACATCTATTGAAGAGGGACTGACAGCTAGATTGTTTCAGCGTCCATGGAGACATTGATGAGATTTGCATACAACTCTTTATTTAAACCAAGATCAAGTCAACTTTAAGCTCTTTTGATTTCAACCATAAAGATTTCAGGATGTATATGTGTTTGTGTGTAGTTCATTCTTTCTCTAGATCAGGTATCAATATTGCCTTACATTCTACATTGTCTTAAAGTCTTAAAGTCAAATTAGTGTTTTAATGACATCTTCCCAGTTTATAAAAAAATTGGGACGTAGCAAAAACATGTATTGTCACTGTAACTTCAACCATTCCTCATTTCTTTTCTGTATGGTGCCAAGTGTGTAATAATTCCAAATCCTATTTTTGTTGAAGAAGCCATAGGTTAAGATCTTTTGGACAGTTTCACTCAGTATAAATTTTCCTTCCATAGTCTAAAGTCTATGGAAGGGAAATTTATTGTGAGTGAATCTGTCAATTTGGCAGTAGCTGGTGGTCTAATTCAAGATTCAGGAAATCAACCCCCCAATTTTTAACCGACAACATTTTTTTCCAGGATATATTTGGCACTGAAGAACCCTGTGGAACACTGTACTGAGTTTTTGAAAATGTTTTTATATATTTCATAAATTCTATATAAATATAAATTTTCCTATTTATTACATTCATTCTGAGAGTGTTTAGCCTAGCCCAAAGAGTTTAAATTAGCATATATCACTATCTGAAGAAAGCTCTCTCTTTATCATATTGATACAAAGCAGTGTTTTGCAACCTTGGAAACTTTAAGATGGGTGGAGTTCAACTCCCAGGAATTCCCCAGCCAGCAAGTCCACACATCTTAAAGCATGCTGGCTGGGGAATTCTGGGAGTTGAACTCCACCCATCTTAAAGTTTCCAAGGTTGCGAAACATTGATATAGAGTCTGCAGGTTTTTTAACATGCACTTAGACCTGGACTACACAGAAACTGGTTGTGCCATCTTCTTTCTACACTATAAAAGACATTTCAGAAATCAGAAAAGACCTTGTCTCTTGGATCCTCTGTTTTCTTTCCACTTGTACAGCACAATTCTCTTAACTTATCCCTGGACTTGACAGAGTCACAGTTCTTCATAAAATGTTAATTTCCATATTTTTAGAGTGTAGTGCAGCATTATGTTTATATGTTTTCTGTACAATTCTGTTATCAATTTTTGTTAAAATTTAATTAATGTTTTAAGGAATGGAGATCAAAAAGGACTGTGTACTTCCACTCAGTGGTCATCTAGACGTTTGCAGCCCCAAAGTGGTACCAAGGAGAACTGTAGAGATACTGCACTAACTAAGGTATCTGCATCACCTCTGATGAGCTATAGTTATTCAGTAACTTTAAATACCTTCTATCTACCTACACAGACAGGATTGGAATGGCAGCTTCTTTCAAAAATGAACCGCGACCATAGAGTCTGACAGTCAATCACTGAAAAAGCTGTTACGTGGCAACTTCCATTGTGCCACTCGTGGGGGTACTTATTTACTGTTTACCGAGTTAAAGATGGCTCCTTTCCTACTTCTACAACCCTGCAAATTCCAAAAGATGGTTCCCCGTTTGGCTCATTCCCCTTACAGCCACCCCATCTTCATAAATGGGGCAAATTGAAGGGAAACAAACACTGTCACAGCACTATTCAAACCAATTTATTCTGATTGCTTAAAACAAATTGTTCAAGTGCACAACTTACCCTAAACAGCACAATAATAATTGGCTGTAGAATTCAAGCAAGTTGCATCCTTCAAGTATTAAATTATCAGAAATTAGAGCTAGCTAGCCCATTTTGTTTCCTGCCTGCGACAGTGCACAAATTACTAATAGCACAGAGACCCACTGGAATTTCCTTGGAGGTTATTGCAGAGGGAAGCTAGAACAAGGCAGAATTAGCTCTCTCGTGCATCCATAGGGGGTTGATCTACCGCCTTGTAAGACTTGCTATGCGTTCAGGCTGAAAATTCTGTCATCCTTCCAGGAGAAGGGATCTATCCATTAGGCCATCTGAAGTTGCCAGAGTAAGTCTCACATTTGTTGAGGCTCTCTCTCTTTTCTACCACTGCATACCTCCTGTCTTATTTGGTTTTACCTGAGGGGGGTCTGGAATGTCAGATTTTTTGGTACTTCATACCATTACCATTCTTTAGATGAATCACCTCTGTGCAGCGGTTCTGCCAGTAAAGTTGGTGAGTTCCAACCTTTCATGAGTTAATTTTCCCTCTCAACTTTTGCCAGCCTAAATGTAAAATTTCTACAATTTGAAGATAACTAAAAAATGTTGCAAAGCTACATCATATACACTAAAAAAGAGGAGAATAGGCTTAAATCAGAAAGACTTTGTTTTACCTCATTTGTTACTCAGTGTCTTTGTTAAGAAATTAAAATGAATGCAGGCCAAGGGAAGAAAATTGCTTCAGCTGTGCAGTGAAATACAGGTGAAACTCGAAAAATTAGAATATCGTGCAAATGTTCATTTATGTCAGTATGGCAACTCAAAAGGTGAAACCAATATATGAGATAGACGCATTACATGCAAAGCGAGATATGTCAAGCCTTACTTTGGTATAATTGTGATGATTATGGCGTACAGCTTATGAAAACCCCAAATACACAATCTCAAAAAATTAGAATAGTGTGAAAAGGTTCAATATTCTAGGCTCAAAGTGTCCCACTCTAATCAGCTAATGAATCCATAACACCTGCAAAGGGTTCCTGAGCCTTTCAATGGTCTCTCAGGCTGGTTCAGTTGGAATCACAAGCATGGGAAAGACTGCTGACCTGACAGTTGTGCAGAAAACCATCATTGACACCCTCCATAAGGAGGGAAAGCCCCAAAAGATAATTGCAAAAGAAGTTGGATGTTCCCAAAGTGCTGTATCAAAGCACATCAATAGAAGGTTATGTGGAAGGGAAAAGTGTGGGAGAAAAAGGTGCACAAGCAGCAGGGATGACCGCAGCCTGGAGAGGATTGTCAGGAAAAGGCCATTCAAAAGTGTTGGGGACTTTCACAAGGAGTGGACTGAGGCTGGAGTTAGTGCATCAAGAGCCACCACACACAGACGGATCCTGGACATGGGCTTCAAATGTCGTATTCCTCTTGTCAAGCCGCTCCTGAACAACAAAGTCTGGAGGAAGAATGGAGAGGCACACAATGCACAATGCTTGAAGTCCAGTGTGAAGTTTCCACAGTCTGTGTTGATTTGGGGAGCCATGTCATCTGCTGGTGTTGGTCCACTGTGCTTCCTTAAGTCCAGGGTCAACGCAGCTGTCTACCAGGAGATTTTGGAGCACTTCATGCTTCCTTTTGCAGACGAGCTTTATGGGGATGCTGACTTCATTTTCCAGCAGGACTTGGCACCTGCCCACACTGCCAAAAGTACCCAAACCTGGTTCAGTGACCATGGGATTACTGTGCTTGATTGGCCAGCAAACTCACCTGACTTGAACCCCATAGAGAATCTATGGGCATTGCCAAGAGAAAGATGAGGGACATGAGACCGAACAATGCAGCGGAGCTGAAGGCTGCTATTGAAGCATCCTGGTCTTCCATAACACCTCAGCAGTGCCACAGGCTGATAGCATCCATGCCACGCCGCATTGTGGCAGTCATTGCTGCAGAAGGGGCCCAAACCAAGTACTGAGTACATATGCATGCTTATACTTTGCAGAGGTCCGATATTGTTCTATTTCCAATCCTTGTGTTATTGATGTCATGTAATATTCTAATTTTCTGAGATTGTGAATTTGGGGTTTTCATAAGCTGTACGCCATAATCATCACAATTATACCAAAGTAAGGCTTGACATATCTCGCTTTGCATGTAATGCGTCTATCTCATATATTGGTTTCACCTTTTGAATTGCCATACTGACATAAATGAACATTTGCACGATATTCTAATTTTTCGAGTTTCACCTGTAATTGGGCTAACTGTGTGCATGGGTGGATAAGTATTTCATGTGTGTGTATGGCTTGACCTCAGGCTAGCCACAGGATTGTATCTCCCTACAGAAGTCAGCTGGGAGAAGCAGCTGATTGTCCCCCACTTTGTGGAGGGTAGGGGTATCAGCCCTTTCCAGCAGCCTCCCTCTTAGATCTGCTCTTACTGAGCAATTCCAGAGGGCATTTAGATCACAACTCTTTGTTTGGTATTATATGTGTTATGGTTTTTAAACCTTTCTTGTATTTTTGTATTTTTGCTTTACTGTACTTGTAAGCTGCCAACAGCTGTAGGCTGTTGGATTGTGGCAGAATAAATATCAAATAAATAAATAAATACAATACAATACAATACAATACACCACTATGTTTCAAGACCAACTCCCAGTGGTTAACCACACAATACTATTTAAATACAATAAACTGTCCACGGTAAATTAAAGCCATCTTAGGGACATACTAGAATAGATTTTCTCCTGTTTTTTGAAAAATAATAAAGCAAAACAGGAGACAATTCTAGTATAGAACTGGGGGATTAATTTTATTTATTTATTCATTTACTTATACAAATTTCCTATGCATAATGACTCTTGGCAGCTCACATACAAAAAACCCCCCACAAGAACAATACAACAATTCAAAAAGAGAGTAAAGGAAGATGACAATATCAAATCAGGGAAGACTCTCTAGAACAGCTTTTGAAAGATCGCCAAAGAGGAGGACAGCCTGATCTCCACAAGGAGGCCTTTTGCAATGTTGGCAGCACTTCCTTGCTTTAGCCCCAAAAGTGTGAGATTTGCAGCAGTTTTTCCCTGGTAGATCTAATCAACTGGGCTGAAACTGACTGATGAAGGCAATCCTGCAGACATCTGGGCATTAATGCTTTCCACTCACATGATTTTCCCAGTTGAAAACCATCCTTCCTTCAGACCCTGCTTGCAGGTAGAATCCCTATATAATTATTTCTGCAGCTAAATTGCATCTTTGGGAGAATTTAACTCCTTTCCCCATCAAAATCTCAAATGCCTCAGAAATCTTCCATCAGTCATAGTTTTACTGTTAGCCACTTTATGATACTAATAGCAATAGGTACAAGGTTACATTCAAGACAACATCATGGTGATATTATTCCATCCATCCATCCATCCATCCATCCATCCATCCATCCATCCATCCATTTCCTCTCTTGCAGTCTTCCAGAGGCCTTGTTTAAGGTAGCCAACTCCCTTTTGATAAGGGGGCATCAAATACAGGTCTAGCATGGCTGTTGTGATCAGCTGGTGCAGTTCTTTCCTGATAAAGTCACTCATATCCATCAGTCAGTTCATGGGCAGCATCCAAAATAGTGAATGGGATGTGTTGCCTGTGTTATAAAATGATTGATTGAATCCACTCAAAATAGAGTTCAAAATTAGTTCTTTTATTCTTGTGTTATTTGGACAGAAAGCAAAGCAAGTGTTTAATCAATGTTCAATCAATGTTGATTAATACATGTAACTTCTTTAGTTTCCTGTAATATTTATTACAATAAAATATATGCCCAACAAGGCTAACAACAGTGTATCAATAAGCAACTGCCCAGCTAGGCTACCCAAGTTGCTGTAAATATTCTTGCCCAACAAGGCTACACATTCACACAGAATACTTACACACACTCTCAACACAGTTGATCAGGCTGTGCTAGAGTGGGCTGGGAATCAGACTCAGGACGTCCCCTGCTCCAACAAGAGTCGTCTCGCACTTCCAGGTGGGTATGGTTTCCATCCTTTCTTTTATACCCAACTTGTTTAGTTAGAATTCATCCAGGTCATCTCCATCCAGGTTGTCCAGGTACGGTACATGCCAGGAACATTTCATATTCGGTACGGTTGGGTAACTTGTTACAATGGTACCTCTCGTACCGTTATCTTATAAATTGATGATGTGTCACTTTGTTCCTTACACCCACCAGCATTCCAGCCTGATCATTGTTGAGAACTCATTCGTACAAGGTATCTAGCATACATTCCAACATTCCTTCATCCTAGCAACGTGAGTTTCCTAGTAAAGTTCATGAATAGGGTAAACATGGCTGTTCTATAGCTATATGATTATATATAGAGAAAGCTTAAATTCATTACACCTGGGATTTGTTTGGCCTATGGTCTTCAACAAAGTGGTTAGGGCTCTCTGGTATGTACTTGGTCACTTGTGACTTGGCTTCATGTCCCCCTTGGCTCCTTCAGAGTGTGTAGGAGTATTTGAGGGGTGGCTCCAGGAGATTATCAAAACCTTGCTTTGGGAGGTTACTTGTAGCCTTAAAAGAAGTTGTGGTACACTGCCTCCTTAAGAGGTCCTCCCTGGGCCCAGCCATTTTGGGTCCTATATTGTCTTATCTGTAACTTTCCTTTGAGAGAAGGTTATTGAGACTGTGATAGGTAGGCAGCTTCAGAGCACTGTAAAGAAACCTTTACATGAAGAATCATGGAGATGGCCTTGAAGCAAATATTCAGAAACAGTTATGTAAACAAAGGGGTCCTTAAGAAGGGCGATAGACAAAGAAGAGACATAGGATAACTCTTCCCTGACTCACTGGGTTATAAGGGAGGGGAGGAGAAGTGCAATTAGATCTGCAAGATTCTTTTATTACAGTCTATTTCAGAGTTGGTTTCCTGGTCTATCTTGAAGGGCTGAGAAGTTCAGATCTAAAGATGGAACAGAGACAGCATTAGTCCCTCTTGTGGATTACCTTTGTTGAGTCTTTGATGGGGGGGGGGGGAGTGTGCCTCTTCTAATCCTAATCTCAGTAACCTTTGATACCATTGACTGTGGTACCTTTATGGACTGCCTGTGAGGATTGGGAATTGGGGGTAGCGTTGTGCAGTAATTCTGCTCCTTCCTTAGTAGGTTGTTCCAGCTCTGAAGGTGAGTTTGGAGAGATTGGCAAAGGGATTACTATTTTTTGGACTGCCTCAGGGATCAGTACTTTCTCTCCACCACACCCCCTCCCAGGATCTAATGTAGATGTAGATATGAACATCTTATCTAACTAAGATGTAGTATGAAGTTGCTGGGAGAGATCATCCATTGGTTTGGGGGTGGTATCATTAACATAGTACCCAACTGTATGTTGGCACCCTGGATCAGACAACAGATGCTGTCAATGTCTTGTCCCAATGTCTGTAGACTGCCAGAGTCTGATGGATTAACATACTGAGGTTGAATCCCAACAAGACAGAGTTGCTTTTTAAGGTCCTCAACCCTGTTCTTGATGAAGTGACATTGCCCTAAAAGACCAGGTTCTTGACTGCTGGATTGGCATGTCCCAATTCTTGCCGGTAGCAGCCCTTCAAAGAAGTTCCCCACATGAACTACCAGAACTTTACTTTATTGTTATAGGGTATAATAACAGAATCTTGAAGGCCTAACTGAGATTCTTTTTCCCTCTCTCTTCTGCCCAATAGAATCAAGGCAGGGCAATCTTGAGGTTTACCTCACCCCTTCAACCTACCTAGGCTAAACTGATGTTTGCATAATGATTGTTGAATCCCTTCTTCAAGACCATCTCTGTACACCTCTGAAGTTGGTTGCCAGTTATGCCCTACCTGGAGCAAAAGGACCTTGCAAGAGCAACTCATGCTAGGCTGCTGCTATTAGCTGGCACTTGTTACTGTGGGCATATTATACCTGTACTCCAGGCCGTGCACTGGCTTCCTATTAACTTCCAGGTGCAATTCAAAGTGCAGGTAAAGCCCTACATGATTTAGCACCAAAGTGATTATGGGGCTGCCTTGTCCAACTAGAACTGACCCATCTGACCTGTTCATCCAGGAGAAACTGTTGGTGAGAGGTCCCCCCATTTCTGGAGGTTATGGGGGGGCTTGTAGGCACTGCTTCTCAGTAGCCACACCTATTTTATGGAACAGTCTCCCCATAGAAATTGGGTTGCCCCCAATTTCCTGGCCTCTGGAAACTCCTGAAGATTGAGTTAGTTATTCTGAAGGGTCTATCATGAGTGATAGGATGGTCAATTTTTAAAATGATTTTTATAGTTTTTAGAATGTCATATGCTTTAGTTCCTACAGTAGACATTTTATTTAAATCTTGTGTTGCTTGTCATTACAGATAGTCCCCAGTTTAAGAACAAGTTCCATTCCCAAGGTCCGTCCTTAAGTCAAATTTGTGTATAAGCTGGAACAGTATTATTGTATAATACTGTAAAAGTAGAATTGTGTAATGAACTTGAACCATTGTGTATTTAACTCGAATTTTGCTACAGTAGGCTCCGTTCTTAACAATGGATTGTCTGTAACCCGGGTGTTCTTAACCTGGGGACTACCTGTACTGTAAACTGCCAAGAGCCTTTCCATTGTGGTTGGTAAAAGTACAATAAATCAAGTTTAGTAAACGTGCATATACTATATTTTGGTGTTATGTATTCCTTTTTCAGGTTGTTGCTATGCTGAGAAACTTGTATGCCTTTTTAAACATTGCAGTAACATGGTGTCATACCTCAGACACCCAGTCAGTTCTGTTGACAGACAAAGAAAGCACGGTACTGCTGGACCTGTAGAGCAGCAGGACAGTGAAGGTTAAGAATGTGAATCTGAAGAACCAGCTGAGTTGCTACCCACTTGAGCACCGGATATCTGGGTCACTGAGACCCTCTGAGCTGTTGATTCCAAATCCTGCCGACAGGAAGCACTTTTGGGTCCCAGATGGAGAGAAACAAAGAGAGGTCCTTTCCCTCTTCAAAGATCCTTGCTGGGGATGAAAACACTGGATTTTCTCTAGAGGTTCCACTTCCTTGTGAACCTTTTGAGGGGGTGGTTTTACTTCCTGCTTATTTGTGCAGGCTAAGAATATAAAAGTATCAGATTAACAGTAAAATATTCAATTCCATATGGTATAAAAATCCATCAATAATCATTTACAATACATTCTGACTAACATGTGAACATGTTCCTATATGGTATAGAGGTATATAACACTGCACCTATATATTCAATTAAAGCTGACTGAATTTTTTAATATGACCACAATGTCTTGTAATGATCATGCATTTTTCATAAAAGCATTACATTTTCTTAAAAAAAATGTTCATGTATTATAAAACACAGTGGTGCATTTCATGAAAAAGTTTGCAGATTTGTAGACTAGTTATAAGAATAATGTTGAGAAGTTGGGAAACCTCAGGACTTTTTCTAGAAAAAGACAATGTTTGCATATGTTATGGAGTAATGCAGTAAGATAATTTTCAGGCATACATTCAGCATTTTTCTGCATACAAAATAGAGATGTATAGAGAGGTGTACATCTGATATAAAACTGCACACATTTATAGAAATTGTACTACAAATTGTAGATTTCTTTGAGACTTCAGTAGCTGGTGCACTGCTCACAAGGTAGTTCAATGAGTTTATTTATTTATTTACTCAATTTATATAGCCACTCACCTCACTTTTATGTGACTCTAGGCAGCTTACAATGAAACAAATAAAAGATGAAATACATAATATATAACATAATTATATTATATTTAATATTTATATTAAATACATAATATAAAACAAAAATAAAAACACATAGCAGCCAGGCATGATCTAATCCATTATCCGTACAACCAGGAGACAGTCTCTAACCCATGCCCCGGGCCCCAGGCTCGAGCACAAAGCCACCTGGCTTACGAAAGGCCAAGAGGGACGGGGCAATCTTATATCAGGGGGAATGTCCAAAGGGCGGGTGCCACAGCAGAAAAGGCTCTTCCTCTGGGCCCCACCAGCTGACACTCCCTAGCTGCCAGTACCCGGAGCCTGCCCTTCCTGCCAGATCCGATAGGATGGGTGGAAACAGTTGGGGAGAGGCAGTCCCATAAGTAACCCAGTCCTAAGCCATGAAGGGCTTTCATGGTGATAACCAGTACCTTGAATTGCACCCAGAAACACACCAGAAGCCAATGCAGCTCACGGAGCAGTGGTGGCACATGTGCCAAGTAATTGGCACCAGTAACTACTGCCCGCACTGCTGTATTTTGCACCAGTTGAAGCTTCCAAATACTCTTCAAGGGCAGCCCCATGAAAAGTACATTGCAGTAGTCCAATCTGCTTATGAAATGAGGTCATTTGTTTTTTGAGTATGTACATCTATGGTATGCTAACATTCATCGTACTTACAGTGTCAAGGGTATATGGTGCCCCAGGCCACGTTGACTAATGGTGTCACCTCCTGCTGACGCAAAGATTTGCATTTTTAGAATGATTTGAAAGGAGGGGCATGTTGCTTTGGTGCCCTAGGCCAGTGCCTACTCAGCCTTAGCCTCAAGCTGGCCCCATTGTATGCAGGCCACAGGAGATCATCTGCATGACCCTCCTCCTGCTCTTCCCCACTGTGGCACCTTAACAAGCATAAAAGATTCTCTGCTCTTCTGCCGTGGTTGCTGCCATTTGTAGCAACAGATAGGAACTGGAGATCAATAGCCAGTTTTGATTTGCAAGAGGACAGATTAGAGCTGCGGTGTCCATCTTGGTGAAATAAAAATCAGTTCCAAATCACTTGTTCTGCCTTGGAATTTGGGCTGCAAGCCCTTCTATATGTGAGGAAGAGCTATACAAAAAATGCAGGCGAAAGAATGGGATCGTTACCCTAGCATTCATTCAAGTAGCTTCTGTTGTTCTGCAACAGGCATGCCGTGTGCTTGCTAACCATTGCTGGGCAATTTCCCTCTGGAGCACATGGAGCTGCTGCATTTTGCATGGGTGGGCAGTTCTACTTTCCAGTAAGGAGCATGCTGAGTCCTTGAAGCTGAGGTACCTTGTGAAGGAGTTTAAGGGGAGACACGTTTTTTATGACTGTCCTGATACTCCTCTAGGCACTGTGCCATTTTTCATGGCAATGCAGCTTGGCTGTGAGGAATTCCAAGTTCCTCCCTTTGAAAGGGAGCACGGGGGATTGTGAGTTGTGGTCAGTACCCTGCAAGCTCAGCCTTTGAATCCCCCAAGGACTCCACCTAGGTAAGTCTAGGCAACCCTGACGCTGCATGCAGAATTATTACAATTCGCTGGGCATGATGGTCACAGGAGCTAGGCAGGAGTTTTCTAGGTGACCTCTCCCCAGTAGGGGTTGGGTCACCCTAAACAAGTGGATGACACAATAAGGGACGAGAGGCAGGTGCGCTTCGCCTCCCTTATTGGCATGGTGTGGGCTTGCCCATGCGATGCTGGATTGGATTTGCTTCTAATCGCCTTCCAGTGGCAGTCCCAGGTATCTTTCCTGGTGCTTCATGTCCCAAAGGGCCCCAGGAAACCACAGTGCCAATGAGGATCAGCCCCCAGAAAGAGGCCCTGGGAGGCAGTACTGCTCGACCCCTGGTTTACCTCCCATTGCCAGTTGTTCACCAGGCACTAAACTGATTTGCCCACTGGAGAGCTTGAACGTCCCCCAAGTACCCTCTCGAAACCGTCTGGATCTACCAGGCACCTGATGTTACTCAGCACAGGATGGTTTTCAAATGTATTTTATATGAGAACATTTAACATGACATTAATAATAATATTGAAAGGTCTTAAAAGTCCCCTTTGATGAGTGGAGTCATTTTGATCCGTGGCTACTGCTTTCAGTGGGCCACTAGAGGGAAATATTGCACTGTAAAGAAAATAATCCATCATAGTTTTATACATTATTATAGCCACATATTTATAAAGTACACATTCCGTGCTGTGCCCTCCTCTTTGTTTTGTTTTTTCCTTTTGAGCAGAAATCATTTCAGGCAGTTTGTGATAAAAACAAAGTTAAGCTCATGAATAATTTCTTAATACACATATTTTATATGCTGAAAGTTTGGTGATAAATGAAGTAAAGTAGAATGTCCAAACATTTGGATCTGATGATACTTTATAATTATGTAAATTATGAAAGAAGACATATTCCTCATGACAACAGGAAACAAGCAAACATTTATTTATCATATTTCTTTCCCATTTGCTCTCAAACTAGCCCATCGTTTCAGAAGGAAAACAACCCAAAAATTGAAGATAACTTCCTCCCCTCCTGTCTCAATTACCCTATTTTTAGCAAATCTAGCAAAATTTTTCTTTGTGATAAATGCAGGAATAAGTATTTCTTATGAGGTCATGTCCCTGGTGGATAGGACCCCAAATCATGTTCTTCTTCATTCTTCTTCATACAACTTGGCTGCTTTGTTATAGACTTTATCTGCCACATCCTGAATGCAACAAGACTTTTTGGGTTACAGTGTGTGCTTTTTTGAGGTAGACCAAACTTGGAAACCAAAGACATGCAAGTGAATACTACTTCTATTAGGGGGTTATAGTAACAGAATCTTGCAGGTCAAAATGTGCCACTCCCTCCCTGCCTTTATCCTAAAGAGAACCAGGGAGGGTCAAGGCTGAGACACTTTCTCCACCCCCATTCCTGTTTCTCTTATCTGACTGTTGTCTTGGCTGTGGCTCTTCCTCCTGTTCCTCACGGTTTTTCTCACAGTCCATTACATTTTCAGTAACAAAATAATCAAAATATCAAGTAGTAAACTTTGTTATGGTCATTGACCAATTTGAAAACAAAAAGAAAACAAATTCTGAGACAGCAAGTAAAAACATAGTAAAAGTTAATAATGATCAGGCTGATAATGTATGTAAAATACGGCATATTTTACACAACAAAATGTTGCTGCATTCAGAGAAATAAAACCATATTGATCAGACGATAGGAACAATAAATAAAGTAGATCTGGATGCCTAGGAATCTGCAACTCAGCATCTTTATAATAATGACATTAAAAACAATAAAACTATTACAAACATAAAAACATAATCAGTGGTAGAGCACCATTCATTGTCCTAAATGAATATTTTGCTATATTATGTTTGTAATAGTTTTATTGTTTGTAATGATTTTAATTATTTTTGCTGTTATTTTTTGGCTGATTTTGCATTGTTTTCTGGATTTTTAAATTTGTAAGCTGCCCAGAGCCATGGTAGTGAGATAGGTGGCTGTATTAAACAAACAAACAAATAAAACATAGGTAAATGTTTGGGAAGTCCTTCACCACAAGGGCAAAGGGGTACCTTGTAATTCCCTCAAGAACAGCTGTTAGAAGGGCTCTTCTGAATTTGGGAACTGTTATTTGGCTTAGATATCTAGCCAGCTTGAAAATGGTTGAGTGATTGCCTCAAAACATGACTTTGGGAATGGCAGCCTAGTCTAACTGGGCTTCCAGATCCTTAGTGGCAACAACTAACACAATGGACATAAACATAAATAAGCCTTTGGGAATGGATGGCATACAAATAAAGTAACCCCAGAAATAAACAATATTTTTTAAAAGCCTCACAAAGTTGTCCAGTTAGTTAGACAATATTCTTTTAAATTAATAAAGTCACATCTTGTTAAGCTTGCTGGATGTGCCATCTGAAAATAAACTATTTTCCAAACTGTTATCTAGGTGAACATGGAACAAAACAAGGTAGCAGAAAATCTAATGAAGAAAATAAATAGCACATAAACTCTCAGCTGAGTTAATGCAGCTGAGAGCTCCTGCAACTTGCATGTACACAACAGATACTCCAGTAAACATTCCATCTTTCTTTGTCTTAAAAATATTACTGTCATTTGTCTGACAAATATTCCATCTTCAAGGGCATTAGCCAAACATCCCAAAGAGAGAATGAAAAGTTAAATGTTTGCTTTGTTGTTCCTCCCATCAATCAGAGCAACGTTCTGGGTCACATTTCTGCTTTTACCCTGCAGGAGAAGCCTGACCGTCTTTTGCTGCTGCTCCACTGAGATTGACAGCTGCAGTGGACAGTCAGACCACACTAGTCCATTTAAAGAGATCCCATAAATCTCTTCCACTCCCTGTTTGGGAAGTGTCAGTACCTTGGGTTTCTCTGAAGCTTATTATTTGCCACCTGGAGAACATAAGTGGAGAGAATGATAACTTGCAATCACAGAGAGCATTGGTGCCCTCTCTGCTTGAAGCATCCAAGGAGCATATTCTCTGCCACAGCTGTGGTTTTAAGACCACAGATGTTGGGTGTTGTCTTTCATCCCTAAAAGAACCCTTGGCAAGAAATTACTTGCATCTTTTATTGGTAAATTGGCATGTATCTTATAGGAATATATGCCTGGTTCTTCTTGCTAATGGATATTTTATACTCTCATGTCCCAAGATTGCATCAGATTTACACAACTGTAACCACTGAAAACTCATGAACTTCTGAGTCATCAGAAGGAATTTCAGTAGAAATACAGTTGAGATGCAAGGATGTATTCCATGTGAGGTGCAAGGATCCATTCCTATAGCCCAATTGGGGTGAAAGTGAGAGGTGCAGGGGTGTTCACAGGATATGGTCAAAAAAGTCAAGAGGATGGCCATATTGTGCCACCCGCCCCCCCCCCCCCGCCCGATTCTCTTTACACTTTGCTGTCAATATGCCAGACTGGTCACTAGTACATTTTAAAAGGTGGGGACTTATCACAACAATCCCAAAAGCTACAGTCCAAGAACTGTCTATTAAATGCTACAGCAGTTGGCCATAGCCTAACACTGAACTTCTAAAGCTCAAGCTGGAAAAAAGAAAAAGGAAAAAAGCTGCTGCTTTATGTCTATGTGTTTCTGCTCCAATCTGGTACTGGCTAGTCATACAGATTTTGCTTCTGTGTAGGCAGGAGATGAGCAGAGGGCTGCAGATACTAATTTCTGACTCAGATGTTTCCTTAGCATGGGTACAGGTAGAAAGCTGTGCTCTACAGTTTAGTGTTATATTTGTATGCCATAGCACACTTGATACAGGGAAGATTCACAGAATGTACCCTTGTGGAATAAATGTTTTATAAATTTCAGCCAGAGAAAAATAAAACATTAGGTTTAGTACTCTGCAGTAAAATAAACAATTTCCACTTGCATTTTAATATACTTTTAAAATTAACAGGATAATCTTTTAAAAGAGACTGTAGTGTGAAAAGTTGTGTGCAAAGATATTTGTGTCTCTTATTCTGGAGTCTCTCTCTCTCTCTCTCTCTCTCTCTCTCTCTGTATTAAAAAAAATATGTTCTTTCTCTACAAGAATTGAAAAGAAATAATTAAGAGCTAATTTAAATTTTGCCTGTGGGTTGAAGGCATATGGAGTCAAAGGATCTACAGCCATTCCCTCCCTCCCTCCTGTCTTTCCTGCTCCAAAAAGTAACAAATGTATAATTTGGTGCTTGACTTCCAAGTTTAATAAAAGACACACATTACTCAGTACTGAGTCCCACTTTCCATGTGATGACCTTTGTGGCAGAGAACAGTATCTAAAACTTGCTGTACTCTCTAGCTGTGGTCTTCAATATATTAGATACTTATCTAACTGTATCTAAAGCTATACAGCACTTAACAAGGCTGATTCTAACTGTAAATAATACATGTATTTAGTCCAACACTGAATTATTTGGCACTCATTATCCTTCTGTTCTGATTGTGCAACAGGAAGAACAAGGCCACATTCATTGGTTCCAACCCCAAGAAAACTTGCATCCTTTTTTAAGTATGTCTACAGTTTAGTATGGTTCTGCTTTTTGTGTATAATAGGTATGACTGCTATTCATAGGCAGGATTGTGAGAATGTATCCATGGCAATAGGGCTAGTAGCATGGCCTCTTTCCCTCTGCAAATGGGAGTTCAGTGAGATCTGGAGGAGAAGCACATTGTACTATCCAAATGTCAAAACACTCACACATATCAATTTCTTTCAAAGATCTACAGTTTACATGCACGTAACATTTTAAATTAGAATTGTTGAAAACACCCACCAAACATACATAGCTTTGCCAAACATTTACATCCTTTGAAGAAGCATGATCTGTCCATTGCAGAACTCCTGAAGAAATGGTGCCTCAGCTGATTAGAAATTAGAAGTGTGCAGAGCCAACTGACTCTGTGTCAATGGACAACAGATTCAGAACTTCAGAAGTGGTTCAGACTAGTAGAGGACATGCCAGAGGAAGTCTGGTTCAATTGAATACCTGGGCTCAGAGCATTGTTTAGGTTAGTGTTTCTCAACCGTGGCAACTTTAAGCTGCTGGGGAATTCTGGGAGTTGAAGTCCATACAGCTTAAAGTTGCTGAGGTTGGGAAACATTCTTTCTCTTATGGGTCACATGGCAAGAATGCAAACTTATAAATCGCAGTTGAGGTACATCTTTATCAGAGACAAAGTGGGAAAGTGTCTCCTCCTCCTCCTCCTTCTTTCTTTCTTCTTCCTGATTTTAATGGTTATCTCTGATTATGGTGCAGCTTTAGGAGGATGGGAAGAGGAGGAGGAAAAGAAAGAAGTGGTACAAGGTAGCACTCCTTTAAAATATGAGTTTAACAATAGAATGTGATAAAACTTGCAGCAATAGTAGCGCATACACTGAAAAATACTTGTGTCAGATTCCAGTCATACAGACTGTAGTTTGTGTTCACATTTGCTTTTGGATCTATGCCCAAATTACCCAAGACAAGGATTTCCTTGTGAATTTGCACTATAGGGCAGTTAACTGTAGGCATGCAGCACATTGCTCTGGCTCAGAGAGACCAAATGCATTGACAAAGAGCACCATGGAGTGCTGGAGATGCAAATTTAAACTGGTGGCCAAAGATAAACCTGCTCCTACTGCTATCCCATCCCTGGGCCAAAAGCCTAGCCCACTCTCACTGCTGGCAGGGAAAGATTTGTCTAGCTTGATGAAGCTGCTGTTGATTCTACTACTGAAGTTCTGGAGCAGGTGATGTTCACTGCTTTCTCCCATATTGGCCTATAGACAGGCTTCCAGTGCTGACGTTGGGCCTGCCTGAGGCTGTCCTTCACCTTAGGGAGGTGCATTGTGTCCAACATATATTCCTTTTCTTGCCAGCCCTACCCTACTGGATGATCACAGATTCCCTCCCTGGCTGTCATTTCTGGAAGGATCCCTGAGCATTTGTCCTCAAGATCTTAACCCCAGAGTTCAACTGACTTAGAAAAGTGATGGAGATGAGGATTTTTGCTGCATCCATGAAGGTCTTAAGAATCATCATCAGGTATGATATGGCTTCCTATCAGCACGTAGGTAAGCCTTGGGAAACTAAAGCTAATCTGCTACTACAAACTAAATGTAGAATTAAGTATCAATACTTATTGAATATTTTCCCCATTTCCTCAAATACTGTCAACTAGTACACATCTACCAAGGTCGGGAATATAGCAAGATCCAGGGTGTCCTTGACACAGAGATATTATGTCCTCAGGGTTCAGAAATGAAGCAAGGTTCTGAAGGAGAATCTGAGCATAGTGAAAACCCAAATCACTCCCTCCCCCAGCTCAAGGGAGCTGTGAGCTCCCTTTTTTGCACTTCCAGCTCTCACATTGTCTCTCTAAGCATTCAGACTCAGAAGACAATTCTCCACAGCCCCACAGTTTCCATAGCTCTAAAATCAGCAGCAAGCAGGGATGGAGCTAGGGAATTACCAGGCCCTGTCAAGCCTATTTAAAGCTTCAGTTGAAAATAAATAGCTTTTCTTTTATTAAGAGCTGATGAAGCAAGTACAGTGACTTCTTTGGGATCCTTTTGCTTGTGCTCTACTTTTTAGGACAGGTCAATTCGCAACTGGCTTCCTAAGAATTCTTGGACCAGGACATAAAAGTCATCTGAGATAGCCCTACATATAGCCTTCATAACATTTTCCTCTCTATTATTGACCATACTGCCAGAACAGCCACTCATTTGCCACCTTGAGTTTGATGGCAGTGCTCAATAAGAAGTCCTATTTATAATCTGAATTCATAGTCCTGACCATAGTGGTTCTTGCTCCTCTCTCCAGGCCTCCTATCAATGTATCATGAGGACAGGCTGATAAGCACTCTAACATAACCCATCCAAATATTGAAAGTGAAGTGCAAAATCTGTGGTTGTGCTCTCAATACTTTTTCTCTCGCTCCTGATACAAGGAAGGCACCACTGACTAGCAGCCTAGCAGCTATATATAGCAACTATGATGACCAGCTGAATGCAACTGAACATTGCATTGAACATTGGAAGAGTCTACCTGTTCATGGTTCTCCATATCTGGAGGCTGGATTGTTTAATTGATTTTCCAGCACACTGAAGACGGTTGGAGTAGATCAGTGGTTATTAACCTTTTTGTGCCATGGTCTCCTTTGAAAGAAAATGCATTTAAATGCATAAAATAAAATGTATAGATATAGATTGTACTGCAAAAGAAATCAAGTATGCTGATAAGCAGTTATAGAAATATTAAGAGCTTCTATGGATATTTGGGTACAAAAGAACCTTTGAAATACAAATTATGTTGACCATTTATCAGTTATACACTTTCAGAGAAAAGGTGCTTCATATGGCCATCTCTTGGTTTTCCTTTTTTAGGATATAATAATTTTAAATAATGAGACTTACTGAAGCTAATAAACATTTTTGGAGTCTTGAGGCTGTAAATTCTTGGTTGGTTGCATTCATTATTGAACGAAAAGCTAGATTTCAGTTACAGGTTAGTGAAAATAAAGTTGTTGGTCTTTTTTTTTCCATCCAAGTTCACAGACCCCCCTGAAATCTATCTGTGAATCCCAAACTCAGAATCCCTGGAGTAGGGGATCCTTGGTCCCTTCTATCTCTACAGTTCTATGATCCATAACACTGAAGTACTGCTCATCCAGCAGTTAAATAATGAGAATGAATCAAAGTCAGGTCCTCAAACAAATGCTGTTCACAAAGTGTTGTTGTACAGATGCTCAGCATGAGACATTGGTGACAAGGTGGTACACCCTCATGAATCAAATGGCAAAATTAGTTCTTTCTCAAACCTTTCTCCCCCCCAGACCATGGCATTCAAATGACAAGATGATTTGAAGGCAGACACGTCAGTCACTGAATCTAATACTTTCCCCTGTCTTACCCATCAAGAAAATCCTTTGCAGTGCCTTTTTTTTTTGGTGCCTTCAAGTTGGTGTTGACTCCTGGCAACCGCCTGAACAAATCCCTGTAGTTTTCTTGGCAAGGTTTTTCGGAAGTGCTTTGCCATTGCCTCCTTCCTAGGGCTGGGAGAGAGGGACCGGCCCAGGGTCACCCATCTGGCTTTGTGCCTAAGGCAGGAACTCTCAGTCTCTCAATTTCTAGCCTGCTGCTTAACCACTACACCAGACTGGCTCTGCAGTGCCAGTGCAGTAGAGTGCCTTGGACCTTCAGAATAAATTCAGATTGATGGTGATATGATCATAGAGGTATGATCATAGCAACCTAGAAACACAGGGTTGGAAAGAGCCGTTGACTTCAACCTTCATCCAAAACATTAATAAAAATGTTTAAGAGTACAGAGTCCAGCAGTGGACCTTTTGGCACCCCATCCAATACTTCATTCCAGTTTAATGAGGAACCATTGATTAATACTCTTTGATGTTCTATAGGTAGTCTTCAGTTAACAACGGCAATTGGGACTGGCATTGCCATTGCTAAGCAATGCGGTCATAAAGTGCAATGTCACGTGACCATGCCGCTTAGCAATGGCAATTCTGGCAGTCCCATTGCCATCATTAAGCAAGAATCATGCAGCTTGTTAAACAAGGACCTCATGTGACTCTGACTTCTGACCTGGTGCCAGCTTCTCAATTGACTTTGCTTGTGGGAAGTGAGCAGGGAAAGTTGCGAATGGTGATCATGTGACTGTGGGACGCTGCAACCATCAAAAATGCGAGCCAGTTGCCAAGTGCCCATATCACGATCATGTGACCGTGGGGGTGCTGGGACATCCGGAACTTTGAGGACCAGTCAGAATTACCACTCATTCAGTGACACCATAACATTGAATTGTCGCTGAATGAGTGGTCATTAAATAAGGACTACCTTTACCAAAGAGAGTCATGGCAGAGCAATCTTGAGTCTCTTCTTGCCCCTGTCTGTCTTTCTGGACTAAGCTTATCTGTTGCATTCCTTCTTTGAGGCTGTTTCCATGCTTTTCTACAAACATGAGATAAATTTAGTCAATTCATGTTGACTTCTGGGTTACTTCAAGACTTACTGGATTATTTTTTTTCTTTTTTCCCTTTTATTACATTGTTATAAGTCTTGATACATTATACTGTTTCAGTGCAGTGATAGTTGAATAAAATGATTAAAGATTATTAACTTTCTATTGTCTAAAAAGCTTAAGGTATTAAAAATAGAGAAAGAAAGGTAAACATTATGTCAATATTAATTATGATTTAGGATGTCAATATTTCAAGCATAAACTTATTTAGCATTCCATCCAAAGTTAGCATTAAACGAAAAAAAATGTGATGCAACTCACATCAAAGTACTAGTTAGATGATAATAGTTTCAATCTTAAACTAATGACTTAATATTAAAATCCCCATTGTATTTCCTGGAGAAGCACATACTATATTTTATTGTTTAAAAAGGCTGAACCAAAAGAGGTTATCTCATGTGCATTTTGTCAGGCATATTAGTGTTAAAAACAAAGGACTCCCTAAACCCAACATTGCCCACATTCATGACAGGGAACCACCCATTAATAGCTGTCTTCTCCCCAAAACATTGTGTTACCAAATGGTTACCCACCCATGATTGAACAGGTTAAGATGTTCATACCACATTGCTTTATCAATTGGACTGTCAATCAGATGAAGAATGTAAATTTCCTTATTGCTTTATTATTCAACTGTAAACAGTACTTCCTTCAAGAGCAGTCCTGAAAGAATTCTCCTTCCTATAGGAACATTGGTGAAGCAACACAGCCCCTGCATTTACATTTCGTCCTGATGTGATTGCAGAAAGTTTATTTTTCTCCTTTGCCAAGATTTCTTTGTGGATGTGTCTAGCATGTCATACTGTACGTCAGTTGATTTGGATAGTTAGTTCAAGTATGTATTTAGTGGGATAGGTTCTGTCAGTTTCTAAATTAGTGTTAAAAGCTGGAGGTTTCTTAAAAGCACATTCCAAGGTGCCACCTTAGCCCTTCAGAGGATTTTTCCTGGAGGCCCAGCATATTGTTGCAATGTTTGTGTCATCATCTCTCCATTACGTGCAGGATGTCCAATTCATTGCATGCACCTGAACAAGCATAAAAAGAACAATCAGCCCTGAATGTGCTTTGGTGAGAATTGTTTTTGTAAGACAAACAAGCTTCTGCTGAACCCTCAAAGGAAACCCGATCTTTTTTGAGGAATGATTGTTGATTTTTAGTAATGATGGCACCAACTCCTCCAAGCAGGCTTAGAACTAGGCTCAGAAAATGGTGTTCTCTAAAGTGATTCTGAGCTGGTTTGGATACCACCATAGTGCTACTTACATCAACAGCAGTAAAAATAGGGCCTGTTCCTCCCTTTTCTACTTAATTCTTCTCCTTCTTCTTCTTATCAATAACTTGCCTGTCTTAGTTCAGGATTTTTGAGGGAAGCATTGCAGGCCGCTGGAAAGTATACTGCAGAGTTAGTTACTCATTTAATCAGAAAAGAAATCTGCTTCTTTAGATACTTCAGTCTGGTGTAATAATCCATTTGTTAAAAGAGATTGGTCTTAAATAGTGATTGGAAAAGTCACCTGTTTATTATTTTATGTTTTAAATTTGCAAGACCTTGAAATGGTAAATCTAATGCAGTGAAAAGAATCTGAACTTGGCATTGTGAGATTGCTTCTTTTCAAACCACTATCGAGTGGTTTCTTCAAATTTTGGACTTAGTGGAGATGGATATTCTGACTAATAGAGTTTGCAGAAAAATGGAATAACACTTCTGACTGATCTAGCAAAGCAACTGACAACTTTTATATTGTATTGGAACAACATTGTATTAGTTGATATACAGATATATCAACTTCTTTTTGAAGCATGTCTAGATGTTGATTTTTTCTAAAAAAAAAAAAAAAGACCTTAAGAATGTGAGAAGATCCCTACTGGATCATCCCAACGTTCCATCTGACCCAGAATCTTATTCCCACCATGTATAGCAAGATATTGATAGTGTTGGAGAATTACTGTGGGCAATTTCTAGTTTTGTTTGCATCCAGCATACTCCCAGTCAGTTTTTATACCAGTCAATCAGAGTAAGCACACATGCCACTCAGTTCAGCTAACAGAAGATATAGCTGGATATTTATTTATTAATCATCAGCAAACATCAAAAGAGTTAAGTGGCAAAACCAGAATAAAAGGCAGGCAAGAGCAAGGATAGAGAAAGCCATGAACAATATGCCACAATTTTTCATTTTATACGTCTATTTCTGGAAAGCACAAAACTTTCCAGAGTCACTGGAACAATAAAGTGGGCAGTAAGAGTGGCTTTTGGTTATTCCAGCTTTAACCCTTTTATGTACATAGGAGTACCAGAATAGACATGGAAAGTAGGATGCCAGATGATTCCTCTTCTGTTCTGCATCATTTAAGAAACAATTTGGTGAATGGGGATGATGTATCTAACAGATACAGTGTCTACAATGGAAGAAGATCTTGCCACTTGTGTTTCCTAGCAATTAGAGGTATCAAAAGCATACTGCCTTTGGTGCTAGTAGACACCGAGAGCCTTCCCTTCTATGACATACCTTCTATGAA
This sequence comes from Liasis olivaceus, assembly GCA_030867105.1. NCBI lineage: Eukaryota > Metazoa > Chordata > Lepidosauria > Squamata > Pythonidae > Liasis > Liasis olivaceus. The sequence continues at coordinate 62,467,593 of CM061354.1, forward strand.
TATCCAATGTATTCATTGAAATGTATTAATGAAACCCCTCCAATGTTCCCCAACTTTATCATAAACAGGATACAAATCTTTAATGTTCTGATACTTTCTACCCCCATTTGCAGTGGGGGTGGAAAGTACAATCCAGGATTATAGGGAGATATATCTTATTTGGTTCTGAAGCTATCTAGGAAGGCATCTAGTTTATTCTGACTAAGAACTGGCCAGGGTTCCCACATCACACTAAAACAGGTTTTCCCAAATGGGCACATGTGACATTGTCAGAGACTACCAGAGTGGGTGTGGGCAGTTACAAACATCCATTTATTAGAAGACAAACTGGAGAGATGATCCCCTTCCTTCAGCCTTACAGGCTGCTCTGTTCTATTTCAGCTTACCTATATCTTCTTTCCAGGCAGGTGTCATACTTCCAAGCAAACAATGAGTTCCCTATAGGTGTGAGGGAAGCTAATCTATTGAGGAGAAGGAACTCTAAAATCAAATTTAGAAGACAACAGCAAACTATGTACGCTGCCCAGAGTCACCATGTGTGAGATGGGTGGTTATATAAATATAATTGATAAATAAATAAACAAACAAACAAACAAACTACTTCTATATTGTTGCTAAGAAAACTATGAGGAGAGCTGAAATATTTGGACACATTTGGGTGCTAGATTATAGAACCTTCCATTCAGAAGGTATTTCTTTAATCATTGGAGAAGAATGTTGAACTTTCATGGGGACATCTAGTGAGATGACATGGCCAGTCTGAAGCACAAAGAAGTCTGGTTCCTAATGGTGCAAGTTTTGAGTAGGGCCATGCAATGATCTGGATTTATAGGCAAAAAAGTGACTTGGAGTGTAAAGGAGGAATGCTCACATAGCACCTGTCAGCAACTCGTTAAAGAAGCTGCATCTTTTCCTGGGCTTGTACAGCTGCCAGGAAAAGACAAGTTTAATTTAAGGAGGTGCCGACAGGTACTACACGGGTGCCCACACATACTTGGAATCACCTTTTCCCCTTTGGATCTGCATTACTGCACAGCCTTAGTATTGAAAGAGGGACTCCTCATTTTACAAGGACTCATATACTTGGAAAATGGGTGAGAAGCATGAACCAAGGAAAAATTGAAATTGTGAAGGTGGAAATAACGCATGTTAAATTGGATGCTTTAAGAAAAAGTGAAGTTAGGTAGGCAGGAATGGGACATTTTAAATGAGATGATTACATTTGGTGCATGAGATCACATGAAGGAATGGAGTGGTAATAATACTCAAAAAGGACACTGCAAAGCTATAACTCAATAAAAGATAGAATTATATCAATTGGAATTTGGTTATATCCAGTGGGAATCAATGTTATATAAATGGGTGCCCTTACTCCAAATGAAATTGTAGAAGACACTGAAGAATTTTATGGCAAATTACAAGACTCACTAAATGGGTGATTGAAATGAAAAATGGAGGAACCTATATTTACAGGAAGATTTGGATTAGGTAAATACTGAATTACAGGAGGTGGTTAATAAAGTATTGTGAAGATAATTGTTTTATTTATTGCTAACACTTGCTTCAAATAAGTCGCTGACTTTATATATGGACATCGCAAGTTGTACAACACCGGAATCAAATTGACTACATAATAGGAAACTGAAGATAGAAAAGTGCCATTTGGTCAGCCAGGATATTTCCAGGTGCAGATTGTAGAACAGAATAGAATTGGTGGAGCAACCTATGCAGATCAAGTCTGAAAAATTAAAAGATGTACCATTAAGATTTGTGTCCTGGAAAATATATAATTGAAATGCATGATCATTGTAAAAAACATTCGGTATACTTAACATATAACATATACACTTAACATCATCATTATCATAATACACAAAAAGGAACTTGAGGAGCTACATGATAAGACATAATAGGAATCATGAAACTGAAAAGCCCTCCTCCACCCCCACCCCCCAAAAAAAAATCACAGAGGAAAAGATCCAAGTGGCTTTCAGAACAAACTACTGTGATAGTCAAAGGGAGCTGGAGGATGAAAATTGGGTTAAAAGGAGACTGTGAGTTCTAGTCACAGCTGGGTAACCTTGGGCCAGTCCGTCTCTCTCAGCCCTGGGAAGCAGGCAATGGCAAACCACTTCTGAAATCTTGCCAAGAAAACTGCTGGGGCTTGTCCAGGCAGTTGCCAGGAGTCAACACTGATTGGAAGTGATATATATGTATGCATGTATGTTAATTTAGCTATTCCTTCAACTCTGGTATCCCACTGTGACTTCCATAAATATTTATCCTGTTCTAGTTTGCATACAAAGAAACAAGCATTTTGTCCTTTCTTTCTTTGAAATCATAAATAAAACTTCATGTTGACAGGGGCAAGTAAAATACTTGATTAATAAAGAGTTTCTCTGTTGTAAAATACATATTCCATGCAGGCTCATTTGAAGAAAACCACAAGTGGAGAATGCTTTGCCCTTTCCAGTCACAAGGGGAGGGCAGTGTATTTCAGCCAGGCTTACACAGCTAGCTTACTTTGGAACTCAGGTAGGAAAGAAACACGACCAGCAGAAATAATGCTACATTCAGTGACCCAGCCCACATCCAGTCAATTAGCCTGCTGGGATAATTTCTCTTCTCTCCCCTTCCCCCAATTTCCTCCTCATCTCTTCTCCTACCATTAAGAGTGTATTAGTTATTTTTTAATAGCTAAGAACATTTGCACCTGAAGATTTCTGATGCCAAATGATAAAAACTAGAGAAAAGAAATGGACAATGTACAGTTTGCATGCATTCATGTTTTACATTGAAGAAATAATGCAAGTTACTATTTGTCGCTTTACTTGTTTCTTTTTATAGCAATATTTATATCCCACCCTTCTGACTGTGCCTGCACCATTCAGGGCTGCTAGCTGCAGTTACAACAATACAGACAGTCCCCGACTTATGAACAGGTTATGTTCCGAGAGGTTGTTTGTAAGTCCAACAAGCAAAAAAACCGTGCAGTTCGCACCTTACATAAGCAGCAGCATTGATGTAGGCGCTTGTGGCAATGACATAGGCGCTTGCGGAGATGGTGTAGGCGCTTGTGCTTAATTGCAGACATTTGCAACTGACCATGCGAGAAGTCAGGACCGGAGTTGGCACCAGAAGTCAGGAGATGGCAGAAAAGGGTTAGTTTGCAGGGCGCTTTCTCCCAACTTCTGGCCCAACTTCAGGTTCCAACTTCTGGGTCTATCTTGTTCATATCAGCCGAAGTTCACAGCTTGAAAGCTTGTATGTAGGGGACCTTCTGTACATGTTTAAAAAATAAATAAAAAGTTAAATAATAAAAGTAGGCAAAACTAACATATGACATGTTATACTAACTAAAATGTACCTGCTTATGGCATGCATATGCCTCTAAATAGCATGTTTTTAATCAGTGAAAGACCTCCAAGGAGAGGTTGATCTGGCCTCAGAGAAAATCATTTGCATATTCTTGGTTTACTCTGGGAAGAGCAAAGATGTCATCATGAGCACAAAGAAGCTGGACTTGTCTGATTAGCTCAAACCAGCTGTTGTGGTTATGGTCCACCTTGATTTCAGCAAAGCTTTGGACAAAGTTTCCCATGATGTTATCAGCTGTTGGTGTGGTTTAGATAACACCACAGTAAAGTAGATTCAAAACTGGCTCACTAACTTCACTCAGTGAGTCAGCATTAACAATTCTACATTGAGTTGGAAAGCACTAACCAGTGGGACTCTGCAGGGATCTGTCTTGGAGCTACTATTATTCAACAGCTTTATTAACAGGATTGATTGGGTGCATATTAAATTTGCAGAAGGCACAAAATTGGGAGGTCTGGCCAACACCCAGGATGATACAAAAAATTGCAATTGAATGTACAGGTTGGAAGACTAGGCTGATGTCTTACAACGACTTATCTTTCAACAGGGAGAAATGTAAGATATTTCACTTGGGTAGAAGAAATATAAGGGCATGCATACAAGATGGAAGATTTATGTTTTGGGAGCACTACGCTTGGATGTTCTCATTGACAATAAGCTGAACATGAACCAGCAATGTGAGACAAAAGGGATAATGCAGTTCTGGGCTGCATTAGAACTAGCATTGTATCAAAGAAGCATAAAGACCTTATTCATCTCTAGTTTGCACTGGTGAGATCATGTACAGAGACTTGAAAATGTGCCCCATGAGGATAGGCTGAGTTCCTTTGGGATGTTCTCTCTGGGGGAAAAAAGTCTGAGAAGAGGTAAGGTTCAGGTACATAAAAAGTTGCCATGGGAAAAATGATCAGGAACTATTTTCTGTGAGCACAGAAACTAGGATTGGTGGATTGCAACTGCCTAGATTTAATTTAAATTTAAAGAAAACCTCCCTTATGGTAAGATCTGTGCAACAGTGGAACAGTCTATCTATGGAATGTGTGGGTTCTTCATCTCTGGAGGCTTTTAAGAGGAGGTTGGACAGCCATCTCCCGAGGATAGTTTAATTGGTTTTCTGCACATTGCATAGGTTTGAACTACATAATCCTTACAATTCTACAATTTTATAAATTTTGTGAACAGCCAGTAAGAACCTTTCATCCTCTCTACCAATGGTGTCTCCAGAACCCTTAGGGGACAGGAGACCTCTCCATCAATCCAAAGGTACAGACAGACTGGTATAGGAAGAGTTGTCCTTAAAGTCTCTTGGACCTAAGTTGGTTAGAGATTTTAAAGTCCTTCATTGCATGTTTTGAATTACCCATGAAAACAATCTGGTGACTGATATAGTCCTTGAACTATGTGGGGTTTGCACAGATTGTTACAAAAGGTGATCTATAAATCTAATACACAAATAAATAAAATGCTAAGTTAAATTGTAGCGTCAGTTGGGTTAATTTAGTAGGGTATACTTCAACTAACCATAGGTTAGCTTGAGGTTGTGTGAACCCAATCTTTGAATTATGTTGGAAAATAATTGCAAACCAATGCAGTAATATGACCCTGCCTGTGAGCATCTACAACATTCTTGCTGCTTCACTCTGCATCAATTGCAGTTTCCAGATAGGCATTCCACAGTGCATGGTGGAATACCTGTTGTTGTAATCATTCATCACAGTACTACAACAGGCTAGATGATATAATTCTTTCCTAATGAACTACATTTTGTATTCAGTTAAATCAGATTTTCTCTGCTTGCCTTAACCAGTCAGGAAGGGCAAAGGCTGAGGATCTTGTCCACATCTTCAGACTTTTGCAACTGAAATGTATCCATCACAACTGGATGACTACAGGTGCAATGTTAGGCTCTACTGTGACCAAGGTATGTAATTCAAAGGGAATGCACTTTGCAATTTAATCTGCAAATTGTCTAGCAAAGGCTTTACAGCAGGCAGCATAGTGGATGTCCTCAGGTTTCCTTAGCTGTTGATGTAAGAGTCCTTTTACAAGTCAGAATGGCTCTGCTAGATACCTCTGGGCAGATGGTAGTGGTAAAGTATATACTTATTGCATTATGAAAGCCACAAGATTGCCCTTAATATGGGCTGTTGGATTAATCCCAACTCTTCCTTCACTGTCTTTTCATTCACTGATCTTGCATTCAAAAGCATCATGTTTAATAGGGAAAGTATCCCTGGTGTTCCACGCCCACCCAGAACCTTGAAGGAAGGCAAAATGGAAGACAGAGCAAAGAATGCATGTTTTCTACTGCTTAACCTCATAAAGATTATCATGTTTACTGATGCTGTTCCTCACTACTCTGACAATGGCCATAACCTGCTCCCTAATCATGTTTCTCTTCTAATTTCCCAGTTGTACACACATCTTACTACCACATCACTGGACAATTAGCAAGGTAACAACTGAACATGCATCCCAGCACCACTGACTTAAGCCTATCCTTCAGAACTTTTCAAATCCCACATCTCACTACCCAGGTTTCTTTCTCACTGAAACCTCAGACAAAAACATTGTCTAATATATTCCTCCCTCCACTTCCATAGCTGCCTGCCCTCAGTTAACAAGCATAGCAGAAGGGTTCATCCTCATCATCTAGTCAACCTGAAGGACTAGTCAAAAGGGACAGTCTCCTTGACGAGGCCAGCACATGAAGGTTCATTAAGGAGTCTTCCAGTCCTGGAAAAAGCCAACAATTATAGCTGGACCAGAAAAAAAAAGCCCTCCAAAACATCTTAAGCAAACCAAAAGACCCAGTAGCCCAAGAAGAAAAAACAGGACTCATCTACAACATACAGTGTAAGGACTGTAACACCCACTATGTAGGACAGATAGTCAGAAGGCTTGCAGAGCGCATCCATGAACACCAAGTAGCAGTCAGAAGACATGATGAAAACAGCTTAATCTCACAACACATGGACAGACTTAACCATAATTTAACTGGGAAACTGTCAGCATCTTAGACCAAGCTAAATCCAAAAATGCAAGGGAATTCCTGGAAGCTTGGTATTCAGACCAGGCAGCCATCAACAGGCACATAACAACATCTACACACTATTCAAAAGAAACAGAAGAAAGGAAAACAAAAGACCAAAACATCTTCTCACCAGCAATCATCACCCAGATAAGCAGAGATTAACACCAAGATTACCACCAGATATACAAGCAGTAAACAATACCTTAAACAAGGAACTGCCGGGGGGGGGGGGGGGAGAAATAGAACAAAACAAAACCCCCACCCCCACCAACATTGGCAGGGCATGCCACACTATATAAACAGAGAACAAACCCCATCCCATTCTAGCACTGAAGATGTTACCTAGCTGGGTAATGAAACGTTTGCAAGGAAACAGCCAAGCTCAGAGAACCCCAAGGACTCCACAGTTCAACCCTGAGCTACACATATTCACTTCTATGATACTGAGGTATTTTATTCTATGTTTTTTATTACTATTATTCTCTGATTCTAAAGTAACTTGCAAATTATTATTTATTGGCTCTATTGTTACTACTATCACCCAGCCTATAAATCTGTATGTAACTGTATATAAACTAACTGTGGTGTATATAAACTAACCAATTAAGGCATGAAACAAAACAAGGTCTGGGAGACTACAGATGACAACTCCCTTCCAAATGCCAATAAACCTGCTGCTGCTGGTGGTGGTCTTTGCCTCTTCTTTCTATTTATTTGCTGTCTGCATCTCCCATTCTAAAATGTTTTGAAAATGTTAAAGAATAGACAGTTTTGATTGCACAATGAGTCTTAACAGTTTGCGACTAACTTAGAGGAAATTTAACCAGTGAGACTTACTTCCAAGTGAGATTAATCAGAACAGGAGTTCTCAAACTGTAGGGCACAAGCCCAGGGTGATCATAAACAAATCTGATGCAGGGAGATGACATGATTGCTTTCAGAACTCACTCTTGCTGTGCTGAGGACAACAATGCATGGACAAGCTTTGACTATGCATAGACAAGCTGACTGCTGGCTTATCTAACCAAAGCCTAGGGAAAGTTCTGATAGGGCTCTGCTTTTGTGTGTGCAAGCCTCATAGCTGATGGATCCAGTTAGTATGAGAGTTCGCTCCCATTTGGCTTGGAGAAGCCAGAAGCTAGCGTATTCAGGCAACGTGAAGAGCAAAGCATGAAGTGCAGGTTACACACTGCAGTTGCTGACAGTACTTGCTCCTGAGCTGTCTGCTGGTTTGACTGAACCAAGGTCAGAGTGACTTCTGATAGGGCTCCTGTTTTGGATGTGCAAACCTCATGGGAGATAATCCCAAAACTAAAATCCTGTCCAAATTCCCTGCTACTCTGCCTGGACAAGCTAGCGGCCAAGTTAGGGTTTATTACAGTTGCTGCTAAAATGCACAAATGTTGATCCAAAATAAATGTGGAACAAAAAATGACAATGGGTGTGTCAGAAATAAAACCCAGACTTCATGTATGTAATGTAAAACTTAGCAAACTTATTCTTTCCCATTTAAATATGGTTTACACTGAATTGTTTTATTGAAAAGTTTTTATTTTATAAAATTGTAAGATTCTATCATTACTTTATTTGATATATAGATTAAAATGCAACTATTAAAAGTGATATATTTATTTCTTGTCCAACAAAATATATTTATTTCTTGTCTTGTACTTGAATGTAGTTGTTAATTTTATAGAAGTGGTGCTGATGGTGGTGGTGGTGGAGTCTTAGAAATTCATTCATTGTTTTTTGTAGTCATGTTGGAGAGCTCCTGGATTAGGAAGATGATGCCATAGACTCATCTAAGCTATAATTCCTTGAACAAGTTTGATGGGTTGCAGAAGAATATACTCTAGCAAACATAACATAGGATTGCAGGTTTAGGACCATTCATACATTGTATCAAAGCAAATCCAGTCCCACCATCACTAACAAAGAGACATAGCTTTCTTTGCAATTTAAGTTCCCTGGAAGAAATTACTTTATGATTTATATGTGGGCAAACACATTTGCTCTCATCATACTGTTTATTCTTAAATTCACTCTTAGACTAATGTGGGAGAAGATGCTTGGTGTCAGAAGGGGACAGTGAGGTATAATGAGGTGAGAGAATCTTTTAGCTGAACTGCAGGAAGCAAATAGGTCCTAGTGATGAGATCTATTAGGTTGTGGAAAAGCCACCCACGGGGTTTATTTCTCTGGTTGAAGCCATATCTAAAGGAAGGATTTAAAACTGGATTGGACAAAGCATTCAAATACATTCTGTGGTTAAAGTAAAAAAGCTAAGTAAAGATCATTACTTATCCTCCTTCCTTCCAATAACTCTCCTTGGCAGGCTCCAAAGGAACAAGGCCTTTCCTGCCCAATTGTGGGTGTTACCTATGGACAGTCTGGCACTTAAGAATCTTCTAAGGAGAAGTCCGTATTCTGAAAACATGCGATGCTCTGGCACTGGATACAGTGTGCATTTAAAATGGGAGTTAGATGTCATTTTGTACCCATATCAACACCAGCACAGAGCATACTGTATATCCTACTCCTAAGCAGTTCCTGATCACAAATTTCAACAACTAACTTAAATGTATCTTCAGTTGTTTGTTTGTTTTTCCCATAGGAAAATTCAGTTAGAAAGAGCTTCCAGCACATATGTACACACAGCATACATGCCCCCTGGATCACTGGATGTAGCCTCATGGTATTCCAAACTGCTAAGAGAAAAGCTGTATGACCAATCAATCTCCTTAACATTTTAGTTAATATCTAGCTACTCTGGCAGCCTTACTGCTGGAATTCAATCTTCTTAATTATACCTTCTCAATTATTCCTTTCTTTGCAAGCCTTTTCACACTAGATGTATTCAAAAGTTTTCCTCTTAGCAATCAGTATTTCACAGGAATGTTTCCATCTTTTATTCCAGTACAAGTGAGCTGAAACAACCTTCAGGGGACATTCGGTCACGTGCATATTTTCCCTAATGTTTTCTTTGGTTAACCAAAGGCAGATTCCAGCAGAAGCACAAGCATGTGGCAGGCGTTGTAGGGACATTTAATTATTTTCCTGTTAACTGTTTTTTTTTCCCCCTTAAAATTGCACCCACAGTTGCCTTTGGCCTTGGGGGAAAGATGTGGATATTTGTTTCAATTGGGAAACCAGCTCTGAACTGGCACGTGGGCAGAATGAAAGGGACTGAACTGGCAAATAGACTTTGCTCAGCTCTGACTGAGGCAGCAGTTACAATCCTGCCCTTCCTCTGTTCCAGACCCCTTCTCTATATGTTGCTGGTGGGTGGGGGTGGGGGACTCAAAAGTGGTAGGATATGCTTCTATATCAGTTATACTTGAGATAACATGGTTAGTTATCACTATTACTTTAACATTTGGTGGAAAAAATGATGGACTCGTCATTGTTCGAAAAGAAAAGACCTTACAATTCCCCACTGATTTATACATGCCATAGATATGCATAACTATTTAACACATTAATTTATTTAGCAAAATCTAGGCTCACCCTACTAATTGTAATGGGCTTTGGGCAGTGAACAACAAAGCAAATAAGGCAAAAACAAAAACTCAACCCCAAACTCAGGAGTAATAAAACAACTAGTAAAGTTTCTATGATGGGTACCCACAATCAATTAGGCACATGGAGAAAGTACAGATTCTACTTGCTTGCAAAATACAATAAGGGTTGAAGTTAGGAGAAAAGGAAAAAGGAAAAAGGAAAAGGAAAAAGGGGAAAAAAATCAGAGGGTGGGGGCTTCCCCAGGCAAGCCTGTCATCTTGTCCATACTTCATGTACCTCTTGAGAGTCTGTGTGTGTCTGTTAATATATTTATTTATTCATTTATGATATTTAGAAGCTACCCAACTCCAAAATAACTGTGGTCCACTTACATAAAAAATAACAATAAAAGGAAAACAATAAAAGGAAAATCCCATGCATCTGGTCAAACACACTCCTCTTACAAAAAACGTCACCACGAACACCCTCCCCTAAAGGCTTGGAAGAACAGCCAAGCTTTCTGGAACATTGTCACGATGGGAGCAACATGGATCTCTCAGAGGGAGATGAATTCACTTTCACTGTGGTTATTCATTCTTGAATTAGAAGTTTTGAATAGAGATATAAGGCAAGATGAGAGGATTGCTGGAGTGAAAGTTAAAAAGGAAGTATACAAACTGAGGGCATTTGCTGATGACTTGGTTTTAATTTTGGAAAACCCTATGGAAGGAATAGAAATATTAATGGAAAAACTAAAGGAATTTGGTGCATTGGCTGGATTTAAAATTAATGAGAAAATGAAGATGTTAATAAAAAATATGAGAATGGAAAATCAAAGAAAACTGATAGCAAAAACTGGTTTTCAGACTGAGGAAAAAAAGTAAGTATCGAGATATCATTATGACTAATATGAATTGTATGCTATTTCTTATTTAATATTTTTTATTACAAAAAAAGGAAAAAATACATAAAAGTGCTTTAACATAAAAGTGAAAAAGTACAACAAAAAAAGTTAATATGTCATTATAATAGTACACAGATCCAATTCTATAGAGTTGAATTGTATGCTATTTCAAAATAATCAAGTTATGGAATGAAATTATGAAAGATATGTTAAGATGGGAAAAGTTATAATTATCATTGCTGGGAAGAATATCTATGGTAAAAATGAATGTACTACCTAGAATGATGTTTTTATTTCAAACAGTACCTATTTTGATTAATGACACACCTTTTAAGCAATGGCAAAATGATATATCTAAATTTATATGGCAAGGAAGGAGACCAAGGGTCAAATACAAAATTCTCCAAGATGCAAAGGAAAGGGGAGGACTGAGATTGCCTGACCTCACATTGTATTTTGCAGCCTGCTGTTTAGTTTGGATGAAAGAGTGGGTGCTGTTATGATATAAGAGAATGTTGGAATTAAAAGGGCACTTTTAATTAATTTAATTAATGAATTAATTTAATTAAAGGGCACCCACTGAGGTTTGGGTGGCATGGTTTTGAAGGTACAATAAAGTCAAAGTTAATGTAGATTTTAACAATCATTATGTTAGGAGTGCCATATTAAGAATATGGAATAAATGCAGATCCAGTCTATGTCTGAAAATACTTCTATTGGCATCAACAAGAAGTATGTTACAGAAAACAGACAGTGGGCAAAGAGAAATGGCTAACATATCAAGATTTGTTACAACAGGAAAACAGAGACTTTAAGATGAAATCAAGGGAACAATTGACTGCAGAGGGTTTTCAATAATTGTCATATGTACAATTAAGAGAAGGATTCAATAGAGATAAAAAAGTACCAGGTATAGGACATCGTAAAACAGAATTTGAAAATGAATTATGTACAAATGATGAACATGCCATTGTTGAAATTTATAAACCTTTGTTGAGATTTGAAACTGACGAAGAACAAGTTAAAGAGTGTATGATAAAATGGGCCAAGAACTTTGGTTACAACATTCAAATGGACCAATGGGAGAGAATGTGGCCAAAAGGTTTGAAATTCACATTTTCTTATAATTTAAAAGATGTACTGTTAGTGTATGTCACAGAGAAATTGTCTAGGATGTATAAAGGTACTTCTAATTAAAGGAAATGTGAAAAGCATGAAGGGACATTTTATCATGCATGGTGGACATGTGAAAAAGCGAAAAAGTACTGGACACAAATACATAAAATGATGCAATGAATTTTAAAAATTAGTATTCAGATGAAGCCTAAACTTTTTTTATTAGTATTTATGGATACACAATTAGAGAGGACTCATGGCTGGCTGGTTTTATATATGGTAACTGCAGCAAGGTTATTATATGCCCAAAGATGGAAAAATACAGAAGTACCCACAATGGAGGAGTGGACTATGAAGATGACAGAATTTGCAGAAATGGCAAAATTGACCTGTTTAATTAAGGACAAAAGAACAAGTACTTTTATAAAAGATTGGAAGCCTTTTATGGACTTTTTGCTGCAAATGGACAGCAAAAATGAACTGAATATTTCTGGATTTGCTGATTTAAAAGGGTTGAATATGGGAAGAAGGGAACTGTATAATGTAATTCTAAAGGGAGAGAAATGATAAAAGTTTGTATCTGCTGTAAAGAAGATCGGAAGCCACATCTTTAACTTTCTTTTCTCTTTTTCTTTATCTGTACTTTCATCTTCTTTTTCTACTTTCTATTTATATACCCTTTGTTGTTATCTTTTAATTATGGAAAAACTCTTAATAATTAAAAAAAAACAGTCCCACATAGAGGACATTGCAGTAGTCCAACTGGACAGTGTAAGGAGCCATGGAGAAACTACTGTATGCAGCATGTGCAAAAACATATACTGAGCCTGGGAAATGAGGAGAATATTTGGAAGAGACTCAGACTGGCTCTTTCCTGACTCCCTGTGATATAAGAGGGGTGAAAGGGAAAACAGACTCAATTCCAAAATTATGTTACTATAACTATCTTAGTAAAGTACAGTTCTCATCTTATTGTGGAATCTGTTTCCTGGTCTGGTCATCCTGAAAGGATTGACAAGTTGTGATCAATGAAATAGTCACCTTAAATGATGGGAAATTTTGAAAGAATCAACTTTAGAGGCTTGTTGCAGCTCTGGAGGAAGCATTCACATTTTTTATATCTACAGGTGTTCCTTTAAAAAGAAGATGCCATTCTTTCAATGGAAGCTGTAATAACCTCTCACAGACCAGGTTGGGAGCTGGTCTCGTGCCAAAGGTTCAACAAGGAGACAGAAGATGCAGGAACATTGGCTTTGTCACAGTGTGTAACCAAAAGGATGTTGTTGGCCTTTGTTAATTCCAGTTTTGATCATGAAGTCAGATTCTTCTTCCCTTTTTGTGTGTATGTGGGTGTGTGTGTGTGTGTTACAAATAAAGGAAAAGAAAAAGGTGAAACTAGCCTTATGGTGTTTTGCAAACAAGGCACATAGAGAGTTCTGTTGTAACCCACAGATGGTTTCTCTGTTTGATGGTAAGTGGATACTCTCTTGCTCCCCAGTTTAAAATCCTTATCTGTTTTCTGGTTTCCTTTTGTCAGCCTCCTCTGAGACCAGTCATGGTTTCACAGGTTAATTCCCCAGTCAATGTGTTGCCTTTCCTGGACTACTTCAACCCTTTATTTCCCCGAGATTACATTTCTTTCTCGCCCACATGGCTGTGTATCCCCCATATCCTTTTGAATCTTTATTTTTCATGAAATGTGTCTCTGAATGTTAATGTCCAAGTTTGTTTCCTGATGTAGGTAAATCAGCCAGTTATATTGTATTTCATCTTGCACTCATGTTTTGCACTTCTATATCCTGGTAACCTGCACTTAGGATCTCTGTCTGGGAAATGAAGCTTTCTTTTCTTTCCCTTTTTGAAAGTTATTCTTTTCATTGATACAACTGATAAATATTGCTCTTGCTCTTTTTTCTGCCTACATTTTTGGCATAGGGAAAGAACATGCCAGTCAGTAATGGATTAGGTTTCTCTATATGCAACATAACAAGAGACATCTGAATATATTGTATTGAAATATATATACAGTCTTCATATGAATCCCCTAAGAGGTACACTGGGTTTATGATTACCCCATATTTTACACATATGTTATACACATCTTCATATTGCACATAAATAATTGAACAATAACAAAATAGTACTTTTAATTACTTGATTGGATAAGCAATTGTTCTGTCTTCCTCTGACCTCTTCAGTAGGTTGGCATTATCTATACTAACATCATCATCTATTTCATTAATTGACCAACAAAATTTACATTCAGTACTAACATTAAAGCTATCCTGTTCTGCCAATAGTCTAATCTGCATACTAGAAGAATAACTAAAATTTAAGGTGCTAGCACAAATAGAAAAACGTAACACCAATACCATTAAGATTATGAATTAGGGTTACAAAAACAACTATGAATGCAGTGCTATATAAATATATGTAATTGATATACTATTATATAAAACTGTATATAATGCTAAAAATAAACACCAATAGAACAAATGGATGATATAGAATATAAGATAACCAAATCACTAAAATGTACAGGTATTTCAAAATTAATGAATATTAAATATTAATGGTGAAACTGTAAAACTATGGTGCAACAATTTAGAAAGGGATGGCAGGCAATCTAAAGACTAAAACCTAAACCAAACCCCCTCCTCCAACAAATTTATGGGCATTGCCCTCATTGTTCCAATGGCTCCAATGCCTAAGAGTGTGAATGATGGCAAATAGGTATAGCAAACTGTATAAAATAAAATAAAATTAGCACCTAACTACACCAATGACTGTTAGTCATCATTTGTGGGCTACGTTTACACATAATATAACAAAAAATTGCTACTTTTAAGGAGATAAAATTATCTCAATCATCTAACAAATAGTTTAAACTAAAGTTATCAGAATGCCCCAGAAATTTAGCTAAGATGGGGTAATCAACTGGTGACAAATGTCTCTATAGAACTGAGAATAAAGAAGAATGTGAGCTGTGATTTCTACAACAGGGACATTTTTCCCAGTTATGGGGAGCACATTAAAGGGGGCTAGAGTTAAACATTCTCCTGAATTTAGGGAATGAAATTTGGTATATATATGAAGCTGGTTTTAGAACTAAAATTTAATTATTTATAAATACATCCTATGGAAGAGCACAAATTCTAGCTGACTTTCTATGCCTAAGATCCTTTGCCTTAAGGTTAATTTAACTTTATCTGGCCTTAATGCCATCCTAGAAAAGCCATAACTCAGTTTCCTTTGAATTACTTTTTCCCAGGAGGATTGAAATTATCCAATGGACCAATCCAACAGGTTTGTGGAATAATTTCAACCAGTAAATAAAGATATTTATTCAAAAACTGGTTTCAAGTTTACTGACTTCAGGACTCAGTGGGTAACCTGGAAAATGCTTCTCAGAAATTTAGTTTGGACTTTTTCTAGGGTACATTATTCAACAAAGATCACAATTTAAGAAGGGCTGTCCTTCTTAGTCCAGTTCAGCATTCTCTTCCAGGAAATGCCAACTGGAAACTTACACCTAGACAATCACACCATCTACTTGGTACTCCTGAGTAATCAAGAGGCCTCCTGCCTCCAACTGAGTCTGAAAGTGATACTTAACCAAGCTAAATAATAGTTATTGATAGCTTTATCAGAAATAGGATCATCTTGTCCTCTTTTAGAGCCAACCAAGCTGTGGCCTTCACTCATCTTGCCTGGTACATTCAAGTGTTTATATGTTTTGTAAAGTACTTCCTTTTCATTGGTCCTGAATCTTCCGCCATTCAGCTTCATTGGACAACTGCTCAGGACACAGTTTTTCTCCTTTTCCACTTTTTCTAAATCATTGTCATATTTTCTTTATTTGCATTTTTAAAAAAATACTAAAATACTCCAAACTTTCCTCATATGTCTGTTTCTGTGCTTTTCCATCATTTTTGCTTTCCCATTTCTGCACCTTCTCCTGCTCTACAATATCTTTTTAGACCAGAACTGCATATACATCTCTCGGACTGGACAAAAAAAGGATAAGGATTATCTCTCTTTTTTTGTGTTCATCTTTATTAGTCTGCTAATCATCCTAAATGTATCATGTAGTAAGGACTTTGCATTGTATAAATAACTAGGCAAAAATTATTTATGGGGACAGCATCCAGTGAGGCACAAGCTTGTCTTCTTGGAGTATTCAGGCAGCTCAGTCCTCCAGAAGGAACTTGTATCAAATTCTCTGTGGAAGAACTCATCAGAAATGACCATCCAGCAAGAAGGACCACACTCACCAAGGTACACACACTGAAAACAAAATAAATTCTGTAACAAACCAACACACTCAAGCACACACTTTCATGACCCAATCTTCTTTCTACAAACTATTCCCACAAACTGTCAGGATCCCTCTCTCTCTCACACACACACACACACACATGTATACACACACATTCTTGTTTTCAATATCAGTCCAACGTTTGTCTTTATTGTTCAGAGCCTGGAGAAAGAAGTTCCTTGCTTTCAAGCCATGTTTGTTAACTTGTTAAGACCTTGCCAGTTTAACTGGAAGTGTGTGTGTGTGTATATTCTCAGGAGTTTAATAGGTAAATAAATAAACTTCTGCTAGAAAACTGTTTGGTAGAATAATTGCTTGTGATTACCCTACTGTGCTAATTAAGCCAGCCAATAACATCCTGAGATAACAGGTTTTTCCTGGATTACAGACTTCTGTCCATTTGCCCAACTGCCCCTTTTAAGGATTCCCTTTAGAGAAAAGAAAAGTTTGTTGAACCTGCCTTGGGGAGGGAGGCGGGAAACCACAATAAGGCCCATTAAAACATTACACCTGGCCTCCTGGTTCACACTGGCCTCATGTTTAAAAGGGGGTTTTATTTATACTTTCCTACTGCTGCTTGTGTATTGCTGAAATAATTTATTGATTTAAGCATATTGTTCAATTGTTGCAATTTATGCCATTCACATCCTTTTTTTGTATACAGTATAACTGAAAGGTCCCCAATTGCTATTTTCTGTCTCACATTGGGCAAGGAAAGAGTTTTTCCAATCCAGACATTTTTATAAAGAAAGTTATATAGTGCTGAAAATCTGAAGAGAAAACCCAGCTACACTCAGCCATTATTAAAATGGATGACTACATCATTCTTTCAAGTAATTGCTGTTATTTAAAAGAGCCTTGGAGCAGCCTCTCAGTGTCAAACCATTTTTCCAAGATATTGACAAATGGGAGTAATATTATTTAAGGTCACAACTCCTGTCAAAATGAGTACCACATGTCCAAGGTTAAAATAGTAATTCAGAATTTGTTCTGCATGTACCCGTTTTACTTGTCATATTTTAATGCCAGGATAAACGATAGACTAATCCTGCAATTATAATTAGCAAAGTGTGTAAATTTACTTCAAAGGAATTTGTGCTCCTAGTTTAACAGTTATAAGTCAGATTTAAAACCCTATCAGTCAAGAGCACCAAGGTTTATTTAAACACTGTTACCTCATGAGGTATGCCCACGTGTGTGTGTGGAGGTATGTATAATGTCCTTTCTTCATCCACTCCAAATGCAAGTTCTTGACCATTTTCTCTTGACCAGTCATGGATACTGACTCTGATTGGCAAATAATATTTAACAGGACCGTATTTTGAACAGAGGAAGTACTTAACATTAATCTCAAAAAGCCTACAGATGTCCAAATATGCTGTGGAAGCAAGAAGACAAAGAACCCTTTAACACCCTTTTTATGAGTGTGTGGGTCAACAAACCCTTATACAGAATTCTTCATTTATGATATCTGTGATAGATAGATAGATAGATAGATAGATAGATAGATAGATAGATGATAGAGAGAGAGAAAGAGAGAGAGATGATAGAGAGAGATGATAGAGAGAGATGATGGAGATACAAATACTTTTTAACAGTATGCAGATATCCGTACCTCTATGTGAAAAACATTCAACACTATCCACTCTGTTAATATGAGTAGCATAAAGGAAAAGTTTGCCATTTTATTGCTGGGAAAATTAGGCCTGTATCTTTGCTGAGACAAGAGTTGTCAGCTGGGTATCATAAAGGTGGAATGGAGGAGCTTTTGGGAGATCATGGCAAATCTGTCAATATTCATTTTTACTCAGGTTTTCATTTTCTGGTAAGACTTGGAATGCAAATATTGGGATGAGCATGACCATGGGATGGCAGTAAAGAGATGAAGAAAACTGTTTTGCAGCCATTTAGTGGTCATCCAGCTTTTGCAACCCAAATATGCAAGTCAAAGTTTCTTCAATAAAAAAATATTTTGAACTAATAAATACATTCAGAGGTATGTACAAAAGCCTCTCCAAATTTGAACTGGGATGATTTCATGAAATTTCTTGAGAGGAATAAGAATATAGTAGTTTACTCAGACATGAGTTTCTTGGTATCAAGAAGAATAATGCAGTATTAATGCAGTGGTTGTTCTCCTTTCTCTAAGATTGGTTCCAATCAGTGTTGGTTGGAGAGGGAGATAGCAAGCTCAAGGCCCCTGTTGTGGCTGGTCCCACTCTTTTTTCTTCTATTTAACATCTACATGGGTGAGGTCATCTGCCAACAAGGGGTCAAATATCATCAGTATTTTGATGATACCCAATTGTATATCTTGTTCCCACCTGACCAAGTGATGCTGTCAAAATTCTGCCCCAGTGCCTGGAGCTGTTGGGGACTGGATGGGGAGGCACAGGATCAGGCTCAAACCTAGCAAAACTGTGAGGCTGTGGGTTCCTCAGGAGTTCTAACTTCATCCATGATGGCACTGCACTTCCCAAGTAGGACTTTTGTGCAATCACTCACAGCTCCTGCTCAAGGAGCAGGTGCCAGCTGTGGCCAAGA
Source organism: Liasis olivaceus (assembly GCA_030867105.1). Taxonomy (NCBI): domain Eukaryota; kingdom Metazoa; phylum Chordata; class Lepidosauria; order Squamata; family Pythonidae; genus Liasis; species Liasis olivaceus. The sequence continues at coordinate 62,486,388 of CM061354.1, forward strand.
AGATCTTTGTACTGATTTATCTTGTACACTATTCTTTCCTGGACTGGAGGCCCTGCTTGTGGTCACTCATGCCTTAGTCAACTTGCATGTGGATTAGTGACTACAGCTGGTGCAGAATGCAGCAGTATAAGTAGTTATGGGCATGCCTCAGAACCCCAAGGTAACACCTCTGCTACTTGAGCTGCACTGGTTACCAATGTGATCTGTGCACAGTTCAAGGTACTGATGGTCTTCTATAAAGGCTTACATGGCATAGGACCTGGATATATGCAGGACCACCTTTCTTCAATTGTCTCTCCCCATCCCATGATTTTATGGGCTGCATGCTTCAGGTCCTGTCTATCATGTCACAAGATCCAGGTTTCTTGCCTTCTCTGTTACCATGCTTGTCTTTTGGAAAAGCTTTATCCACAAGGTCTGCATGGCCACATCCCTGCTGTCAATGTCTTGAAGACATTGCCCTTCACACAGGCACTAGGCCTGGATGTTGCATGAATCCCCCATTTAAGTTGATATCGTTTAACTGTTACAATTCCCCCCTTCCCTTGGCTGCTTCTTTAACTATTGTTTAAAAATTAATTTATTGTTATTACTTGTTTTGAAGGCTGCCTAGAATTGTGGCAAGTGGGTGACCTTAGAAATTGAATAAATAAATAAATAAATAAATCTCTTCCATTACTCCTAATATTGTCAGTGCTGGTGGTGGAGCAATAACTGAGATGACAACCCAATCACAATTTTGTATCCTCGCAAATATTCCTGAACAAATTTCATTCAGGAATATTGTTTGGAGAAAGTGATGGTTGTCCACAAAATGGTGAACAGAACATTCTACAAAGTACCTTTCTTTTCCTAAGAAGATGAGACAGGTAAAGTTTCAAAAACAAAACAAACAAACAAAAACAAAAACAAAAATCAGGACTTCTGAGAAATTTCAGCTCAACTTTACTTTGGATGTCTTGAAGACAAGATAGAGTATCAGATTAAATCACGGTGTTCTAATGTTTCTTTGGCAAATTATTGACAGGTTTAAAGGCCATCATTGACAAAGGCTGAAATTCCTGTTTGCAATAAAAAGTTCTTCCCAGACTTTAATTAATATTCCAGCATATTCTAAAGAGCCATAATAGGTGAGAGACAGAGGAACACAGTAAATGTCATTGTACCTCTTTATTGTGGTCAGTGACCAGAAATCTTGATTGAAAAATGATATATCTGTCAATGGAAAGCCATTCTTAAGGCCGTCAGGCACAAGACAAACGGACAATAAAGCAACAGAACTAAGATGAAGAGATCAATCCTTGGTGGGGTTTACAAGCAATAAAACAAAGTTCAGCATTTAAGGGGACTGTGTTGCCTGGCTGGATAATAAATAGTGAAAATGAAATGCCTTGGAAATGAAGCAGTTTATACATCAAATATATAAATAAATAAATACCATGTGTGTGAATAGCCTGAGAATTTTTCTAAAAGGGAAGGGATGAGACAGATACAGGCTGTCAGAGCATTAATGTTATTTGTAGATATGCAGAGAGACAAACACAACTGCTGACAGGTTGTTTGCATTTGTTCAAGGGGTGAAAATTTAGCAAATTTTAACCTTCCTTTCTACTTTTCAGTATTTAATATTAAATTCACTTTTCTAGTAACATGATTGATAATAATACAACGAAAGTAGTATTCCAAAAACACACACCAAAAAATATTCCTTTGGCACCAGAAAAATATGGTTTAGCTGATTTGCATAGATTAGAATATAACTCCACTAACTTTATAGTAGTGCACTATTGAAAAGCATGACATGCTACAAATGAGGGGATTGAATTCACAGGACCAAGACTGTAGATGCACATCACTTACATGTAGCCTTTGATCAGCCTTGTTTGAGCCTGCAAGCTAATCTACCCCAATCCTGATTAGTCCTGGGTTAGGAGACCACCAGGGATGAGGGGAAAAGGGTATGACAGCAGTTTTTACATACCTTGAAGACATTCAAAATCTAATCTTTGTTATCACAAAGAGCATGATTATCACTGGATCATGGAAGAAGGTGCCTATGCAACCACTCACTGAGGGGAGGAGCACCATGTTACAGAAGCTTGACAGTCAGGGAGGCGTCAAGGTAGATTCCTATCCTGGGCATGGGACTGAACTCGCTGACTTCAGTGGCTCTTTCCAACTCTATGGTTATAGTAGCTGAGGATCTGTAAGTAACAGCACTGGACAAAGCTGGAAAGAAGTCCTGATTTCAGCTTTTCCTACTTCTGCAGCTTTTCTTTGCCATCTGGGGAGAATCCACCTTACCAGCATCATTCCTGTGTTTTCCTTTAGATTAGAGAGATCATCACTATTCCTGCAAGAAAAGGGAAGAAAGTCTGTTTCAACCAAAAGAAAAGCATGGAGCATGGGTTAAACATCATCCACAAATACCAGTAATTATACATATATTTGCAAATTGTAACTGCATATATATCTAGCTACATATCAAAATATTTAGATACAGTTGTAGAATGGATGGATGAATTAATAGATTCAGAACCACTGACTTCTCTTGTGCAGCTTTGTGTTCTGACTTTGGAACCATGTATTCCTGTAATTTCTGAGATATCACAAGCCTATTTACATGTGAAACTCGAAAAATTAGAAGATCGTGCAAATGTTCATTTATGTCAGTATGGCAGCTCAAAAGGTGAAACCAATATATGAGATAGACGCATAACGTGCAAAGCGAGATATGTCAAGCCTTACTTTGGTATAATTGTGATGATTATGGTGTACAGCTTATGAAAACCCCAAATTCACAATCTCAGAAAATTAGAATAGTGTGAAAAGGTTCAATATTCTAGGCTCAAAGTGTCCCACTCTAATCAGCTAATGAATCCATAACACCTGCAAAGGGTTCCTGAGCCTTTAAATGGTCTCTCAGGCTGGTTCAGTAGGAATCACAAGCATGGGAAAGACTGCTGACCTGACAGTTGTGCAGAAAACCATCACTGACACCCTCCATAAGGAGGGAAAGCCCCAAAAGGTAATTGCAAAAGAAGTTGGATGTTCCCAAAGTGCTGTATCAAAGCACATCAATAGAAGGTTATGTGGAAGGGGAAAGTGTGGTAGAAAAAGGTGCACAAGCAGCAGGGATGACCGCAGCCTGGAGAGGATTGTCAGGAAAAGGCCATTCAAAAGTGTTGGGGACTTTCACAAGGAGTGGACTGAGGCTGGAGTTAGTGCATCAAGAGCCGCCACACACACACGGATCCTGGACATGGGCTTCAAATGTCGTACTCCTCTTGTCAAACCGCTCCTAAACAACAAACAACGTCAGAAGTGTCTTACCTGGGCGACAGAAAAAAAGAACTGGTCTGTTGCCCAGTGGTCCAAAGTCCTCTTTTCTGATGAGAGCAACTTTTGCATCTCATTTGGGAACCAAGGACCCAGAGTCTGGAGGACAAATGGAGAGGCACACAATGCACGATGCTTGAAGTCCAGTGTGAAGTTTCCACAGTCTGTGTTGATTTGGGGAGCCATGTCATCTGCTGGTGTTGGTCCACTGTGCTTCATTAAGTCCAGGGTCAACGCAGCCGTCTACCAGGAGATTTTGGAGCACTTCATGCTTCCTTCCACAGATGAGCTTTATGGGGATGCTGACTTCATTTTCCAGCAGGACTTGGCACCTGCCCACACTGCCAAAAGTACCCAAACCTGGTTCAATGACCATGGGATTACTGTGCTTGATTGGCCAGCAAACTCGCCTGACCTGAACCCCATAGAGAATCTATGGGGTATTGCCAAGAGAAAGATGAGGGACATGAGACCGAACAATGCAGCGGAGCTGAAGGCCGCTATTGAAGCATCCTGGTCTTCCATAACACCTCAGCAGTGCCACAGGCTGATAGAATCCATGCCACACCGCATTGCGGCAGTCATTGCTGCAAAAGGGGCCCAAATCAAGTACTGAGTACATATGCACGCTTATACTTTGCAGAGGTCCGATATTGTTCTATTTCCAATCCTTGTGTTATTGATGTCATGTAATATTCTAATTTTCTGAGATTGTGAATTTGGGGTTTTCATAAGCTGTACGCCATAATCATCACAATTATACCAAAGTAAGGCTTGACATATCTCGCTTTGCATGTAATGCATCTATCTCATATATTGGTTTCACCTTTTGAGTTGCCATACTGACATAAATGAACATTTGCATAATATTCTAATTTTTCGAGTTTCACCTGTATATTCCCCCTTCATGGATCACTGCTGTGTCGTGGCGAAGGGGCTTGCGTAACTCAATGAAGTCATGGCGGAGAGTTCTGACAAAATGTGGTCCACTGGAGAAGGAAATGGCAACCCAGTCTGGTATCCTTGCCAAGAAAACCCCATGGACAATATCAAAAGGCTAAAAGATATGACGCCGGAAGATGAGCCCCTCAGGTTGGAAGGCGTCCAATATGCTACTGGGGAAGAGCAGAGGGCAATTTCAAGTAGCTCCAGAAAGAGTGAAGTGGCTGGACCAAAGCCGAAAGGATGCTCAGACGTGGATGTACAGTATCTGGAAGTGAAAAGAAGGTCCGATGCTGTAAAGAACAATATTGCATAGGAACCTAGAATGTAAGATCTATGAATCAAGGCAAACTGGATGTGGTCAAACATAAGATGACAAGATTGAATGTCGACATCTTGGGAATCAGCGAATTAAAATGGACGGGAATGGGTGAATTTAATTCAGGTGACCATTATATCTACTACTGTGGGCAAGAAATCCTTAGAAGAAATGGAGTAGCCCTCATAGTCAATAAGAGAGTGGGAAAGGCAGTAATGGGGTACAATCTCAAAAACAACAGAATGATCTCAGTGCGAATCCAAGGCAAACCATTCAACATCACAGTAATCCAAGTCTATGCCCCAGCCACTGATACTGAAGAAGCTGAAGTTGACCAGTTCTATGAAGATCTATAACACTTTCTAGAACTAGCACCAAAAAAAGATGTCCTTTTCATCATAGGGGATTGGAATGCTAAAGTAGGAAGTCAAGAAATAATCAGAATAACAGGCAGGTTTGGCCTTGGAGTACAAAATGAAGCAGGGCAAAGGCTAATAGAGTTCTGTCAAGAGAACAAGCTGGTCATAGCAAACACTCTTTTCCAACAACACAAGAGACGACTCTCCACATGGATATCACCAGATGGTCAATCCCAAAACCAGATTGATTATGTACTTTGCAGTCAAAGATGGAGAAGCTCTATACAGTTAGTAAAAACAAGACCGGGAGCTGACTGTGGCTCAGATCATGAGCTTCTTATTGCAAAATTTAGGCTTAAATAGAAGAATGTAGGGATATGACTTAAATCATATTCCTTGTGAGTACACAGTGAAGGTGATGAATAGATTTAGGGGATTAGATTTGGTAGACAGAGTGCCTGAAGACTATGGATGGAGGTTCGTAACATTGTACAGGAGGCAGCAACTAAAACCATCCCAAAGAAAAAGAAATGCAAGAAAGCAAAGTGGCTGTCTGATGAGGCTTTACAAATAACTGTGGAAAGAAGGAATGCGAAAAGCAAGGGTGAAAGGGAAAGATTGAATGCAGATTTCCAGAGAATAACAAGGAGAGATAAGAAGGCCTTCTTAAATGAACAATGCAAAGAAATCGAGGAAAACAATAGAATGGGGAAAAGTAGAGATCTGTTCAAGAAAATTGGAGATACAATTTTTTTTGTTTTATGCAAAGATGGGCATGATAAAGGACAAAAAAGGCAGGGACCTAACAGAAGCAGAAGAGATTAAGAAGAGGTGGCAAGAATACACAGAAGAACTATACAAGAAAGATCTTAATGTCCCTGATGTCCACGCTGGTGTGGTCACTGACCTTGAGCCAGACATCCTAGAGAGCGAAGTCAAGTGGGCCTTAGGAAGCATTACTAACAACAAAGCTAGCGGAGATGACAGTATTCCAGCTGAGCTATTTAAAATACTAAAAGACGATGCTGTTAAAGTGCTGCACTCAATATACCAACAAGTTTGGAAAACACAACAGTGGCCATGGGATTGGAAAAGGTCAGTTTACATTCCAGTTCCAAAGAAGGGCAATGCCAAAGAATGCTCAAACTACCGCACAATTGCATTCATTTCACATGCTAGCGAGGTTATGCCCCAAATCCTACAAGCTAGGCTTCAGCAGTACATGAACTGAGAATTACCGGATGTACAAGCTGGGTTTCGAAGAGGCAGAGGAACTAGAGATCAAATTGCCAACATTCACTGGATCATGGAGAAAGCATGAGAGTTCCAGAAAAACATCTACTTCTGCTTCATTGACTATGCAAAAGCCTTTGATTGTGTGGATCACAACAGACTGTGGCAAATTCTTAAAGAGATGGGGGTACCAGACCACCTTACCTGTCTCCTGAGAAATCTGTATACAGGCCAAGAAGCAACAGTTAGAACCGGTCATGGAACAACCAATTGGTTCAAAATAGGGAAAGGAGTACGACAAGGCTGTATACTGTCACCCTGCTTATTTAACTTATATGCAGAGTACATCATGAGAAATGCCAAGCTGGAAGAATCACAAGCTGGAATTAAGATTGCAGGGAGAAACTTCAACAACCTCAGATATGCAGATGATACCACCCTAATGGCAGAAAGTGAAGAAGAACTAAAGAGCCTCTTGATGAGGGTGAAAGAGGAGAGTGCAAAAGCTGGCTTGAAACTCAACATTAAAAAAACTAAGATTATGGCATCTGGACCCATCAATTCCTGGCAAATAGAAGGGGTAGAAATGGAAGCAGTAACAGACTTTGTTTATTTGGGCTCCAAAATCACCGCAGATGGAAACTGCAGCCATGAAATTAAAAGACGCTTGCTCCTTAGGAGGAAAGCTATGGCAAACCTAGACAGAATATTAAAAAGCAGAGACATCACCTTGCCGACAAAGATCCACATAATCAAAGCTATGGTTTTTCCAGTAGTAATGTATGGCTATGAGAGCTGGACCATAAAGAAGGCTGAACACCGAAGAACTGATGCCTTTGAAATGCTGGAGAAGATTCTTAAGAGTTCCCTGGACTGCTAGGAGGTCAAACCAGTCAATCTTAAAGGAAATCAACCCTGACTGCTCATTGGAAGGATTGATAATGAAGCTCAAGCTCAGATACTTTGGTCACCTAATGCGAAGAGAGGACTCTTTGGAAAAGAACCTGATGCTGGGAAAGACTGAAGGCAAAGGGGACGGCAGAGGATGAGATGGTTAGATGGCATCACTGAAGCAATGAACATGAAATTAAGCAAACTCCAGGAGGCAGTGAAGGACAGGAAAGCCTGGTGTGATATGGTTCATGGGATCACAAAGAGTTGGACATGACTTAACAACTGAACAACAATCTATATTCCATGTTAAAACTCTATTTTTCCCTCAGATAATTCATTTTACAATTCCGAATAGCTTGTTCCTGCTGAAAAGAATCAGCAGAGTCAAGGATGATTTTGTGAGCCTTAGTCATTTAGATTTCTGTGGCTCAATTAAGCATGTACTGTGTGCCACAAGCACTGAGACTCTGTTTGTTCAGTGAAAGTGCTCTGTAATTTATTTTAAATAATCCATCTTTAACATATAAAGAGGTCTTTGATGGTCCATTGGTACAGGCCTCCATTTAAATTCTCCATATTGACAGACTGTTTTTCTGGTTTAAATTAAATAACCTGATAAAAGTGATTCAGCTTTTTTGTGGGTGAAATCAGACTGTGCATGCATGGTATTTATTTTTCTTCACACCAGTAATCAGTTTTTCCCCCCTCTTTCCGACTGATTAGCTATTACATTGATTAGTGTTATGAGGCTGTGATAATAACAGATTTTGATAATTTGTTACTTAAAAATTGTGCTCCTTTTGCTAATAAGGAACCATGTCAGACCAATTCAGTATGCACTGAACATTACAGTAGATACTTAGGCCTATAATACATACATACATATATGTATGTTTGTGTGTTGGGTGTGGGTGGGTGGGTGGGTGGATAAATATATATGTATATGTATGTATGTAAAATGTAACATACCTGCCTCTTTCCCTCTCTCTTAGTTCAGAAAAGATTCATGTATCAAAAAACCTGGTGCATTATAATCATCACTGGGTATCAGAGCTTTACTATGTTCTTAGTAAGTCGTGTATGTATAACTTGTATCAAGGAAGAGGGGAAAATATAAGAGGATGCACTGCTACATTTTCACAAGAGAAGCATAGAGTTTCCTTTCATTAAAATGAAGTCTCCTTCAATGTGAACCCCACTCAGTAGTTACCATGGGAGCTTATCAATAGTTTTAATCAGTGATGTCAAAACCCACATGGTGCAGAAGTCATCAGATTACGACCCCGGCCAGATATGACGAGTGACCTGATGCCTTCAGGAAAGACATCCCAGTTCATGAATCCCAGGTGGCTAGGACATGTTACTTAATCCCATCAAGAAAAGATTCTTGCCTCCCATAAAATTAATAATTAATATAAACCTCCACTTGATTTCATTCACCTCTGGTAACCCTAGGTTTGACTGTATTGAAAACCTAAATTTTCAAGCAAACCCTATTTCGTCCATTTTTTAAATAAAGAAAGCCTTAATTAAAATTTTTATCTTTGTTGCATTTTCAAAATCAGTGACTTAAATATAGGGGAAACAAACTTTTTAAGTTATAGCCAGGCAAAGACATATATTCTGCAAAGTTTAACTGGAAACACACAAACTGCCTTAACTGCAGAAAAAAGAACATTTTAAGTTACAACCTGCTTTTTTGCCTTTTCTGAAAGTTAAAAACACGTATTTTGCAAAGTTCAACACACCACCTGAAATGCAGGGGAAATGGACTTTTTAAGGTACAGCTAGTAAAGACATATTTTGCATATCTTTAACTGGAAACATGTACACACACACACACATACACATTGCCTTAAGTGCAGTGAAAAAATGAAAATAGCAACGTATCCTATTTTGAGCCTTTCTAAAAGAAAATGAAAAGTAGAAAAAACTTTAAATTCCATGTGCAAAGGTTTGTCTGCAAATGAGCAGAAAGCACACCCTCACAATGATTACAGACATGCTGAAAGGAGGCACATTATGTGTCTGGACATGTACTAAGTGGGGGTTAGTTATATGTCCTGGCATGTCCAGAGTAATCATTATAGGCATACACAGGGAAAACATCTGTTTCTTAGTAAAGGGGACATTGGTTACATGTCCCGATAGGCCTGCACAAAATCAGGTGTTAGAAATTACGAAGTTTGTTTCCAAGTTGGGCTACAATGAAAAGCAGGAAGATATTTGTGGATGGATCAGGAAATTGTTTATTGCAATAGAGCCCAAATCAAAAAGTAGGCAGAGATGGGCAGTGGCCACCCCAGGCCATTCCTTACCAGCTCTCTGATAGATTTCTAATTCAAAAATTTAAGCCAATCATTCACAATGTGGATGTAGAGCATTGACCTATCACATACTCCCTTCACCTATTTACACTTTCTGAGCATGGACATCCCTTGTGCAGTTCCCCTCCCCTCTTATCTATGGCTAGCCACAGTGCCCATAATGGCAGGGCCTACAGTTAACCACAACGCCTAAGGCGAATCTTCCCTACACACACAATTTGTGGCATGCTCACTTACCCATGACAAAGCTAGCCCTCCCTGCAAAATGGAATCACTGTTTCTCATTACAACCTGTTAGCTTCTCACCAATTCTTATGCTACTTTAGATATTATTGTAAGAAAATATTCCAACACTGGGGCCTTTTTCCAAACTACTTGGAGGCTGATTTCACTGAGGTAGAATTGACCCCTGGGCCTCCAAGACAAAGAGTCCGTACCTCTTTGAGGAGAATGCAGAAGGGTTATACTACCTTGTTCTTATAGGTTCTGCAACCCAGCAAATGCTAAGTGTAAAGATTAAGAAAATAGTACTGCAGGTTAGGTCTAAAGCCACTGGCTTAATTGTATTTTATATTGTGTTATTTTTAGGAATGTGGCGTCTCAAGGTGTTGGTATGACACAGATTTTGAAAACCTGTTTCATAAAATCCTTCAGCATGGTCTGATGGGTTGTCGATGTGAGCAAGAAGAACTGAAGCACTGAAACAATGCTCATTAAAATATTTTGCTGTAGATTTTCCAGACCTTTGGATCATCATAGTTATTTCCACCAAACTGAATAGATTATATTTCATGTAGGACACTTTTTCTGATCTGGCTACCTTTATATATTGCATTGCAGAGGACACTAATCCACTTTCAGTAATGTCCAACATCTGAGCCAAATTGCCCGTCAGTCTGAAAAGGCTGATATGTCAAACTATTATTTCTGATGACTACAAGATTCCCCTGCTGAATTTTATAATAAAAATATTTACACGTCAAACAAAATGTTTTACTTTTTTGCTAACCTTGTTTAACCATGTCGGACTGTAAAACAGATACAATTTAATGAAAGCAAAGAAGATACTACCTTATTCAGTCTTCATAGGTCTGACTGGTTTTGCAAATGTATTAAGAATTTAGGTCTGATGGGATTAGTTCATGATGTCAGCATCACAAGGCTGTTTTAGCATGAAGGTGTTTTTTTTTTTTTGCCTTACCCAGCTGTATAGCTAAGAACTTTTTTGAGAATGGATGCAACTAACATACTGCACATAGATTTATTACTACATTTTTTAGCAGTAACTTTGTCAGGGACAAAATAGTTTTGGGGGATTTTCTCTTTTTCCTTTTAATAGGGTGAAATATCTGTCTGAAAGCCTGTGAAGGTAATTGATTTTCACAAAAATAAATATTGGTAGGCTTTCAAATTTCTTTCATTTCATTTTTCTGAACTGTGCTATGTCATTTTTCTCTTTTCTTTAGACTGGCTGGATTGAATTTTGAGTCAGGGTGGTAAATTGTGGTGCATTACACCTGTCAGATTCAGCCGGCACAGCTGTACGCCAAGCTCTCAAAGTGCGAGTTCCATCAGGAGCAGCTGGACTATCTCGGCTATCGAATATCCAGCCGAGGCATCGAGATGGACGCGGCGAAGGTGAAAGATGTGCTGGGCTGGGAAGTGCCGCGGACCCGGAGGCAACTCCAAAGCTTCTTAGGGTTTGCAAACTTCTACAGGCAGTTCATCCTGAACTTTGCCCAGGTCACCCTCCCATTAATGGACTTGCTCAAGACTCGGGGCAGTGGGAAACCTCCCAAACCCAGCATGCCTCTTGCGTGGACCCTGGAGTGCCAAGAGGCATTTGGGGATCTGAAGCGCAGATTCACAGTTGAGCCCATCCTACGCCACCCTGACCCAGACTGGCGGTTCATGATTCAGGTGGACACTTCCAACGTGGCAGTGGGAGCAGTCCTGCTGCAACCTGGACCTGAGGAGACCCTCCACCCATGCGCCTACGCCTCCCGCAAGTTCACCGAGATGGAGAGGAGGTGGATGGTGTGGGAGAAGGAGACGTTTGCAGTCAAGTGGGCCCTATCCACCTGGAGGCATCTGTTGGAGGGGGCAGCCCAGCCATTTGAGGTGTGGACTGACCACAAGAACCTCGAAGCACTGAAAGCCCCGTGGAAGCTGTTGCCCAAGCAGGCATGCTGGTCCCAGTACTTTGGGAGGTTTGATTTCACCCTCAAGCACATCCCGGGGAAAAGGAATTTCTTGGCGGATGGGCTGTCCCATATGCCCCAGCATGCCAACCAGCGGGAGGAGATTGTGGATTCGATCATCCCCGCAAATCAATTGGCTGCAAAAGCAGTCACCCGGAGCCAAACAAGGAAGAAGGTAAGGGATACCGAACCAGGGCTGAAATGGACTTTCCTAGAAGCTGGGGAGCAGGACACTTGGCTCGCGACGAACCGAGACTCATTGACGGGCCAGGGGGGCTTGTGGTGGCACAAGGACAAACTGTATGTTCCTGAAGGGTGCCGAAGGGAGGTGATGGAGAGAGCCCATGATAACAAGAATGTGGGGCATTACGGGTTTGTAAAGACTCTCCATCTGGTCCGGCGGCAATTCTGGTGGCCGACGCTCTGAAAAGATGTGGAGGCGTACATGGGAGGCTGCCCAACCTGAGCAACGGCAAAAGGGAACAAAGGCAAGCCCCGGGGACTAGTCCAGCTGATTGCGACACCCAACGGTCCGTGGCAGGAAATCGCCATGGATTTCATTGTAGAACTGCCCGAGAGCAAGGGGAAAACAGCTATTTGGGTTGTGACAGACTTGTTTTCCAAACAAGCACATTTCGTGGCTTGTCGGCAAGTCCCCATGGCGGAGAGGCTGACGTGGCTGTTTGTGCAGCACATCTACCGTTTGCACAGCACGCCCCAATGAGTCATCAGTGATCGGGGTGGGAACTTCATCGCACGTTTCTGGCGAGAGTTCTTAAAATGGGTGGGAACTCAGCAAGCTCTCTCCTCAGTGGTGCATCCACAAACGGACAGAGCCACAGAATGCCTAAATGGGGGTGTGGAGCAGTACTTGCGGTGCTATATGGGATACCAGCAAGATGACTGGGCGGAGCTGCTACCGTTTGTGGAAGTAGCATACAACAACGCAGTCCATAAAAGCACTGGCTTCACCCCGTTTAAGTGACTGCTGGGCGAGACTTTGTCCCCATGCCGGAGCTACCCCAACCAGCATCCTGGATAGACTTGTTGGACACTTGGTTTGCCCGGATAGACGCCATGAGGCAGGCAGTACGAACGGCGCTGCAAGGGGCCAGAGCAGACTATAAGAAATCAAAGCAATCGCAAGCGGCTCCCTGAGTGGCGGTGGAAGGTAGGAGACCAAGTGTACCTCTCAACGAAAAACCTAAAGACCCACCAAGCCTCAAAGAAGCCCAGCCCATGGTTCATGGGACCATTCCCCATCCTGGAAATAATTAATCTGGTGACCGTCAGGTTGATGCTCCCCAAGGCACTCAGGAAGATCCATCCGGTCTTCCATTGCAGCTTGTTGAAGCCGCACCAACCGGACAACAATAGCACAGGGAAGAGCCGGTCCCGGCCCCAATTATGGTTGACGGGGAGCGGCACTTTGAAGTGAAGCAAATACTGGATGCTAGAAAACACAAGGGACAAATCCAATTGCTGGTGCAATGGAAGCATTTTCCAAAATCGCACAGTGAATGGGTGAACAGAGCCCACGTTAGGGTGCACGAACTGGTCCAGGACTTTTAGAGAGAGCACCCTGGGAAGCCAAGGTAAAAAAGGGAGAGTTTGTCTTCAGGGGGGCGGCACGTCAGATTCAGCTGGTGCAGCACAGCTAGGGACTTGCCCAGCCGCACTTAGTCAGTTTCACCACCCGAGCACCAGCAAAGGAAAAGGGGAAGTGAGAAACCACGAACTGATTAATGGGCCAGCTGGGGCCGCTTAACTAAACCGCAAGCGGATACTTTGTGTCAACGCCAATTTGCCTCGAACGCTGCAGACAAAGGAGTGAGCAGAGGCTTGGGGCAAAGCAATCAGCGCGTGATTGAGAACCCCCGGCTTTGTGTGCAACAGAAAGACCCAGCGAAGATAACGACCATGCCATCGGGATAAAGCAATCAAGAAACAACAAGAACTGGACTGAATCTGCCATTTCAGTGAAGGGGGGGATTACTGCAGGTAATTTGTAACCAAGCAACGGGGCTAAGTGCGGGAACGGGGGGACTATAAATTGTGCTGTAAGATGTGCCAAGCCGGTCCTGGCTTTGTCTGTAATTATGTACGTTACGCTTGAGTAAACTTCTTTGCTGAACACACGTGTCACGAGAGTTTCTCTGAGTTGAACGGGGTAAACCTTACAACACCATCACACTATCAGATTCAGTTAGTTGACAGTCCCTGAATTTTGCCCCTTAAATCAAGCAAACAACCGAGGCTTTCTGGGTAGCAAAGAGTCGGACACGACTTAACGACTGAACAACAACAAATTTCAGAATATCAGGACAAATTTCAACAGACGGTTCAATGGTGAGACTGATCAACCAGGATTTGGTTTGCCCCCTTCCTTACTAGGGATTCAAAGAGCAGGAAAATACCACCCTCTTTAATAGTCAATTAATGGGGCTGAATTCTGGTTCTATGGATTTTTAAATTAAAAAGAAATAAGTTAAAATTCCACAGGAGAAAAGATAACTGAAGTGGGCTAGTTAAAGCAGCAGCAGGCAGGAAGCTGGAGCTGGAGCTGTGACTGCTCTTGGGTGGGAGGGAGGACCACAGAGGAAGGGGAGGTGACACATTACTCCTATGGGAGGGGCTGAGAGCTGTTTCTTCTCCTAGTTATGGGGATGTGATGTACAGATTTTCTTTTTTAAATGGTTAAACTCTATTTTGGGATTACACTGCAATTGTGATGTTCTTCCCATCTCAGAACCAAAAGAACCTGGACTGATTTACAGCATTCATCCTGAGGAATTCTGGAGAGATTTCAGAATCACCAAAAAGGTACCAATTAGCCTTACATCCCATTTTGGCTTCAGCAGGTTGTGCTGCATTTAATTTAACTACTGTACAAGATGCCTGGGGAAAGAGTTTGATTCTCTTTTCTTTAATGTAGTAATTTCCTCCCCCTCCCCCCAGCTTCCTTTTGATTTATTTCTGCTGTTAGGGAAAAGTGAAAGAATCAACTTCCAAATGGAACTGAAAGAATCATGAAATTCAGAATTAATTTGTAACTGTGGTATTCTTTTTTTTACCTTGCTAGTGACTAAGAAACAAATGAATTCCTTTCATTCTGGTATCAGGACTCCTGACAGTGGGTTTGCATCTAATATTGCTAAAAGAATGTCACACATGGGAGACTCAGTGCAGAACAAGACAAATACAGTATTAGCCCCATAATTGTCTATATTAAATTCATTTTATTAGATCTTACCTAGCTACCCACTGATTTCTGATATAGAAAGTATTCTATGGAGCTTTTAGCATATCCCTTCCAATAGAAAGCATCTGCCCAAAATGTAAATAAGTAACAACATACTCCATATTTTACTTCTACCAGACAGAGTACCTGCTTTATGCTGAATCACTAAAGACTCCACCATATGAATTTAATTTGTTAATCAAAATCTTTCACTAAGATCAGAGTTCAAGAATTGGGCAATTTCAGAAAAGAAGGAAATAGCCATGCCAGACAGGCCTCTTAGATTTAATGCCATTCACACTGTGAAGATTTTGTTCAATTGTGTATACTTGTATCATGGCCAGTATACTGATCAGGGCCCTCACCCACAGTTTGCCTTGGTTCTTCAGGTCAGCCCTGGAGAGATAGGAATACATCCAGGCAGATATTCGATTAATGCAGTTTTCCCAACATTTGGCAGAGATTTTCTTGATAAACACAGGCAATGAAACTGCGTAAGCATAGTACTTCCACAGAACGTCATCCCCTTTATTAACTGTGCAGGCAAAATTCAACAGATTTACAATACACCCTAATTCACTTCCGATATAGCTAGCATTCTCAAGAGAACACCAGTTATTTTGAATTTGATGGCCTTTCTTGTGCAATTTTTTTCCCCAGAAATATAAATTTTATAGCATCCTTATGTAAAGCCTTTGTATTTTCCCAGTGCTGCAGGCTACACTGGGAAATCCCAAAAGCAATAGCCAACATTTTCTAAACTGTTGTCAAGGGAAGTCTGTGGGGCACAAAGACAGGGGCTCAATCTGAGAGAGGCTTTATCTTTATTGGAATAACGCATAGCAAATGTTTTCTTTTTCCTTTGCTTCGCATTTGCAGCTTGGTATCTAAAAATGGTAGCTTCTTTCAATTAAGGTCATGATTTCTCTCAGATGATATATCACTTCTGTAATGTCAGAAGAAAGGTATTACTTGGAATATAGATTCAAAGACAAAGGGGGACAGGTAACTTGAACTTCAACTTACCCAAAATGTGTAACCAATGAAATCACAATTTTCTTTGGTAGGAAGAGTTTTCTTCTCCCCCACCTTCTCTACTCAGACCATCTGTTGGTAATTACTGTCCAATCTCTGCTGAGAACTTGTGATATTTAATATTTCCTCAGCACTTGAACAAATAAGCGATAATAACTGCAAGGTAGTTGACCACAGGAGTAGAAAGATGTATAGCATGAAAGAGGCAACGTACACCTTGGTTTATGAAAACAACTTTGTTTTCTACTAGGGATTAAGATAAATCCTAGCTCTTGAAATCTGGGAGAATAGGTACGCTGAGTTATACAATACCTCCGAGGTGTGGGAGGGGAGTTAAGCTTTAAATCCAGAAACATCAAAGGGTTTTTATAAAAAGGAGAATAAGTACCTCAGATTTTTCCTCATGTAATAGCTCATTTATGCTGTTTTACTATAGACTAAAAGTTATTTTCCAAATATTACAAAATCCAACTTGAAAAATCTTTTCATTATATGCTTCAATTACGTATCAGTGTAAAACAGAAAATAGTAACCACAGATTAGTTTGTACTCCATCTGTAGTGGAATTGTGGAAAGAAAGGCAAGGATGTAGTGGAGGGGACCCCTTCTGTGTGCATGGATTTTCCTTTTTAGGTGATCAATGCATAGAGGATGTGAACCAGTCGTGAATCTTATTTCTTATGCCTTCATTCTTTGGACATGATGTCAGTGTAGCATGATCTTAGACCCTTAATCAAAAAGTTAGACATGTGTAGGGAGTCAGACTGGCATGGTCAGGCATGTTTACTTTGTCCATATATGATGGAATGTCTATGGCATGTATTTTAGCACCCAGGAAGATATTTTCTCTAACTGATAAAGTGATCAGTGATTAATGATTAGTAATTTACCCCTGAGTGATGCAGCTCTTCTGGTTCCATCCAAGGTCATCTAGGGAGAGTCAAAGGGACATAAACTAGATTTTCATTCTGTGTGCAAATCTGTTGTTTGTTGTATCTGTTTCTACAGTGATTTTCTCATGCTGTGCTCTTACAGTTTGCTATTACATTTCTTTGATAGCACCAACAAGCCCTGAAAAACAGCTAGGACAACTCCCAATGATTCTTGATATCTCAAGATTTTAAACCAGTCCCTATTCCCCATCAGTGCTCATTCTAACCTGATGCCTTTTTCATGCTTTATTTTTCCTTCAATCTGTGAATATTATCAGCACAACTTAAATGATTCACTTGGATTCTGGAGGCTGCACATTTTGTTGTCCTCAGATACAGAGAATTGTTTGGATATGGTTTGTAAGTAAGGATTTGCAAAAATTAAAAGGGAAAGCCATGGAATAAAGGGAGAAGAACAATCTGTTCTAATGGTTGCAATGTCATTGGCTTCACCTACTTTTCCTCTTCCCCTTTTTCATCTTAGTTCCTGGGAGTGCAGAAGACTCGGTCTAGCCCGTGACCTAGGTTCCCAGTTGTTGCAGAGACATACATGGCATTTCTGAGCTTTGACTTCGCCTGTTGCTTTGCTGTGCCTTACCTACCTTCCCCCTTCCTTCCCAACCAAGTATATGTCCAGGCTGAGCTGCTGCTAAATGAACAATGAACTGTTTAGTAAACCAAGTAGTTTTTCCTCTGATCAGATCACATTCAACTAGATTTGCAGAACGTATTTTACTTTTTTCTTGGCAGGATTTTGAAAAGGAACCATGGTGCTGTGGACATCCACATCTGTTTTCTTTCTGACATCTGAACTTCAAGGAAGTAGCTGCGGCAGAGAATAAGACACTGTGTTTCATTTCCCCTCTGCGGGTAGATCACAGACTAAAACAGGTAAGCAAGCCAGGATACTGTTTAAAATTACACGTGGTAAACCCACTTTTAGTCTGAGATCCTCACTTTAAAAATGGGTGTGGGAGTTAAACTAATATCCAGATCAGAAATGTAGATCTATGTGCCCTACGTTTTATCTCAGATTTAATACCAACTGAATATTTAATTGAACAACTGCTTTATAACAAAAGAAAGACACAAATAAGTAAATGGCAACCAGGCCAGCTTTTTAACTAATCAAGCTCTGTGAAGGAATGGAACAGTTTACTTTCTATATCATTAACCTTTCTGTATATATCAGGAGTCCTGAATATTTATATTTAATATTCTCAAGAACACTAGTTAAAATAAAAATGTTTGTAGCAGCATATTTTAGAATATTTGTCTATCTATCTCTCTTGCTCTCTTTATATAGATCCTGAATGTGGCATGGATTGTATGTTTTTGTCCTGAAACTGAGAATAGTAAAATAAGATATGCTGGAAGCAAAGGGATTGCTTCTTTTGAGGTCTTGGTTTTCAACTCTGCATTTTTTTGCCTTTTCTTTTTTTTAGCTCTTGGAGGGCAACAAATATTAACTGCTACTGCAATACTTCATTAGATAAATATTTGTGTAAATCTCAGTGTGAATATGTGAAGTGCTTTGATGAGAAGAGAAGTAGTTCCCCACATCGTGTTTCTTTTTTCAAACACAGAGCTATCGTGCTGTATACGCTGACCTAACTTTTGTTCTCCTGCTGTTCTACATCAGCTTGAGCTCTTCATCCCCCTTTTATTTGTAATTGGTGTACAGCTGAAATCCCAACCAAACTGCAGAGTTTCAGATACAATGCAGCGTTTCTTCTCATGTGCAAGCATTTAGGGCTGACGCCTGGGGTTTTCATCCTGCACTTTGGAAAAAGACCTCTGACCCAGAGGGCAATTGCTGAAGCACAGTTCAGTACTGAGCACACTTCAGTGCTGGGCTTACAACTTGCCAGGTTATGACATTCCAATTTTAACTTCAGTAAAGAAAAATGGATAAAGAATCCAATGGAGCCTCTTGGTCACTCACTCTCTTTTTCTCTTTCTCTTGCCTCGTCTTGGCTAAAAATTTTTCTGTTTCTTTGTGATTTAATCTTCACTTCTGGGAACCTAAACTTTCCAGAGTCGGCAACGCATTTTACACTTCCCTTTGTTCTCCAGATCCATCTGTCCTTGTGCCACAATTCTCATGGGTTTCCTTCTGTGGCCTCCCTGCCACTCCTTTCTGTTCTTTCTGCCAAAGGAAGAGTCAGCCCTGCTTCAGATCCTTCCTTAACCTCCACGTAGGTCAAACAACTTTTGCTCTGCTCTTGGCCAAGTTGTGTTGGTATTGGCCTCACCCACCCTTCGGATGGCAGTTGCACTCCATTACCCCAACTGACCAGGGCTATCTGATCTTACTGCCACCTCCCAAACCAACCCCTCACATTCCTATTATTTTCTCAATTAGTATATCTCTTGGTTGCTGCAAGATGTCCAGCTTCCTCTTATAATCTTAGGATCTTTTTGTCCCACAAAAGGTTGTCTTCTGGAAACTATTTATTTATGTTATAGAAACTCCTCATCACCTCCACTATCAACCAGCGACCATGATTTTTTGTGAGATTATTTGTCCCAAATGTAACTGAGCCATAACGTATGCAGGTTCAGTATTCCACTGCATTATTTTCTTACCAAAATATTGTACGCCTGCCAGATCACTGATGCCCAAGTTAAAATTTTACTGGCAACTGCATGCTTTTCCATCCAAAATATGTGTTATAGCCACAAAGCCACATTCTTAAAGGATGTAATACTGGAAAAAAGAATCAGTTATTTGCATAAGAACATCTTTCTTGCAATGAGCTGTTGGCAAGAGGACTTATCCCACACTTTCCCCACTAGAGACTTATGGTGTCATTTTAGAATCACTGAACCATTGCTGTGCCAAATAACAGTATAGTAAAATAATGAGGACAGACTTTAGTGGTTGGATGATGCTATAAAGTCACTTTTGGAGAAGTCACGTATGCCCAAGATTTTGATCTGCCAATCTTCATAATAACCAGCTTTGTTGCCCATCTAGAGAGTTTCAGGAGACCTTCCTGAGCAGTAGGTCAGTGTTAGCCCAGTTGATGCTCTGTGGATATTGAATAATGGAAAATGAAAGGGTCTCTTGATCTGGATTAAGTGAAGGAGCAGGAAGCGAGGTATCCTTCCCATGGATCTGCTGCATGGTCCAGTGGAGGCCTTGGCTGCTACCTGGAATAGGGAGGTGGCCGGGGCCTTGGACAGGATTGCGCCTATGCGACCTCTCTTGCCACATCGGCCCCGACACTCCCTGTGGTTTACGGAAGAGTTGAGGGTTCTAAAGAGGGTCAAGAACCCTCTTCTAGAGCGCTGCTGGAGGAAAACAAAGACTGAATCCGACTGAACACAGGTAAGAGCCGCTATCAAGGCCTACATTATGGCAATAAGGGCGGCGAAGCACCAATACTTCTCCACCCTTATTGTGTCTGCAGAGTGCCGCCCACTGTTTGGGATCACTAGATCTCTCCTTGGTAAGGGGGATCTGGTGATTCATTTGCAGGGCCATGTGGAGGAATTTTCAGAGCATCTGCAGGACAAAATCGCTCGTATTCATTCCAAGTTAGACTCCGAGCATGGGGCAGGGTCTGGGGAGATACCAGAGTATCTTTCTTACCAGGTTATCTGGGAACGGTTTGATCCTGTTGTTCCTGAGGAAGTGGACAGGATCCTCCAGACTGTGAAGGCCACCACTTGCCACCTGGACCTGTGCACCCCCCGGCTGGTGAAAGCAGCTCGGGAGGTAACATATGGTTGGATCCAGGGGATAGTTAATACATCCTTGTGGGAGGGAGTGTTTCCATCTGTCTTTAAAGAGGCATTGGTGCACCCCCTCCTCAAGAAACCCTCCTAGGATCCTACCGTACTGGACAATTTCCATCCAGTCTTCCACCTCCCCTTTTTGGGGAAGGTGGTTGAGAAAGTGGTGGCATCACATCTCCAAAGGGTTCTGGAGGAAACAGATTATCTGGACCCTTTCCAGTCAGGTTTCAGGCCCAGTTATGGAACGGAAATGGCATTGGTCGCACTTATGGATGATCTCTGGCAGGAGCGGGATGGTGGAAGTGCGACCATCCTTGCTCTCCTTGATCTCTCAGCGGCTTTTGATACCGTCGACCATGGTATCCTGTTGGGATGACTCAGGGAGTTGGGGGTCAGCGGCATGGTCCTGTGCTGGTTCACCTCCTTTCTTCAGGGCCAATCCCAATTGGTGGTGATAGGGAGCAAGAGGTCCCATCCTCGGCCCCTCCTTTGTGGGGTGCCACAGGGTTTGGTTCTCTCTCTACTCATTTTCAACATCTACATGAAACCACTGGGTGAGATCATCCGCCATCAGGGGATGAGGTATCATCAGTATGCTGATGATACACAATTATACATCTCCATCCCAGGTGAGGTAAGTGATGCCGTGACTGCCCTTTTGTGGTGCCTGAAGGCTGTGCGGGTCTGGATGGGGAACAATAGGCTTCAGCTGAACCCTGCTATGACAGAGTGGCTGTGGGTTAATGGCTCCTCTGTATCTGGGACTTTGTCATCTTTGGTGCTGGATGGGGTAGCACTTCCCCAGACAGTCCCAGTGTGTAATTTGGGGGGTCCTCCTGGATTCACGGCTCCTGCTCAAAGAGCAGGTGGCAACCGTGTCCAAGAGGGCCTTTGCACAACTTCGGGTTGTGAATCAGTTACGCCCTTTCCTGGATTGGGATGCCCTTCGAACAGTCACTCATACCCTTGTTATCTCCCAGATAGACTACCGCAATGTGCTCTACATGGGGCTACCCTTGAAGAATATCCGGAAGCTACAGCTGGTCCAGAATGCAGCTGCATGGGCTATTTTTGGAGCCCCCAGAAGGACCCATATAACACTGTTGTTCCATGAGCTGCATTGGGTACCAGTTTGCTTCTGGGTCCAATTCAAGGTGTTGGTTATCACCTTTAAAGCCCTACATGGCATGGGACCAGGTTACCTGAAGGACCATCTCTTCCCCATGATTTCAACCTGTCCCACCCGTTCACACAGAGAGGTCATGCTCCGGACCTCTTCAGCAAAAGAGCGGGGTCCAGAAGGTGGGCCTTCTCTGCTGTAGCCCCTGCTCTTTGGAATACCTTGCCCCTGGAGGTGAGATTGGCCCCCTCACTCCTGGCCTTCCGGAAGGATTTGAAGACCTGGCTCAGCCATCTGGCCTGGGGTGGAGAGGGAAGACGTCAGGTGTGGGGTTGGCTAGCCCCTTAGAGGCCTGGCGTTTGCTGCTCTGAACCATCGGCCTCCTGGATTCTTTCTTTTTTAGTAATTGTTTTGTATAGGTTTTATGTAATTGAATTCATATTTACTGTTTTAATGAGTTGTAAGCCTCCCAAAATCCCCCATTAGGGGGAGATGGGTGGGGATAAATTTAATAATAAATAAAATAAAATAAATAAACCTGTGAGGAACACACTGAAGTCTGGAGAAGGGAAAATAATGCAATACAGCTTTTCATAATTAAAATTAGCAATTAAAGCCACAAAATTTACCTTTGTTTGTAGCGCTGATATCCAGTTATGGGGCAATACTGAACTTTTTATACTTGAATATATAAAAGGAATAGTTTGAAATAAAGCTAAGAAGAAATTGGGTTGCTCTTAAATACATTCAATTTTGTGTTATTTTAGTAAAGGTATTACTTTTCTCAGACAGCTCCATTTTGATGTTATAGTGTAATACACAGAGAAACAAGTCATTTAATGGAACAGGCACAAGTGTAGTTTGATTTAGCTTCATAATTTTGAAAGTTAATATCAGTTTTGAGAGTTTCTCAATATATCAGTATCAGTGTATGTGAACTAACAATATCTTGTTTTATTTGGTATATAAATGTTTATTTCTACCGTTCTATTCTTGAGGAAAAAGTTTTTGAGAGTCCAGATGAAAATTACTGACCTAAGGCAATCCAATTTGGGTTATGGGTGGGGGTGGGGGGAGAGCAAGCAGAGGAAGGGTAGTTGTTCAAAGATTTGGATTTTGTTCAAATTTGGTTATAGACAGGGATGTTGCAAGCAAGAAAGCCAAAGAAAATGTTCAGGATCAAAGCAATTATTAATGTTTTGGTCTAAGAATCCGTCAGTATAGTGTGAATTTTAATTGGTGGGCCCTAGAATGTAACCAGCAACCCAAAAGAAGAGTGGTGACCCCAAAAAATCAGAAGCAGGATGGTTCACCAGATCCTGTTGGCTCAGGCAAAGGCCCTGAACTGCTTCCTTCTAAGTCCCTTTCTCTGCTCCAGGCGGAAGGACAGGTTATTATGTCCTCTAAGTTTCCTTAGCTTATAAAGTTTCCCCCTTTTTCCATCAAAATCTGGAAGCTATCTAAGAATTTTCAACTGTCCCTTGGAATGGTACTTAAATTTCCTTTTATGCTTAACCCCTGTCACATCAACCTGTCCCACCCGATCAGGCAGAGAGGGCATGTTGCAGATCCCATCAGCAAGAGAATGTCAGCTGGCGGGGCCCAGAAGAAGAGCCTTCTCGGCTGTTGCCCCTGCCCTTTGGAACATTTTCCCCAGAGGTGCGGCAGGCCCCTAACCTCCCGGCCTTCCGGAAAGGATTAAAGACCTGGCTCTGCCAGCTTGTGGGTGGTGATAACAATCTTACTCAATCCTGGGGGTGGCTGGTGCCTCGATGATGCTCCCTGAGTGATTGCCAATTATTGTTGGATCTATTTATTTTCTATTTATTCATAGTAGATTGTAATTTTGTAATTTTAATTGATTTTAACTATTTTGTAAGCCACCCAGACTCGTTTCAACGAGATGGGCAGTGACAAATTTGATATATTAAGTAAATAAATTAATTAAAAAAAAAACTATTTAGAATGCTTGCATATGCTTACACTGGGAATGAGCTAGCAAAGGTTGACTTTTAATATATTTTCCCTGATTTCACTTAATAGGCTTTTGCCATTAGAATGATAAAGTCCTTGAGTTGAAAGGGCCATTTAGGCTATCAGGTCCAACCCCTTGCTTAACACAGGAATCCAGATTACAGTATTGCTGGCGAAAGGTTGTCTACACCTGGCTGGATGATTCCCAGGACTGGAATGCTGCAGTTAAAGGTGCAATTTGTTCAGGAGAAACAGAAGTGATAGGAAGGGAGGAATGGTTGCAGTGTATATTTAAAACATCCATTCCACACTTAATCGTTGATTGCAGCCATTTTGTGAATAACTGCCCCCGTCACACATGCCTACATCATGCTTTCTAAATGCCAAGTGTGCCCACCAGCCCCAAAATATAGGGGTGTCCTGCTTGCTGAAGATGAATGTGATTTTTTCTCTATATCCCTTCTACTTGGAACATATCCAATCTTTAAGTTACAGACACTTGCTGGATAGAGGGAATAGTATATTGGGTTATTGTGATCGCTGGTTGATTAAGCATACTTCTGATTGGGTATTGTGACTTAATTACCTTGCCCTGCCTATATCTGGAAAACAATTAAAAGTACATATATAAAGGAGGACAATTCCTGATGTAAAGGAAGACACATTAGGCTTTAAAATATCCTAGGACACTATATTGAAAAGAAAAGGCAAGGAGCATTTCTGATGGTTTAATCTTTTTTTCTGATAGACTGAATATGATGTTTTCAACAATATTAAAATGCCTTTATCTTTGCACATTGCATATGTGTGATAAATTATTTACTGTATTCTTAACAGTGCTGCATATTTTCCCAAGTGAAGTGTGCCCCACCTAGGGTATATTGACTATAATAATTCATTTATCACAACCATGATGATCAGAAACGAAAATACATAAACAGAGATTCTGGTTTTTATTATAGGAAATCTTCAGGGACTAGATGGTTCTTTAGAAATATTTTGCAGAAAAAAGAAGAGAGATGCAGCATTTCATGTTTTTTTCCACATACATAAGCAATTTTTGTGATAGAATAAAGCCCCAAATTGTGGGGGTGCAACTGGCTTTCTGAAATCCAGGCTGATGATCCAATTTGGTCTGCCATTCCTCCATCCAGGTGGGAAAAGATTCAGGACACTTGATGCTTATAATGTTTTCATTGTATTCCTCAGAAATAATAATAAGGAATAATCTGTCTATTACTAGAAATGATTAATTCAGTGCTGGCCCAGTTTATGGGTGTATTGTGGACTGTGCACATTATGAGGTATAACCTGCATTGTGAGCCTTGGGATAGTGAATTAACTTTAAATAAACTAACATGTTTACTAAAAATGAATAATTTCATTATTGTTTAATAGATAAATAAAACCAATTAATGCATAAAAGAGTATTTTCAATTATTCAGTAAAAGAATCATTCTAAAGTGGGGGACAGAGCAACCTTTATTATGGCTTTCCTCTTCTTGAGCCAAATGAGCCAAATCGGCCAAATGAGCCAAATGAGCCAAATGAGCCAAATGAGCCAAATCGGAGAAGCAAAACTGTGTAGAGAACCAACACCATCACTTACCCAACAATTGTTGAATTTTCTTCATATAGATGTTCAGCACTTTCAGAGAGTTTTAAAGAGCTGTAAAATATACCTCTTGGAAGACAGAATATGCTATTTTGTTCTGCGGTGCTTTTTAAAGAATGAGAGAACAGTTTCTTTCATGAATGAACTTACAGTCATGTAATAGATATGTAGCAGATAATAGAAGAAGGAGGAGAAAGTTACAGGTCAGTAAGATGTTGGAGTTTATGGCCCCTTTGGTGGCAGTTGAACAATGTCTGTGGGCCATTGGAACAAATAGAAAAGAAGGTAGGCTAAGTACAGAAAGTCCCTGGTAAGACAAGAAGACACCATGACCCAGCAAGTGATGAGTGACTATGGATGGTGCACTAGTTATAAATTCAGATGAACCACCAAATATAAATAATTCTCCCTCAAACAGTTTTGAAAGAAAACGACATAGCAGCAGTAGAAACTCAGCCTTAATTACAATAAATACAAAATATTCATGCATTTCCATTTTTCCTGGAAAAACATTTGTAAGTAGAAGTGAATTGCACTGACACCAGTTTAAAAGCTGAAGTAGCCATTTTTTCTCTTGCACATTAGAAAGCTTGCTTCTTCTTTTTTCAACCCTCTAGCTTTCTGGCTTCCACTAAATATAGAACTTAATTCATCATCACCTAAGCCAGGACTGCCAAGGGAAGCCTCCTCTTCCTGAGCTAAAAGTGGCAGCACTCCAGCATTGGCAGAAATCAAATGAATCATTTCCTGCTTTTAGTTTGAAATAAATAATCAAAAAAGATTGTCTAGCTTCTGGTCCAAAGGTAATTTTTCACAGTGAGGCACAGGAGCTTGTTGACTCAGAGGGGAGAATTCTTCTGCTTAATTCCACTGCCCCTAGAGTTGGGGGGATTTGTGAAGGGGTGAATGGCCACAGGGAGCATTCAGAGAGGGCTAATCATGGCTATATTTTGCTGTAACACATCCCATTTGGAATTGGAGAGCAGAGAAATAATACTTGCACAGAGGAACCCAACTAAAGCTTCTCCACCATCTCTTCATTTCGATATTGTACAGCCAACTGGTTTTAGTATCGCAGATCATTTTAGTATTACAGATACCGAAAGTTTCATTGAGCTAAGGGAAACACAATTTTCCTCTTATTTCTAGTAACTCCGCATTGTGCTTATTTTGCCTTATTTTGCCTTTATTTTCATGAAGGAATAAAAGCCACATCTCCTTTACTGGCCTATCGCCTTTTCCAGGAAGAGATGCCCAGCAGTCCATTCAATTGGTAGTCACCCTTCTCCTTCTGAGACTGGACAAAGAGGCCTTTCAAGTGATCTGAAGTGGGCAATATCTGAATATATTGTCTGAGTAGTAAAATAAACTCATGATTTAATGCTATCGCTATTTCTTCTTTTGTTCTTATTGATATATTATATTAATTATATTATGCTGTACATTGCCTGAGAAAAATTTAATGAATATACATAGGATTAAGTACATTTCCTTAAAAAAATCATTTAAACTCCCACGACAGTTTAAAAATATAATTAATTTTCTAAGAAACACTTATGGTCAACTTTAGAATCTAAAGATATTATAGAAAATATGTGGAGAGAAGACAAAAAAAGTACTATTCTTAAATAGCAGCTGCAGTCTGGTTCATAGAAAGACCTTCTGCAGATAGTGATCAGACTGTCCTTGTTTCTACTGTATTTTTCTTTGTTGATTGATATTTATTCATTTAATATTTAAAATTCAGAACATGGTAATAGAATTCCAGGAGAGAGGAAGCAATACCACCCTTATGTAGAATATTCAGCTATGGGATTTCTGTTGTCCATTTGTAGTCCTGTCTGGAAGTGACATTTTCAGTTGCAAACAGAAATATGTATTCCATAAAAATATAAAATATTATTTTATTCAGCTATTTAAATAGCAATGCTTTATAAACTTAAGCAGCCAAGAACCTCAGGAGCAAATCATTGGTCACATGAAAAATATTCAAAAGAAAAAAGGAAGAATAGAAGATGAAAAGTCAAAACACAATTGTATATGGAATTGGAAACAACAATTCAAGAAATTTGGAAGCATTGCTTAAAAACCTTTGCCCCTCTGTATAGAAAAAGTCAAATATTGACACCTATTAGCAATCCACAGCTGCAAGTCAGGAGCAGAGTGAGGTTTCCAGTGCCAGGTAATACTTATTTTGCCCACCTTTCCTGCAGTCCTTTCTTAAAACCATCTGCACTGGTGGTTCTAAGAAAGGACTGCACGGATTTGATGGCAGCAAGTTCTACAGTTCCATTGTGTGTTGTTAAAACAGGACTTCTTTCAATCAATCTTGAATTTCCCAATATTCTGTTCCAAGCTCCAAGAACCTGCAAATTTTAACATTGTTAGTGAACTTCTCTGTCTACATTTTCCATACCTGTAGGGGTTTTTATACCTCTGTCAAGTCTCTGAATATTCCACCATAGATTTAGGTGAGAGAGTTTACTCTACTGGTGGTTTCATTGTCAATCCTAATGATTACAGCAGGACATGTGCCTCCTTTACATTAAGTTGTCTGTCACAACTCCAAGAACCCTTTCCTGGTGAGTGACTGGCAGCTCTTGCCCATTCCCTTCTTTTTTATCAATTAAAAATATAATTTTATTAAACTTTAAAACCATTGCAATTAATATTTCTTTTAAAATGTTAATAGTAATATTGTATGTAAACTGAATAGCACTAAAATGATATTATTTTAGTAAAAAGATTATATACTTTAAAAAAGAAACTTAACTTATTATATAGTAAGAGATATAAAGAGAGGCTTAACAAAAGGGACTTGCTGGATTGAAATTTCATCCCTCCGAAGAGATGTTGGGAGATGCAAGAGATCAAGACAAGGAACTTTTCCAGAGTAGCGAATCCATGCACAAGCCGGTAAGAAATGACAATGGAGGTGGAAATATCCCATGGCACTGACTTTTCAGCAAGGGGGGCAGTAGGTATAGATAGTTTCACCTCTTTGTTTAAGAGATATGAGGTCACCTCCTGCCTCTTTTTGGCTCAGGCACATGGTGCGCATGCTTTTTGCTTCTTCTCCTAGTAGGATCTCATTAGGTAGCCAGAATAGCCTTCCTGTAAATAAATCCCTTTCCTATGATAGTTTAAAACCTGCTTTGCTAAATCATTGCTCAGATCAGATTCCTCCTATCACCAAGCATTTCAGCAGCTTCCAACCATTTCTTAAGGTGCAGCTCATTGTTAAATAAGGCACTGAGCTCTAGGGGAGATTTTTGAAGCAAAAACTAGAAGCTGCATCTTTGCAGAAGTTTAGTATATGGAATGTTTGGTGCAACATATTTTGGGGTGAATGTTAGTTTTTAAATGAAACAATTCTACAGTTTGTAACTGTATAATCCTCCTACATTTATCAAATATAAAGTGAAAGAACAAAACAAACTATGTACATCCTTTCTGTATTTCCATGGATTTCCTAAATATTTCACACTCAAAACAGTTTGCTACCTTTTTTCCCCAGAGAATCATAAAAGGAAACATTTGTGTTTCATGAAATTCAATACCTCATCTCTTCAGAGTCCAGCCAATGGATATGTTTCAGTTATAGAATGTCAGAAATTAGAAAAAAAGAAAGAAAAAAGACTGAGAAAAGGGGACTATTTTGCTTTTAAATAGCTATTTCCCCCACAAAAAAACATCAGTAGAAAGTCTGCAGGAGGCACATCAGTGTGCTCCTACCCAAAACATAATTGTGGTTTGCAAAGAATTAGTGGTGATTCAAATGCCAAACATCCAGCTTTGCTTAAACAAGCATTCTCTTACTATTGGTGTTTGAAAACAAAGCAACCTGACATTCTGGAACATGTGAGCAGCCCTCAGATGTGAAGGACCGTCACATGGAGATTAAAGCACTTCTT